>OZ010797.1:188514323-189205323 GCA_963932465.1 Maratus speciosus | reverse complement strand
AAGTATTTTGAGTATGCTTTAATCTGCATTTATGCCACATCAATAAGCGAGGGAAATATACGCCGAAGAGCCAAAACATTATGACCTTCGCCACATCTTGCAATAAACTCGCCTGGATGGCGTGGACGGCACGTAATCAGGTGGGAATGGTATTTAACTGCTGCTAGGGAGTATGGGGAATCGTTTTTATGCTTATTTCTGCCTGTGATGGGAAAGGCTGCTGATCTAAGCGACTTTGATAGTGGGCAGAATTCGGTGGTCCGATGACTCAGAACGAGTATTCTTAAACTGCACGACTCGTGGATTGATCGCGACATATCATTGTTAGTACTTATGCAAAGTGAATGAATGACGGTAAAACCACCAGCCATGGCGTTGGACGTAAACGCGTTATCAAAGAAAAAGGACATCGGAGACTCTCCCGCTTGGTAAAGCAAAATCGGCGCCAGTGACTGGCGTAACTGACATCCAAATACAATACAGGTTCTAGTAGAATTGGTTCGGAATACACAGTTCAGATAACAATGTTAAATATGAGACTACACCGCAAACGTCCCTCTCATGTGCATCTGTTGAGCAAGCTTTATCGCCAACTACTCATAGACTAAACACGGGAACATCATGACTGGGCCATGGATCATTGACAGAGAGTTGCCTGATCGGAAGAATCCCGATTCTTCCTTCAACGCGTCGATGCACATGTCAGGATACGCCGTCTCCCAGGCAAACTGTTGATTCCCCTCATACAGCAGGTCATACACAAGCCTGTTGTGGAATATTATGCTTTGGGGGACGTTCTCATAGGCGTGTCTGGGACCTGTGGTTGTGGTAGAATAGACCATGAAGGCCGCGGGCTAGCTAAACATCACTGCGGGCAAGTTGCACACTTACATGGCATCTGCTTTTCCAAATGGAGATGGAGACTTCAAGCAGGACAACGCTCCATGTCACAGATCTTCAATTGTACTGGAGTGGTTCGAGGAACATAATATAGAATTCCACTTAAGGTCCTGGTCACCTAACTCAACGGACCTTAATCCTATAAGCACATTTGGGGTGTCATGGAACAGCAGCTCGGAGCTCAAAAACAACCATATCGAAATATCTCGGATTTGTGTGACTGCTGCTTGAACATCTGGTACAATCTGTCTCCGGCCATCTACCAAAGACTTTTGGAATCCATACCAAGACGAGTTGTAGCTGTTGTGCGGGCCAAAGATGGACCAACGCGTAATTACGTAGGTGGTCATAATGTTTTGGCTCTTCAGTGTATAAACAAGTGGGTAAGTGTGATCACAGATCGCACAGAGGGTATCGTTTAATATTCCTTTCAAAACACTTTATCCTTTAATTAATAAACCCAAATTGTTAATTTATAATTATTAAATCCTTACATAGATTGGGATGACATAGAGGAGGGAGGTAGGCAGAATGTGAAGAATAAACATTGGCCTTTCATTTAAGATATTACATGACATATCGTAGATTAAATTGGCGAATTTTTTTCAATAATCCCCCTGGCGACAGAAAGACAAAAATGATTGAGAAAATGCCAATTGTTAAGATTTGTTATGCAGATTTTTTTTATTAATTTTGGGGGAAATTCATGCGCAAATTCTGAGATACTGATTAAAAAAAATACGTATTTAAAAATCAGACTATTTTCTCTTCGACAGTGCATTCAGTTTTTAAAAATACGAAATTTAACTCTTTAAAAAAATTTGCGCCTTAAGGTCACTTTGTGCCTTACGGAGACGATCTTTTTTCTACGGTAAAAGTGCCTAAAATGAGTGAGGGACTTTTCGGATACATTGTATATACCATGTGTATAGCGCATGTTTCCTAAAATTATTTAATAATTTGAATAGCCTATTTTGCACCACAACTATTTTTTAGGGACTCTCCAACGATGGATTTCAGAAATTTCCGTACTGAAATTTTACACATTGAATAGATAATAATATTTAAGTTCTGAAATGTTTTAATGATTTATAGTCTAATTATGGCTTACAATCCTGGGATATGCGATCCTGAAATGACGGCTGATTTCCAGTCACGAAAATCTAGTGATTCTATGCATTGAATCCCGGGATTTTTGCTATTTTTCAATGTTATGCAAAATTCTATCAATCCATATTGGAACATTCATTCAATCTGAAACGAAATAAAGAATTCTAACGTTTTCAAACTCCTATCACATAATTATTGTAACAGAGAACAAAATAAAAAGCACATTTCCGCTTATTTTGTAGCAGTCTATACCAATAATGATTAGTTCTGGAGTTACTTGCTCATTTGAGAATAATTATGTATTTAGTAATTCAAGTATTTGTATAAAACTGAAGAAATAAGTTTTATTATAACACATTTCTTATCTGGGATACGAAATATAACACATTCCTTATCTGGGATACGAACTTAAAATTGTCGTTATACTTCATCCTTATGTATCATTATGCATAACTTAAATAAGCATAAATTAAATTTATCTGCTACGCAATTGTAATAGACCGGGAGGCAGCTGGACAGACCATCCCTCATCTAATTGACAGCTGAAATTCCATGATTAGTTTAAACTCGATTAGGATGTTAAAGTGCAACTGGTCTGCCAACTAACACTCTAAAGCGAAAGCTGAGTTCCAGAGGTGGTCATCGCTGTCATCGCAGTCATATCTTGGTGGAAACCACCTGCAGATTCGATTTCAATAGTAGTTGATCGGTAGATTTATCAGTGTGTGTTCCTGCACCCAAAGGTATGAAAACGTGTAGGAATGGGATCGGGAAAACACAATGATGAAACTACCAGTCAACCATTAAAATCGGGTCTGCGGATGTTCTCCATCAAGATATGACTTGGCACACCAGTTGCATTTTAATATGCTAATCGAGTTTTAACTAATCCTAGAATTTCAGCCGTCAACTTGGTGAGGTCCTGTGCAGCAGGGTGGAGCGAAAAAAAATATTTTTTTTAAATCAAAAACGGGTAGGTGCCAAAAGTTGCCTTTATACTAGTACATCAACTGCGTGAAATTTTACCGCTGAAAAAAAAATGGCTTGAGTCTGCGCTTTTGGTCCAAAAGTCGAAATTTTGGGTAAAATTTGACATTTTTTCAAAAAAATAAAAAAAATTCCTATAGAAAAGGTTATTATTTAAATGTGTTATTTAATCCTTTATTATTAATGACTTAACATATTTAAACGATAAAACGGTATCTCTGTATATAACTAGAGCAAAACTGACAACGTTTGGTAAATAAAAGGCATTGCCACTCTGTTGTGTCATACAACTAATTGTTCTTTAGAATACAGCTATTACCTAGTTGCTTTCAAAACTACCCAGGAACTATCACGTGGAGGTGGCTGCATTTCATGTCACAGCAGTACATAACTCGACCACCCTACCATCTGAGCACAATGTTTTATTTATACATTGAATTGTAATTTTTTATCAAAGACTGGCGTAAGTTTTCTATGTATCAACCTAGTCCACCTATCTTTGTATCCACAGACTTTGGATGATGCTGCTGTAACACTCCTTCACGTATATTTATACTGCTTGTATATAAGGCAAGCAGAGTAATGCAGTGGAATTAATTAAATCTATTCAGCCCTCTATTATCTTCACCAAAATTGCATCCAGTTAATGTATAGTGATTGGGAGTTGTATTACTACAATATTCTACAATATTTAGATATTTCATCTTTGGGTATGCGATCATTTACTCTATATCCTCTTGCATTTTTTATATGCTGAGAAGTTTGCTGTTTAATGTGATGGCGATCGTCAGAGAGCATTGCAATAAGAATTTGCATTCGATGAGTAAAGCAACCATTGTCCTAAATAAATTTTTTTAGCATTTGTTTTATGCCGTTTTCTGTGATGTTTAGTAGCCGAGTAATTTACCATAAGTTTTTAGATCCATTTTTTAGATGTGGATTACATTTGGTGTAAACCATCCTGCGGCATAAACTTCGATTACATACTTTGTGAATGGACCTACAGACTCTGATGATCAAACAGTGCTTATATAAAGGCGAAAAATTTTATTCGCCTATGTGAGCCATCTTGCGTAGGACATGTTTCTTGGTTTCAACTTTTTCGCTAGTTCTTCTGAGCCATATATTGATGAAATAACTTTGCAAATGTCTAGCAGGTATTTCTGGTCTGTGCTGAGTACCCTTTTCTCGATTTCAGGAAATAAGGTTTCAAAATTTCTCTCTATGGCTTCAAAAATTGAAATAAGAAGGTAATAGCAGGTGGACAAAGATTTTCCTATTGGCCCAGCGAATCCCTGCGGGTTAGAATCTAATTTTTGCCAATGATCTAGTCTAATAAATGAAGCAGAGGAAATTCACTGGACTCTGAGGTGGCATGTGATCCATTGTAAGGGTTCATTCTAAACATGTCCCACGCAGAATGGATGGCAACAATGAACAGAATTATCCGCCTTTAAATGAGCACTCACTTCCCATCAGAGTCTCTATGTTCATTCAAAAAGCACTATGCAATCCAAGTTTGGCCCCAGGATAGTTAACCATCAAATGTAATCCACATCGAAAGAAGGAATCTAAAAACTCATGGTATATAATTCGGTTACTAAACAACACAGAAAACGTAATAAAACAAATACTAAAAAAAGTTATTTAGAACAATATGGTTGCTTTGCATACGCAGAGGAAATTCTAATTTCAATGCTTTCTGACGATCGCCATCACATTAAACAGCTAGCTGCTCAGCACATAATAGTTGAAATATGAGAGTAAATGATGGCGTACGCAAATCTGAAATATCGACAATCAACTTTGAAGAGAATAATTATATAAATCAAATTGATTGGAAAATTGTTGTGGTAACAGAATCCCTAAGTAATATGCATTTATCGGGTGAAATTTTGGTAAAGATATTAGACGGCTGAATAGATTACATAAATATCATCCCCACTGCATTACATTGTTTGCCTTCTCTTACACAAGCAGTAGCAAAATACGTGAAGTAGATCACAGCAGCAGCTTCCAAAGTCTGTGGATACAAAAAAGAGATGGACTAGGTTGATACATTTAAAACTTATGCCATTACTTGATAAAAAAAAAATCACAATTCAAAGTATAAATAAAACATTGTGTTCAGATAATAGCGTGGTCGAGATAGATGTCCTGGGAAGTTTTGAAAGCAACTAGGTAAGAGCTGTATTCTAAACAACAATTCGTTGAATGACACAACAAAGTTTCTACATCCCTTTTTACCGAAAGTTGTCAATTTTGCTCCAGTTATACAGAATAAAGATATCGTTTTATCGTTTAAATATGTTAAGTTGTTCATAACAAAGGTTTAAATAACACTTTTAAATAATAACCATCTCTGTAGGAATTTTTTAATTTTTTTGAAAAAATGTCAAATTTTGCCCACAATTTCGACTTTTGGACCAAAAGCGCAGACTCAAACCATTTTTTTTCAGCGGTAAAATTTCATGCACTTGATGTACTAGTATAAAGGAAACTTTTGGCTCCTACCCGTTTTTGATTTTTAAAAATTAATTTTTTTCGCTCCACCCTACTGTGCAGCTTTTGATCTATAACATATTGGGTGTATGATACTAGATATTTAGCTAGTTTAAAGAAGGATTTCAATTTCTATTCAGGCTGGAATGTATAGGTTATCCATAAATAACATTTTATAAAAATAAAAATTTAATTCAATATAATATACATATATACCATATATATATAGAAATAATCCTAATATAACGATTGTGTGTGTGTGTGTGTGTCGAGGAAAAGAAAACAAACGTGTGAAATAATCAAAAATACTAATGCTTACATTAATCGAAATACTTTTACAATTGTTAGAAGTCGGGGGATCACGCAAACAGAAAAGAGACAAATATATTATTTTTTAATTCAAATTTACACAGGATCAATGGATAAACCTATCCTTTCAAAAAAATAAATAAATCAATAAAATCAGTACATCACTTTCGCAGTTCTACAAGAGCATACATTTAATATACGTTTAAAATTTAAACTCAAATATTCTTTTTTTAATAATGCTACCAAAAACTCAGAAAAATCCTATTACAGAAGACGATTTACAGAGTTATTTACACTGAAAAAAAAAAAAAAACTGGAGAAAATTACAATATAATATGCAGGTAATTTTGTTACAAGCATTTTACATCGTTAAAATTTGGCATGAATTCAGCAATTTTTAAGGGCAGTTGGAAGTCCGTATACTTACGATGTTAAATTAATGTACAGTCGTGGGAAAAAAAAGTAAACACCCCTACTAACTCCTCAACAAATTATCGTAGACGAAAGTTACTGGTACCGGACGATTGGAAATAAAGTCTACTTTTGAATGGTGTGTATAAAATTTGCTTAGGGGGCCATATATATATTAAAACTAATCCAAACTTCATTTTTTTCAATGGCAATACCCAATTTTAATGAGATATTTTAAATCTTCGGTTCAAACTATGCCTAGACACCAAATTTCAAGTCATTTGAATGATAAGTTTTTGAATTATAAACATTCAAAATTTAGTGCTTCTAATGTTAAATTACATTTTCATATATTTATTTATATCTCCTGAAATTATACTCCTAATGAGCTAATTTTTTGTGTAGGAATAATACTAATAGACCCAAACATAAATACGTTGAATTTGCAATTTTTATAATTTTATGATATGAATTATGAAATTAATATTAGAAAAAATTATGAATTGCAACATACAATTTTTTTGATGGATTTAGATTTATTAAGTCCTGCTTTATGGAAATCCAAAATTTCACATTTTTCTTCCAAGTAGTTTTCAAATTATGCTTAAAAAACGGCAAAATGATGGTTTAAGAGGCCGTCTATGATAGAAGTGAGTAAATATTTTTAATTTATTCTGCTATCCTGTAATCAAACAGGTTTCATTGACGCTTAAACGTGCCTTGATCAAGAAGGCGGCTCTCTCGGTTAACAATCGAGTTCGAAACTTCAATTTGGATACAGTCCTTAAAATACACTCGTTTTAAAATAATTAATTTCTCGGGAACTTATGGCACGAATTGCATAAAAATCTGTTTATATGCTAATTGAAAGGTGTAGAGTTCATTTATGCTGTCAGAATTGTGTACTGCTATTGAAAAAAAACAAAGTTGTGGTTCGTTTTAATATGTAGATGGCCCCTTAAACAAATTTTATATACATCATTTAAAAATAAACTTTATTTCCAATCGTTCGGTACCAGTAACTTTCTTCTACGATAATTTGTTGAGAAGTTAGTAGGGGGTGTTTACTTTTTTTTTTTTTCCACGACTGTACTTTTTCTCAGAAACTGCCAAAGTTATTCACTTGAATTTTTTTTATATACATAATATGAATAATTCCTAATAAAGTGAAGCCAACTTTATAAACAGATATTCTTTAGTTATTTTTTTTTAATCTGTAATAAAAACCACTTTTAAATAACAAAAAACTTGTATTATTCGAAAGAAAAACTTTTTTATAAAAATTTTGTGCAAATGTTTGTAACAAATGTTCACTTCAGACTGATCAAGGGTCTGTGTGAAATATTTTGGCAAGATTGCAAACAATAATATGTAGTAGTTTCTACGAAATGATACATTGAAGTTAAAAAAGCAGCATTTTGAGAAAATTGAGTTTAAAGTTTACGCATGCAATGTTTATGTATGATATAAACAAACTGAATTACTTAATTTTTTTTAACTTCTTGTTGTCATAGAAACAAAAGTAATATACCATTCAAAAAGGGGGAAAATAAAGGATCAAAATATTAAAAAATTAAAAAATGATTTTTTTCACGATTTTGATTTCCAACTGCCCTTAACCCCTTGAGGGACGGTGGGATAAAATATATCCAACCTAATTTAAACAAGATTTTTACCAGAAAATTGTAACTAAATTTTATGTTTTTAACTTTGGAGGAAAATCCTTGAAAAATTACTTTTCCTTATTTAAAAGTAACATTCTTCGATTATTCCGGTGAGAATTCAATATTTAGAGACATTTTTGCTTGCCCCTCAAGCGGTTATGGTGTTACATACGTTCTCAACTTTCAAGAAATCGATATTTTGTTTTTGGCGAAAATTAAATCCTTATATACTGTGTATACTGTTGGGCAAAAGGTTTAAAGTGATATCTCAATTACTAAGAAAGCTGTGAGGAAAAATATGAGCGCACGCACTATCAAAATATATTGAATCCTAAAACTTTAAACATAATTTTCTGGGAAACTACATTTTTCAACATGGGCAGCATGATAACTTGAACAGCTCTTAATATTTTTGTATAAAATTTGCTCTCATCTACGCATAATTAATTTTTCTAAGAACCATCGAGCCATTTTTTTTTAATTTTTAATTTTATACATTTTTCCAAGGAGATTTAAGGTCAAAATTTTGAACGGAAAAATGATTTTTTTTGTTCAAAATATCGCAATTTCTTATTTTTTAAAAGTTTAAAAATATGAGCGGATGAACCTTAGCTAAAACCTTATCTCTCTATTCTAAAAAAAATGATCTTACGCTGTCACCGCCGCAGTTTATGAATTTTTTGTGACTGGGGGTCATTAATATTAAGAAAACATACTGCATACAAAAGTATGAAAATCGTTGGTATTATAGAGAAATGTTTCATAAACACGCTGATGCAGACAGTTTTCAAATCGAATAATTATTTTAAGATATATCTAATGTTAAATTTGGTCAAAATCGTTCCATTAAAAAAGTTTTATTGGAGCAAAAACTATACATAGGGATTTAATCGTTTTTAGGTCATTTTATACATTAGAAGTTTCCGGTGTACAGACTGCCTTTATTTATTTTTAATTTGAATAATTTTTTGAGGATTTATTTCCATTTTAAATTCAAAATTTCAGCATTTCAAGAAATATTTTTTTACATCTTTTAGAAAAGTGTATTATTTTACATTGTTGCCAATTTTTAAAACAGCACAAATAATAATATTTTCTTCAAATTAAAAATTTATTTACACGTGACTATTGTAAACAGAAAAAACTTTCAAATTAGAATTAAATAATTACGTTTTAAAAGCAGGAAAATATCGAAAATTACGTCATAAAAACTATATTAACACGTGAATTTTAAAAGAGAAAGACAATTGTAAAATAATAAATTCATTAATATGCGTTAAAAGTCGTAAATGCAGGAAATTACGTCATATTTAAAATGACCAAACAATAATATTGCCAAATAGTTTAAATTTTAAAAAAGTCCTTCCGGCCAGTGCCGGGAGGAAGAGGTAGCTTTCAAATTCCTTATTTTTAAAAGCTAGCTTATGTTATTCAAACACACAAAGCTCAATTTGGTGAAAACCGATTATAGAAGATTCAATATTAATTTTTATCAATACTAAATCTTTATGAATGAGAATTTCGCGAAATTAGTCAGCTTTATTCAAGCTGATTTTATTTAAAGTTATATATGGTTTCCTAATTCGGCGATATCTTGAAGTGCCTGCCGTTTTAAGACAACATGGTGGATGATGCTAACCAGTGAACTTGGTCGAGACCTTAGTAATTTCTGTGCGCACGCTCACTCACATCGGAATCGGTTGATATATATGAGTGCTGTCGCAGGCAAAAAATCAGATTTTTCAAAATGTCACCCACATAATGAAATTATGTGGAACTGCTGTATCTGAGCCATTTTTTAAGAGAAAGACAAAACAAAAAATGCTCCGGAATCCTTATATCAAAGTCAAATACTTAAGAAAGAAACCTTTTTTAATTTCTAAATTTTTTGCACCTCACTTTAAATATAATTTTTTTTTAATTTAATGGCCGCCATTTTGATTGAAGATGGCGAATGAAGCTGGCCAGTGAACTTGGTCGAGACATTGCTATATACCATCCAACTGCCTTCTTACAGCCAAATAGGTTAATAAATAGGTGTGTTATCGCGTGACAAATATCAGACCGCTTCAAAATGTCAGCCATGCTAGAAATTTCAATGTTCTATAACTCAACCATTTTTTAAGATGTAGACGAAAAAAAAACTGCCCTGAAATCTTTGTATCAAGGTCAAACACATAAAAAAGACCTTTTTCATTTTCCAATTTTTTCATACCTCAATTTAAATTTTAAATAATTTTTTTTAAATGTTTCCTTTTGAAACAAGATGCCGAATGAAGGTTGCCTACGAACTCGGTCGAGACATTGGTATGCACTATGTTACATCCAAGTTACATCCAAATCGGTTCATAAATACGCCTGTTATCGCGTGACAAAAATTAGGTCGTTTCAAAATGTCAGCCACAACAGAAATTCAAAATGCTATAACTCAGCCATTTTTCTAGATATAGATGAAACAAAAACTGTTCCGGAATCTTTATATTAAGGTCAAACACATAAGGAAAAAATCTTTTTCAATTTTTTAATACCTCATTTTAAATTTTAAATTTTTAAATTTTTTTAAATGGACGCCATTTTGAAACAAGATGGCGGATGAAGCTGGCCAACGAACTCGGTCGAGACATTGGTATGTACTTTGTAAACACCAAGGTACATCCATATCGGTTCATGAATAGGCCTGTTATCGGGTGACAAAAATCAGGACGGTTCAAAATGTCAGCCACGCTAGAAATTCAAAGTGCTATAATTCAGCCATTTTTTAAGATATAGACGAAACAAAACTGCTCCGGAAACTTTGTATCAAGGTCAAACACATAAAAAAATATTTTTCAATTTTCAATTCTTTGGTATCACATTTCAAATTTTAATTTAAAAAAAAAATGTAAATGACCGCCTTTTTGAAACAAAATGGCTAATGAAGCTGGTCAACAAACTCGGTCGAGACATTGGTATGTACTATGTACACACCGAGTTTCATATAAATAGGTTCATAAATACGCCTGTCATCGCCTGACAAATATCAGGTCGTTTCAAAATGTCAGCCACAATAGGAATTCAAAATGCTATAACTCAGCCCTTCTTTAAGATATAGACAAAATAAAAAGTGCTCAGGAATCTTTGTATCAAGGTCAAACACATAAGAAAATAATATTTTCAATTTTCAATTTTTTGGTATTACTTTTAAAATTTTAATTTTATTTAAAAAATTTAAATGGTCGCCATTTTGAAAGAAGATGGCGGATGAAGCTGGCCAACGAACTCGGTCGAGACTTTGGTATGTACTATGTACACACCGAGTTTCATCTAAATGGGTTCATAAATACGCCTGTTATCGCCTGACAAATATCAGGTCGTTTCAAAATGTCGGCCACGCTAGAAATTGAAAGTGCTATAACTCAGCCATTTTTTAAGATATAGACAAAACAAAACTGCTCTGTAATCTTTGTACCAAGGTCAAATACATAAGAAAAAAATATTTTTCAGTTTTTAGTTTTTTGGTACCACATTTCAAATTTTAAATTTTTTTTAAAAATTTAAATGGCCGCCATTTTGAAACAAGATGGCGGCCATTTAAAATTATATATATATATATATATATATATATATATATATATATATATATATATATATATATATATATATATATATATAAATGTCTCGCGCAAGTATATTAGGTAGCTTTCATTACAAAAAGCTACCTATTGCAGCCGTTCGGAGGAAAGCGATTTCAAAAAATTTTGGTATATTTTCATCGATCATGACCCCCAGACCCCGAAACCACCCTCCGTTCAAAAGTTGATATATATATATATATATATATATATATATATCAACTTTTGAACGGAGGGTGGTTTCGGGGTCTGGGGGTCATGATCGATGAAAATATACCAAAATTTTTTGAAATCGCTTTCCTCCGAACGGCTGCAATAGGTAGCTTTTTGTAATGAAAGCTACCTAATATACTTGCGCGAGACATTTATTTTATATTTCGAGATAATATTTTAAAGTATTGTTGTGAATTCTAAGACAGCGCAATTAATATTTCCTTTCTAACAACAAAAGTATTTTCACGTGAATATAAAAAAGAAAAAGAAAACTGTGGTGATAATTACGTCAGATTTAAAACGATTCATTTAAAATGAAGAAGAGAACATTATTTAAGAGAACTTTCTTATAGCGTTGTTAAAAAATACCGGGAGACAAAGACTCTGTTTACTTAATTAATTTTTATATTAGCCTATTTTGAAATTTTTCAATGATCTGTTTTAATCAAAGACGAAAACGTTAACAGGAAGATCGCCACTGTTTTTTTTAATTATAATTCAGCCTTCCGAATTTTTTTTAAAGCCGGTCAAATTAGCGTGCTTTTAGCGTTTGCGGTGCCTAAACGGGGATTGGCGAGATTTTAATAGTTTTTGTTTTTGTTTCTGCAGACAGTTAGGATGCTGCCCATCGAGCCCGGATATTTTGGTACATGTCAACGCGGCTGCAGGTATCTGACGTATTATGTTACCAAATTTAACAACAAAAAATATTTTTAGATACTTGAAGCAATAAGAAAACAACATTGAATTACTAGTTTTTCAATTAATTTTACACCTTCTTAAAAAAATTCCAAAATATGTCAATGTTTCACCGTCGAGAACACGTGTCCTAGTAATATAAACTTGTGCAGAAAAAAAAGATAATTTTAAAGTAAATTTTGCTATTAATTTACAACAGTGCCAACCAAATTTCCCGAGAATTCAGCTGTTTCTCTGTCAGAAAGAAAAGCAGCAGGCACTACGAATTTCTGGAAAATGTATCTAAATTTGGAATAACAATGTTAACAATAAGTACAGATGTTTCTTTCGACCGTTTGTTTTAAGTTATAAAATTTTTAAAAGACGAACCATGAAAGAATTTTTGTTTCCGCTTCTAAATTAACAAAAGTCAACAATTTAATTGATTAATTTTCATCAATAATCACATACATAATTTTTGTAAGTCAATTGCAATTACATTTTCTTCTATCATTTGCCATCTTAAACGTAAAAAAATGTCTTGATTTAAAACAACAAACAGTATTTAGTTAAATTTTACCGACAGAAGTCACTGTCTTTTTTAATGCCCTTATTATACTTATACTTATCTTATACCAACACTTTAGGCATTATTATCGTAGTAGCCATTACAGTATAGACACATTTTCTTTATCTGTTATTACATAAAAATTATGACACAATTATTTTCCATTTAAAAACTCTTTATCTTGTTTGTATACACATTAAAATCAATTTTCATAAGATACATTTTCTTTACTTTTTCTTAAAAACCCAAAGACATATTTCTTTATTTTACTTTAAAATATTTATTTCAGCAAGTTTAAAACAAACTATATAACAAGCAATGCATCGTCTATACCCTTCGGCTCCTCGCTGAATAAACGCTTTCATCCCTCTTCGGAGACATCTGTGTCTCAAATGATCTCTGTGTCTCAGAGATCAAATGTATCTTATGAAAATTGATTTTAATGAATATACAAACAAGATAAAGGAGTTTTTAAATGGAAAATAATTGTGTCATGATTTTTATGTAATAACAGATAAGAAAAATGTGTCTATATTGTGATGGCTACTACGATAATAATGCCTGAAGTGTTGGTATAAGATAAGTATAAGCAACAAATAGTGTTTTCTATACGATTTACTTACTGAAAATAATAATGATAATGTAACGCAAAATTCTCGATTTCTAAATTCCGGGATTGAATTTAACTAATTTAAAAAAACCTGGAATCGGAAATAAGTCTCGGGATTGTAATCCCTAGTTCTAATTTATGGAATTTAACATTTTAATTTACTTTTTAATCATTTTAGGTAAGAGAATTCGAAATTACGGAAACCAAGAAATCGGAGAAATCTTCAAAGAGTATTCACACTTCAAATATTTCTTTTTTAAGATATACGATATAGCTTCTCCTGTTCCTGACGGTTACCAAATACGTGAGCAGTTCATGTTTGCAAATGCTGTTTGGATTCTGAGGATATATCCATATTTTCGAATGGCAAATTCAAATAAACCAAGTTTTGACATGGTACTTGAGAGGCTTCAGACTGAAATTCCAGAACACCACGTTTTGCTCGAAATTGTTATGCCTATTTCTAAGGAACAGATTGTTGAGAAATCTTTCTTTTTCAATCCATATCAAAGTCAAATGGAGGTCATTAGTTTTCAGCTGAAGGATGAATATCCAGCATTTAGGAATGGATTTCCAGAACCAAGATTTTTAGCATTTGATATTAATATGAAAAATAAGAAAAATACAGGACATGAATCTGACATCCATTCGAAATTAACTAAGCAAGTTACAGGTAAGTATAGCTGTTTTTGTTTCCTCGGAAATTTGTTTATGTAGTTAATATTACAAGTGTCGTACTTGTCCTGAAATTAAAAAGAAAGTCCTGAAATGTCCTAAAATATGATAATATGTCCTAAAATTCCTGAAATGTTGCGAGTTTAGTACTATATTGGCATTCAAAATCACCAAATTGGACTATCAAAATGCCAAATTTACAACCATATGCAGTTACGGGGTAGATGTACCTTTTAACAGATCAATAACAATCACGAAAGCTATGATTTTCTTCAATCTATCATTAAAAATTGTAATTATCGTCAATTTTTCACAAAAAGGGGCGATTTTTATCAACCGGTTATAAAAAATGACAATTTTTATCGATCAATTATTTAAAAAAAAAGATCGCGATTTTCGTCTATTGGTCACAAAAAAATCTCACTTTTTACCGATCAGTAGGATTCGTGATTTTTTTTTAATCAAATTAATCGGATTTTTTTAATTTAAATTAGGTTTTTTTTAATTTATTTAAAGAACCTTAGACAATATTATTATTTTATATGACTTTTAATTTATAAAATAAAAACTATACACAGACACACACATGCATGCTATTATATGTATTACCATATATATTAATATTATTACACAATTTGCATAAATAATTAAAATTGCAACATTTTAGGCTATCAAAATATTTTAGGTATTATACAAAATGCGTCTAAAACTACAAATCTGGTGTCAAAAATCAATTCCACTTTACACATTTTAGTTAAAATAACTGCAGCACATAAAAATTTTAAATAATTTTGAAAGCAAGTTAAGATGTTAACTTTTGTTTTTTGTTAAAGTGCTGGTACAGAAAAACGAGTTTAGCAGCTTTATCGTTCCTAATTTTCGAGTGTATCAAACAGAAAGCAGAAAAAAATCGTTCTGCTGATCAATGCTAACAATTTGATATTTTCCCGAGACAATTTCATGAAAGTAAGTAATGATTTGAATTGAAGTGAGAAAAAAATCAAATTGACATGTATTAATGTTGATCAAATTTATCCTTACGTGCCATTATTTACCCTTTCCTCTTAAGCCAGTTTAAATTGGTAATGGTGACTGGACACGACATGCTCACTTAGTGTTCGCAACCTTTTATGCGCGGATGAACCGCTTGTTGCTGTTGTAGAATCGATATACAGTTATATAGCTTGCTGTAAGATTTTTCTGTTTTTTTGCATTGCTTATAATTTTATTATTTTTTGCTGTGCATCAAATGCCATTTAATCAACAGAGTGTGATTTTAGTACTGTTAATTAACTACGCGAAAGACACAGGCTAGGCAAATGGAGGTACACCCTCCATGGGGTCTTTCTAAAGTAACCTAACCCGTATTTACGCAAAGTTCGAAAAAAACCACAGAAAACCCTGAACGGTTAGGCCGACGAGCGCGACATGTGTTCGAACCCAGCGCCTTTGATCTGCCAACTTTGAAAGCAGAACCTCTCAGCTGCCAGTGAGAATTACTTAACACTAGAACTGCGGTGGCGGGTCATGTTGACCCGTACCAAATGAATAGATAGTCGATTCGAACCAGAAAAAACTCTTTATAAAATATGTTAAACACATGCTACACAAAATAATTTAAATAAATAAGTTAAATCGTTTTAAATAAAAAATATTTATGTGAATTATTTTTATAAAACTTGAGTAAAATTTCCCTGCGCTTCTAGTGTTAATAGCAACATTTTGATAATGCATTACTTCAGTAATCAATATCAGTATTATTTACCTTACTACATTAAATAAACACTCGTGCCTAGTGTCTTATTCATAATCGAACCTCTATTTTTCTTCACAACCTTAACAATAATGCAAATATTGTAAAAACGGCTTTAAAAGACTCACTTTTTTTTTTCTTATGGTGAAATGTGATAGTATTTTGTAAGAGCTGGAAATGGCCATAATCTTCTACCAAATATAATTCCACAATACCAGAATGTATACAGTATACATAAGGTGTCCAGCATTTCCCGTGATCTCATCACATTTTTCACAAAACAAAATTAGGCTGCTTAAACTTTTCCGAAAATATGTTTTTTTACTGTTAACCCTTTCAGGGACAAGGCATTTCTGCTCCAAAAATTTCCTTATTATTAGTTTACACCGCAATTTACAAACAAGTTTATTTGAAAATAATTAAAAGTCTTTCTTCTCGTATATTATGAGATCGTAATTGAGGACTCCAGAAGCCTCAATAGTAAGTGACAAAATTGAAAGTAATTATAAAAATAGAAAGTGACAAAATTGAGATAAGTGCACAGGCTATCTAAAAATAAGGCTATTTGTTTGGGGATAAAGAAATATAAGTGATTTTCTAATTATTTGGCTGCGTTCTTGAGGTCAACTACTTAAGCTCTTTAAACTAGTTAACTCTTTAATCTCTACTTAAAATTAAAAAAAATATTGGACTCCACTTTTCTTTTACAGTTATTGAAATAATAATTCAAAGACCGCTATGAAATGAGCAACAGTTTCATATTTTCATTCAGTCATTTGCTATTGATGTTCCAACTTTGAAGTCAATTTACTCGAAATCTAAATTTTATCACTTGTATCCCTTGGCTTCTCAGGTCTTCAATTGTACTACAAAATTATTGGTACAATTTGGCATTAAAATTAAGCGTTTGCAGAGTGCAAACGGCGCCCCTGAAAGGGTTAAAGTCATGAATGTAAATCACGAATGGACAAATTCTCCCAACATCTTTGTCTGAATAAAATCCTGATTTTCTGTATATATATATATATATTAGATCTTGATGCGAATTTTCCCCGTAAAGTTCTGATAATTTTTACGATTACACCCTGTGTAGGAAATTTATTCAACATACATGAGAAATTGATAAAAATCAATGCAAAGGTTTAAAAACAAGTGAGAAATGAAAAGCACTTTCGCAATTACAAATTAAATAATTGAATTTTTTTCCCTTAACTAGTTGATGGATCTTCTGCAATACTTCAAAATTGTAAAGTTTTGCAAGACTACAAAAAATTATTCCTGCAACATGAAGATTCTGATGTCATCATTAAAGTGAAAGGCCAAGAGTTTCCTGCTCACAGATTAATTCTTAAAAGTCGATCGTCTGTTTTAGCTTCTGCTTTTCGCTACGACATGAAGGAGAATTCGACGGGTATCATTGACATAGAAGATTGTGAACCGTCTATATTTTCGCAATTCTTGCACTTCCTCTATTGCGGAGAACTGGAAAGCTTTTCAGAAGACAATGCATTCGAACTTTTTGCTGTCGCAGACAAATATGATGTGCTAGATCTTAGAGCCATGTGCATGGAGTTCATGAAAGATAACTTATCAGTTGACACATTTTGTGACATCATTGCTTTGGCGCTGCAGCATTCTGAAGCGGAACTAATCGAATTATGCACGGATTTCTTCGCTAGAAACTTACGGAAAATATTATTGACAGTCAAATGGCAGTCTTTCATAACCGAAAATCCAATACAAGGTAATGAATTAATGATCAAAGCACTGGTGACGGATAACTCTCTCAGTTCTAGAAACCCAGGTAGACAAACTCAGAGAGAGAGACAAACTCACAGAGGAGACCCACAGAAACAAACGCTTCAAAGCAGAGACCAGCAGAGAAGACTGCTGGAAGATAGAGACACGCAAAGAGAAAGATATTCCCGAAGACAAACTACAATAATAGGTGAGGAGACTTCTTTTGAAGGAAGTTATGAAAACAAATTTTGTAGCATTGTATAAGTCTTACATTTTTTTGGTCAGCAGAAATATGATATTTTGGTATTGTAATTTTAAAATAAATCCCTGTGGGCTCGGCCCACAGGCGCAGGTAGATTTCGAAGTTAAGTGCTAATTTCACCCACAAAAACTAAATCATTGTTATAGATAAACCCAGTTTAACAATTTTATCTGGCCGCTTTTGACGAGTTTTTTATTTTATTTTTCTGTAAGAGTTACTTTTATCATAATCATGTTAATACGGGGTCAATCCATTTCAAGTAATCCAGCACTGGTTGCTCGACCATTTTTAAAAAATCTGAAATTTTTTGTACAACAACCCTAACATGATGGAAGTTCAAAATGACTATTATTTTAATTTTATTAATTTTTGTTTGTGCATGGCGGCCATCTTTGTTTCATCGTCTGAAGCAATTTTCTCACAAGAAGGGTTTATGGAATTGTAAATAATTCATCGTTTATTTATACAATTAAACTGCGTATTAAAGCAATTTGTACAGAATACATTGGGCTAAAAATCTGGTAATGGAGTAGTTTCCGAAACTAACTGCTTATTGGTAAAATTTAAGCATAAAGTTTCAGTTTTTTTCCAAAATTTGTCCATTTACAAGAGAAAATTTTTCTAGCAAGGAATACGGTTAGCATGACATAATTTTTTTTACAAATAGGCCAAAAGTACTTGTATTCACACGCCGAGTTCCAGATTTCGGACTTGCTTTCTCTTCGGTAAAAAAAATCCCAAATTTTTCAAAAATCACAAAAATCGCACTTTCAGGCTTTGATATCTCTGGTGGGGCACGAGATAAAAATCTGAAAATTTTTTTTATAAGAGTATTGTATGGTAGTGTTATGCACAAGAAATTTCAGGATGGAGATTTGACTACAAGCTGAGATATAGCAAGGGCAACATGTCAAAACAATACTGCCAAACTATTGTTTTGTTGTAGACACAGCTACGTATTTATCTCAGAGTGTCATTTAAATTTATGTTTTTGATTATCTTTAAATAATAGTAACAGAAAATAAAGCCCTTTGCAAAGCTTAGAAATTAATTAAAAAAATAATTATGCCTAAGGCCATACATTTTGTATGGTTTCAGTAATTTTTGTTGTAAGTAATTTTAGTAACTAAAAGAAACCTCAGCACTTTTACATAAAGAAAAAAAAATATTTTTATACAAGGCCGAGAGACAAAAACAACATAGGGAAAAAAACTGTTAGTGTTGTCATACTTGTTGAGACATGATCAAACGTGTCAAAACACATTCTTGTTTGTTGGTTCAAAAACCACAATTTTGATCTTTCTCAAAATTTTATTTGTAGGAACCAAGTCTTGTCATCTCTTGATAATTTGATTGAAGATCTTGGCCCTGCTGGCTCATAGAAATATACTTTGAAATCACTATGTGCAAGTCTCAATTCATTAATAATTCTTAGCTTACTTCTTATGAAAAAAAATGTGATTTTTTTTTGCAGTATAAATTTTGAAAAGGCTTTGGGTATCTTTACTTTCTGAAAATTACTTGAGGCTGATGCATGGTAACATCACATAATGTTTCATTTACAGGAACATATTTATGGTAGGAACAAGTTTCAGGGACTGGCAAGCAGCATTAAAATTGTGGTTTTTAAACCAACAAGCAGGAATGTGTCTTGACACGTTTGATCATGCCTCAACAAGTATGCCAACATTAACAGCTTTTCTCTTTCCCTATTCTGTTTTTGTCTCAGGTCTTGTGTATATATATATATATATATATATATATATATATATATATATAACCATTAATTAAACATAACCTACCACCATCAAAAACCGTAATATTATGAATTAAAGCTGTAAGTATAAAAAAAGTGCCAAATAATTTATTATAAGAATTATTATGGAAGAAAAAATAAGAAAGTAGACACCGACAAATAATGGAAAAGCTTATATATTGAATTACGTTTTCAAGGGCACAGAATTCAATGATATAAGCAGTATGGTTGTTTTCTGTGAGAAAAAAAAGCTAAAGCTAAAAATTATTTTTCTCTGTGCCCGAACAACCATTATAATCAAGTGAATAGATTAAAAATGAAAACAGAATAGAAACAAATAATATGAAATGGAAAAATCAACAAAACCAGTTTAAATATTTATAGGATATAAAATAGAAATAATACACAACATACCGATTAATATTTCAGTATTTTTCAATATATCCACTCGCACATGGCTACCATAATATCATAAAGATTAAGGTGAATAAGACAGTTAAGAAATCACAGTAATTGATACCAAAGGATGCAGTTAATACATTTTGAAATACCATGATAAATACAATTAATATAATATAAAATAAAATAAATAGAAAGTAATTACATTATTTAAAATAACAAAAATGCACTATTAAATTACTTAATTACTATTTAACAATATCTTCAAAATTTAGCTAAAAAATCCACCTGGTGTAGGAAATTATAACTGAAAAGGAGCTGCAAAAGACAAAATTTATAACTTATCGTCAAAAGACAAATTTTGGTGCTGCCATCTGGTAGTATTTTTATTATTCAAATGTCACAAAATGAACAATTGAAAGCCTTTAAATGTAAAAAATTTATCAACAGCAAAACCAAACAAATCCTTATATATAGATAATTATAAACCTAATATAAACCACACTATATATTTTTTAAAAAACTATTGTTAATAAAAATTTAAAAAAAGCATTCAAAATATTCTATTATCTTACTCATTTAAACTACACTAAGAATTTAAATAATTCTATAACACTGATAATATATAGCATATAGCTATATGCTATAAAATAAAATAAATTCAATAATAATTAATATAAATATATATTAAAAATAATATAAAAATCGTTAATAATAACTATTATATATAAGATAATTATAAAATGAACAGGAAATAAAAACATATGGAAGTATATAGAAGATTATCAGAAACTTAAATTCCCATTACCTAAAAATCTCAAATATAGTGTGTGGATTATTTTCATACAGCCATAAAAATCCAAAAAGTATGAATGTGGGACATTCAAACACATTAAACCGATAATAAATTTTATAACACAAAGTGAAAATAGATCAATATTAAAAAGAATAGAGGAATAATAATAAAAATAATTACCCAATTTTAATACATACAGTATAACTTTATTTATATTAAATATACTTATATGTATATTAATCACTATAAAAATGGCATACTATTAGTAATTAATATGATATTGTCCTGAGTAAATTAAAATTTAATAACAAATGATTGTAAATAAGATAAAACTTTAATTAAGCTAAATATAATATTAATGAAAGTCACCAATTACATATAAAATATCAAATCAACATCCTTATAAAATACGTATTAAAAATATAGTGATAATACAAAAGCCCCATTTTTTTTAAATTAACCATTGCGTATTATCCAGACAACACCACCCTCCTCCGTACTCTAACATCTACCCACCCATCCAACCTATAATAATTTTTTTATGTTATTTTACAATTTTTAATTTTATATATGTATATATATATATATGTGTAAAAATGCTGAGGTTTCTTTTAGTTACTAAAATTACAACAAAAATTACTGAAACCATATAAAATGTAGGTCTTAGGCATAATTATTTTTTAAATTAATTGCAAAATGCTTTGTTTTCTATTACTATTATTTAAAGATAATCTAAAAAATAAATTTAAATGATACTCTGAAATAAATACTTAGCTGTGACTACAACAAAACAATAGTTTGGCAGTATTGTTTTGACATGTTGTCCTTACCATATCTCAGCTTGTAGTCAAATCTCCATCCTGAAATTTCTTGTGCATAACACTACCATACAATACTCTTATAAAAAAAAAATTCAGATTTTTATCTCGTGCCCCACCAGAGATATCAAAGCCTGAAAAGTGCGATTTTTGTCATTTTTGAAAAATTTCGGATTTTTTTTAGCAATGAGAAAGCAAGTCTCAGATCTGGAACTCGGCGTGTGAGTGCAAGTACTTTCGGCCTATTTGTAAAAAAAAAATTATGTCATGTTGACAGTATTCCTTGCTAGAAAAATTTTCTCTTGTAAACGGACCAATTTTGGAAAAAAACTGAAACTTTATGCTTAAATTTTACCAATAAGCAGTTAGTTTCGGAAACTACTCCATTACCAGATTTTTAGCCCAATGTATTCTGTACAAATTGCTTTAATACGCAGTTGAATTGGATAAATAAACGATGAATTATTTACAATTCCGTAAACCCTTCTTGTGAGAAAATTGCTGCAGACGATGGAACAAAGATGGCCCCCATGCACAAACAAAAATAAATAAAATTAAAATAATAGTCATTTTGAACTTCCATCATGTTAGAGTTGTTGCACAAAAAATTTCAGATTTTTTAAAAATGGTCGAGCAACGAATATCTGATTTTCTGAACCACTTGAAATGGATTGACCCTACGATAATTTTTTTCTTCAACTCTTTTTTTTTTTTTATGTAAGAGTTGGTCCTGTCAAAAACTTGTCAGTGTAAATGTTGTAGATAATATTAAGAAAATTTATAACAACTTTAAGCGGATTTAATATCTTGTGAATTGACGAAGTTATAAATTTTTTTCTTCTTCAACCACCTTTTTTTTTTTTTTCTGTAAGACTTGGTCTTATCAAAACTTGTCAATATAAAAATTGTAGATAATATCAAAAAGATTTATAATAAATTTAAGTGGATTTGATATCTTGAGAATTGGCGAAGTTGTGAATTTTTTTTCTCCCTAAATCCCCTTTTTTCACTCCTTGAGCCCATTTTTAATTTTATCAAAAATCTGTCATACATACATTTTTGGCCTTTTTCCTAAGAAGCAATAATAACTTTAAATTGATTTGATATGCATTATAATTAAGAAGTTGTGGGTTTTTTTTTCACAAAACACCTCCCCATTTCCACCCCTTTGGACCGATTTTGCTCATTAACGAACTTGACCGAGATTTTCTGCCCTTTGATTTTATGTATCAGTTTGGATGAGATTTGTGTAGAATTATGGAAGTTATCGTGTCCATAAAAAAGTAAATAGATAGATATTTGTAAGATTGCTGAAAACATGTTCTCTTACCCTTGTTGTTTTTGCTACATCATTCTGGTGAGAAAGGCTCTCAAATTGCTAATATTTTATTTTTCTTTTTCAATCCATTTTAATTATATTTTATTTTTAACTTATTTGTTTTCCAGTATTTTATTTATGGATTTATTGGGTGTCGTAGTCCCAAATTCGCATTCTTTAGCTTTTTTATGCCTAATACGAAGATGAAACCCCACACTTTATTTGTGGAACTCGAGGCATTTAGGACCTGATGAATCTGTCCCGGTTCAAAAAATTTCCATTATTTCTTTTCTTCTTTTTTCACTGTGTTTTTAAAATCCACGTTGAAAATGTTAAGGAGATCGGTTTTATTGTCAATTAATAGATTTCTTTTTTCCATATAATTTCACAATTTTTGTTGGTAATTTTTAATGGTATTTAATGGTTTTATATAGATAGATAGATAAAGTTTTTAACTGGGGTTACAATTATTACTGACTTCCAAAAGAATTCTTTACATTTGGATAGTGACATTTGGTCTACGAAAATCAAGAACTTTGCTACCGAAATCAAACATAAAATTTCATGCAAGAATTTTTAAAAAATTATTGTCAATGTAAAATGGCAATTGTTTTTAATTAAAGTATTTTTTAGGAAAATGAAATGCTGAACAAAACTATACCTGTTATAAGATTGTGAACATTTCACCGTTTGTTTTTAATCCCCTTAAGGGCAAACTCTTACTGTTTACTTGTTGAAATAAACTTATTGTTAAAATAAAATATTGTTTATATATTTTTTTTCATGGAATAATTTCAAAATAAGAAAACTATGTAGCCGAATCCCGCTAAAAATTATTCATTAGCTAAAAAAATTAAACACGAAATTTTATGCAAGAATTTTTAAAGAATCATTGTCGTTGTAAAATGGCAATTGCTTTTAATTCAAGATGTTTTTTAACATAATGAAATGCATTCCAAAACTGTATCTGTAATAAGATAATGGACCTTTCCTCATTTGTTTTTTATCCCATTAAGGACAAAATTATATTGTATACTGTTGAAATAAACTTATTGTTAAAATAAAACATTGTTCTATTGTACATTCTATGAAATAATAACATTGTTTTTAATTTGTTTTCGTGAAACAATTTCAAAGTAAAAAATATATATATATATATGTAAATGAATCCGCTTATACTTATTTATTAGCTAAAAAAAATAACCACGAAATTTTATGCAAGAATTTTTAAAGAATTATTGTCGATGTAAAATGGTAGTTGCTTTTAATTTATAATGTTTTTTAACATAATGAAATGCTGTCCAAAACTGTATCTGTTATAATATTGTGGACCTTTCCCTGTTTGTTTTTTATCCTTTTAAGGACAGAATTATATTGTATACTGGTTGAAATAAACTTATTGTTAACATAAAACGTTGTATTTTTCTTTTCTTTTCATGAAATAATTTCAAAGTAAAAAGAAAATATGTAGACGAATCCCGCTAATAATTTTTCATTGGCTAAAAAAATTAACCACAAAATTGTATGCAAGAATATTTAAAGAATTATTGTCGATGTAAAATGGCAATTGCTTTTAATTCAAGATGTATTTTAGCATAATGAAATGCTGTTCGAAACTGTAATTGTTATAAGATTATTTAACCGTTTGTTTTTGATCCCCTTAAGGACAAAATTATAATGTATACTGGTTGAAATAAACTTATTGTTAAAATAAAACATTGTTTTTATTTTTTTTTTCTATTAAATAATTTCAAAGTAAAGGAAAAATATGTAGCCGAATCCCGCTAATAATTATTCATTAGCTAAAAAAATTAACCACAAAATTTTATGCAAGAATTTTTAAAGAATCATTGTCGATGTAAAATCGCAATTGCTTTTAATTCAAGATGTTTTTTAACAAAATGAAATGCTGTTCAAAACTGTATCTGTTATAAGATTATTTAACCGTTTGTTTTTGATCCCCTTAAGGACAAAATTATAATGTATACTGGTTGAAATGAACTTATTGTTAAAATAAAACATTGTTTATATTTTTTTTCTATGAAATAATTTCGAAGTAAAAGTAAAATATGTAGACGAATCCCGCTAATAATTATTCATTAGCTAAAAAAAATTAACCACAAAATTTTATGAAAGAATTTTTGAAGAATTATTGTCTATGTAAAATGGCAATTGCTTTTAATTCAAGATGTTTTTTAACAAAATGAAATGCTGTTCAAAACTGTATCTGTTACAAGATTATTTCCCCGTTTGTTTTTGATCTCCTTAAGGACAAAATTATATTGTATACTAGTTGAAATAAACTTTGTTAAAATAAAATATTGTTCTTATTTTTTTTACCCGACTGCCAAGAAGTGTTGTGTGTTTCACGCGTATCTGTGTATGTGGATTTCTTTATACCCTCGAAACATCCCAACGGCTGGATGGATTTTAATGAATGGTGTCTCAATCGATTCATCTTAACCATCCGATGATTATAGGCTAGGTTTTATTTTTATAAATTTTAAATGGCGGCCGTAAAATACAAAATGGCGGTAGAGACGAAAAAAATTTTTTATGTACTATATTGATTGACATATCATTGGATAGGTCTTTCAAAATGAAGACGATGTTTCATTGACTATTTTACAGTCAGAAGCTCCGTTTAAATATTACACAATTTGTGTAGGTTTGATCTCTAGCTTTATTGCAACTCTAACCTTCATAGACATCTATAGTCCTCATCAAAACAGTGTTTATAGATAGGAACTAACAATTAAACACAACTTAAAAGTCATCAATACAAGATATTGAAAAAAATAAGTAAGTAATATAAAAAATAGTTTCACATTGATGAGAAATAATTAATTAGTTCGCTTTTTACGCAGTCGGGTTTTTTGATTTTTAAATTTAATCTTTACTTGTTCTATGAAATAATTTCAAAGTAAAAAAAAAATATATATATGTAGCCGAATCCCGCTAATAATTATTCATTAGCTAAAAAAATTAACCACAAAATTGTATGCAAGAGTTTTTAAAGAATTATTGTCGATGAAAAATGGCAATTGCTTTTAATTCAAGATGTCTTTTAACAAAATGAAATGCTGTTCAAAACTGTATCTGTAATAAGATTATTTCCCCGTTTGCTTTTGATCTACTTAAGGACAAAATTATATTGTATACTGGTTGAAATAAACTTAGTGTTAAAATAAAACATTGTTCATATTTTTTTTTACCAGACTGCCAAGAAGGTTATGTGTTTCACGCGTATCTGGCCATGTGGATTTCTTTATACCCTCGAAACATCTGAACGGCTAGATGGATTTTAATGAATGACGCCTCAATCGATTCGTCTTAACCGTCCGATGGTTATAGGGATGGACGGTTATAGATGGTTATAGGGATGTTTTTTATAAATTCAAAATTGTGACCGTAAAATACAAAATGGCGGTAGAGACAAAAAAAATGTACACACCATATTGATTGGCATATCATTGGATAGGTCTTTCAAAATGAAGACGACGTTTCATTGACTATTTTACAGTCAGAAGCTCCGTTTAAATATTACACAACCTGGAATTTGTGTAGGTAGGATCTCTAGCTTTACTGCAACTCTAACCATCATAGACATCTATAGGCCTCATCAAAACAGTGTTTATAGATAGGAACTAACAATTAAACACAACTTAAAAGTCATCCATACAAGAAAATAAAAAAAAAATAGGTAAGTAATAAAAAATATAGTTTCACACTGATGAGAAATAATTAATTAGTTCGCTTTTTACGCAGTCGGGTTTTTTGATTTTTTAAATTTAATTTTTACTTGAACTATGAAATAATTTCACAGTAAAAAAAAAATATGTAGTCGAATCCCGCTAATAATTATTCATTAGCTAAAAAAATTAACCACGAAATTTTATGCAAGAATTTTTAAAGAATTATTGTCGATGTAAAATAGTAATCGCTTTTAATTCAAGATGTTTTTGAACATAATGAAATGCTGGTCAAAACTGTATCTGTAATAAAATTGCGGACCTTTTCCCGTTTGTTTTTGATTCCCTTAAGGACAAAATTATATTGTAACTGATTGAAATAAACTTACTGTTAAAATAAAACACTGTTTTAATTTTTTTTTTCCATGAAATAATTTCAAAGTAAAAAAAAATATGTAGTCAAATCCCGCTAATAATTATTCATTAGCTAAAAAAATTCACCACGAAATTTTATGCAAGAAATTTTAAAGATTTTTTGTCGATGTTAAATGGCAATTGCTTTTAATTCAAGATATTTATTTAACATAATGAAATGCTGTCCAAAACTGTATACGTTATAAGACTGTGGACCTTTCCCCGTTTGTTTTTGGTGTCCTTAAGGACAAAATTATATTGTATACTGGTTGAAATAAACTTATTGTTAAAGTAAAACATTGTTTATATTTTTTCATGCAATAATTTCAAACTTAAAAAATATATAGACGAATCCCTATAATAGTTTTTCATTAATTCCTTGAAGGTTGGTTCATATTTGTACCACTAAATTTTAATCCCTAAATGCCACATTGGCACCTGAATTTTGAAAGGAAAGCTTTCACTTTATTAAATGCGTAAAGAAAAACTTTACATTATTATTACTTTCTTCTATCTTCAATAGAAGAAAGTATTGTAACCGAGATTTTCTTTGACTTCCGGTTTTCGACGGATTTACACGTTTTAAGAGTCAGAGATTCCGAAAAACATGTTTATAGAAAATGTCTGTCTGCCCGTGTGTCGCCCTTGTACCATCAAAAAGAGTATGAAGTTATGCATAGAATAGAAACAAATTTTTTTTTGGCTAATGCAAGCAGGTCCTCCATTAATTTGGAAAACATCCGCAGGTAGGAGGCACTGTAATAGTGATTTTTGTGCATTTTGAATATTGTACCATCGAAATGAGTATGAAGTTATGCATAGAATTGAACCAAATTTTTCTGTATGGTTTTGGCCATGGCAAGAAGGTCCTTCCTGAATTTTATAAAATCCGCAGGTAGGAGGCGCTGTAATAGTGATTTTTGTGCATTTTGATAATTATACCATCGAAATGAGTATGAAGTTATGCATAGAATTGAACCAAATTTTTCTGTATGGTTTTGGCCATGGCAAGAAGGTCCTTCCTGAATTTTATAAAATCCGCAGGTAGGAGGCGCTGTAATAGCGATTTTTGTGCATTTTGAATATTGTACCATCGAAATGAGTATGAAGTTATGCATAGAATTGAACCAAATTTTTCTGTATGGTTTTGGCCATGGCAAGAAGGTCCTTCCTGAATTTTATAAAATCCGCAGGTAGGAGGCGCTGTAATAGTGATTTTTGTGCATTTTGATAATTATACCATCGAAATGAGTATGAAGTTATGCATAGAATTGAACCAAATTTTTCTGTATGGTTTTGGCCATGGCAAGAAGGTCCTTCCTGAATTTTATAAAATCCGCAGGTAGGAGGCGCTGTAATAGCGATTTTTGTGCATTTTGAATATTGTACCATCGAAATGAGTATGAAGTTATGCATAGAATTGAACCAAATTTTTCTGTATGGTTTTGGCCATGGCAAGAAGGTCCTTCCTGAATTTTATAAAATCCGCAGGTAGGAGGCGCTGTAATAGTGATTTTTGTGCATTTTGAATATTGTACCATCGAAATGAGTATGAAGTTATGCATAGAATAGACCAATTCGTTAGATGGCAACGAGTCACGTGATGTCCATATTTTTCCATGTTTTTGACGTCATCACCGCTAATGGAGCGGGAGATTTGGTGATTTTCTTGGCGATTTTCTGGCAACCTCGTATACATTTGTTGACATACTAAAATTGTAAACAAAAAGCTATTATTATTTATTAACCAGAATAATAGCTTATAAAAAACATTATATAAGATAATATATTTAAGAATATTAATAAAATCAGTGTTACAAGTTATCACCTAAATATTTATTGAATATACGGTGGATAAAAAGGTTCCATTAGCAGCTATAATCATATAATAAAAAAATGATTTTTCACTCAAGATTATTTATTATGAAGTAAATGAAAATTTGTAGTTACAAAAAATATAACGATCGATTGACATATTGCGAACGGAAACTTCCATATTTATTAAATATCTCAATCGTAACGCCTATTGTATATATGTATTTTATATATATATATATAACCGTATTTTAATATACTAGGCTGTAATGTCAAACCAGGATGCATTTTTTTTTAATTATTATTAATAAAAGTATGAAAGGATTATTTTAGAAATTATCACAACTTATTCGTAAATTTTGCTTCCTTTGCAATTTCTTCGTTTCTACAAAAATTGTTTTTCTCATTATTATATTTAAATTTCTTTATTTTTCTGTATTAGAATTTATCAAATTACAAAACTAATTAAATACTAATGTAAAATCAATGATTAAAATAAATGATATAATTCAAAAAATTGAGCATACATTAATATTCATTAACAATATTGACAAGTCATAAAATGTCAGCCTTTTAGCTTTCCCTTTATAGCACTTATCACTGCTCTAAAATTAAGCATTCTTTTAATATTAATTAACATGAACAAATTGAATGTGTGCTGTAGATATGTTTTTTAAAATAAATCTGATGGCACATTTGAAACTCTGAAAAATGTTTTGAAACTTTTTACAGATTATGTTTGTTGTGTTTTCACAGATTTATTTTACTTTAAAGTTCATTATTAATTGTTAAGTTAATAGAAAACTAATGTACTAAAATTTTGTTAAGACAAAATCGCTAGGGACGAAGGGAAATTTTCATTTTAGATACATTTCACTCAGCAAATATAATTATATGGTATTTCTTTCACCAGAACAATGAAATTTTTGTATGTAATGAAAGGACTGTCTTTACCAAAATCCTGCACTAATGAAAGAATATCACAAACCCCAACGAAAATAATACCATAACATTATACATGCTTAAATTAATATCTAAAGCACAACTTTTTAAAAATCCCTAGCACTTCCTTCTGATGTACAGGCAAAGTTCTTTAATCTGCAGGACCAAGGGTTGTGCAGATTATGGAGTATTATGGATTATATGCCATTTTCTTTTTTCTGGACACTGTTTTAATTCAATATTCAGTATAACATGAAAATAAAAATGTTAAATATAATAATTAATTTAATATGCTATCTCAAAAAATGCATTTTTCAAACTCTTTTATTAAAAAATTGATTATATTTACTTTTATATTTAAATTTTTAGATATTTCTTTTAAAAAATCATTTTTGGACCAAGAATTTGTAAATTTGTTTACATTCATTAAGCAATGTGAATTATAGAAAATTGCAGATTATAGATCCTTGGCTGTATTTTATTACTATAATAATAGTTCTTTGAGAAAAACTGTATTTTTTGTTAGTCAGGCACAGTTGATGAATTGACAAATAGTGTTCTTGTCACAATCATTTGTTTGTACTGCATTCATTTCATTTAAAATATAAATATTACACTTATTTTATTCAAAAATAAATGGTCAAGTGCGAGTACTACTCATGCTCAGAGGATTCCGTACAGTAAATCTATGAATTATTAACTCTATTGTTAAAAAAATCATTACTAAAAGAAAAATAAGGCTTTGTAAAAAACTATACAACGTAGGGTTTGGTATAGCTGTATATATACTAGAAAAGTATGAATGAGTATACTGTAAAAGTTCAATTTCGAAAGGAGATTGCAAAGTAGGAACGCTGCCTTGGTCCGTGCCGCGTTTTTCCAGATAGGTTTTTAATTAACTTTTAAAGGCACGGGAAGCGTATTGAGAGATCTACTCAATGCAAACTACTGGTGAATCCCATAGTATTTATGTGGTTAAATCTAATTAAATTAGTCTGTTTTTAACAATTTAACGTTTTTTTTTTTATACTGCTACTGGAGATTGTATTACACAAATGTATCATTAAAAGTTGTTATCTAGACTTTAAAAGCCGATGGTACATAGAGCACGCCACGACTGTCATTATGTGTCCAAAGTGTCTCTTTAAGGGACCTCTTGACTAATTACCGATGATTTTTAAAAAAAATTATTATCAACAATGCTTTTATACTTCTGCTATGATAGGTACCTTCAGTTCTCCTCAACAACTTTGCTGAATGCCCGCAAGTTGAAATTTGTGTGTAATGGTAAAATACGCTTTTCTCAAAAACTATGTGACCTAGGGTAATTGCTATAATTTTCCTGCAAGGTTTATATTACCGTGTACCACCTCAAATTTTTTCATAATTTTAGTTTTAGTAGATTCGGAAATAAATGGAGGGGGGGGGGGACATATTTTTACACTACATTTGCGACTATATCTCTGAAAATATAATACCTAAAATTAAAAGAAATGTATTTTTGGGTTCAGCATTACAGAAGCTTACACACGATATACAAAGAAAATATTTTTTTTTAAGTAACTTTGTTAGCCCCTCTACATTTTTAAATAAAAATATTTGTAAATGTTTAATAATCTGAAAATATCTGGGTCAACAATAGTCTTTATTACTTGACACCTATTTGAACTTTCCATGTTCTATAGTTTACGAGTAAAATGTCTGTGACAGATGGACAGACAGACACACGAGTGATCTTATAATGGTTCCGTTTCTACTTTTTAAGTACGGAACCCTAAAAAAGAAAAATAATACTATAAATCAAGACATTTTATTTCAATATCAAAGCGGCTTAGAGTCAACACTATATATACAAATGCTGCTACCTCACAAAACTAGTTATGTCAAAATTTCAACCACCCTAAAATTTCAAACTGCTATGTCCGAGATATTTTTTAAGATAAAGATGAAAAAATTTGACAGAATCCTTGTATCAGGGATTCAGGGTATACTTAAAAGAAAAGACTTTTAAAATTTCTAATTTTTTGAGCTCTTTTGTTTTTTTAAATTTTATTGAAATGGACATCATTTTGAAACAAGATGATGAATTAAGCTGGCTAATGAACTCAGTCGAGACCTTGATATGTCATGTACACATACTGTTTTGGATGAGGCTGTACACTTATGCTGCATTTACACTATATGGCCTGTCAGGTCCTTTGGGTCTTTCAGGTCCAAGGATCGAAAAAATTGCGTTTACACTACGGCATCACATAAGAACTTGGCTTGCTCCTGCGTATATTTGCAGGTTGGAAGGTGGGGAACAGTCATGTTTGATTGTTTACATTCGTATCGAAATGAATGTACCAGTTTTGTTTGCACGGTAATTTCTTTTGCATTGACATTAATTACACATAAATTAATACAAATAAAGCGTTTTTCAAGCATGATTGTTCACAAGGAAAACAAGAAAATGCAATTGCCGTCCCCTGAATTTTCAAAATTTTATTAGCTAAATTTTCTTTTTCTCTGACTGTGAAAAAAAACAATACTTAAAATAGTGAAACACTGAGAAAAACTAAACTACTTTTTTATTAACTGGGGAGGGATATGATCGCTCCTTTCCACAAAATAAAATTTGCTTTTTCTTTTTGTGTGCAAAAATTACCTTAAACGGGTGTCCAGGAGGGCAGAGACGATTTTTCTTTTTGATTTAAGTGTTCAACAATTACTTTAAACTTTCCTTTTTACTTTTGTATGTTTGCAGCGATATAAAGATATGATTTTGCATTTAAATAACTTTATATCAATTAACATCTAAAAGAGGTAGTTACTATTTAAAAGGTATGAATATTTTGATGTAAAGAAAAAAAAATAACAAAAAAATATATTGTTTGGATAAATAAATAACAATTTCAAAAAACAATACCCCTTTTCCCCAGAAATATCTTATGACAACCAAGTGTCAGACTTCTCCCCCACCCTAAAATGATTATATATGCACAGCTCTTATATCAAGTTTCATGCAAATCAGCCAAAAAATGTAGATTTGTATAAACACTGCAGCAGCAAAAAAGGGTTGCATTTCAAAATTGAAATTTCTCCCAGAGTATTTAAAAAACTGATAAGATGTATTAAAAATACCTTATGTTACGATAAAAATATGTAAAAACCAATGTAAAGAAAAGCACAAGTAGCACAAAACGTTTATCATTTGTTTCAAGGCTTTATAAAAGGAATCTTTATTTCAACACAAATTTAATGAAAGAAAAAGTTAAGAGCAATATATGGCTAATGTGAGGAGTAATTATCAGTGTGTTATTAATGTGGGTACTACTTGATTATCCCGTCGACCAATTTCATCAAATTATACAAATTTACATAATTTTATTTTAAATAATGAAAGAAAAAATAAATTAGTAAAACATTAATAAAAAAACAAAAAAAAGTAGAATTAAAAATCACTTGATGACATAACAAACACGTGTATCATGTTTAATGTCCAGTGAATGTGATATTTACGATCATCCATTATTGGCATTTAATCTTATAGTTTGATGACAGTTTTTTGGTGGACGGGATAATCAAGTGGTACCTTAATGTGTATGGGGTTGTACATGTATAATGTTAGCAATATTTAGGTAATTTTAGCCCCTTCCCCCTCACTTACTGTATCATATGTTATCATTCCTCAACCCCCCCCCCCCCCCCCTCCCTCCATAATGATATCATTATCAATGTTTAAAAATCCTTTTTATTTTTGTATGTTAATGCTATTGTTCTTTCCCACTCTTTTTTTTTCTCTTTGAAGATTAAAGCGGCTTTTCTATGAAACCTTTAAACACATAAATGCTAAACTTATTTTGTTTGTTTCTGCTTTTCATGACACTGGTTTTTATTTGTCAGATATTGTATCACGCAAGGAGTAACAATTCTCCAAATTCCCTTCCAAATAAGTATATTGGCTGCACCACTGGTATAAGGAATATATACACACAAATAATAATTATGAAAAATTAGGCATAGATTATGAAATTCTCACCAACAAATCTAATAAGAACTTTATTTTTTTCATGCAATGAAATGAAATATATTAATGAGCCATTTAAAAAAACATAACTGAATAAGTAAAAATCCATTTTCAGCACTTGTTGGTCGCATAACACTTTTTGATGAATTATATTTATTGAATTTTGCATTTAAATAGCACACAGCAGACCTCATTAACATTAAATAATTACATGGCGATCCCAGTATATTTACGAGAGTTAGAAAGTGGGAAAATAGACAAACCAAAACTATTCAGCTTACTGAATAAACACTTTTCAACCATGTTGAAAGTGTTAAAAATGAGGGTATTTTCTCATTGTTTTATATCTTAGACATTTTGTTATTAAAAATAAATAGATAATTAAAAACATTTCTTACATGATAAACAAAGCAAGTAAATACTTGAAATACCATTTATAATAAAATCATATAGTCAAATGAAAACAACAAATTTTTAATAAATTTCTTTTATTTGACAGTACAAGTTACAGAAACAAAATAAAACTTCTTTATATTATAAATATTATTACATAACAAAATTTATTATTGAATATAATGATTACTACATATAATAAATAAAATAACATTGACATAATGCTTTGCAGAAAACTTTATTGATCTGCAGAAACAGATATTTATATTTTAATTTGAAAGAAAGATAAAGCATTTGTAAAAATAGACGGCCCTTTTCTGTTATACGGACACCATTGTCGCCAAGTGTAATAGTTGACGCAAAATGAAAATCACATAAATTGAAACATTTGAAAAATAAAAGAAAAAACCTTGTCAATAGTAAAGTGAGCTTTTTTAAAAATATAACATTTGAAAATTACAAACTTTTAAGAACTATTTTATTAAATCACAAATATATACTTAAAATAAGTGAACAAATAACTGTTATACAATAAAGTAATAAAATAAAACTCATATTAAACTACTGGTATAAAATTAAAAATATCTTTTAGCATTGCAGTAAACAATTCATTGATCAAAGACCAGGATAGAAATAATTGGCGCATTAGCATACATTTTGGCATGGTGTCCATATAACGGAAAAGTACCAAATAGACTGTATAACAAGCGAAATTGTGAACTATTAAGACAGGTTTTTTTTTTTTTTTTTTTTTATAAAGAAGTAGGATAATCAATAATTTTCAGTTCGTATAATAATTAAGAAGTAATAAATAGTACATCAAAATTAAAAAGCATGTTTCTTGACATACTTAAACAAAAACAAGTGGGTAAGTGTGATCGCAGATAGCACAGAGGGTTTCGTTTAATATTCCTTTCAAAACACTTTATCCTTTTGAAAAATCTGTTAGTTCCACATTTCGCAACCAGGGGCGCACTCTATTCTAAACAAACCTGTATCCGAACGAAACTCCGTTTTACATACTATCTGTAGATATATTAGTCGAGGGGATTGGGCCCATAGCACGCGAGGCAAGTAGGTGCTCCTGGCGGTAAAAAGTGGAACTAAAATATGTAAGGCTATGGTGCATAATGTGAAAGAATGGTCAAAGGAGCGTCGGCAAAAGTTGGAAAAGTGCTCCCCGGGTGAAAAGGGCGGAGATTAGAAAAATTGCTTAAAATACACAAGTTAGAGCCCGGAGGAGTAAATAATATAAGACTTTTTGAAAAGTTTATGATTTGTCGTGCGGTCTGAGATATTCAGCTATACGTATGCAAAAATTCATGTCTCCAACTTAATTAGGGGCTCTCTTAGAAATAATTGCTTGAAATACATATGTGGTAGCTCAAAAGGTTAAACGTGAGACTTTTTCAAGATTTTATGATTTGTCGCCTGGCCTCAGGTGTTCTGCTATAAGTATGCAAATTTTCAAATCTCCAATTTAATAAGGAGCTCAGTTAGAAAGAATTGCTTAAAATACGCATGTGGGAGCCCAAAGGGTTAAATGTACGACTTTTTCAAAATTTTATGATTTGTTGCATGATGGTGTTCAGCTATAAGTATGCAAAATTTCACGCCTTCAACCTAATTAGGGGCTCACTTAGAAATAATTGTTTAAAATACACAAGTGGGAGCCCAAGTGTTAAATGTACGACTTTTTCAAAATTTTATGGTTTGTCATTTCATGCGAGGTGTTCAGCTATAAATATGCAAAATTTCACGCCTCCAACCTAATTAGGGGCTCACTTAGAAAGAATTGTTTAAAATACACATGTAGGAGGCCAAAGGGTTAAATGTACATGACCTTTTCAAAAATTTATGATTTGTCGTTTGATATGAGGTGTTCAGCTATAAGTATGCAAAATTTCACGCCTCCAACCTAATTAAGGGGTCACTTTGAAAGAATTGTTTAAAATACACATGGGGGAGCTTAAAGGGTTAAATGTACGACTTTTTCAAAATTTTTATGATTTGTCGTTTGATGTGAGGTGTTCAGATATGAGTATGCTAAATTTCACTCCTCCAACCTAATTAGAGGCTCAATTAGAAATAATTGTTTAAAATACACATGTGGGAGCACAAAGGGTTAAATGTACTTTTTCAAAATTTTATGGTTTGTCATTTGATGTGAAGTGTTCAGCTATAAGTATGAAAAATTTCATGACTCGTACCTAATTAGGGGCTCACATTGAAAGAATTGTTTAAAATACACATGTGGGAGCCCAAAGGGTTAAATGTACGACTTTTCAAAATTTTATAGTTTTTCGTTTGATGTGAGGTGTTCAGCTATAAGTAGGTGAAATTTCACGCCTCCAACCTAATTAGAGGCTCACTTAGAAAGGATAGTTTAAAATACACATGTGAGACCCCAAAGGGTTAAATTTACAACTTTTTCAAAATTTTATGATTTGTTTTTTGATGTGAGGTGTTCAGCTATAAGTATGCAAAATTTCACGCTTCCAACCTAATTAGAGGCTCACATAGAAAGAATTGTTTAATATACACATGCGGGAGCCCAAAGGGTTAAATGAACGACTTTTTCAAAATTTTATGATTTGTCGTTCGATCTGAGGTGTCCAGCTATAAGTATGCAAAATTTCAAGTCTCCAACATGTATAGTTTCTGAGAACGGGCTCTGTGACGGACAGACAGACAGACAGAGGAGCGAGACGAATAGGGTTTCGTCAGAGGAGCGAGACGAATAGGGTTTCGTCAGATGAACGAAACCCTAAAAAAAGAGGAATGAAAGAAAATTTCAGTTGATTAATTGAAATAAACAATAATTGGTAAATAGTATTTAGTGAGACAAAATGAAGTAAGTCTCATTCAAACTGCTAAGAATATCAGCAGATTTGAAGACATCAGAAATGCAAGTGATTTACACTCCTGTTCTATTAAAAAGAAAACCTTTATGGTTTACACATCAAAATTTCTAAAAATATTTCAATAATACATTTAAAATACTCTATTTACTACTCATAAATAAGAAAAACTTACTGTGTGGGCAGAATATAGGTAAGACAAAATAGCTTTTGGACTATTGGCGCTAAATATTTATATAATTAGAAACATCTAAACAGAGCTTAAAATTGTTCAGTATCTGTATTTAGGATGGAGTGAAAGAATAAATAACTTTTAACTTCAAACTAATTATAAATTCCACAGAGTTATATGTTATATACAATCATCCTACAGTGGTATCCCAGAGATGTAAAACGGCAAAGAAGATGACCTCAAGTAAGATGGAGTGATGAAATCAGAAAAGTAGCCGGTGTAAATTGGATGACTAAAGCACTAGACAGGAAAGAAGAAACATTGGAAAAATCTGGGGGAGACCTACATCCAGCAGTGGATTGAAAACGGTTGATGATGATAATATCTCATTGTGTCACATATGCCAAGAGATAACAAAAAAGTATGATATATCTGAAAGTGTACCTGAAGATATCTGAAAATGTAATATAACCTGAAGATATCTGAAAGTGTAATATAACCTGAAGACATTTTTTTTAAAAATAAGAAGAAAGATAGAAGTAAATGTCTTACATTTGTCCCCAGAACATTGTTTAAATGCATGTTGCAACTTTTTAAAGGAAAATTAAGAACACACTCTCATTTATTGTAATCAGAAAATTATTATAAAGTACAAATAAACAGTAAAAATTACAAATAAGTACAAAGTAAAAATTATTTAAAAGTATTAACTGGTACAACTTACTTTTTTTCAGGCAGTGGGGAGGTCATGAATAAAAAGAGGGCTACATCTGAATAAACAATGTAATGCAAATAAGAAAAATCATAAGTGAGGCTAGTTTTCATGTTGAAATGGCTATGAGTCGCCCTACAATAAGAGTTTATGATAGTAGTAACGTGAGAACACAAACTAAATGTTAAACCAATGGCAGTGTTCTTTTCAAAATTCTTATCTGCATTTCAATACTTTGAATTTTTTTTTCTTTTTTTTTTTAGGCCTAGGTTACTTGAGGCTAATGTCTAATCAAATATCTTTACTTTTTTTTTTATATGCAGTTTTTTTTCTCTGAGGGCACTTTTAATTTTGGAACAGGATCTGAAACTGAAATTTTCCTCTGAAAAACTGTACCTGAAATAAAGAGTAAAAAGATACCAAATTAGACATTGACCTCAAATATCCCATGCAAAACAAAAATCATTTAAAAATATTCAAATGTAAACAAGAAATTTATAAAGAAAGTTGCCATTGGTTTAATATTAGTTTGCGAGCATCGTTGCATAACTAACATCATTCGCATTGCATCCATTTAATCTATTATATATATAAAATTCAAATGGAAATTTTGTTCTGAACGCCTAGATTTCGAGTTCTACTGCATGGAATTTTACGGAACTTATACCGTTAGATAGGTATCATTTCAGGGAAGGTTTTAAGCTATAACACATCATTCTACCTATATTAGTTATAGAATTATGACGGAAAGTTCTGTTATTTTGGCGATAAGGTTTACCATTTTATTTCTTGGCGAAATTTATCGTTGATAAAAAAAATTGAAACAGCTATTACACATCGAAACATAAAAGAAAAAACTGTTACTAATTTTAATTAAAAAAAAAAAAAAAGAAGGAAGAAAAAAATTTGTTTTAATGAGTGATAATATTAAAAAATGAAAATATTTAATTTAAACATGAAAGGGAATGTTAGTAATGCTTAAAAAATTACTCAGTTAAAATATTGCAATTGAAATAAGATTTGGCTCTTTATCTTTTGCGTCAGGTTAAGAAAAATGCATCTGAAAAATTGATAGAATGATATCAAGGAAGTTTCGATAAGTGCATGCTCAGAAATATTTGAAAAAATTATATAATATCTTCTCATGAGGAATATATAGAATATTCTTCTTGTGACATATAATATGTTTATAGAAAAAAAAAATCCGCAGAACCTCGATTTAGCGTTTGTAAAAAAATAATGAAAATTTAATTTTTTTTGGCGATTTAATGCTGGTTGGCGGCACAATAAAATTTTGAATGATACTTTTTTTTATGATAAATAATTTTTAAGTAAAACCTTTTTCTACTCTTCATACGAAGATAGTTAGATTAAATTTAACGTAATAAATACATTTTTATTACTACAGTTTTGTCATATACCTTTATATGTGTATATATTAAAATTTTATTATCGTAATTATACAGTTTAAAACAAAATTTCAGTTTATTAAATTTTTTCCAAATTCAAAATTAATGTCTGATTCTGAATATTGGTAATTGTAATAAAAATACAAATAAAGCATCGAATTAATGGTTTTAATGGCCATTAATGGCATTTAATCTTACAATTAATTAATGGCAATCATTATTGGCATTTAATCTTACAATTTGGCAACAGTAATTTGGTCAACGGGATAACTAAGAAGTACCAAATTTAATATTCCGTGCAACTTATTGCTATCTTTAACCTTCATAATATTTTGATAATTAATAATAAAACTTTAAATTGTTTGATTGCAAACACAATGTAAAACTATTCAGATGCAGAAACACACCAAAAAAATCACAAAAACTAAGATATATTTTAGTACAGCATGTTATTATGTAACATGTTAAAAGCATTCAGAATTAGCCCCACCAAAACTTTCCAGAGCTTTATCTGACTCTGCTCAAGTCAGCAGAAAAAAATTAAGTCAGGAGCTGATCCGGCACGACTCATCAAATCAAATGAAAAAAGAGCTCGGCAGCAGGCCAGGCCAGATCTGGGCACATATAGGCCTCTAAAATATGGTAGCCCCCTCCAAAGCATAATCCTGGATGCACCACTGCTGGATATGTATATTAATTCTAATTTGGGGAGACATTGAAAAGTAAATTACAAACATTGACCGAGCAAAACAAACAATGTCACTAAATTTTATTTTTGAGCTGAGATCTTTAAAAATTAATTACAATATTGATATTGATGCATTTTAACAGAATTCTAAATTACACATATGCTTCTGATAATTTCAATAACTTATGCTAATTAAATAAATAATTCATCTCACTTTAAAAAATTGTAAATAAACAACCCAAATTATAACCTTGATATAATACCTTGGCAATACATTTTAGCTTATTTCAACATTAGTAATCAAATGCATTATTAGGTACATATGCAGCTTAATAATTATTAAGCAAATGAAGTTGTAATGTTGATAATATAGATAACACTTTTTAGATTATTTCAATATTAAATAGATTTATATATGCAGCTTAATAATTATTAAGCAAATGAAATTATAACCTTGATATAATCATAATACATTTCAATATTAGTTATATTAAATGATTATTATATACAGTAGACTCTCTTAAATCCGCGACCGTAAAATCTGCGAACGCCTAAAATCCGCGTATTTTTTCAGATGTAAACAATGAAATTTACAGTTAAATTGCATGAACAAAATTCAAAATGGCGCCGAAATCAGCGACTACCGCAATGTTTTTTTTACTAAATTTTTTGTTAATCATTCTCTTTTGGCTATTACAGCTGATTTATTACTAAATAAATTTACATTACTTTTGATTTTGATATAAATTAGCATATCTATATAAAAAATTCCAGGGTTCGAAATGGAAAAATCCACGAACTTTGTTCGCGGAACTTTTTCTTTAAATTATAGACAAATTTATTTCTAAACATACAAAGCAGTATCAGAAAAGCATTCAAGACTCTAAATAACAATGAAAAAAGTTACAGTGAGCACAATAAGCTATAGATACTGATAATAGCATTAACACTGTTCTCCTTGCCACCACTAGATGGCAGCATAGGACTTTTGGAATCGATTTCATTCGTAATACTTTAATATTTTTTCTAAATTTTTATTTTACATAATTATTTAAATAATTACTTACTTTTGAACTAATAAATTATTTTAATATTTTAGTTATTTGAATGTTTCACTTTGTTGTAAGCATTCATTAAAATTTCCCTTGCTTACTACCAATCCAATTAATGTTTCAAAAATGTAAACAAATCAATGACCAGAAATCCGCACAACCTCTGGTCCCAAGCTGTGCGGATTTGAGGGAGTCTACTGTATATGCAATCTAATAATTACTAAGCTGATATTAAATTATAATTATCCAGGGACACCATTTCAAAAGTTTCATTGAAATGAGGAGAGTTATAATTTAATGTTATAGTAGAAGATCTTTATAACGCAAACCTAAAAACACAAGGTTGTGCGTTATATAGAATTTTGCGTTACATGGATCACATCATTAAATTCATTGTTTACATCTGAAAAATACGTGGATTTTAGGGTCGCAGATTTAAGGGAGTCTACTGTATAAACATACTGCAACCAGAAAAAATAGAATAACATGATGAAATGCAAAAAAATTTTACTCTCCTTGTAGGAAAGTGGCCATAAGGTGGCCGGTGGCTAGTGCTAATTTTGACCTTTACGACTTAATGTTTTTATAAAATATAGCTTGCTTATACATAACTACATGCTTAAAAAAAAAAAAAACATTTAACACAATTTTATAAATCTGAAAGCTAATGCGAAAGAAACCTTGGTTAAAAAATTAATTATAATAAATTATAATTATTGTGTTACAAATTGAGTTAAGTGATTCTCTAAGATGCAGATCCATTTTATGGGAAAAGTGACTTTATAAAAAAACAACATGACTTTATGTAACATAACATTTATAAATATACAATGTAGTGTTTAGAAAAGTAACTTACTTACAAGCATCATACTTACAAGTACCTATTACTGAAAACTCATATCATGAAAAACAAGCATGAAAAAGTCCCTTAATAGGATATTTACAAAAGTGAAAGTGGGGTCAACAGGTAGTAATCAATGAGCATTCGCATAATTCTTGAAAAAGTCCCATTGAAAACATTCTATAATTTAAATAAATTATAAGAATCATAATAAACTGATTAAAACAACATAAACAACATAGAATGCATTTTAAAATTCCCTTTTCTTATGCAACAGAAAATGTATTAAAAAATTACATACTTACAGTCAGTCATATAAGTTAATACTTACTGGTCGAGTAAACATTTAGAACTGTTCCTGATTGAAGAGTTTCAAAAGTAGCACATAGTTGAAGGGCATTAGAAGAAATTCCACTTTCTTGCAGAAGACCACAAATGGTAGTCGCTTATTATACAGAACTACACACCTGTGTTCCCCTGAGAGCAAAAAATATCGTAAAATGTGCATCTATCCTGCAGGGGCGGCGCCAGAACTTGCCCGACGGGGGGGCACAGTATCCCCGACAGGGGGGCCGAATTTATAATATATACAGTAGAGTGCCGATTATCCGGACGCCGATTAACCGGGTTGTCCAATAAAGCGATAGTCAAGGGTCCCAACCTTCCAAACGTTTTTTCCCAACCTTCTCCAAAAATTTTTAAGTGAAACTTCTTTAGGCGAGGCAGGGTGAATTTGGGTGGATGTCACGAAAGTTAACAGTTAAATAACGATTTCCTAATCAGGAAATAATAAAATCGCCAACAAATGCAAAGAAAGCAATGCATAAAATCAACTGTTTCTAGAACCTAAGAAGTTTCACTTCTAACGCGCGAGGGTCCCACGCAGAAAAAAGAAAATGCCCTCTAGGATGTAGAAGTCTATCAAGAATTTCTTTTTCCTATCAATGAATTTTTTTTAATGTACATACTGTAAAGTGTATGTATATATACATGTAATAATTTCTATGCGTTCGTCTAAGTGCGGACCAATTTTGTAGATAATAAAATTTTAAAAAAGTAAAAAAAAAAAAAAAAAAAAAAAAAAAAAAAAAAAACTTCTAAATACGCCTTAATACGCTAAAATGTGCACTACCACAATTGCCAGTCCTAAGCCAGGAAAAAGTGTGGAGGGAAGTGACCTAAAAAACATTGCCATTAGGTGTTTTTAAAAGTTGTCCAATTATGTGGATTTTTCATTAACCGGATCGGCCTCTTGTCCCGACCGGTCCGGATAATCGGCGCTCTACTGTGTAAGAAATCTTCACGAGCCCGGGCTTGTCCCAAAGCCCGAGCTCGGTAAAAGTTTCTTTCATTAAACTCGGACCGGGCTTAAATTTTATCTGAAAACTCGGTACGGGATCGAGCTAAATTTTAGCTTTAAAAAAGTTGGGTCCAGGCTCGAACTTCATTCTTCTCGGGGCACGTACGGGTCTTATATTTTTTCTGTTGATTCGGGCCGGACCGGGACTGTATTTAATTTTTTTTCCCCATGTCGTGATAACTTTTCTCCTTTATTAGTGGTTTAAATGAACGATAAAACATTTCTTTGTTTCTTTTTTCTTCTCTTTTTAAATAACAGGTGGAATATGTTTCGCGTCCGGATTTGGAATATCCCGAAACGTGCAGGTCTCTAACACTCACACCGCTATTAAAATTAGAGATGAATTGCACAGGGCCAAAAATTTTTTATTCCAAATATAAATTTCGAAGCTTATCAAAGAATATAAATAAAGTAGATAAATAAAGTGAAAATAGCTCTTAAGGTTATTTTGGAAACACCCTACTAGTCACCTAATCTTCATAGGTGGCAGGGCTCAATTTCCAACAAAAAAAAAGCCCTAATATTCTGCAGTATTAACAACCGTAGCGTCCAACCCGTCACTCCAATCTCCATATTTATATTCCATACACTATTTACAAAACTTATAGCATTTTTTTTTTCTTTAGAGGAATAAAAATTTTAAATATATCTATCAGAATATACTTAGATGTAAACTATTCCACTTTTTAGTTATCACTCCTTTCGAATAGAAATATTTGCCTAATTTTAATGTTAATTAATTGCAGATTTCTGGGATTAAATATGGTAAGGATTATTATTTGGAAATAGTGGCAACACAAAAAAGGAATAGTTCGCCAGCTATGCAATTTTTATATAAAAAAAAGAATGAAGTTTGCAGAAATTAATATTTATATGCTGAAGAATAGAACAACGGTTTTCAATTTCCTATAAAACGTGCATATCTTAAACTATAATCGATTCCTTCCGCATTACAATCTTTTGTGGTGAGTCTCTGAAAATCAGATTAAATTAAAAATTTGACAGATTAAATTAGAAAGATTCGATGCTTTTATAGAAAAAGAGGGAACACTTCTCGGTTGCTTTCTATCAGAATAAGAAAACATGGCAATTAAATCTACTTACGAATGAAAATGACTTCGTAAATGTGCCTTAAAATGGACAACGTTCATTATACAAAAAAAGCGCTATTGTACTGGGCTCCGGAGCCCTGTATTTATGAGCTTCGGTGAATTTCGACCAATATATAAATATTTACTAAAAACAGAGAAGTACCGGAGCTGAGCTCCGGTGGGCTCCGGCGCTAATTAAGCCCTGAAGGCGGACGAATCCACCAAAGAAAAAGTTTCCACACTTTTGAGCATTACCCGAAAGGAAAAACTCTGTTTCGTAATCTTTTTCCACCTAACAACCTCCCAATAAGAGGTCATTCAATATTACAGATTTTACGTGCACATGTATGGTAGAAATCTGCACGGGCCGGTCTCGGTCTCCACTCTTTTAGGGCCGGGCCCGGGCCGTACTTTATTTCTGAAGGGTTGGGCCGGGCCGGGCCCGGTCCATACTTTATTCCTGAAGGCTCGGGCCGGGACTGGTTGCATTCCTAGTCTTCGCGGCCCAAAATTTTCAGTCGTAGTTTCGGCTCAGCCCGTATGAAAATGATTGTCTCAGCTTGGCCAGATCCAATCAAAGATCAGTTAAATTAGGCCTGCCCCAAAAAGTTTTGCAAAAAATACATACATTTTTAAATTGCCATTATTCTACACTTAAACATTTACAATTAATTTTACACTTAATTACTTACTTTTACACACCACATTTTACACTTAAACATTCTTTCTAAATAATAGTAGATTTCTATGCTTATTAAAATACTATAGCTAAATTAAAATATAGTAAAACGTGTGAAAAGGAAACTGCCTATGACGGAACCCTATTTTAAACTGAAAAACGTGTTGATCCATGCAAAATTAATATACTAATAGGTAAAAAAAATATATGATACATTTACACTTGCTAAGAAGGAAACTTGTTTATAACGCTTTTTTTTATGCAATTCCGTCTTAGAAGATTTTACTGGATAGCATTTTTCAGATTTTTAGCGTACATGGAATACATGTATATTAATACACGGAATGTCGGCCTACGGCTCTTCTATAAAAATGAAGATTATAAACATAAGAAAAAAAAAAAGTTAAGATAAATATTTTTGGTCAGAGCTTCCTTGTATGAGACAAATTTTTAACCAAATCGACGTAAAATTCAATGTTTTGTAAAAATTCACTCGGGCCGAGATTTTTACTTTTTTCCGGGCCGGGCTGGGGCCGAACTTTTAAGTTTTTTTACCGGTTCGGGCCAATATTATTTTTTCTACGGGCCGGGCTAGGCTCGGACCGAACTTTTAATTTTTTTATCGGGTCGGGCCGAAATTTTTTTTCGATGAGTCGGGCCGGGCTCGGGCCTGGAAATTTTAGCAGTGTAGCAGGGAAATTAGGGAATTATGGGGAAATTAGGGGCAGGAAAATTTCGGCAGTACACAGCAGTGTGTGAGCGACAACATATGGAATAGTTCTCCGGTTAAGGTTATGAGGTGGATCATCCAGCCCCTTAAGAAAATGCAAAGGTCTAGAAACAAGAGTCCCGCATCAGGTAAGGTGAGTAACCAATTTTTTTCGAAACGCTGTTCGTGTTCAGGGCGGGTTGACCATGTATTTTAATGTCGGAGGTAACTGAAAAAAATCAGTTGATTAATAAAATAAAATTTGCAGCCCTGCAAATTTCATTTAAAACCAAGCTTCAACCCGAACCGAACCCAACCAAAAATATTCCGTCTACCCGTAACCCGATCGAACCCGAAATACTTAATTCCAATCCCAACCTGAAACCCGGAATCGGAGAAAATTGATCCAAAATACATATAATGTAATTATAGAAAAATAGTCTGTAATCATATCTCTAATATTAATGTTATCTTTTATGTCGAAAAATAAACATGTAAGGAGTCATTCGTATTCAAATACGTAGTTTTTATCTGAAATCGATACCTGCGCTTGTTGGGTTATACCCGGCCCAAACATTCAACTTAAAATCAATCCGAAACCTACCAAAAAATCTTCGTTGACCCAAAACGCGACAACAAATTTTCCCGCAGTTTACAATGAAGTTATGTATGTATATAATTATTTTCTCATTTATACCTTCCATTTCTTTTCTATGTATTAAATAGAGATTAATTTCCATATTATTATAAAATTACTCTACTCTATATTAAAATTAATGAACAAAGAAGAAATTTTTAATTTGATACTAAGTTAGCTTGAATAATTATACGAAACTATCTTTTTATTTACTCATTCATTTATATAAAAAAGAAAAAAAAAATACTTACCCTACGCTTTTTAATAAGACGATCGAAGTGAACAGATGAATTTCCACGTCCTGTCTCTTCTTGAAATCGTATTTCTTATAGGCTCCTAAGTTTGCGGTTAATCGAATAAACATTGGACAGGAGTGAACATGACTTCTAGACAAAATGTATAAGGTTTTCGGTAACATCCGGTCGTTGTAACGACAGACTGTAACCGACATGTGGTTAAATTCTTAAAATTTCTCGTCGCAGACTAAGGAATAAAATTTTAATTTAGATTAAACTCGTAAAAATTTGACATAATTTGGGTACGGTGAAAAATTCCACGGACGTTCCACGTAAATCGGGACACTTGGCAACACTTCTCTTAAGTATCAAAACTCAACCCGAAATCGAACCCAACCACAACGAAAAATATTATCCTCAATCCGAGCCGTGGGTCGGGTCAGGTGTAGGTAAAATCGGGCAACCTGAATCGGTGCAGGACTCTAATATGAGATATAATTCTAATTTTTGAAAAATCAGCTTAAAAAAGACCGACGCGTAAGAATCAAAACTCATCCCGAAACCGAAAAAAATATAGCCAAGCCAATCCGACTTCCAAAGAAAAAAAAATCAGCGGTAAACTTATCCGTGGGTCGGGTTTTCTATAAACTAACCAGAGAACTTTTTTTAAAAAACTAACATACACCCGACTCGGCACGACTCGGGTCGGGTCGGGAAAAATCGGGTTACCCGACCCGATGCAGGATTCTACACTCAAGTCAAAAAATTTTCCCCGACGACGATTAAATTTGACCCCGACGGGGGGGCCAGGTATGTCCGACAGGGGGGCATATGCCCCCCCGGCCCCCCCTCTGGCGCCGCCCTTGCTATCCTGACACCAGCAGATTCATCAGACACTCTGTATTAAAACTTTTATGGATTTTGAAAGTTTTTCAAACTCATTCTGAAAAAAAAAAAAAAAAATTATGAATTTTTTCAACTTAAGCCACCCTTGGTCTGGAAAAAGGTGGGGAGGGGTGAAAAAATTCATATTCTAGATTTTACAGTTTTAATTATACTACTACTGAACAGTTATTAAAGAAAATTTCAGAAAAATAGCATCTCAAATTTTTAAAAATAATAAGGGATGGTGTATTAATAGTACCTAATAATAACTAAAAGTAAAAACTGTTTATTTAAAAAACAGGTTTGTTCATTTTAACAAAAGTTAAATTTTATATCTCAAATTTTTTAAGGGGGGGGGGGAGATAAGAAGCTAAATACAATTCAAAGTCTTCACAACACTTTAGATACCATATTAGGATTGATTCATTGTAAAAATTAATACATTTAAAATTTAAAACTGATGAACAACAATGCAAATCATGTACAGAGTGTTTAATATGATATGAGCTTGCTATGATCAATCGATTATGTAACAGTAATGAAGAAAGCTGAGCAGTTAATTTAAAATTAATTTTATGGCTAAAAATGTGTTAATAGTTTTAGGATAAAGTTAAAAATTGCCAGTACTACAAATGCATTGAAATAGAATAATATGAAATAAATACCTGAAATAAGTTTACTCACAAAATGTCATTACCGTACGCATACATTATAATACAATGACGACTGTATTATTTTAATTTGTTGAATGTCTGATGTACGTTATTTCATAGTGACTTTTTCTAATCCCAGGAAAAGCAAAAAAAACATTATTTTCAGTATTATCATTATTATTACACCCAACAACTTTTACCTTACCATTGTTTAACCGAATACTTATCCGAATTTCATAACTCTTGAATAGTCTTCCACATCTGCTTTGAAAGGAGTCGAGAAATACGATATTTACTAAAAACGCTGACAATATAACAATGACAAGACAATTTAAGCCTGCGTAAAATGTGGATAAATTATAGCACACTTGGCAATGATATCAAGTGAGATAAAGAAGCCAATATGGTAAACAGAAATACACTAAAAAGATGCCCACAAGACGTCACAAGATGGGCAGTAGATTGCGCAGATAGGAGATTTTGGTGTCCATGTTTTTGACGTCATACCAAAATGCCCTATTGAACCAAATTTTTCTGTATGGTTTTGGCCATGGCAAGAAGGTCCTTCCTGAATTTTATAAAATCCGCAGGTAGGAGGCGCTGTAATAGCGATTTTTGTGCATTTTGCATATTGTACCATCGAAATGAGTATGAAGTTATGCATAGAATTGAACCAAATTTTTCTGTATGGTTTTGGCCATGGCAAGAAGGTCCTTCCTGAATTTTATAAAATCCGCAGGTAGGAGGCGCTGTAATAGCGATTTTTGTGCATTTTGAATATTGTACCATCGAAATGAGTATGAAGTTATGCATAGAATTGAACCAAATTTTTCTGTATGGTTTTGGCCATGGCAAGAAGGTCCTTCCTGAATTTTATAAAATCCGCAGGTAGGAGGCGCTGTAATAGCGATTTTTGTGCATTTTGAATATTGTACCATCGAAATGAGTATGAAGTTATGCATAGAATTGAACCAAATTTTTCTGTATGGTTTTGGCCATGGCAAGAAGGTCCTTCCTGAATTTTATAAAATCCGCAGGTAAGAGGCGCTGTAATAGTGATTTTTGTGCATTTTGAATATTGTACCATCGAAATGAGTATGAAGTTATGCATAGAATTGAACCAAATTTTTCTGTATGGTTTTGGCCATGGCAAGAAGGTCCTTCCTGAATTTTATAAAATCCGCAGGTAGGAGGCGCTGTAATAGCGATTTTTGTGCATTTTGAATATTGTACCATCGAAATGAGTATGAAGTTATGCATAGAATTGAACCAAATTTTTCTGTATGGTTTTGGCCATGGCAAGAAGGTCCTTCCTGAATTTTATAAAATCCGCAGGTAGGAGGCGCTGTAATAGCGATTTTTGTGCATTTTGAATATTGTACCATCGAAATGAGTATGAAGTTATGCATAGAATTGAACCAAATTTTTCTGTATGGTTTTGGCCATGGCAAGAAGGTCCTTCCTGAATTTTATAAAATCCGCAGATAGGAGGCGCTGTAATAGTGATTTTTGTGCATTTTGAATATTGTACCATCGAAATGAGTATGAAGTTATGCATAGAATTGAACCAAATTTTTCTGTATGGTTTTGGCCATGGCAAGAAGGTCCTTCCTGAATTTTATAAAATCCGCAGGTAGGAGGCGCTGTAATAGTGATTTTTGTGCATTTTGAATATTGTACCATCGAAATGAGTATGAAGTTATGCATAGAATTGAACCAAATTTTTCTGTATGGTTTTGGCCATGGCAAGAAGGTCCTTCCTGAATTTTATAAAATCCGCAGGTAGGAGGCGCTGTAATAGCGATTTTTGTGCATTTTGAATATTGTACCATCGAAATGAGTATGAAGTTATGCATAGAATTGAACCAAATTTTTCTGTATGGTTTTGGCCATGGCAAGAAGGTCCTTCCTGAATTTTATAAAATCCGCAGGTAGGAGGCGCTGTAATAGCGATTTTTGTGCATTTTGAATATTGTACCATCGAAATGAGTATGAAGTTATGCATAGAATTGAACCAAATTTTTCTGTATGGTTTTGGCCATGGCAAGAAGGTCCTTCCTGAATTTTATAAAATCCGCAGGTAGGAGGCGCTGTAATAGTGATTTTTGTGCATTTTGAATATTGTACCATCGAAATGAGTATGAAGTTATGCATAGAATTGAACCAAATTTTTCTGTATGGTTTTGGCCATGGCAAGAAGGTCCTTCCTGAATTTTATAAAATCCGCAGGTAGGAGGCGCTGTAATAACGATTTTTGTGCATTTTGAATATTGTACCATCGAAATGAGTATGAAGTTATGCATAGAATTGAACCAAATTTTTCTGTATGGTTTTGGCCATGGCAAGAAGGTCCTTCCTGAATTTTATAAAATCCGCAGGTAGGAGGCGCTGTAATAGCGATTTTTGTGCATTTTGAATATTGTACCATCGAAATGAGTATGAAGTTATGCATAGAATCGAACCAAATTTTTCTGTATGGTTTTGGCCATGGCAAGAAGGTCCTCCCTGAATTTTATAAAATCCGCCGGTAGGGTGCGCTGTAATAGCGATTTTTATGCATTTTGAATATTGTACCATCGAAAAGTGTAGGAAGTTATGCATAGAATTGAACCAAATTTTTGTGTGTATGTTTTTGGCCATGACAAGAAGGTCCTCCATGAATTTGGAAAATATCCGCCGGTAGGGGGCGCTGTAATAGCAATTTTTGTGCGATTTTTTGTGCATTTTGAATATTGTACCATCGAAAAGTGTATGAAGTTATCATAGAATTGAACCAAATTTTCTGTGTATGTTTTTGGCCATGGTAAGAAAGTCCTCCCTGAATTTGGAAAAATGCGCCGGCAGGGGGCGCTGTAATAGCGATTTTTGTGCATTTTGAATATTGTACCATCGAAAAGCGTAGGAAGTTATGCATAGAATTGAACCAAATTTTTTGTGTAGGTTTTTGGCCATGGCAAGAAGGCCCTCCCTGAATTTGGAAATATTTCGCCAAAAAAGGGGCACTATAATATCGATTTTTGTCTAATTTTCTTGATTTTTCGTAGTTCTATTGCACAGCGGTGGCTCGTGGATCAACGGGAACTTCTCATTCTCATAAGCCGACTATTCGCGAACAGCTGATATACAACAGAATAACGAAAAACTATGTATTTTAATAAATATCATGATCGAGATTAACTCGTTTTATTCCGATTAATTGACTGACGCAGAAATTTAAGATGAAAGTCAAAGTTGATATGGTATTGAACTAATAAAAATGAAATATTGGCATTTGTAAGAACATTTTGAAATATTTAAATAAATGCGATAGAAGAAAGTTTTGGGATTGGCACATCCAACTAGTTTTTTATTTTTTTTCTTTCTTTTTGTAAATTCTGGTGTCATTTAGTGATTTCAGCATTTTACGAATAAAAATACTTTGCCCCTAAAAGAATTAAAATGTTAGAACTTTTAATTCACTAAAGCATAGAACTTATTATTTATGGATCCTAAAATTATTCTGTAAATTTGAATACAGTCGGATCTCTATTTAACGAAGTAGCTAAATCCCGAAAAAAAGTTCGTTATACGGAAAATTCGTTAAATAGAGAGTCACCTTTTAAAGTACTTTAAACTACATAAAACATATTTTAAGTCCATAAACACTGAATAAATAAAAAATATAATTAGTCACACTTTTTTTTTAATTATATCTATTTGTTTTATTTATTTTACCCATCAAAAAGGAATCTGCAAGGGAAATAAGATTAAAACAAGACATTGTCTGGAAATACATTGTATTTTCAGTTTAAAAAAATTATTTTACATTAAAATCACGATTTTTTAAAGATTTTTGATAAGCTGTTCGGAGGAATACCAAATTTTAGAGCAGTATTATTTTTCTTCACGCCCTTATCCACCTCATCAAGATTTTTTTTTTTCTTTGATGCTCAAGCACTTCCGCTTTGACAGTTTTGAGCTACAAGAACCGAAATTACCAACACGATTGATCATGACCAACAATCTAGAAAACGGAAAACTATAGTTTAAGGACACGGTCAGCTCCATTGAGGGTTAAAAGGGGATATTGAAAGTTCGCTCTTCTTGGATGGAAAGCAAAGAATCACAGCAATTTTACTGCTCTCGGTGAGTTAGGTGCCTCGTAAGACCTGTTCATGGTTTGATCATCATAAAATGTGTTAAAAGAAAGAATAAGTTTTAAATGTTCAGTAATATTTTAAGAAATAGGGAGAAAAAAAAATTTAGATCCCAAGGAAAAGTTCGTTAAATAGGGAATGCACTTCGCTATTTGGAGGTTATTTTACGAAGAAATTTGAAAAATGTTCTTGGTTCCAAGTAAAAGTTCGCAAAATAGAGAAATTCGTAAAATAAAGGTTCGTTAAATAGAGGTTCGACTGTAACACAGTGTTTTTTTCCTCGTGTCGTAGATTAACAAGTCGGAAATTGTACAGTCGTGGGAAAAAAAAGTAAACACCCCCTACTAACTCTGCAACAAATTATTGTAGAAGAAAGTGACAAATACCAAACTGTTGGAAAAAAGGTCTACTTTTAAATGATGTATATAAAATTTGCTTGGGGGGCCATATCGAAACTAACCCAAACTTTGTTTTATTTTCAATAGTAATACCAGGTTTATCACCATAAATAAATTCTACACCCTTCAATTAGCCTAAAAACAAATTTTCATGAAATTCCTACGATTAGTTTCAGAGAAATTAGTTATTTTAAAATGAGCCTATTTAGGAGGCTGTATCCAAATTGAAGTTCGGTACTCGATTGTTGAAATGTTACAGAATGACTATGTCACTTCTATTAATGTATTATTTCTTGCCAGTATAAGCATTTCACTCGCTTACTATGTTTCGACTATTGCCAGCCCAAATGTTTCAATAAAATAAGTAAAATATTTTTTTTTTTCAGATTATGCTTTTCTGCACATCATAGACGGTCCCTTAAGCTATCATTTTGACGTTATTTAATCATAATTTCAAAACTACTTGGAAGAAAAAATTGAAATTGAAAATTCGCATAAACAAGGACATAATAAATATACATGTATCAAAAAAATTGCAGGTTGCAATTCATAATTTTTCGAATATTAATTTCATAATTCATAGTTCATATCATAATTTTTTTTTTTATTTCAAATTCAATGTATTTATGTTTGGGTCTTTTAGTATTATAAACACAGAAATATTATCACATTAGAATTATAACTTCAGGAGAAATTAATAAAAATATGAAATGTAATTTAACATTAGAAGCTCTAAATTTTCAATGTTTATAATTCAAAAACGTATCATCTAAATGAAATTTCGTTTCCAGGCATAGCTTGAACCGAAGATGTAAAATATTTTGTCAAAACGGGGTGTTGCCATTGAAAAAAAACAAAGTTTGATCCGGTTTTAATTTGTAAATAGCCCCTAATCAAATTTGATATACATCATTTAAAAGTAGATTTTAGTTCCAGTAGTTTGGTTCCAGTAACTTTTTTCTATTGTAATTAGTTTTAGAGTTAGTAGGGGGTGTTTACTTTTTTTTCTACAGCTGTACGTCATATGTGGCAAATGAGGTACGTTCGTACTGTAATTAGTTTTATAAATATTCAGATCTTGGTGCAGTAGCTGTCGCACTCTCATGAAAATGCATGAATACAAAATTTATTACGATTATATATATATTAAATTCAGTAATACGGAAATAATACGACTCCATCATAAAAAGGACGTAATCACCATGGCAACCTTCACCTATCATGGGAAATCATGCAATTAATTACGTATGATAGGATTTAATACAATGAAGAAAACTTTTATTCATATATTTAAAAATTTTATTTGATTTTCATAAAATTTGAAATGACTAAATTGTGCAACGATAATATATATTAAATTTCAAACCATTCAGTTGTGTAGATTTTGCACTGTTATATGCTGACAGACAGATGGACGAACCAGATGACGACTATAGGTGCTACGTATTTATGTAATAACGAACGCACCTAAAAAGATGAAAATTACAAAATTCGCTTAAATCACCTCTTAAATTTTCTATTTGCAAATGGAAAAATTGTGACGGCTTCAGTATGCTTTTGGTAATCAATTCAAATTATAATCGTAGTATAATTGTAATATATTTCAAATGCTCTTTTGTAATTTCTGTAAAAGAAGGATTTTTCGTTAGTTATTCAGTCTCTTCGTAACTCAGCTGTCAACATTCCTTTAAAATCAAATAAACATATTTCGAATCAGAAACTATATACGGTAGAGCCTCTTTTATCCGAAACTCTTTTAACCGAAACTCTCCATTAACCGAAAACCATTTTTAAAGCTTGTTTTTCTTACTACCACATCCATTTTGGAAGCTTTTTTTTTTTTTTTTAACTACCATATTATTTGTGTGCAAGTGGTTCTTTCCGAACTACGAGTACATATAAATATTTTCGATCCCCTTTCTTAGAGTTCCTTTGAATTTAACTTGAGCTTCCGTAAGCTGCGGAGTGGAACGAAGAAAAAAAACAAATTAGCAATTCTGAAGCTTTTGAATGTTTTACAAAATGTTTGGCATGGGTGGAGCAGCAGGAAGACTGTGATGCTGGTGAACTAATAATATTAAAAATCTCCATGATAGAGACGATAAACAAAACATTTTTTTAAACCCTTGTGATACATGTAAAAGGTACTTCATTTCAAAATTAAAATTCAAGTAATTTATTCTGGTTTCTATTTTGCTATTGCTTTATTTTTATTAAGCACTTGTTAGCATAATACGAAATACTGCATATATTTCTCCTTAATCTTAAAATGGAAGCATTCTCGATTATCCGAAAATTTCGATTTTCCGAAGAATGGTCGGTTCCAATTACTTCGGATAATCGAGATTCTACTGTACTTTAGAAATGAAATCAAATAAGACACTTTACATTAAACAGACTTTCTGGTTCAGAATATGTTTATTTGCCTTTAAAAAACCTGGAATAATTGGCAGGTATGTAGTTTCTTTTGAAGATGCATTCAAAAGAAACTATGTCTTCAAAAAAATAATCTTGCCTTATCTTATCTTTAAAAATACACTTCTAACTGTGTTCTATAATTTAGACATGAAAGTGGAAAATAGGATAAAAGGCGAAAAAAAAATGTTTATCTCCATACAATAGGGCCAAACCTGTATAATTTAGACAGATTTAATACATTATTCATACACAATTAAATGAAATATAACTGTGCATATGATTGTTAATTCCTTTTATAACTTACAGGGGGCGCATTCCGTAGGGAGAATTTTATTGTTCCTACCACTATTCTGAAAATAAGATCTTCATTGTACAGTCGTGGAAAAAAAAAAGTAAATACCCCTACTAACTCCTCAACAAATTATCGTAGAAGAAAGTTACTGGTACCGAACGATTGGAAATAAAGTCTACTTTTAAATGATGCATATAAAATTTGATTAGGGGGGTATCTATATATTAAAACGAACCATAACTTTGTTTTGTTTTTTTCAATAGAAGTACACAATTCTGACAGCATAAATGAACTCTACACCCTTCAATTAGCCTAAAAACCAAATTTTATGCAATTCGTACCATAAATTTCCAGTAAATTAATTATTTTAAAACTAGCGTATTTTAAGGGCTGTATCTAAATTGAAGTTCGGTACTCGATTGTTGTCCGAGAGACTAACTACCCTTCTTGATCAAGGCACCATAACCGGCACACAAGCAGTCATTGAAGCCTGCTCGATTACAGGATAGCATAAGAAATTTCAAAATATCTAGTCACTTTTATCGTAGGTGGCCCCTTAAACCAACATTTTGCCGTTTCTTAAGCATAATTCGAAAACTACTTGGAAGGAAAATGCGAAATTTTGGATTTCCATAAAGCAAGACTTAATAAATCTAAATCCGTCAAAAAAATTGTAGGTTGCTATTCATAACTTTTTTTGCGTAATTATTTCATAATTCATATCATAAAATTATAAAAATTGCTAATTCAACGTAATTATGTTTGGGTATATTAGTATTATTGCTATACGAAAAAGTAGCGCTTTAGGAGCATAATTTCAGGAGCTATAAATAAATATGTGAAAATGTAATTTAACATTAGAAGTACTCAATTTTGAATGTTTATAATTCAAAAACTTATCATTCAAATGACTTGCAATTTGGTGTCTAGGCATAGTTTGAACCGAAGATTTAAAATATCTCGTTAAAATTGGGTATTGCCATTGAAAAAAATGAAGTTTGGATTCATTTTAACATGGAGATGGCCGCCTAAGCAAATTTTGTATACATCATTTAAAAATAGACTTTATTTCCAATCATTCGGTACCAGCAACTTTCGTCTACGATAATTTGTTGAGGAGTTAGTAGAGGGTGTTTATTTTTTTTTCCACGACTGTACCTTTCTATAGTACAGAGTCGGCGAACCTATGGCACGCGTGCCACTTTTGGCACATGAAAAAATAATCTTGGCACGGCGCGGTATTGATTATGTCTCTAAATCAGAATACAGTGGTTTTACACAAAATACACGAATTTAGACGACCTGATTTAATTCTAAATTTTATTAATCGGTAATTGAAGAATTTTTAAGTTTATTCAGTATGGTTCGAAAATTTATCAAGCAAAGAAAACATTTTAAAACTACCAAAAAGGAAATACTATTATATGTATTAATAAAAATACCGATGGTAAATTATGGCAACTTGAAAATTAATTTGAGAACTATTTAAATATAAACTGTCTTTTTTTCATTTTAATAATTTTCCCTACTATTTATACCTGTGAGTCATTATTTTCTCAAATAAATAATATAACTAGTTGGATGTGCCAATCCCAAAACTTTCTTCTATCATATACATCTTAATATTTCAAAACCTAGTTACACATGTTAATACTTCAATATTATTAGTTCAATACTATACCAACTTTGATTTTCATCTTAAATTTCTGCTCAAGTCAATTAAACGGACTAAAAACGAGTCAATCTATATCATGATATTTGTTAAAATTATTAAATTTTCCTTATTCTGTCGTTATCAGCTGTTTGCGAATAGCCGGCATAGCAGGAAGCGAGTTCCCGTCGCTGCATGAGCCGCCGATGCACAATAGAACTACGAAAAATCAAGAAAAGTATACAAAAATCGCTAGCACGGAGCCCCTTTACCGCGCAATATTTCCAAATTCAAGGAGAACCTGTTGGCCAAAGCCAAAAACAAGCACAAACATTTTTGTTCAATTGTATGCATAATTTTATACGCTGTTCGATGGTACAATAATGAAAATGTCACAGAGATCGGAATTATAGCGCCCTCTTCTTTCGGAATTTTTTCAAGTTCAGGGAGGACTTGTTTGCCATAGCCAGAAACATGCACAAAAAATTTGGTTCAATTATATGGATAACTTCATACACTTTTCGATGGTACAATAATGAAAATGGTACAGACATCGCAATTATAGTGCCCCCTTCCGGCAGAATTTTTCCAAATTCAGGGAGGACCTTCGTGACGTGACCAAAAATAAACACATAAAATTTGGTTCAATTCTATGCATAACTTCATACACTTTTCGGCGGTACAATATTCAAAATGGCACAAAAATTGTACAAAAATCGCTATTACAGCGCCCTCTACGAGCGATTTTTTTACAAATTAAGGGAGGACAACCTTGCCATAGCCAAGAACTTAAAAATTTTTTTTGGTTCAATTCTATGCATAACTTCATACACTTTTCGATGGTGCAATATTCAAAATCGCACAAAAATCGCTATTACAGCGCCCCCTAACTGCGAATTTTTTGCAAATTCATGGAGGACCTGCTTGCTATATCCAAAAACTTAAAATAAAAATTTGGTTTAATTCTATGCATAACTTCATACACTTTTGGACGGTACAATATTCAAAATCGCACAAAAATCGCTATTACAGCGCCCCCTACCGGCGAATTTTTTCCAATTTCAGGGAAGACCTGCTTGCCATAGCCAAAAACTTAAAATAAAAATTTGGTTTAATTCTATGCATAACTTCATACACTTTTGGACGGTACAATATTCAAAATCGCACAAAAATCGCTATTACAGCGCCCCCTACCGGCGAATTTTTTCCAAATTCAGGGAGGACCTGCTTGCCATAGCCAAAAACTTAAAATAAAAATTTGGTTCAATTCTATGCATAACTTCATACACTTTTCGATGGTACAATATTCAAAATCGCACAAAAAACGCATTTACAGCGCCCCCTACCGGCGAATTTTTTCCAAATTCAGGGAGGACCTGCTTGTCATATCCAAAAACTTAAACTAAAAATTTGGTTCAATTCTATGCATAACCTTACACACTTTTGGATGGTACAATATTCAAAATCGCACAAAATTTGTTATATCAGCGCCCCCTACCGGCGATTTTTTTCCAAATTCCGGGAGGACCTGCTTGCCATAGCCAAAAACTTATAATAAAATTTTGGTTTAATTCTATTCATAACTTCATACACTTTTTGATGGTACAATGGCGACGGACAGACGGACAGACGGACAGACGGACGGACGGACAGACGGACACACAGACAGACAGACATTTTCTATAAACATGTTTTTTGGAATCTCTGACCCCTAAAACATGCAAATCCGTCGAAAACCGGAAGTCGAAAAAAATTTCGATTACAATACTTTCTTCTATTGAAGATAGAAGAAAGTAAAAAATCAAATAGAGAGCAGCTACCAGATAAATCCATTTTAGTTTGCATTCTGTTAAAATTAAATGAGCATTAAATTGATATTAATTATTTTTCATCCACGATAGAACACAATTAATCACATTATTTTTTTTATTAATTTCTAAAATAAAAGTGTTTCTATAATTATTTCAGTATAATACTTACATGTATGTTACCCATATTAGAAAAAATCTTAATAAGTAATTTTCAAGTAGTTTTCATTCATTATTTTTCAATCCACTAAATTTGTTTTATAGTTGGCACGTCAAGGTCAGGTAAAATATATTTTTGAAAAAAAAAAACTGGCACGCGACTGTTAAAAGATTCGCCAACCCTGACCTATACTACACTGTTTACACACCTGCAGTTTCAGGTTAATTCCTCGTGTATTTTTCTAGATATTTAACAAAACGTCTAAAACCGCAAGTGACCGGTCACCTTTGTCATATAGTGTATTAAGATAAGGGTGAGGTAAGAGTTTCTATGTTTCCAGACGTGTGATTGGTGGCGTCCTCGAATGTTTGCCACTAGAGGAGGAGCGCCAGCGCTTACTGAAAAGTTGGACAGACAGCCCTGCAATAGCACACCATTCTGATTTTTCACAACCTGTAAATGTTTTTTTACCTTCTGTGGAGTCTTACTGTTAGAAAAAGTACAGCCGTGGAAAAAAAAAAAGGCAAACACTCCCTACTAACTCTCCAACTAATTATAGTAGAAGAAAGTTACTGGTACTAATCGATTGGAAATAAAGTCTACTTTTAGATGATGTATATAAAATTTGCTTAGGAGCTTCTACACACTTGAATAAGCCTAAATCCAAATTTTCATGATATTCGTATGATTAGTTTCCGAGAAATTAATTATATTAAAATGAGCCTATTTTAGGGGTTGTATCCAAATTGAAGTTCGTAACTCGATTGTCGAAATGCTACACAATGACTATGTCACTTCTATTAATGTATTATTTTTTGCCAATATGAACATCTCACTCGCTTAGTATGTTTCGACTATTGCCAGCCCAAATGTTTCATTAAAATGAGTAAAATATACTTTTTTCAAATTATGCTTTTATGGACATCCATTAAACCGTCATTTCGACTTTTTTTACTCATAATTCGAAAACTACTTGGAAGAAAAAATTGAAATTGAGAATTTGCTTAAAGCAGGACATAATAAATATAAATCTATCAAAAAAAGTGTAGGTTGCAATTAATATTTTTTTCGAATATTAATTTCATAATTCATATTATACAATTTTTAAAATTACAAATTCAATCTATTTATGTTTGGGATATTTAGTATTATATATATTAAAAAAATGATCACATTTGGAGAATAATTTCAGGAGATATTAATAAAAATATGAAAATATAACTTAACGTTAGAAGCTCCAAGTTTTGAATGTTTATAATTAAAAAATCATCATCCAAATGACTTCAAATTTCATTTCTCGGCATAATTTGAGGCGAAGATTTAAAATATAGTGTCAAAATTGAGTGTTGCCGATGAAAAAAAAACAAAGCTTGGTTTGGTTTTGATTTGTAAATGAACCCTTAAGAAAATTTTATGTACGTCATTTAAAAGTAGACTTTATCTCCCATCGTTTGGTACTTGTAAATTTTTTCTATTATAATTAGTTGCAGAGTTAGTAGGGGTGTTTACTTTTTTTCGACGACTGTACACTTACATTACGTGCGTTTTGAATTATTTCTGTGTTTGCTTGAATTTCTTGCGCTTGTTAACTTAGAAATACCTTAATAATTTAAAAATAACAGATAAAACCATAATACCCGAAGCAAGTGCTTTATTATGACTTACATGTATTTAGATGAGATATTCTATTGGGTACATACAGAATTGGATAACGCAACTGCTCCGGGTGGGTTTGAAGGGAGAAGGTCCAGTTTATTGCAAAATAAAGTTATAAGTTGATTACTGTTAGGTAGCTTTCATTACAAAAAGCTACCTATTGCAGCCGTTCGGAGGAAAGCGATTTCAAAAAATTTTGGTATATTTTCATCGATCATGACCCCCAGACCCCGAAACCACCCTCCGTTCAAAAGTTGATATATATATATATATATATATATATATATATATATATATATATCCATATATATATATATATATATCTGACCTTTGTCATACCGTAACTCTCGAATTTCTGAACCGATTTGGATGAAATTCGGTATGTACATAGTACATACCAATGTCTCGACCGAGTTCGTTGGCCAGCTTCATCCGCCATTTTGTTTCAAAATGGCGGCCATTTAAAAATTTTTAAAAAAATTTAAATTTGAAATGTGGTACCAAAGAATTGAAAATGGAAAAATATTTTTTTCTTATGTATTTGACCTTTATACAAAGATTCCGGAGCAGTTTTTGTTTCGTCTATATCTTAAAAAATGGCTGAGTTATAGCATTTTGAATTTCTAGCGTGGCTGACATTTTGAAACGTCCTGAATTTTGTCACGCGATAAAAGGCGTATTTATGAACCGATTTGGATGTAACTTCGTTTGTACATAGTACATACCAATGTCTGGACCGAGTTCGTTGGCCAGCTTCATCCGCCATCTTGTTTAAAAATGGCAGCCATTTAAATTTTTAAGAAAAATTTAAATTTGAAATGTGGTACCAAAAAATTGAAAACTGAAAAAATATTTTTTTCTTATGTGTTTGACCTTGATACAAAGATTCGGGAGCAGTTTTTGTTTCATCTATATCTTAAAAAATGGCTGAGTTATAGCATTTTGAATTTCTAGCGTGGCTGATATTTTGAAACGTCCTGATATTTGTCACGTGATAACAGGCGTATTTATGAATCGATTTGGATGTGCCATGGTGTGTACATAGTACATACAAATATATCGACCGAGTTCGTTGGCCAGCTTCATCCGCCATCTTGTTTCAAAATGGCGGCCATTTAAAAAAATTTAAAAAAATTAAAATTTAAAATGAGATACCAAAAAATTGGAAAATGAAAAAGATTTTTTTCGTATGTGTTTGACCTTAATACAAAGATTCCGGAACAGTTTCTGTTTCGTCCATATCTAAAAAAATGGTTGAGTTATAGCATTTTGAATTTCTATTCTGGCTGACATTTTAAAACGACCTGATTTTTGTCACGCGATAACAAGCGTATTTATGAACTGATTTGGATGTTACTTGGTCTGTACATAGTACATACCAATGTCTCGACCGAGTTCGTTGGCCAGCTTCATTCGCCATCTTGTTTCAAAAGGGTTGCCATTTAAAAAAATTAAATTTAAAATTTAAAATGAGGTATTAAAAATTGGAAAATGAAAAAGATTTTTTTATGTGTTTGGCGTTGATACAAAGATTCCGGAGCAGATTTTGTTTCTGAAAATTTGTTCTTTTGTTTATATCTTAAAAAATGGTTGGATTATAGCACTTTGAATTTCTAGCATGACTAACAGTTTGAAACGATCTTGTATTTGTCACGCGATAACACACGTATTCGCCTATTTCCATGTAAGAAGGTATGTGGATAGTATACATCAACATCTCAGCCAAATATAAGTTACTTTAAATAAAAGCAGCTTGGATAAAGCTGACTAACTTCACGAAATTCTCATTCATAATGATTTAGTATTGATAAAAATTAGTATTGAATCTCCTATATTCGGTTTTCACTAAATTGAGTTTCTTGTGTTTGAATAATATAAGTTGGCATTTTTGAAATAAGGAATTTGAAAGCTACCTCTTCCTCCCGGCACTGGCCGGAAGGACTTTTTTGCTTTCATGTTGTGACTTAAAAAATGTAAATCTGTTATAAAACTTTTCTTAAAGTAGACCAAAAAAAATCTGTAAAAACAGTTTAAGGAGAATGCAATTCTCGAGACCTTTTAGCACAACAGGGAAAACAAGGGCAGAATATATTCCTGAAATTTTCTTTTTGCTCCTTCCAATATGATCGCAATTTACTATTTTTTTTTTCGAATCGACTTTTTCAGAGTCTGTTTCTATTTTATTTTCTGTTTTGAAACTTTTATGAGAAATTTTTGTTTCGAAATATGATGTAGATGCAATTTCATAACTTTTCATAATATTAGAATCCAGATTTATAATTTCCCTTTTGTTTTTATTATTACTTTCAGGTGCAACCAATTTCAGACTTGCTATTAGTTTGTTGCTATGCTTGAATTCTTCAAAAGGTTTATTTTTACGTTTTACAAACTTAATTTTACTTTTATTTGATTGAGTCTTTTGTGTGAATTTTTCATTTTTTGTATATTTTGATACACGAGGCTTATTTCTTGCATCTTTTTCTTTACACGTTATACCTGCATTTCCTCTTTTATCAGAAATAAGCTCATTTCCACAAGAATGCTTTTCAAAATAATTTTCATCACAAATTTCTTTAATTTCACTTTCTTCTTTATCAGATACAATCTTGTTTTCTTTAGAATTCTTCACTTCAAAATAATCTTCATTACAAATAACTTTGGTTTCACTTCCACCTTTATCGGAAGCAATCTCCTTTTCTTTAGCATTCTTCACTTCAACATAATTTTCATCACAAATATCTTTGACTTCATTTCCACTTTTATCAGAAATAATCTTGTACTCTTTAGCATTCTTCACTTCAAAATGATTTTCTTCACAAATATCTTTAATTTCATTTCCACTTTCATAGGAAATAATCTCGTTTTCTTTAGCGTTCTCCCTTCAAGATAACTTTCATCACAATCTTTAATTTCATTTCCACTTTTATTGGAAATAATCTCGTATTCTTCAGAATTCATCTTACCAAAATAATTTTCATCCCAAATATCTTTGGATTCACTTCCATCTTTATCAGAAATAAATTCGTTTTCTTTAGAATTCTTCTTTTCAAAGTAATTTTCATCACAAACATCTTCAGTTTCATTTTTGCTCATTTGTGCAATAGGTTTCTCATCAGGTACATTTTCATTCTTTATAACTTCATCTCTCTTAACCATGATGTAGTCAATTAAATCGTGAATTTTTCGATATTCCATGATATTTTCAAGGTTTTGTAAATCTTTGCCATTTACGTCTCCTGCCCCTATGCTATCACACGGTTCAATAACATTTGCATTATCATGTTTGATATTTTCTTGAAAACTTCTATTATTTTCATACCTTATATCAGCTTTATCACCATCTACAATATTGTTACCTTTTTCAAAATTCTGATCTTCAAGAATATTTTTTTCTCTATCATGAGACTCTCTTTGAAATCCAATTATATTTTTCCATGTTAAGAGGGGAAAGATGTGATCTGATATTACCTTTCGCCAATTTTTACCTTTCTGTATTTTTTTATCTTCTATGGATATTTTCATCTCAACATTTACCTGTGCATCATTACTTTTCAACTCTACAATAATTTTATGGCACCCGTTTGCCATTTTACCTGCATAAGTTATGTCAATTCCTTCGAGATTCAGAAGCGTGAGCTCTGCGGCTCGTAATCTATATGTATTTTGACTGATTTCAGCCCGTCGACATTTCTTTCGTAAATCTTCCATCTTTAAATCGAATTAGCACACTTAAATAATTCAATCACTTTTAATTCGCTAATTAATATAAGGACAATTTCAAATTACATGCTACTCGTAATTTGCTCACTGACTGCAAAGAAATTAGTGTTTCAGATACCATTGTTGAGATTTTTGATTTTGCATTGTTGCTTCGCATTTTACTTCTATTGTTTAAATAGACAACTTCTTTGAACTAAGATGAATCCATTGTTGAAAAATATAACTGCTATTGTATATTATTGTTGAAAGATTGAATTGTTATTGCATTTTATTGTTAAAAGATGAAGTACATGAGACTGAAAACTTTCAAAGATGCCAAAAATTATGGATTTTCCGTAATCGTTAGAGTTTGTATCGCAAAAAAAGCAGATATGCATATTCCCCGTTTGTGCAACCCCGAAAACTAACAAAGTAGAGTCATTTTGCATCGAAGTGTCTTGTTTATGATTTCTCATATTCCACTAGATTTTTACTTCCGTAACCCTTTATAGTTAGTTTGGGATAAGAGATACTTTATTATTAGAGAAATTTTGAGAAATTTTATTATTAAAATAAACAAAACATTTGAAAAAAAAATAAATACACAACGATATGTTTGCAACAGTAAAGGAAAAAAAAAAAAAAAAAAAAAAAAAAAAAGAAGAAGAAGAAGATATTTGCAAGTTTTAGATTATTATTACGTATGATCCTTTTTAAATTTTTTTCTCTATTGTAGCATCTAATATATCGTCGGTACCATGTCAAACTATCCAATATGAAAACTGTGTTGCCAGCGGGTTACTTTTTTAAAATTCAGATTTCTTGATTGGCAACACTTTTTTGATAAACTGAAATTCGTCTTATTTAATGACATATTAATTAAGTCGAAAACAAGTGGAATTTTACCATATCAGAAAAGTGGTTCCAATCACAAGAAATCTGAATTTAAAAAAAGAAACTAGCCCACTGGCAACACTGTTTTCATATTGGATAGTTTGTCATGGTATTGACGACATCAGAGCGCGGATTATGATAAAAGAGGAGGGGGATTGGGAAACATTTTTTGCGGAAGCGGCTTCTTAATGATATTTCTTTATGTTACTTCCACATAAATAAATTTTTAATTACTCTATTTTTGTAAATTTATGTCGATACTTTTCCGTTATACCAACACTATGTAAAAATGTATGTTAATGCATATTTATTTCAGCCCTGACCGTACAAAGACGTTTTATTGGAAACTGTGCCAAACATTATGATTATCTACTTATTAAGCGTGATTTTTTTTTTATTATTATTCTCATTTTTTAATCGAAAACACACAAAATATTTTAATTTATTATTTTTCGAATCGGTTTTTAAAATTAAGTTATAACTTTCATTTTTCACTGACGCTGAGATGGGTTTTACCATTTGATAGTTACTTGATGATGAGGAAGCTACAATAAAAAGATTTAAGGATGTATAATTATACAAAATTTTGTTTTCGAGATTTGAGTTGCCAATTACGAACAAATCGCAAAAAGGTTTAATAAAAGACATAAAAGACAGCGTAGCACTGCCCGCCATTATTTCCAATCTTGTCTCATAAAGTTCATGTGGCGACGTCTGTATTCCAAAAAATGATATGTTTACTGCTGAGACTAAGGAAGTGCAAGAAGTGTTACGAGATTTTGACGAGATTTTGACGAGAGTAAGCATCGTTGGAAAGATCTCATCATGGGCAATAAAAAACTCAGTGGAACTACCCATTGCAAATCAGCTAATTTCGAGATATCTGACAATTTGCATCACGCAATATGTTTATTTATTATAATGCATTTATGCTGAAACATTTGTTATCTAGTCAAATTTATAATTTTTGCTGTTAAATGGCTTCCTGCACGCGTCTATATATTCTTTACTTCTTCTGTCCACTTCGTTATTATATAAATCTTCTTAATATTATCTACAACTTTTATATTGATAAGTTTTTGATAGGATCAACTCCTACAGCAAAAACTAAAAATAAAATAAAATAAAAATAAATCAATAAAAATAAAAAATAAAAGCAATTTAACAAATTACAAAGACTATTTGGAAAATGATTTTTTCAAAGACTAAAATTTAAGACATAAAAAATCGCACGGAGTTGATCATACATTACGTACGCATGAATTAAACAGTAATAGTGTTATTACACGTAAAAATTCCAAGCGAGAAAAATCGCCTGCGACTCGTACGTATTATCTACCTGAAACTTACGTATTATCCAAGCATTTCATTGGCTGTTCGGGAAAACGCTTTTCCATCGTCAGATTTCCAAGAAATCTGACGGCCCATTTTAAATGAAATTTCATTCTTAAACTTCTAAACATCCCACACTATTACTTTTTACACCGTCGTATAGAGAAAAAAATGTACTTTTAAATGCAATTTGTTTGAAAGCTGTATCTCAATTTGTTTCTAAGTTATTATTATTTATTTTTTTGTAGTTTTTATTACTTTTTTGTCATAGTGGCGACAGAAGGTATCCATCTCTGTTGAAATTAAAGGGAAATACAGATTACTGTATAGACCAATCAGAAAACGAATAAAATGCAGATTAAACCAATCAAAACCTTCGGATATGCTTTTGATTTCCTACCCTGACGAGGACAATAACCATTTTTCCAAATGTTTAATAAAATAAAATAAAAACAAAAACAACTACTTGGATGTACCAATCCCAAAACTTTCTTCTATCTCATACAGGTTAATACTACAAAATTCGCAATCACAGTGCCGAAGTTAAATGGTAATCTATGCTCATGATGAAGATTCTAAAAAGATTAAATTCCGTGTTCTTGAGATATGACTATCGCTGAAATCGTGTAAATCCAGCAAAATGCAGCATAGCAGCACCACCTATTGGGTGATTTACACCAGAACCCTTTTCATCATAAACATCTAACTGAATATGAAGTTTGGGGGAAATCCGTACATTAGCTTTGAGATAGAGCTATTGCGAAAATCGTTTAAAAACCCGCATAGCAGCACCATCTATTGCGCGTTTGACACCAAAACCTAATTAGCATCAACTTGTGTCAACGCCTAGCTGAATCTGAAGTTAGATGAAAATTCGTGCATTAGTTCTTGAGATAGAGCTATTGTGGAAATCATGACAAATACAGCATACCAGCGCCACCTGTTGAGCGATTTATACCAAAACATAATCAGCAGCAGTATTAATCAAGGTATACTTGAATCTGAAGTTTGATGAAAATTCGTGCATTAGTTCTTGAGATAGAGCTATTGAGAAAATGGGGGGAAATTCAGCACAGAAGCGCCACCTATTGGGCGATTTACACCAACAGGTAATCAGCGTCATTTCATATCAAGGACTAACTGAATTTGAAGTTTGATGGAAATGTGTGATTTAGTTCTTGAGATAGAGGTATTGCGGAAATCGTGTAAATCTTTCAAAATGCAGCATAGCAGCGCCACCGATTTATACTAAAAAGTAATCAGCACCAAATTATATCAAATAATATCGTAATCTGAAGTTTTATTAAAATCCGTTCATTAGTTCTTGAGATAGAGCTATTGCGGAAATCGCGAAAAATGCAGCATAGCAGCGCCACCTGTTGGGCGATTTACACCAAAAACTAATCAGCATCAATTTATATCAGGGACTACATGGATATAAATTTTTATTAAATTCCGCGCATTAGTTATACAGATAGAGCGCCCACAAAATCTGTGTCACATACATACAGACAGACAGGGTTACAGACAGATATTTTGTAAAAACATGTTTTTTTGGGATCTCTGACACCTAAAACGGTACATCCGTTGAAAACCGGAAGTCGAAAATTTTCATGAATCCAATACTTTCTTCTTGTAAAGATAGAAGAAAGTAAAAAAAAATAAATAAATAAATAAAAGGGGGGGGGGGGCGGTGAAGAAGAAAACATTTTATAACTTCGTCAATCATTTATCATGTCTTTTTAATATTACCTACAATTTTTATATTGATAAGTTTTTCATGGGACTAATTTTTACAGCGAAATCAAATTAAAAACACATAGTGGTTGAAGAAAAAAATTATGGTATTAAGGGTGTACTCAAATCCAAACTGCTTATTTTCTGACTCATTTTTACTTTCTTCTATCTTTACAAGAAGAAAGTATTGGATTCATGAAAATTTTCGAATTCCGGTTTTCGACGGATTTACACGTTTTAGGGGTCAGAGATTCCAAAAAACATGTTTTTACAAAATGTCTGTCTGTGACTCTGTGAGTCTGTCTGTCTGTCTGTCTGTCTGTCTGTGTGTATGTGACACAAATTTTGTGGGCGCTCTATCTCAAGAACTAATGCACGGAATTTAATAAAAATTTATATTCGGTTAGTCCCTAATACAAATTGATGCTGATTAGTTTTTGGTGTAAATCGCTCAACAGGTGGCGCTGCTGTGCTGCATTTTTCACGATTTTCGCAATAGCTCTATCTCAAGAACTAATGCACGGATTTTGACCAAACTTCAGATTTAGTTAGTCCTTGATATGAATTGATGCTGATTACGTTTTGGTGTAAATCGCCCAACAGGTGGCGCTGTTATGATGAATTTTGCAGGATTTACACGATTTCCCCAATAGCTCTATCTTAAGAACTAACGCACGGATTTTCATCAAACTTCAGATTCAGTTAGTCCTTGATATGACTTGCTACTGATTATGTGTTGGTGTAAATCGCCCAACAGGTGACGCTTCTGTGCTGCCTTTTTCACGATTGCCTCAATAGCTCTATCTCTATAGATAGAGCTAATGGGCGAATTTTCATCTAACTTCAGATTTAGTTGTATGTTGACACAAGTTGTTGTTAATTAGGTTTTGGTGTTAATCACCCAATAGGTGGCGCTGCTATGCAGGAATTTTCACGATTTTCGCTGTAGCTCTATCTCAAAAACTAATGCACGGATTTTCTCCAAACTTCAGATTCAGTTAGTCCTTGATATGACTTGCTACTAATTATGTGTTGGTGTTAATCGCCTAACAGGTGGCGCTTCTGTGCTGCCTTTTTAACGATTGCCTCAATAGCTCTATCTATAGAACTAATGGACGAATTTTCATCTAACTTCAGATTTAGTTGTATGTTAACACAAGTTGTTGTTAATTAGGTTTTGGTGTTAATCACACAATAGGTGGCGCTGCTATGCAGTAATTTTCACGATTTTCGCTGTAGCTCTATCTCAAAAACTAATGCACGGATTTTCTCCAAACTTCAGATTCAGTCAGACGTTGACATAAATTGTTGCTGATTAGGATTTGGTATAAATCACCCAATAGGTGGCGCTGCTAGGCAGCATTTTGCTGGATTTACACGATTTCAGCGATAGTCATATCTCAAGAACTAATGCACGGAATTTCATATCTTTAGAATCCTCATGAGATGCATAGATTGCCATTTAATTCTGGCAGTGTGATAGCGAATTTTGATATATTAACATGTATGAGATAGAAGAAAGTTTTGGGATTGGTACATCCGACTAGTAAAATTTATTTTTGTTCTAAAACGCATCAAACTGGCAGATTCTTTTATTCAAAAATTATACAATGAGCAAAAAAAGTATGTGCACGCAGACGATTTTTTGAATAAGTAACCATAAAAAGCAAATTTGACACTATTCTCTTAATTATTCATTTATTTAAATAAGAAGAAAATAAAAATAACTACCCATTTTCCTTAAACAGTAATATTACACATTTTAAAAAATAAATTAATATTTTCTCATACCAAAAAAGTATTTGCACAAGAAGCATTGACTATTAAAAAAGGCATTAAATGTGAACATTATGCAAATGTTTAGCATATCAGTCCCGCAGTACATTAGCCCCGCACTTTAAAGTCACGTAATATATTAACTGGAGCAGGAATTCTGGGGAGTTTTTGTTCTGATGGCGCCGAAAACGTGTGACTGTCTGTTGCTACCCGTGAGAAGATTATATTTCTTCACAATTCTGGATTAAGTTACCGAGAAATAGGTAAAAAATTAAATCTAAACTTTTCTAGTGTTCGTTATGTAATTAAGAAGAAAAAAGAAACTGGTTCGACAATAAATAAGCCGCGAACTGGGCGTCCAAGAAAGCTAAATACCAGGCAAAGGAGAGCCATCATAAAAGAATCTTCAAAAAACCTTTTTCTAAGTGCTCGAGAATTGGCTGTTGATGTCGCTTCAACGTCGGGAACAATAGTTACACCACAATCAATTAGAAATGTTCTTCATGATGCAAATATTCGAAAGAAGAGCCCCTCGAAAAAAACCATTTATTAGTGAAACAAATAGGGTGAAAAGACTTGAATTTGCAAAAGCTTATGTCAGCAAACCGCTAGAGTTTTGGAAAACTGTTATTTTTTCCGATGAAAGCAAGTTCAATATTTTTGGTTCAGATGGTAAGAAAACTGTATGGCGAAAGCCAAATACTTCTCTTCAAATTAAAAACTTGAAACCAACTGTAAAACATGGCGATGGTCATGTAATGATTTGGGGAGCATGTCTTTTAACGGAGTTGGCGAAATGACCTTTATTGAAGGCAATATGAATGCTAAACAATATATTAATATATTGCGAGATCCTTTATCTAATAGTGCTCTGAAATTAGGAATTCTTAATTCATATTATTTCCAACAGGATAACGATCCGAAACACACTGCATATATTACGAGGTTATGGTTGCTTTATAATGTAAAAAATCAATTGAAAACGCCACCACAATCACCAGACCTCAATCCGATTGAAAATTTATGGCATATTTTGGATGTGAAAATAAGGAAAAAGAAAAATTCTAACAAATCAGAACTTAAGCAAGCTCTTAGGGAAGAATGGCTACATATCAGCAGTGAAACATGTCACAAATTAATAAAATCAATGCCCAGACGATTACAAGCTGTAATTGAAGCAAAGGGCATGCATACTAAATATTAGCACTGTTTTTAACTTATAAATAATTCCTCTAGTTCTATTTTTATTGCTAGTGTGCAAATATTTTTTTGGCAGTCGAAATGCTACTTTTTTATGTTTTCATATTTTAAATATAATTATTAAGTCAGATATTAAGTATGTTTATTTGTTTTGTAAAAGTTTTGGTATTTTTAATTCTTAATTGCTTTTTATTTATTTATACATATGCTACAACAAATTTACCTGGTGTGCAAATACTTTTTTTGCTCACTGTATAATGTGCCGTGCTTATCGATTTTTTAGTAAAGGCAGAATATATTTCAAAAAATGCTGTCAAAGTTGCCGTTTTGAATGAATTTCCCGAAGCGAGAGAGCTGTAAACGAAAAAAAATATGGTTGTACTGAGAAAATATTTTTTTTATAATTCAAGTTCTAATTAATTGAGCGAAAAATGAAAACACGCCGCCGCTTATACGTCTCTTCAAAAATCACGTCAGCAAGTTTCATGTTTTCGCCTTTAAAAATGAGTAAAATCAAAACACCATATTAACTAGTGCCGTGAAGGTATTACTTAAAAGGTGCCAAGATTTACAAAGATGTTATTATATCCCGTGATCTCTCAAACGAACTCTCGTTCATTTTCAAGAGAAAAAAAAAACACTTAAAACAAGATGAAAGAGTATGCATGTGCAAGCGAGGTCTAGTCCACTCCTCCAAAAGAAGGGGGGGGGGAGGTAAAAAATTAATTAAGTCATATTATCAGGATCTCTCGAAATACCCAGAATCTTAAACAAAATAGCAGGAATATTGTACGAAAGGACATCGTTACAGATAAATTGAGATTTTGCTTAGAAATGATATTGTCTTTTAAGTAATTTTACGCTGGTTTTAACTTTTTATTTTAAAAATGAATCTGAAAATGTGTCCGAAAATTTGAGTTGTTGAGCGGAGAAAAATATATATATATATTTTTTTTAATACTGCCTTAACATGATTCTGATAAAAGCAGCTCTGACAGAAAAATGAAATTAAAAACTTGTCAAAAGCGGTCAGATAAAAATGTTAAATTGGTTTTAACTCTAATCTTGATTTAGTTTTTGTTGGTGAAATTAGTAATTAACTTCGAAATCTACCTTCGCCTGTAGGCCGAGTCGGCAGGGATTTTTCATAATATCGTCCAATTGATAGTTATTTTTTATACAATGTGTATTATCAATGGCTTTTGTAAGTGTAGATATTTGATTAAGAATTTTTAATAGAAGTTTATTAGCTATATTATTATATGCATTGCATCCAATAATGACAGTTTTATTAACCATTTGGAAAGATGGTTATTGTCCTCGTCAGGGTAGGAAATCAAAAGCATATCTGATGCTTTTTATTGGTTGAATCCGCATTTTATTCGTTTTCCGATTGGCCTATACAGTAATCTGTATTTCCCTTTACTTTCAACAGAGATGGACAACAGAGTGTTGCCACTATGACAAAAAAGTAATAAAAACTACAAAAAAAAAATTAATAACTCAGAAACAAATTGAGATACAGCTTTCAAACAAATTGCATTTAAAAGTACATTTTTTTTTTCTCTATACGACGATATAAAAAGTAATATTGTGGGATGTTTAGAAGTTTAAGAATGAAATTTCATTTAAAATGGGTCGTCAGATTTCTTGGACGATGGAAAAGCCTTTTCCCGAACAGCCAATGAAATGCTTGGATAATACGTAAGTTTCAGGTGGATAATACGTACGAGTCGCAGGCGATTTCTGTCGCTTGCAATTTTTACGTGTAATAACACTATTAATGTTTAATTCATGGCGTACGTAATGTGTGATCAACTCCGTGCTATTTTTTATGTCTTAAATTTTAGTCCTTGAAAAAATCATTTTCCAAATGGTCAGTTGTAATTTGTTAAATTGCATTTTTTTTTCTTATTATTGCTTTCTTATGAAATTTGGGTATAAGAACTAAATAAGGATAAAAGTTTCTAGAGGAAATATTTAGTAATTTATAATAACTATGAATTTTACGATTGTTTACAATTATGTTTACATTAGTTTTTTGGGAGGATTTATTAGAAGAAATACTGGATGTAAGAAGTTGCTGATAATAAAATTTACATATGATTGCATAATTATTGGGAGATTTGTCTACATACTCTATGTAATAACATAGCTTTTTTTTTTTTTTTTTTTTGAAAATCCGAATTCATACCAGAAATTTCGAATAGTATTTTTTGCTTTTTTTAATTGCAGTCATTTTAACATTGACAATAAAAATTCTTTCGAAATTTCTGGTATGAATTCGGTATGTCTGAATAAAAAAGTGGAGACCAAACTGGTAACCCTACCCACTACTATAGTGAGGTAATATTAAGGAAAGAGTTTCTATGTTTCCAGACATGTGATTGATGGAGCCCTTGAATTTTTGCCACTAGAGGAGGAGCGCCCGAGCTTACTGAAAGGTTAGACAGCACTGCCATAGAACATGTCCCATTTTCTACCTGTAAATGTTTCTTTACCTTTCATGGAGTCTCACTGTTGGAAAATGTACTTTTACATTTCGGGTGTTTTGAATACTTTCTGTGCTTGTTTTGAATTTCCTGCGCTTATTAACTTAAAAATAACAGATAAAACCCCTAATACCCAAAGCAAGTGTTTTATTATGACTTAGAAATATACATAAGATTTAGATGACATATTCTATTGCGGGCATGCAGAACTGGATAGCAGCAACTGCTCCGGGTGGGTTTGAAAGGAGGAAGTACAGTTTATTACAAAATAAAGTTATAGATTGACTACTGTTTTGCTTTCATGTTGTGACATAAAAAAAGCAAACCTGTTGCCAAAATTTTGATTATATAAGAAACATATAAGAAACGTATAAGATTTAATATAAGAAAAGTACTGTCGAGGGGGGAAAAAAGTAAACACCCCCTACTAACTCCTCAACAAATTATCGTAGAAGAAAGTTACTGGTACCGAACGATTGAAAATAAAGTCTACATTTAAATGATGTATATAAAATTTGCTCAGGGGGCCATCTACATATTAAAACGAACCATAACTTTATTTTTTTTCAATAACAGTACACAATTCTGACAGCATAAATGAACTCTACACCCTTCAATTAGCCCAAAAACGAATTTTTATGCAATTCGTACCATAAGTTTCCGAAAAGTTAATTATTTTAAGACGAGCGTATTTTAAGGGCTGTATCCAAATTGAAGTTCCGTACTCGATTATTAACCGAGAGAGCCCCTTTCTTGACCAAGGCGCCTTAAGCGCCACTCACGGAGTCAACGAAGCCTGTTAGATTACAGTACAGCAGAATAAATTTCAAAATACTCACTTCCATCGTAGACGGCCCCTTAAACCATCATTTTGCCGTTTTTTAAGCATAATTTGAAAACTTCTTGGAAGAAAAGTGTGAAATTTTGATTTTCCATAAAGCAGGACTTAATAAATCTAAATCCATCAAAAAAATTGTAGTTTGCAATTCATATTTTTTTCGAATATTAATTTCATAATTCATATCATAAAATTATAAAAATTGCAAATTCAGCGTATTTCAGTTTAGGTATATTAGTATTATTGCTACACAAAAAATTAGCACATTAGGAGCATAATTTCAGGAGATATAAATAAAAATATGAAAATGTAATTTAACATTAGAAGCAGTAAACTTTGAATGTTTATAATTCAAAAACTTATCATTCAAATGACTTGAAATTTGGTGTCTAGGCATAGTTTGAACCGAAGATTTGAAATATCTCGTTAAAATTGGGTATTGCCATTGAAAAAAATGAAGTTTGGATTCGTTTTTATATGTAGATGACCCCTAAGAAAATTTTATATACATCATTTAAAAGTAGACTTAATTTCTAGTTGTTCGGTACCAGTAACTTTCGTCTACGATAATTTGTTGAGGAGTTAGTAGGGGGTGTTTACTTTTTTTTTCCACGACTGTACCTGAAAGCCATCAATTTTAAATGAAAGTTGTGTATTTTAAATAAAATGAATGAAAGGATTATATTTTAAATGAATTTAATGAAATATAAAAAAATGCGAAAGGAAAAATGTTTGGCGAATTATCACTTGCGTCTCGCTAACATAAAAACACCATCAGAATTGATTTCTCTATCAGAATCTTTCGATTTGGCGAAAGATTGTAAAAGTAAATTGAATATGAATAAAAGTAGCATGATACATTTCTTAGCATACATTTAAGGGAGGCCAAACTGGTCACTAAATTAGTTTAAAATAATAACCTTTTCTGAAATAGGAAAAAAAAAATATTTGTTATGATTAAAATTTGAGTTGCCATCATTAGAAAAATGTATTTAAAATTAGAAAAAAATTAATATTTCGAAAACTAATTCGAATTTAAAAATTCTAATACCAGTTTTGAGATCTGCGGATCAATACTGATTATTGGTGTTAATTTCATCGCAAAGTATTCCATATATTAGGAGAAATCGCCGTGAAACATAATCAGTTGTTTAATCAGTCGTTTCAAAGAATCGTTACATAAATTCGTTTCATTTCAGCTGTTTCATATATCCGTTTCATAAATTCGTTTCATTAGGATTTTATATATATAGGGTAGATTTCAAATTTTGTGCTTGAGCATTTTAGCTCATTCTTAATAACTCTGCCAAATTTCAAGTGAATTCATTAAAAAATTAAAAAATTAATTTTTAAAGACGATTGTCACCTGAATGGGAATTTTAAGAGAGACAAAATAGAACATAAAACCTATTGTACATGTGTCTATTTACCAATCTATCTCCCAATGTATAGTAGTAGAAAAAAGCATACGTGTCCTTATTAAAACGTATACGCTCACGCCATGTCTCTATAATAGGCGTGAGGGAAAAAAGAAACAACAGGTAGGAAATTGTACGTCAAACGTGGAAAATGAGGTACGTTCGTACTGTAACTAGTTTTACAACTATTCAGATCTTGGTACAATAGCTGTTGCACTCATGCAAAAATGTATAAATGCAAAATTTATTACGATTATGTATATTAAATTCGGTAATCCGGAAATAATATGAGACTCCAGCTTAAGGCTGTTCTTAACTGCTCTGCTCAACAAGCGCAAAACACTTTGACACATTTACAAATTCATTTTTTAACGGAAAGATATAAAATTGGAAAGCCTGGCCATGGAAGCCATTTGGAATTGAACTGTTTTTTCCATTTTTTGATCCATCAAATACCTATTGGGTTATAAGGAATTTTGGTCATGTGACTAACACGTTTTTCGCCCGCTCATGAGTCTCTTTCTTCCTTCGCGCGGAAATTCGATTCAAAACGCCCACTTTGACATTATTGTCTGCAAGATCTCTTGCGTTTTCAAAAGAATGGAAAAAACAGCCCAATTACATAGTTTCTGAAAAACAACACCAGCTTGTTTCATGCATTTCCGAATTGAAATTTATGTCAGAAAGTTGCCCTTTTGGATTTGAGGACACCCTTAAATAGGGCGTAGACACCATGACAACCAAGAATCATCATTACCTATTACGGGATATCACTGAATTAATTACATATGATAGTATTTAATAGAATGAAGAAAACTTTTATTAATTTCTTTTTAAGTTTTGATTTGATTTTCATAAAATTTGAAATGATTCGACAAAATTCAACAACGATTATATATATTAAATTTTAAACCATTCGGTTGGGTAGTTTGGCCCTGTTATATGCGGACAGATGGACGAACTAGACGACGACTATAGACTACGTATTTATATAATTACCAACGCAACTAAAAACAAGTTGGAAATTGCTCGTCAAACGTGTCAAATGAGGTGCGTTCGTACTATAACTAGTTTTATAATTATTTTTTGCACCCCATATTGTACCGAATGTATATTTTTTTGCACTTCATAAGTGCATAGTCTGTAACATCATTAAAATGCACTTGCAATATTTTTTTCCCATTGCCCATAATGTAACGGAAAACTTTTGACTGTCTCTGTCATTAAACTATACATCCAATTTTCATAAAATCTGAAATGGCTCGACAAAATTTTGCAAAAATTATATATTTAAAATTTCAGACCATTCGGAAGACTGTAATGTCATTAAAATGCCTTTGCAATAATTTTTTTTCCCATTGGCCGTAATGTAAAGAAAATCTTTTGAATGTCCCTGTAATTAAACTATACATCCGATTTTCAAAAAATTTGAAATGGCTCGACAACATTTTGCAACAATCATATATTTAAAATTTCAGACCATTCGGTTGTGTAGTTTTTGCTCTGTTATATGCGGACAGACGGACTGAACGACGGCTATAGGTGCTACGTATTTATATAATTACCAACGCAACTAAAAACAAGTTGGAAATTGCTCGTCAAACGTGGCAAATGAGGTGCGTTCGTACTATAACTAGTTTTATAATTATTTTTTGCACCTCATATTGTACTGAATGTATAATTTTTTGCACTTCATAAAGCGCATAGTCTGATACATCATTAAAATGCACTTCCAATAATTTTTTCCCATTCCCCGTAATGTAACGAAACACTTTTGACTGTCCCTGTAATTAAACTATACATCCGATTTTCCTAAAATTTCAAATAGCTCAACAAAATTTTGCAACAATTATATATTTAAAATTTCAGACCATTCGGAAGGCTGTAATATCATTAAAATGCACTTGCAATAATTTTTCCCATTGGCCGTAATGTAAAGAAAAACTTTTGACTGTCCCTGTAATTAAGCTATGCATCCGATTTTCCTAAAATTTGAAAGGGCTCGACAAAATTTTGCAACAGTTATATTTTTTAAATTTCAGATCATTCGGAAGGCTCTAATATCATTAAAATCCACTTGCAATAATTTTTCCCATTGGCCGTAATGTAAAGAAAAACTTTTGACTGTTCCTGTAATTAAACTATACATCCGATTTTTCTAAAATTTGAAAGGGCTCGACAAAATTTTGCAACAGTTATATCTTTAAAATTTCAGATCATTCGGAAGGCTCTCATATCATTAAAATGCACTTGCAATAATTTTTCCCATTGGCCGTAATGTAAAGAAAAACTTTTGACTGTCCCTGTCATTAAACTATACATCCGATTTTCCTAAAATTTGAAAGGGCTCGACAAAATTTTGCAACTGTTATATCTTTAAAATTTCAGATCATTCGGAAGGCTCTCATATCATTAAAATGCACTTGCAATAATTTTTCCCATTGGCCGTAATGTAAGGAAAAACTTTTGACTGTCCCTGTAATTAAACTATACATACGATTTTCCTAAAATTTGAAAGGGCTCGACAAAATTTTGCAACAGTTATATCTTTAAAATTTCAGATCATTCGGAAGGCTGTAATATCATTAAAATGCACGTGCAATAATTTTTCCCATTGGCCGTAATGTAAAGAAAAACTTTTGACTGTCCCTGTAATTAAACTATACATCCGATTTTCATAAAATTTGAAATGTCTCGACAAAATTTTGCAACAATCATATATTTGAAATTTCAGACCATTCGGTTGGGTAGTTTTTGCTCTGTTACATGCGGACAGACGGACAGACGGACGGACTGAACGACGACTATAGGTGCTACGTATTTATATAATTACGAACGCACCTAAAAAAAGTCCTTCCGGCCAGTGCCGGGAGGAAGAGGTAGCTTTCATAATCCTTATTTAAAAATAGCCAACTTATATCATGCAAACACACGAAGCTCAATTTAGTGGAAACCGAATATAGGAGATTCAATACTAATTTTTATCAATATAATGAATGAGAATTTCGCGAAATTAGTCAGCTTTATCCAAGCTGCTTTTCTTTAAAGTAACTTATATTTGGCTGCCAAATTCGGCAATTTCTTAAAGTGCCTGTCATTTTAAGACAACATGGTGGATGAGGCTAAGCAGTGAACTTGGTCGAGACCTTAGTAATTGCTGTGCACATGCTCACTCACATCGGAATCGGTTAATATATAGGAGTGCTGTCGCATGCAAAAAATCAGATTTTTCAAAATGTCACCCATAATAGAAATTGAAACTGCTATATCTGAGCCACTTTTTAAGGTAAAGACAAACAGAAAATGCTCCTGAATCCTTATATCAAGATCAAATACTTAAGAAAGAAACCTTTTTCAATTTCTAATTTTTTTGCACCTCACTTTAAATATATATATATTTTTTAATTTAATGGCCGCCATTTTGAAACAAGATGGCTGATGAATCTGGCCAGCGAACTTGGTCGAGGTGTTGATGTATACTATCCACATGCCTTCTTACATCGAAATAGGTTAATAAATAAGCGTGTTATCACGTGACAAATATTAGATCGTTTCAAAATGTCATCCATGCTAGAAATTCAAAGTGCTATAAATCAACCATTTTTTAAGATACCAACAAAAGAACAAATTTTCAGAAAGAAAAACTGCTCCGGAATCTTTGTATCAAGGCCAAACACATAAAAAAAATCTTTTTCATTTTCCAATATTTTAATACCTCATTTTGAATTATAAATTTAATTTTTTTAAATGGCAACCCTTTTGAAACAAGATGGCGAATGAAGCTGGCCAACGAACTCGGTCGAGACATTGGTATGTACTATGTACAGACCAAGTTACATCCAAATAGGTTCATAAATACGCCTGTTATCGCGTGACAAAAATCAGGTCGTTTTAAAATGTCAGCCACAAGAGAAATTCAAAATGCTATTACTCAGCCATTTTTTTTATAGATATAGACGAAAGAAAAACTGTTCCGGAATCTTTGTATTAAGGTCAAACACATACAAAAAAAATCTTTTTCATTTTCCAATTTTTTGGTATCTCATTTAAATTTTTTTATTTTTTAATTTTTTTAAATGGCTGCCATTTTGAAACAAGATGGCGGATGAAGCTGGCCAACGAACTCGGTCGAGATATTTGTATGTACTATGTACACACCAAGGTACATCCAAGTCGGTTCATAAATACGCCTGTTATTACGTGAGAAAAATCAGGACGTTTCAAAATGTCAGCCACGCTAGAAATTCAAAATGCTATAACTCAATCCATTTCTTAAGATATAGACGAAACAAAAACTGCTCCCGAATCTTTTTATCAAGGTCAAATACATAAGAAGAAAATATTTTTTCAATTTTCAATTTTTGGTACCACATTTTAAATTTAAATTTTTCTTAAAAATTTAAATGGCCGCCATTTTTAAACAAGATGGCGGGTGAAGCTGGATAACGAACCCGGTCGAGACATTCGTATGTACTATGTATAAACGAAGTTACATCCAAATCGGTTCATAAATACGCCTTTTATCGCGTGACAACATTCAGGACGTTTCAAAATGTCAGCCACGCTAGAAATTCAAAATGCTATAACACAGCCATTTTAGGTAGCTTTCTTTACAAAAAAGCTACCTATTGCAGCCGTTCGGAGGAAAGCGATTTCAAAAAATTTTGGTATATTTTCATCGATCATGACCCCCAGACCCCGAAACCACCCTCCGTTCAAAATTGATATATATATATATATATATATATATATATATATATATATATATATATATATATATATATATATCTGACCTATGTCACACTGTAACTCCCGTAATTATGAACCGATTTCGATGTAATTCGGTGTGTACATAGTACATACCAATGTCTCGACCGAGTTCGTTGGCCAGCTTCATCCGCCGTTTTGTTTCAAAATGGCGGCCATTTAAAAATTTTAAAAAAAATTAAAACTTGAAATGTGGTACCAAAAAATTAAAAATGGAAAAATATTTTTTTCTTATGTATTTGACCTTTATACAAAGATTCCGGAGCAGTTTTTGTTTCGTCTATATCTTAAAAAATGGCTGAGTTATAGCATTTTGAATTTCTAGCGTGGCTGACATTTTGAAACGTCCTGAATTTTGTCACGCGATAAAAGGCGTATTTATGAACCGATTTGGATGTAATTCGGTGTGTACATAGTACATACCAATCTCTCGATCGAGTTCGTTGGCCAGCTTCATCCGCCATTTTGTTTCGAAATGGCGGCCATTTAAAAATGTTTTAAAAATTTAAAATTTGAAATGTGGTACCAAAAAAATGAAAATGGAAACATATTTTTTTCTTATGTATTTTACCTTTATTCAAAGATTTCGGAGCAGTTTTTGTTTTGTCTATATCTTAAAAAATGGCTGAGTTATAGCATTTTGAATTTCTAGCGTGGCTGACATTTTGAAACGTCCTGAACTTTGTCACGCGATAAAAGGCGTATTTATGAACCGATTTGGATGTAACTTCGTTTATACATAGTACATACCAATGTCTCAACCGGGTTCGTTGGCCAGCTTCAACCGCCATCTTGTTTAAAAATGGCGGCCATTTAAATTTTTAGGAAAAATTTAAATTTGAAATGTGGTACCAAAAATTGAAAATTGAAAAAATATTTTCTTCTTATGTGTTTGACCTTGATGAAAAGATTCGGGAGCAGTTTTTGTTTCGTCTATATCTTAAGAAATGGCTGAGTTATAGCATTTTGAATTTCTAGCGTGGCTGACATTTTGAAACGTCCTGATTTTTCTCACGTAATAACAGGCGCGTTTATGAACCGACTTGGATGTACTTTGGTGTGCACGTATTACATACAAATATCTCGACCGAGTTCGTTGGCCAGCTTCATCCGCCATCTTGTTTCAAAATGGCGGCCATTTAAAAAAAATTAAGAAATAAAAAAATTTAAATGAGATACCAAAAAATTGGAAAATGAAAAAGATTTTTTTTGTATGTGTTTGACCTTAATACAAAGATTCCGGAACAGTTTTTCTTTCGTCTATATCCAAAAAAAAATGGCTCAGTAATAGCATTTTGAATTTCTCTTGTGGCTGACATTTTAAAACGACCTGATTTTTGTCACGCGATAATAGGCGTATTTATGAATCTATTTGGATGTAACTTGGTCTGTACATAGTACATACCAATGTCTCGACCGAGTTCGTTGGCCAGCTTCATTCGCCATCTTGTTTCAAACGGGTTGCCATTAAAAAAAAATTAAATTTAAAATTCAAAATGAGGTATTAAAAAATTGGAAAATGAAAAAGATTTTTTTTATGTGTTTGGCCTTGATACAAATATTCCGGAGCAGTTTTTGTTTCTGAAAATTTGTTCTTTTGTTGATATCTTAAAAAATGGTTGATTTATAGCACTTTGAATTTTTAGCATGGCTAATATTTTGAAACGATCTTGTATTTGTCACGCGATAACACACGTATTCGCCTATTTCGATGTAAGAAGGCATGTGGATAGTATACATCAACACCTCGACCAAGTTCGCTGGCCAGATTCATAAGCCATCTTGTTTCAAAATGGCGGCCATTAAATTAAAAAATATATATATATTTAAAGTGAGGTGCAAAAAAATTAGAAATTGAAAAAGGTTTTTTTCTTAAGTATTTGATCTTGATATAAGGATTCAGGAGCATTTTTTGTTTGTCTTTACCTTAAAAAATGGCTCAGATATAGCAGTTTCAATTTCTATTGTGGGTGACATTTTGAAAAATCTGATTTTTTGCATGCGACAGCACTCCTATATATTAACCGATTCCGATGTGAGTGAGCATGTGCACAGCAATTACTAAGGTCTCGACCAAGTTCACTGCTTAGCCTCATCCACCATGTTGTCTTAAAATGACAGGCACTTTAAGAAATTGCCGAATTTGGCAGCCAAATACAGGGTGATTCAGCTCGTCGGTGACAAACTTTAAGGATCGATAGAGCACACCTAGACGAACATTTTTGAATAGGGAATGTAGGGTCCCTGACGCGATGGTAAGGCGCTAGGCGCTTTCGAAAATTTGGGTGCCGAAATTCGAAACGTCATAAAAACTAGGGAAATGGTTAGATTTTCTTGCTTGTTGCGTCGAAATGATTCTGTTTGTTTAAACTTTCTTCAGTACCAATTTGATAAGCGTATCTCTTAAAACATGGATAGGGGGCGCTGCAGACTTTGGAGAGCTAGACAACAACTTTAAGCCCGTTATTTTGATAATTTAACACATGCTCGCCAAAGTTTATACTCTAACTTAAAGTTTGAACCCAAAAGTAGAGCCCTGCAAAAAGCGTAAGAGCCGGAATAAAATGTCAAAGTACAGGGTGGTCGAAACTCGAAGGCTCCTAAGAGATAAACAAACAGATTTCTTGACTTATGGCATGCATTTTCATGATTCTGTTTGCTGGGGCTCTCTGAAACTCAGTTGAACGGTACAAAAAGAAACATCGATAGGGGGCGCTTTGGGCAAAAAACATAATTCGTTGACATTTCGGACGCTAACTGGAAACGGGGCGCTACGATCAGTTAGTAATAATGAAAACACATTTTCTACCTCTGCTCAACACTTCTGAATAAATTTAGACCAAAAACATCAATGATACTGGAAATTTATTTACAAAAAATAACACTACAGAAAATGCTCGAAATTTCGACCTTGGGCCATGATGCAGGCTTCGCACCTCCGTCGCATTGAGGAGTGTTTGTTTCCAACAATGCCAGGAGTATCTCTGATCTGCCCTGCAGCTGCCACAATGCGCGCCACAAGTTCTTCAGCACTGCTGACAGGTGTATGGTATACCTCGGCCTTCAGGTAACCCCAAAGGAAGAAATCCAAGCAGGTGAGGTCTGGTGATCGGGCAGGCCAGTGAACTGGACCCCCACGCCCGATCCACCGCTGGCCATACCTTGCGTTTAGATGGAGACGCACGTCGTTCGTGTAATGGGCCGGAGCTCCATCGTGCTGGAACCACATCTGGCGACGCGAACCTTCGGGTACGTGCGCCTCATCCAGAAGCTGCGGCAGCACTTGATCCAGGAAAATCAGGTAATTTCCACCTGTCAGCCGTTCAGGTAACAAATAAGGGCCAATGAGGCAATCCCCCAGAATGCCGGCCCACACATTTACTGAGAAACGCTCCTGGGCTGCTCGGCTTCTGGTTTCATGTGGATTTTCATCACACCACACATGACTGTTGTGGGCGTTCCACATTCCCTCCCGGCTGAAGGTGGACTCGTCCGTAAACAAAATGCTGTTTACAAAACGGGGATCCCTGGATCTCATCGCCAAGTACCATCTTGAGAATTCCACTCGAGGGCCAAAATCCTGCTCTCTGAGCAACTGCACCCGCTGGATGTGGTAGGGGTGCAGATTCCGGGAACGTAAGATGCGCCACGCAGTTGCTTGCGAAATGCCAACATGTCTGGCGATATCTCTCGTGCTAAGACCTGGGTTGTCCTCAACCAGGTTAAGCACAGCCTCTTCGTTGTCGGGGGTGCTCACTGATCGCTCCCGTTCAGGCCTGCCTCCGTCGAAAGATCCCGTTGTGGACAACCTCTGGTGTACTCGAGCGAAGAAGGCATGGCAGGTGATTTGCCTGTTGGGGTAACGCTCGGCGTACAACCGCTGAGCGGCTCGTCCATTACAACCAGCAGCGCCATACGCCAAATGCATGTCAGCCAATTCAGAGTTTGTGTACAGTTCCATCCTACTACCGATCTGCAGACAAGTAACCCGAAGCTTAAGTAGGTACCGCACGTTCAAAAGACGTGTCTGCGCATACAACTACGTCATCTCGCGTTGTCGTCTACGCATTACGTATCTTTTGCATATCGATATGGTACGATATCTTTTGCATAAATCAGCAAAAAGCACCTTATGTAAATTTTATTGCGCGCATTGTGCATGATTGAAACCAGCTATGTTTGTTAAAAAAAACAAACAAACTGCAGTTTTAATAGCTTCTTATGATAAGTAAATTACTCTCTTGTTTTGTTTCTAACTGATCGTAGCGCCCCGTTTCCAGTTAGCGTCCGAAATGTCAACGAATTATGTTTTTTGCCCAAAGCGCCCCCTATCGATGTTTCTTTTTGTACCGTTCAACTGAGTTTCAGAGAGCCCCAGCAAACAGAATCATGAAAATGCATGCCATAAGTCAAGAAATCTGTTTGTTTATCTCCTAGGAGCCTTCGAGTTTCGACCACCCTGTACTTTGACATTTTATTCCGGCTCTTACGCTTTTTGCAGGGCTCTACTTTTGGGTTCAAACTTTAAGTTAGAGTATAAACTTTGGCGAGCATGTGTTAAATTATCAAAATAACGGGCTTAAAGTTGTTGTCTAGCTCTCCAAAGTCTGCAGCGCCCCCTATCCATGTTTTAAGAGATGCGCTTATCAAATTGGTACTGAAGAAAGTCTAAACAAACAGAATCATTTCGACGCAACAAGCAAGAAAATCTAACCATTTCCCTAGTTTTTATGACGTTTCGAATTTCGGCACCCAAATTTTCGAAAGCGCCTAGCGCCTTACCATCGCGTCAGGGACCCTACATTCCCTATTCAAAAATGTTCGTCTAGGTGTGCTCTATCGATCCTTAAAGTTTGTCACCGACGAGCTGAATCACCCTGTATAAGTTACTTTAAAGAAAAGCAGCTCGGATAAAGCTGACTAATTTCGCGAAATTCTCATTCATTATATTGATAAAAATTAGTATTGAATCTCCTATATTCGGTTTCCACTAAATTGAGCTTCGTGTGTTTGCATGATATAAGTTGGCTTTTTTTAAATAAAGATTATGAAAGCTACCTCTTCCTCCCGGCACTGGCCGGAAGGACTTTTTTAAGATATAGACGAAACAAAAACTGCTCCGAAATCTTTGTATAAAGGTCAAATACATAAGAAAAAAATATTTTTCCATTTTCAATTTTTTGGTACCACATTTCAAATTTTAAAATTAAAAAAGAATTTTAAATGGCCGCCATTTTGTTTCAAAATGGCGGATGAAGCTGGCCAACGAACTCGGTCGAGAGATTGGTATGTACTATGTACACACCGAATTACATCCAAATCGGTTCATAAATACGCCTTTTATCGCGTGACAAAATTCAGGACGTTTCAAAATGTTAGCCACGCTAGAAATTCAAAATGCTATAACTCAGCCATTTTTTAAGATATAGACGAAACAAAAATTGCTCCGGAATCTTTGTATAAAGGTCAAATACATAAGAAAAAAATATTTTTCCATTTTTAATTTTTTGATACCACATTTCAAGTTTTAAATTTTTCTAAAAATTTTAAACGGCCGCCATTTTGAAACAAAACGGCGGATGAAGCTGGCCAACGAACTCGGTCAAGACATTGGTATGTACTATGTACACACCGAATTACATCGAAATCGGTTCATAATTACGGGAGTTACAGTGTGACATAGGTCAGATATATATATATATATATATATCAATTTTGAACGGAGGGTGGTTTCGGGGTCTGGGGGTCATGATCGATGAAAATATACCAAAATTTTTTGAAATCGCTTTCCTCCGAACGGCTGCAGGTAGCTTTTTTGTAAAGAAAGCTACCTAAAAGGATACATTCCTCTTTACTAACTCTTCTGAAAATCATCGTATAAAAACGTGACTGGTACTAGCTGATTAGTAATAATATCTACTAATTAATACTATACAGTAATACCTCAATTTACGTCAGCAATTCGTTTCAAGACTAGCGAAGTAACTCGAAACCGAAATAAGTCGAGGTACAGTCGTGGAAAAAAAAGTAAACACCCCTATTAACTCCTCAACTTACAGACGTGTGAAAATTATTAGAATAATTGTGATTTTTTTCAGTTTTTCTTGATTAATATTGTATATACTGATTAATATCTGATATTGTATATACTGATTAATTATCTTGATTAATATTGTATATAACGAAAAGTAAATTTACTGCAAGAACAGAAAGGAAATTAATTCAGATTACTAAAGGTAACAGAAAAGCAACTAGACATGAACTAAAAATCTCCTTACAAGCATATGGAGTAAATGTATGAGATTCTTCTATCCGTAGAAATCTCATCTCAGCTGGATTCCGTGCTTGTCGTCCTCGAAAAAAGGCTAAAATCACATCTGCTATGGCAAAGAAGAGTTGCTTGGGCAAAAGTTGTGCAAGAACAATTCGGAAATGACTGGAGCAAAGTGAGAAATATTAATTTTCCTTTAATTAATCAGTTGAATTCAAGTTGTTCATTCCTTTTCCTGAAATCATGTTTTTTGCACACTGACTAAAGATGCAGAACTGTTTATAAATTTGATTAAAAATTTCTTTATAAGAATATTTCTCTACAAATTACGTACCTTAAAGTATGTTTTACTTTTTAGGTATGTTTTTCTGATTAATCAATATTTGCGATATCAGAAGAAAGCAGTCAATATGTCAGAAGTACCAGTGAAGCACTTTTCACTACTTGCATAGCACAGACGGTTAACCATCCTACTAAAGTAATGGTTTAGAGCAGGGCGCGAAATTTCCGCTCGCCAGCTCGCCAATGGCGAACAAATATTTAACGTTGGCGAGTAAGTTTTGTCTTTCAAAATGTTATGTTTTAAATCAAACTATGTACATTCAGAATACTGTGCCTTAATCCAGCGACATACGAATTTTGTAGATATTTTGTGCTTAGCTGAGAAATGTGGATATTTTAACAAAGTATGGCAATGAAAAGCAATGCAGTTATTTTATCCATTTTATTGCTGAAACTAAAAAGTTAGATATAGTGGAAAAATGTAAAAAGTGTACATATATCAGCATTCTGGTTGATGATACCACAGATAGATCAGATGTTGAACATGTAAATGTTTATGTTTGATACGTGTATAAAAAGATAATCATATCAAAGATGACATTTTAGGAGCAATAGAGCTGCCAAATTCTACCTCATGCAGTTATTTTCACAACCATAACTGATTTTATAGATAAGAATATAGGTTCAAAGGAATATAGAAACAGGTGTTATATTGTAGGCAAGTGTACTGATGGTGCTCCAAATATGGTTGGATACAAATCAGGACTGGCTATGAAAAAGAAATCTTTTTGTGCTAAACTGATAAACATTCACTCCCTTGCACACCATTTGCAGTTGGCTGTTTTGGATGCATGTGGTGAAGTTGAATGTTTGAAAACATTTGATTCAGTGGTTAGGAGTGTTTTTAAATTTTACCATGTCTCGGCTAAAAGACCTCATATGTTATAAGAAACGGGAGAAATTCTAGGAGAAAAAATTCTTAAAATGAGGGATATTCACACTATTAGGTGATTATCACTCAAAGAAAGTGCTCTGAAAGATCTTTTGCAAGCCATCCTGAACAGGGGGCCCACGGAAAAGATGATGATAGTGCTAAAGCTAAGGGTTTGCTGAAAAGATTGAAGGATTCTTCAGAAAATTGATGCTAATATAACTGAATCCCTTCTCAACAAAAACTTTAAAACTTTTAATACAGAAAACCAAGAACTGAAATATTCGTACCAATGTGACTTTTTCTTCTCTTTCCATCCCAGTGTATGTGTTTTTTTCCCTTGGTCATCAATTTCTGAAGCTACTTGTGGTTTAACGTAAATGCATATGCCTCGTCCCCCTTTTCTCCCTCTTTGACACACCCTCAGTAACCTTTTATCATTCCATCTGTAATGACGTGCATAAAAGTCTGTCACGTCCCTTTTTCGTTACATGAAAAGTTATAGTAAATATATTACTCAAGATGCTCGTGACTCTCCAGATTATTAAATGAGAAGTCTTCATGATTACACATAAAAAAGATCCTAAATTAATATTTCACACTTTTTTCTCTTCAAATAAAATTTTAGCCATCACCCCTCCGCAAATATGTATAATATATTTATGTGAATTTAGCCCTTTAAGTGAGGCATTAAAAAACAAGGAACTTGTCATTTCATCTTGAAATAAAAATTTAACATTTCATCTCAGTTCTGACAGATCTAGAATCTAGTGTTTCCCCAAACGAGCAGGAGTTTTTGGACCAACTATCCATCTCAGGGATAATCAAGGTTATACAGCTGGCGAGTATTAAAAATGGGGAGCGAGAGTCTTTTAGAGGGAGATTAATTAAACATGAAAGATATACATCACAGAAAGGCTGCAATTTATGTCAAAAGATGTGTTAACATCTCTGCATGTTTTTGACACTTTATGTTGGCCTCAAAAAGAAAAATTCCTTGAATTTGTGTTAGAAGAAATAAAAAAGCCTTTCACGTATTTGAACCCAAGTCTCTTTAATGAAAAAGTGGATATCGTATTGGCAGAGTGGGCAGAATTCAAGTTTATGGTCCCTTCATTATAACAATGAAAGATATGCTGGAGAATGTTTACAGTGAAAAGTACTCAGCAAGATACCACAATTCGCTCCAGATTCAAACAATTTGTGCTTTTCTACCTGTGAGAATAGCTTCGTGCGAGAGGCTTCAGCTGTCACAACAGACTCCAGTCTGCATACAGGAACTCTCTGAATACTGAGACACTGGATGATTTACTCAGAATTTCTATTAATGGATCCACCCTGACAGATTTTGACCCTACATCTGCGACAATCAAGTGGTATTTCAGTGCAGAAAGGCAATGCGACACAAATTGTTCATTAAAAATTGTTCATATTTCTCATGAATGTAAAATATTCCAGATTTAACAGATAGTTCATTCTAACAACGGTCAATTTAATTCAGTTTGTCATAAATAGTTCGTTTTCTGGCCAAGTGTGGTGACAGACGCTGTCTGAATAAATGTAAAATAATGGCGAGCAAAAGTTTTAGTTGGGCGAGCTCCTTTTGTACTGAAATTTCATGCCCTGGTTTAGAGCGTGATGTCTGCTCAGGGTACTGGACGTTTATACATTGTAGGAGGCATGATGGACCAGTATCAGTATAAAAAAGTGCATGAACAAAGAATAATTCCACAACTAAAAGACTTGTTTCCAAATGGAGACTTCATATTCATGCATGATGGAGCTGCGTTCCATAAAGTTTCATCTGTGACCACATATTTGGATAAAAAATATATAAAAACACTTCCATGGCCTGGAAACAGCCAGATATGATCCCCATAGATAATCTTTGGGCCATTGTAAATAAAAAATAAAGAAAAACAACATTACAAACAAGAATGGTCTGATAGAAATCTCATCCAAATTTGGCACCTTGACAACGAAATACAAATTAATTGCCAAAAACACATACAAAGTATGCCAAGACATATAGAATCTTTAATGAAAAACAAGGAGATGAATACTAAATATTAAACGTATCAATATTTTTTTAATAATGTATTAATTCTTTAATATAACAAGATTTTATTGTAAATTTCACAATTATTCTAATAATTTTCACACGTCTGTATTATCGTAGGAGAAAGTTACTGGTACCGAACGATTGGAAATAAACTCTACTTTTAAATAATGCATATAAAATTTGCTTAGGGGCCATCTATATATTAAAACGAACCCAATCTTCATTTTTTTTTTTCAATCGCAATACCCAATTTTGACAAGATATTTCAAATCTCCGGTTCAAATTATGCCTAGACACCAAATTTCAAGTGATGAATGATAAGTTTTTGAATTATAAAATTTCAAAATTTAGTGCTTCTAATGTTAAATTACATTTTCATATTTTTATTAATATCTCCTGAAATTATACTCCTAATGTGCTAATTTTTTGTGTAGCAATAATACTGAAATACCCAAACATAAAACGGTTGAATTTGCACTTTTTATAATTTTATGATATGAATTATGAAATTAATATGTATTCGAAAAAATTGTGAATTGCAATCTACAATTTTTTTGATGAATTTAGATTTATTAAGTGCTGCTTTATGGAAATCCAAAATTTCACATTTTTCTTCCATGTAGTTTTCAAATTATGCTTAAAAAACGGCAAAATGATGGTTTAAGGTGCCGTCTATGATAGAAGTGACTAGATATTTTGAAATTTCTTACGCTATTCTGTAATCTAGCAGTTTTCAATGACTGTTTGAATGGCGCTTAAGATGCCATGATCAAGTAAAGGGCTCTCTCGGTCAACAATCGAGTGCCGAACTTCAATTTGGATACAGCCCCTAAAATACGCTCGTTTTAAAATAATTAATTTCTCGGAAACTTATCATACGAACTGCATAAAAAAAAAAAAAAAAAAAAAAAAAAAAAAAAAAAAAAAAAAAAAGAGGCTAATTGAAAGGTGTAGACTTCATTTATGCTGTCAGAATTGTGTACTGCTATAAAAAAAACCAAGTTATGGTTCGTTTTAATATGTAGACGACCCCCTAAGCAAATTTTATATACACCATTTAAAAGTAGACTTTATTACCAATCGTGTGGTACCAATAAATTTCTTCTACGATAATTTTTTGCATAGTTAGTTTGGGGTGTTTACTTTTTTTTTTCCACGACTGTACATTTAGATAAGCGAATAAAAAAGAAAAGTGTCCAGCTAAACTGATGGCATTGAGCTCACAGGCTATTCACACTAAGTTTATATTATACTCTTATTTTAAAGAATAATGCCCCTCAAAAAAATAAGTGAAGGGGAATTAGCCCCGTTTCCCCCTTTATCCTTAACCAATGAATCCCCAAAACGAATCAGGGAAGCTCCTTAACATAATAAACCGGTATACCAAATTTGGAGCAAATCGAATAATTCTGCATGAAAAACCCGTTTATCTAAATTAAGGGGGTGGACTAGCCCCCTTTCCCCCTTTATCCTTAACCAATGAATCCCCAAAACAAATCAGGGAAGCTCCTTAACATAATAAACTGATATACCAAATTTGGAGCAAATTGGATAATTCTGCATGGAAAAACCCATTTATCTGAATTAAGGGGGGTGGACTAACCCCCTTTATCCTTAACCAATGAACCCCCAAAACTAATCAGGGAAGTTCCTTAACATAATAAACCGGTATACCAAATTCGGAGCAAATCGAATCATTCTGCATGAAAACCCCATTCATCTGAATTAAGGGGGGTGGACTAACCCCCCCCCCTTTATCCTTAACTAATGAACTCCCAAAATTAATCAGGGAAGCGCCTTAACACAATGAACCTAGAAAAAATTTTTGAAGCAAATCGGATATTTCTATCAAGAGTTATCGCGTTACGTACATACGTACGTACATACATACATACAGAACGGCCGGGCACATTAGCTCTCAGGCTTTGATAGCCTGTGAGCTAAAAAGGATAAGTAATAAAAATTCTACAAAATCGAATGAAAATATTCTATCGTATTTAGGGATTATGTTACATATATTTAACTAGCAAAAAAATGCGTTTGCAATACAAGAATTTGGAATTAATCAACAAATTGTTTACTTATAATTTTTTAAAGTACTCAATAATTGCTATAAGTGATAAAAAATAAATTTTAAAAAGGCAAAAAATACCTCTATTTATTTACATTTCGACGTGTTTCATTGCATCCGACGGCTGGAAACATGTCGAAATGTAAACAAATAAAGGTATTTTTTGCTTTTTAATTTTTTTTTTTTAATCACTTATAGGAATTATTGAGTACATTGATGTTTTTAAGTGATTTTTATATATTTTTATTACAGTTTATCAGTCTTCTAGCTTCTCCGTTCGAGTCTTTGAGGATGCGAAAAAGTTTTGCAATGGAGTTTGAACAGACAAAATTTTCTTTTTAGGTACGTTCGTAATTATATAAATACGTAGCACGTATAGTCGTCGTTCAGTCCGTCTGTCCGTCCACATATAACAGCGCAAAAACTACCCGACCGAATCATTTGAAATTAAAAATATATAATTGTTGCATAATTTTGTCGAGTCATTTCAAATTTTATGAAAATCGGATGTATAGTTTAATGACAGGGACAGTCAAAAGTTTTCCGTTACATTACGGCCAATGGGAAAAAATCATTTCAAGTGCATTTTAATGATGTTACCACCTTCCAAGTGGTCTGAAATTTTAAATATATAATTGTAAAATTTTGTGGAGTCATTTCAAATTTTATGAAAATCGGATGTATGGTATAATGACGGCCAATGGGAAAAAATCATTTCAAGTGCATTTTAATGATGTTACAGCCTTCCAAGTGGTCTGAAATTTTAAATATATAATTGTAAAATTTTGTGGAGTCATTTCAAATTTTATGAAAATCGGATGTATGGTATAATGACGGCCAATGGGAAAAAATCATTTCAAGTGCATTTTAATGATGTTACAGCCTTCCAAGTGGTCTGAAATTTTAAATATATAATTGTAAAATTTTGTGGAGTCATTTCAAATTTTATGAAAATCGGATGTATGGTATAATGACAGGGACAGTCAAAAGTTTTCCGTTACATTAAGGCCAATGGGGAAAAAAATTATTTCAAGTGCATTTTAATGATGTTACAGGCTTTCGAACAGAATGAAATTGATAGGCAATTATGAAGTGCGCAAAAATATACATTCAGTGTAATATGCGGTGCAAAAAATATTTATAAAACGAGTAATAGTACGAACGCACCTCATTTGCCACGTTTGACGAGCAATTTCCAACTTGTTTACTTTTAGACGCTCTTTGTAACATTACGAGTACATTAAATGACTTGGCAAAATTCTGCAACGATTATGTATGGGGCATTCTCACAATCTTTTAACTTTTGGGAAAAAAAAAATCTGACAAAATTAAACTTGCTAAAATAACATTTTAATCTGATAGACCTTAATGATTCAAAATAAGGAAAAAATGGTCAGCAGCGAAAAATTTTTTATTTGACTGAGGTTTAAATTAAACTTGCGAGTTTAATTTTCCTTGCCATTTTACCCCTATAACTTTTTATTTTCTTCTAAAATTTTACTTATAATGAATTTGCATAGTACCCACAGGACATTCAAATAAGAAATAATAACAATGTAGTACTTTTAATACAGAATTTTTGTATAACATTGTCTTAAAGGGGTGTTAAAGAAGGGACGTTAAGGTAAAAAAGGGGGGATGGTATTGGAAAAAAGGGACGAAATGGTAAAAAAGGGGACGGTAAGGATGAAACGGTAAGGAAAATCACCACCTATTTTTAGGACCGATCCAAACTGCTTATTTTCTTATTCATTTTAAAATTCATTTTTGCTCTCAAACGCATCAAACTTGGAAATTCTCTTATTTAGAAACTATATAATGTGCGGTGCTCCTTAATTTTTTGATAAATGCAGAAAATACTGTGAAAAACGCTGTCAAAGTTGGCGTTTTGAACCGAATTTTCCGAAGCGGCGATCTGGGAATGAAAAAAATGGTCATACTGAGAAAATAATTGTTTAAAAATCAAATTCTAATTAATTGAGCTGAAAATGAAATCACACGGCATGTTAAACATGTCTTCAGAAATCACCCCAGCAAGTTTCATGTTTTTACTTTGAAAAATGAGTCTGAAAATGTCTCAGAAAATTTCGAGCTGTTGAGGGTGGAAAAATATTTTTTCGAATACACCCTTAAGACTAGGTGATAGCCACAATGTTCATTGATTTTTAGAAACAGTTGTTAACATTGGATTAAATTGTTATTATTTTTTTTTAATTTACCTCGAAAAGTGCAGGAATAAACCTTGGGGACGGTGAGACTACCAATAAAGCCACGATGCTTGAAATTGATATTTAAATGCTGATTTAAATTCTACAGTAAATTTCCTGCCAAAGAATTTTAGACATTATTTATCTAGCATACTTCTGCATGAGAAAAAACTTGAAAAAAATTCTGTGGCTGCATCTGAAATGATTTTCTGTATAAATTTAGCAAGAGGGAGGGTAAGGAATCTAAAACCCAGGGGCAGAGTTTTAAAAATAATAACAGCCCTAAAAATGTGTGCAGGTTAATTTGTAGCTACATATTATATAAAACAATAGTTCCAGTTTCAGAAAAAAATTACATCGAATTATTTTTATTGAAACAATTTTATCCAGACAGCTCCAAATTTAAAAATCAGCATCAGGGACACGGGATGGTAGATGAGTTTTCCTGGTATATGGACCCCCCAACATCGCCCAAAACTTATTTATCTCGTTAATATTGTTATGCAATCATGCAATGGGGTGTTCCCCAGTATATGAAATTAAAAAAACACAAAAAAGTGTATTAAATAAAAAATTATTATTCAGGGACATGAAAGTCAAAAGATTGTGAGAATGCCCCATATATTAAATTTCAAACCATTCGGCTGGGTAGTTTAGGTCAGAGTAAAAGAAGAAGAGTGGAAAGAAACAGCAGAGCGATTGAACACCTAATTTTGACATCATATTTGGGTCTAATACCACACGAGATGTCATTTAGTTAAGTACTTTAATAATTATGCAGATGTAAAGTTAAAGACTTAAATATTATTGATATTAATTTAGCAATATTTTTAAAAGATTAACTTTGCTTTGCTTGAAACGTTATGATAACATGGGAAATGCGCTGCAATCCGGTCAATGAAAAATAAGTACTATCAGTTGTATTCTGAAACTCAGTGGTATTGGGTCGTGACTTGGCGGGTATTTCCGCCGCCCCAAGCGATCGCATCACATTTTATGGAAAGCAACATAAGTCTGTAGGAATTATGTATGAATTATGTAGTCATGCATCTACTATTGGTAATATTATTGACGAAAATCCGGACTCGGCTTCGAATGGGAAACCGCGTATTGTTGACAGAATAAGAGGATTGCAACCCCCATTTCCTTAAGAAAAGTGGTTTGTCTTGACATGTAATATCATCTTTATACGTTGTATGTTTACACTTATAAACTTCGTTAATTTTAACACAATTATTCTAATTGGTAAATAAATCATACTTGTTGTAATTTTCCAACTGACTGAAAAAGTGTCCAGGTCGAGATTTTAAAAAGGAGTCTTGGCTTAAGGTGATAACGCTCTACCAATTCAGCTATTCTGAACAAATCCAGAGCAAACAATTCACTCAACTGGAAAATTACAACTTGTACGCTTTATTTACCAATTAGAATAATTGTGTTAAAAATTAATGAAGTGTACTAACATATCCAACATTTATTTGGAGTTCCATTAACTGTGATTTATTATGTTGAGCTGTTTTATTTGATAGACTTCAGACTGGATGTCATTATGAAAAGGTCGGCGGAGTGAATTGTATCCCGCGGATTTGTGCAGGATAGATCAGTTGGTAGAGCGCTGGCAGCTTAAGCCAAGGTCCATGGTTCAAATCCCGGCCATTACACTTTTTCACTCAGTTGGAAAATTATAACTGTTATACTTATAAAGTTGGAAAGGCTATGCATAGCGTTCAAATTGCGACATGATAATTTTTCCTATTGTCAAATGCTCTTAAAATAAACACGAAAATCTGAAAAAGAAAGTTTATAGTTAATGTTACCAACCAGCCACTTACCATTCACTTTTTTTTCTTTTGCATTGGCACAGCAAAATAATTTGATAATAGTACAACCCATTAAGGGGGGGGGGGGGGGGGTCTGATAGACTTTTTTTTTCTTTCAGATAATTTGTAACTTTTCAAGCCGAATCTGATAATTATGTGAAAGTAAAAAAAGATATGCAATAAATAAGAAACATTTCTTAAATAATAGCTTATTAACTTAAAACTAGTTAGATGTGCCAATCCCAAAACTTTCTTCTATCTTATACATCTTAATATTTCAAAAACTAGTTACACATGTTAATATTTCAATATTATTAGTTCAATACTATACCAACTTTGATTTTCATCTTAAATTTCTGCTTCAGTCAATTAAACGAACTAAAAACGAGTTAATCTATATCATGATGTTTGTTAAAATTAATAGTTTTTGCTTATTCTGTTGTTATCAGATGTTTGCGATAAGCCGGCTTAGCAGAAAGCGAGTTCCCGCCTTTGCACGAGCCACCGATGGACAATAGAACTACGAAAAATCAAGAAAAGTATACACAAATTGCTATCACAGAGCCCTTTACTGCCGAATATTTCCAAATTCAAGGAGAACCTGTTGTCCAAAGCCAAAAACATGCACAAAAAATTAGGTTCAATTGTATGCATAACTTCATACACTTTTCGATTGTACAATAATAAAAATGGCACAGAGATCGCAATTATAGCGCCCCGTTCTGGCGGAATTTTTTTAAGTTCAGGGATGACTTGCTTGCCATAGCCAGAAACATACACAAAAAATCTGATTCAATTATATACATAACTTCATACACTTTTCGATGGTACAATAATGAAAATGGTACAGACATCGCAATTATAGCACACCTTTCAGGCGGAATTTTTCCAAATTCAGGGAGGACTTTCGTGCCATGACCAAGAACAAACACAAAAAATTTGGCTCAATTCTATGCATAACGTCATACACTTTTCGATGGTAGAATATTCAAAATGGCACAAAAATCACTATTACAGCGCCCACTACCGGCGATTTCTTTCCAAATTAAGGAAGGACCTGCTTGCCATAGCCAAGAACTTAAAATAAAAATTTGGTTCAATTCTATGCATAACTTCATACACTTTTGGATGGTACAATATTCAAAATCGCACAAAAATGGCTGTTAGAGCGCCCACTACCGGCGAATTTTTTCCAAATGCAGGGAGGACCTACTTGCCATATCCGAAAACTTAAAATAAAAATTTGGTTCATTCCGTTGCATAACTTAATACACTTTTGGATGGTGCAATATTCAAAATCGCACAAAAACTGCTGTTACAGCGCCCCCTACCGGCGAACCTCTTTCCAAATGCAGGGAGGACCTACTTGCCATATCCGAAAACTTAAAATAAAAATTTGGTTTAATTCGATAAATAACCTCATACACTTTTGGATGGTACAATATTCAAAATTGCACAAAAATCACTATTACAGCGCCCCCTACCGGCGAATTTTTTCCAAATTCAGGGAGGACCTACTTGCCATATCCGAAAACATAAAATAAAAATTTGGTTCAATTCTATGCATAACTTCATACACTTTTGTATGGTACAATATTCAAAATCGCACAAAAATCGCTGTTAGAGCGCCCACTACCGGCGAATTTTTTCCAAATGCAGGGAGGACCTACTTGCTATATCCGAAAACTTAAAATAAAAATTTGGTTCATTCCGATGCATAACTTAATACACTTTTGGATGGTGCAATATTCAAAATCGCACAAAAACTGATCTTACAGCGCCCCCTACCGGCGAACCTCTTTCCAAATGCAGGAAGGACCTACTTGCCATATCCGAAAACTTAAAATAAAAATTTGGTTCAATTCGATAAATAACTTAATACACTTTTGGATGGTGCAATATTCAAAATCGCACAAAAATCGCTGTTACAGCGCCCTCTACCGGCGAATTTTTCCCTAATGCAGGGAGGACCTACTTGCCATATCCGAAAACTTAAAATAAAAATTTGGTTCAATTCGATGCATAACTTCATACACTTTTGGATGGTACAATATTCAAAATCGCACAAAATTCGCTATTATAGCGCCCCCTACCGGCGAATTTTTTCCAAATTCAGGGAGGATCTGCTTGCCATACCCAAAAACTTAAAATAAAAATTTGGTTCAATTCTATGCATAACTTCATACACTTTTTGATGGTACAATGGCGACGGACAGACGGACGGACGGACAAACTGACAGACAGACATTTTCTATAAACATGTTTTTTGGGATCTCTGACCCCTAAAACGTGTAAATCCGTCGAAAACCGGAAGTAGAAAAAAATTTCGATTACAATACTTTCTTCTATTGAAGATAGAAGAAAGTAATAACAGACAAAACAGTTTACCCGAAACAAGTGCTTTTTAACACTTTCCAACTATGCATTCGGTTTGTCTGTCCGTCTGTACGCGCTCTAACTCCCGTAAATATACTCGGATCGTTCTGAAATTTTTGGATGTTAGTGACATCTACCATAGCACGAACCCTATTGCAAATGAAGTTTGTAGCATGTTTAGTTCATTTACAGGGGCAGTCAAAAGTTTTCCGTTACATTACAGCCTATGGGAAAAAATCGTTTAAAATGATTTTTAATGATATTACTTGCTTTCAAACATAATAAATTTGATATGCAGTTATCAAGTGCACTAAAATATGCATTTCGTAGAATATGCGCCGAAAAGAATAAATATTATTCATTTACAGGGGCCACACAAAAGAATTCCGTTACATAATGATATACGAGTGGAGGGAGTTTATCCGGGCGTATTTTAATTATGTTGAATTATTTCATGTATAATGGAATTGATATACGTCGCTGAGGTTTACTATAACTTATTTCATGTATAATACGAAGCGCATAGCATTTACAGGGACACACAAAAGATTTCAGATTCTATATTGTATCCGAAGTTATTGTACGGTAGCGATCATTGCTGGAAATGCATTTTTATTATGTTATGCGCTTTTATGTTTCACTATATTTATGCATTGTATAAGATGTGTATAAATGCTGTAATTCATATACAGGGCTACACAAAAGAATTCGTAATGGTTACTGGGTATGATTGTAAATTGCTTAAAGGTGGTTTTTAAATGAGCTATTCATTTTTACGCTGAACTGCATTTTGTTTACTAAGTAATTCTTGTAGATAAAATTATAAAACATAGATAAAATTATATACAGGGTCACGCAAAGAATTAGATACATGGCCGTCTATAAATGATAATTTCTGAAAATGTTATTCCAGTAGTTTTAAGAGTGTTTTACTTTGAATTAAACTTTAGCTAAATAGTGGCGTGTAATATAGGTACTAGGTTAACTACAGGGTTGTACAAAAGTATACAAGTATGTTTCCATCTATTAGTATAAATTGCTGAAAGAGAAATGTCAACCTGTTATTCGTTTTCTTGCTAAACTAAATTTCCCATTATATAGCATATATATCAACCTACAGATCAAATACAAAGCTGTTCAAAAGAATTGGAATACATATTTGATATGGATGGTAACTGCTGAAATCATTTTTTCAAATTTTCTATGCGTTTTCTAAAATGTTTACTTAGTTCTTTTATATTACATTATTTCCCTAAACAACGAAGTTTTGTTAAAGCATACAGGAAGCGTTGGAAAGTGTTTCATAATCTATGCTTAACGCATGATTTTTCTTACTTGTTTATTATGACTCAGAAATATACATAACATTTAGATGACATTCTATTGAGGACATTCAGATTTGGATAACGCAACTGCTCCGGGTTGATTTGATTTGAGAAGATACAGTTTATTGCAAAATAATGTAATTAGATCACTAATATTCTTTCGTGTAGTGAAATAAAACAAACAAAGAAATCTATTGCTAAAATTCTATTTAAAGTAGACCAAGAAATCTAAAATAAGAGTTTAGGGAGAATGTATCTCTTGCGACCTCTTAACGCAACATGGAAGACAAGGACAGAATATATTTATGAAATTTCCTTTATGTTTCTTCCACCATGATCGCAATTTACTGCTTTTTTCCGAATCAGCTTGGCTGGAGTCTGTTTCCATTTTATTTTCTATTTTGAAACTTTTGTGAGAAATTTTTGTATTGAAGTATGATGTGGATGCAATTTCATAACTTTTCATTATATTAGAATCCAAATTTATAATTTCCCTTTTGTTTTTAGTATTTCTATCAGGTACAACTAATTTCAGACTTGCTATTAGTTTGTTGCTATGCTTAAATTGTTCAAAAGGTTTCTTTTCAATTTTTACAAACTTAATTTTACTTTTATTTGATGGAGACTTTTGAGTGAATTTTTCAGTCATTGTATTGTTCAAGGTATCAGTTTTCGTTCTTGCATCTTTTTCTGTACATATTATACATGTATTTCCACTTTTATCAGAAATAAGTTCATTTCCACTAGAATGCTTTTCAAAATAGTTTTCATCACAAATATCTTTGGTTTCATTTACACTTTCATCATAAATAAGCTCGTTTTCTTTAGAACTCTTCTTTTCATCACAAATATCTTTGGTTTCATTTACACTTTCATCATAAATAAGCTCGTTTTCTTTAGAACTCTTCTTGTCATCAGAAATGTCTTTGGTTTCATTTACACTTTCCTCACAAATAAGCTCGTTTTCTTTAGAATTCTTCTTTTCAAAATAATTTTCGTCACAGATATCTTCTGTTTCATTTTTGCTAATTTTTGCAATAAATTTCTCATCAGGCACATTCTCTTGCTTTACAGCTTCATCTCTTTTAACCATTATATAATCAATCAAATTGTGAATTTCATATCTTGTATCAGATTCATCACCTTCTACAACAATATTGTTACCTTTACCGAAATTCTGATCTTCAAGCATATTTTGTTCTCTATCATGAGACTCTCTTTGAACTCCAATAATATTTTTCCATGTTAAGAGTGGAAAGACGTGATCTGTTATTACTTTTTGCCAGTTTTTACCTTTATTTAATTTTTTACCCACTATGAATATTTTCATCACAACATTTACCTGTGTGTCATTACTTTTCAGTTCCACAATCACTTTATGGCAGCCAATTCCTATTTTACCTGCATAGGATACATCAATACCTTCCAGATTCAAAAGCGTGATCTCTGCGGCTCGTAATCTATATGTATTTTGGCTGATTTCAGCCCGTCTATACTTCTTTCGTAAACATTCCATTTTTAAGTCGAATTAACACACTTAAATGATCAAATCACTTTTAATTCGCTTTTTAATATAAGGACAATCTCAAATTAACGCTACTCGTAATTTGCTCCCTGATTGTAAAGAAATTAGTGTTACGAAAACTATTGTTAAGAATTTTGATTTTGCATTGTTGCTTTGCATTTTACTTCCATTGTTTAAAGACGATTCCATTGTTGAATTTTATTATTGAAAGACCAATTATTTTTGCATTTTATTGATAAAAGATGAAGTGGTTGAGCCTGAAAATTTTCAGAGATGCCAACAATTATGGATTCTCCGAAATCGTTAGGGTTTGTTTTCTATAAAAGTAGATACGCATATTTTCCGTTTGAGCTCTCAAAAAACTGATCATGTTATGTTAGTAACAAGATAAAGTTATTTTGAACCGAATGGTCTTGCCTATGATTTCTAATATTTCGCTATAGTTTTACTTTTTTAACCCTTTATAGTTAGTTATTTTGGACAACATAAACTTTGTTATTAGAGAAATTTATTATTAGAATAAAGAAAACATCTGAAAAATAAGGCACTTTTGGGTTATAGTGCACCCCCCCCCCCCCCCGCCTTCCCTGAGAAATATACATATTGCATGTTTTATGAAAAAAAATGCGCATGGAATATATTTAAATATGTAAATTTTTCTGTTGTATAAAAATGTTTCAAATGTAATAAATAAAAATATTTTTAATGTTTTAACTTCAAATTTTGCATTTAAGTACTTACTTAGCTCATTCTTAATAACTCTGCCAAATTTCAAGTGAATCCATTAAAAAATTAAAAATTTAATTTTTAAAGTCCACTTTCACCTGGATGGGCATTTCAAGAGAGAAAGAATAGAACATAAAACCTATTTTACGTTTGTCTATTTACCTATCTATCTCCCAATGTGCAGTCACAAGGAAAAAAAAACAAAAAAAAAACATGCTTGACCCTAGTAAAACACATACGCTCACGCCATGTCTTTATAATAGGTGTGAGGGAAAAAAGAAACAACTAGCCAGAAATTGTACTACAACTAGTTTTATAAATATTCAGATTTTGGTGCAATAGCTGTTGCATTCTTATGCAAAAATGCATGAGTGCAAAATTTATTACGATTGCACACATTAAATTCAGTAATACGGAAAGAATAGGACTCCATCTTAAATAGGGCGTAAACACCATGACAACCTAGTGTATCTTAAATAAAATGATCATGAAGATTACTGATTAAGGGTTCTGGTAGAAACAATAACATTTTCCCTGTATAATTCGACCACTGAACTTAGAAAGTATTTTTTTTTTAAATCAGTTTAAACAAACAATAAATGTCTAGATTCATTAAATCAAAAAAGAAAATTGAAGGCAGTTAGCTAGAGGTATAAATCCAAACATATCTGATGAACTTATGTAAAGCACAGAGATTAATTTTTCAAAATAAATATTACTTTGAATGATTTTACTTAAGATTTTAACCCACCCCTCATTTTTTATTTATTTTTTAAATATCCTTGCTAAATATATGCGCGTCAAATTGACCTTTGCTCCAGAAATACATTCCCAAAAATGCATCACTTAAATTACAAAAAAGTGTTGTGTAAACAGATCACAATATTTTTTCGAAAAAGAACCTTATGGAAACTTCCTTTCCCTTTTAACCCTTTATCTACTGACGGTAATTATAAGTACCATTAAAATAACTTGTTATAAAATTCATTTAATACATCAATTAGTTGTAATACAGTTTAGAATGAGTTATAGATGCATTACTTTATCCTGTTCCAAAAGCATTACGGATTACACAAAACAAAAATATTTTTAAAAGGATGATTTCTTTTGCCTTTGCATCTTTTCAGTTTTCTTGGCATTGTGGGTGGTGGTGGGGGGGGGGGGGGGGATTTTTCAATTCGGAAATATTTCTATATTTCTACTGTAAGAACATTATATTTGTACATTTCTTAATTCTACAAAATACTAAGAAAAATATTTAAAATAAAAGATTTGAGTGGGGTTATAAATATTGCACAAAATCCTTATAAATTCAAATTTAATTAATCCTTCTAAATCGTTCAATTTTCTAAAATTTATTATGTAAATTGATTATGTAAATCTTTAATTTAGTTTTTAAACAATTCACAGAAAATGCTTTAGAAGATAAGATTTTCAAAATTCAGTACATAAAGGGTTAGGGCACTTTAAGGGAAGACAAGACTGGAACGCTACACCCACTCACATAAATTTTAATTATACTCAGTTATATGTAACTAAATTTTATCCAAGAGTTTATATATATACTTTAATTCGTGTGTTTGATAAATCTGTGCAAGAATTTCATACAAGTTAGAAATGTGTAAGTTGTTTAGCTCTCCGAAAATTTGTACTTTTCAGCTAAAAACCCCATAACTCCCAAAGTACTCGAGCGATTTCGATAAAACTTTCTTTGGTGTTAGAGTATAAATATAAGAGCATATGTGGCAGATAGTTTTAAAAAAAAATTTAATTAGTTTCAGAAGAAAAAAAAAATCTGAAAAATTGTCATTGCTCTAAAGAAAAAAAAAAAAATCCCGGCTCGGCCTACAGGCATAGGTAGATTTCGAATTTAAGTACTGCTAATTTCACCAGCAAAAACTAAATCAAGATTAGAGATAAAACTCAGTTTAACAATTTTATCTGGCTGCTTTTGACGAATTTTTAATTTCATTTTTCTGTAACAGCTGTTTTTTTTTAATCTGAATCATATTAAGGTGGTATTCAAAAAAATATTTTTCCGCGCTCAACAACTCGAAATTTTCTGACACAAATTCAGACTATAAACAGAATAAAAACATGAAACCTACTGACGATTTTTGAAAAGGTTTATAAGCGACCTTTTTTTTTTTAATTTTTAGTTCAATTAAGTAAAACTTGATTTACAAACAAATATTTTCTCGGTACCACCATTTTTTTTTTTTTTTTTGTTTGTTTCCAGCATTATCGCTTCGGGAAATTCGGTTCAAAATGCCCACTTTGACAGAATTTTTTGAAATATATTTTGCCTTTATCAAAAAAAATCAACCAATACAGCACATTATATAGTTTCTGAATAAGAAAACGTGCCAATTGAATGCGTTTGAGAGCAAAAATGAATTTAAAAATGAGTCAGAAATAAGAAGATTTAGTCCAGTCAAATTAGGTTTTTTTCTGGACATAATTATGAGAGTTTTGAAACTTGGTAATATTGTTTGGAAGAGACTACTAATGAACATACTAAAAGTCCTGATGGATGGGGGTGAGCGCGAGGTGGGAGAGGTAAAATAAGGTACCATTTTTTGGTTTTTTGTTAATATCTCATAATCTATAAGTCCTACGGAAAAATTTCTAATACAAAAGTTAAAGAAAATTAAATTCTCTACAAAAAAGGTTCTAACCATTTTTCTCTAGAAGCCACAGTTAACTAGATAATCGCATTCAAAAATGAAGAAATTTGCCAAAAGTTCCGTAATCGGGTTTGAAGTTATTTTTAAAAGCATGGATTAACGTCACTTTAATTTCCTTCTGTAACTTTTGTTTGGTATACTTTTTTTTACATAGATTATAGATATGTTGTGCTTTCAATCCGTCAGGACCAAGGAGGAATACGACAAGTTTGTTCGATAGAGCTATTTCACGATTCGACGCAGCGACAAGTTTTGGACAGGAGTTTTGTTTGACATAACCATTGAGCAAAATCCAATGCTATCTATGAAATGCTCTGTAGGGCTCACACATGGACGAGGAATAAGTGGGGTCTGGGCGCCACAGCTACCTTTCATATTTGTACCGCCCTGGACAATTCTGTGGTTTAACTCTTTCTTCTGGTGAACAACATAAGGATTTTCGTGAAGCTCGGATGAATAGAGATGCTGCGGTTATCTCCAAACTTTCAACTTGGTTTGAAAATCACCCGCCCTTTCCTCAGATAGATATAATTATATCAATATCTTGTGGGGTTATTGGAGATGAAACTATCACCTGCTTGAAAACTTTGGAAATCGGGAGTAAAAAGATGATTCATGTGTCTAGCAAACGTAACTAAGGCTTAACATTTTTGCCTACAACCAGTTGTACACTGGATGAGGTTTAGTACTGCCTCAGGGGCAACAGGATCTGTGGTTGTGATAGGCACTAACGTATGAACGAGCTTACGTTTCCAACCCCAAATCTCAGGAGACAGTTCATTTCCCTGCCACAGCTGTATCTGTAAGCATATAATTTTATCTGAAGAGGTTAAGCCTATGAGAAGATCAAGTGTATCCACATCCTGTCCAACAACAGTAACGTTGTCACTTTCACTCAGTGCATCTATAACAATCTGAACAGTCAGAGTGTTGGCATAATTAGGACTTTGCTGTCATGAGACTCCTTTGTCATTTAACACGTTCACGCAGGCGCGGTGGGTCACACTTGACTGTCTCAGAGATACCAAGTCTCTGGCTTTTTGGATACCAGTATTTTAATACAGAAAATGTTGTTTTATTTAATTAGAACAATTGGGCGATTTAAAGGAACAACATTTTTTTCTAAAATAACAGTGGTGTGCAAAAAGCCGGAGACTTGACAACTCTGAGACAGTCGAGTGTTACCCACCGTGCCGGCGTGAACGTGTTAAATTAGAGGCTACAATGGGAATCAACATTGTTTTATTGTTCTTATTTGAGAAAAACAGATTTTGGGAAACACTGATGACAGTAAGTTTTTCAAAATATATGTCAACTGAAGTTTGAGCACCTTCTATTTTGTTCAGCTATATTGGTACTGTTTACAGTATCAGTATATCCATCGAAAACAATTCTGCATTCCTTTCCACAATAGTGTTTCTTAATGTACTTTTATTTAGGTGTTGCTAATTCCTGTACTGTTGATCCCTTCTTCCACACCACCTCATATAACAGGAAACCACCATCCACAACTATTGTTTGTTGTTGATATATTATCTCACCTGATTGTTTAAATATTTGACACAAAGCACTTTTCTTTGTCTTGTACATTCTACAATCATTGATAAGAGAGAGAAGATAAGGAGCCAGTTCATATTGTAGGCAATTTGCTAAATCATCATTACTACATTTGCTCAAGGAAAACTGTTGGAATATAACTAGAGGATCCACAGTTTTAGTAGTATCATAACATTTTATTGAATTGTTCATGCGGTTGAGTTATTGTGCTATACCTTTCCGAGTTAGTTTCCCATCTGAGTAACATTTGCTAGACACCTGAATCATCTTTATTCTTCCGAGCTTCACGAAAATCCTTATGTTGTTCACCACAAGAAAGAGTTAAGCCACAGAATTCTTCCAGGGCGGTACAAATATGAAAGGTAGCTGTGGTGCCCAGACTCCACTTATTCCTCATCCATATGTGAGCCCTACAGAGCATTTCATAGATAGCATTAGTTTTTGCACAATGGTTATTACAAACCAAACTCTTGTCCAAAACTTGTTGCTGCGTCGAATCGTGAAATAGCTCTATCGAACAAACTTGTCGTATTCCTCTTTGGTCCTGACGGATTGAAAGCTCAACATGTCTATAATCTACGTAAAAAAAAGTATACCAAACAAAAGTTACAGAAGGAAATTAAACTGCGTTAATCTATGCTTTTTAAAATGACTTCAAACCCGATTACGGAACTTTTGGCAAATTTCTTCATTTTTGAATGCGATTATCTCGTTAACTATGGACTCTAGAGAACAATGTATGGAATCTATTTTGTAGAGAATTTAATTCTCTTTAACTTTTGTATTAGACATTTCCCGTAGGACTTATAGATTATGAGATATTAACAAAAAACCGAAAAATGGTACCTTATTTTAACTCCCCCACCTCGCGCTCACCCCCCATCCATCAGGACTTTTAGTATGTTCATTAGTAGCCTCTTCCAAACAATATTACCAAGTTTCAAAACTCTCATAATTATGTCCCAAAATGACTCAAAATCTGCCTAATTTGACTGGACTAATTTATAATACGATTAAGTGAATTTGATATCTTAAGAATTGACGAAGTTATGAATTTTTTTCTCCCTAAAACCCTATTTTTTTTCGCCCCTTGAGCCAAATTTTAATTTTATCAAAAATCTGTGATACCAAAATTTTCGGCCCTTTTCCTAGAAGTAATAATAACTTTAAACTGATTTGATATGTATTATAATTAAGACCTTATGGGGTTTTTTCGGTTTTCACAAAACTTCTCCCTATTTCCACCCCCTTGGTCCAATTTTGTCCATTAACGAACTTGACCGAGATTTTCTACCCCTTGATTTTATGTATCAGTTTGGAAACCTTGCTGTTAACAATGCGTTACTTGTTTTTCCACATATAGGTACAAAAAAAACTGGGTTGAATATGAGAATAAACAAGATTTTTACAGCTCTAATTATAACTGTGTGCATTTTGAAAGCTAAGATGATATTTTAGATAGCGAAATTGCTAAAAAAGGAATAGGGACACACTCTTATTTTGTGGTTACAGCATATAACACAAATATTATGAAAAAATCATGCGTGAGCTTATTTCCTAAAAAATATGGTATCAAATGATATTTTTTGAAGAATTGGCCAGATTTATCTTGTAATTTAGGTAAAGTATGTCTTTTTTTATGCTTACATGAAAAACAGGAAGATAATGATAATTTTATGCTAAAAAAGACAGGATTTACAAGTAAGCAAGCAAAAATTTTGAAAATGGTGACTAATCTGGAAAATACTAATTTTACTGACTATTTTCCAGCCCTGCTTTAATACAGTATAACCTCGAAAATCCGGCATTGGCGAAAGCGAGACTAAGCTGGATTTTTGAAAGAATTTCAAAAGGACTTTCAATTTTCTTAATGACGATTGACGACTTTATAATTTAACACTTTATCTACTGACGGTACTTGTAAGTACCATTAAAATAACTTGTTATAAAATTCATTTAATACATCCATTAGTTGTAATACAAAGTAAAAATATTTTGGTTACACAAAACAAAAATATTTTTAAAAGGATTTCTTTTGCCTTTGCATCTTTTTAGGCGTTGGGGGGGGAGGGGGGTTAAATTCAGAAATATTTCTATATTTCTATTATAAGAACATTATATTTGTACATTTCCTAATTCTACAAAACACTAAGAAAAATAAATATTTAAAATATTTGAGTGGGGTTATAAATATTTCACAATTTCCCTATAAATTCAAATTTAATTAATCCTTCTAAAATTTATTAAATGATTATGTAAATTTTCTAATGTAGTTTAAACAATTCATGAAAAATACTTTAGAAGATAAAATTTTCAAGAATTCATAACTCAGTACATAAAGGGTTAACTCACAGCCAAGTGATATTTATGTTAAATAAAAGAGAGAAAATAAATTTTTAAAAACAACTTACTTTAATTGATATTTTCTATGTTACAAAAAAAATTCTAAAAAATGGTGAAATCATTTCTTCTCGTGTAATTTTTGAAACATAGATGTCAATTTCATTTGCTTCATTTTTTTTTTTTTTTTTTGATGTTCTTTAACAATTTTTTCTTGGATTTTACACAAGTGAAGAATATTGATTTCGGTAATACCTCAGAGTAAATATCATATAGAGAGCTCAACCCCGTTACTTTCGCTCGTAAAAAGTGGGGCCAGAATGACCCACGTGACAGTTGGCGATAAAAGGTTACTAGTAGTAACACTAGTTTTGTCGCTTTATCGCAGCTCTTGGCAAGAGTGCAGTATTTTTATGCTGTGATTCAGAAATTTGAGAGTTGACAGAAATACAAATCAGGTAAAAGAAATCTGAATGTACGCCGGATATTTATCCTAATGTTTTCTTTATCATTCAAAAAATGACTCATCAGTAATAAATAAATAACAGAAATTATGAAACTTTTATTTAGATAAATATGTATATATTTAATTAATAATTTAGCTGTTTTCAATCTTTGACATGGTTTTGTTTATATTCAATTTCATTAGATACTTTTTTATTTTTTTTTATTACAAAGTAAAAAATAGGACATAAAAAAATAAAGAAATTAGTTAAGATGTTTAACTTTGTGTGTTAGAAGGCCAAAGGGTAGGGGGAGGGGGGGGGGGAGATAAAGGTGAAATTTCGAGGGAAGTGAAATGTAGGTGATGAATTATTTACCTATTATTACTACAAAATTACAAATTTAACAGGTCAAATTTTTTTTTCTTGTAAATTAAAGAATTTTAAATAATTTAATAATCCTTTTAATTGGAAAACACTGATATTACATAAAGGACATTTTAATTGAAAAAGAAATGCCAGCTTTAAACTTTCTGAATTCATGAAATGTTTATTGTTTTTCTTTCCAAAAAAATACATCCATAACAACACATTCAATTAATTGAAATGTTTAACTGAATAATACAGTAACGATCATAACTCAAACTTACACACATAATTTTATTTACAAATTTTGCTTCATGGATGCAAGTTTATAAATAGTAACTTAGTACTCAACTATAACACACATACAGGAATTATTTTACAATACAAATTGCATAAATACACACAAAGTAGTTAGAAATAGAAAAAGTCCAAAATGCAAAATTTCAGTTTCAGAAATAATAGAATTTAAAAAAAAAGTTATTTGGCTATGCTTAATTCATTTATAGTAGCAGTTTGCAACTTCTGAACCTCACGGAACACTAAATTCATAATTTGAAATCACACGGACTCCTAAATAAGAATTTTTTAACAATAAAAATGTATTTGTACAATAATTATCACAGAATGTTTATTCTATTAAAATGAAATATACCTGTCAATAAAATAAAATTATAAAGGAGGGGTGTCACTTTCTTGCCTACGTGAATGATGCCACTATTTTTTAATAATAATCACCATCTTATTTAATCATAACAAAAAGCTTCAAAAGTTTGTTTAATTCTATCAAAATTATTAAGGCTGTCCTCAAATCAAAAGGTCAACTTTATGACATAAGTTTTAATTCATTTTTGTTCGGAAATCCATGAAAGTAGCAGGTGTTGTTGTTCAGAAACTATGTAATCGAGCTGTTTTTCCGGTTTTTTTGCAAACGCAATAGATCTTTCAAAAAATAGTGTCAAAGTGAGCGTTTTGAACCGCTTTTCCGCACGAAAGAAAAATATCCACTCAAGAAAGGATGAAAAACATGTTTGTTACGTGATCAAAATCACTTCAACTCAATAAGCAATTTATGGATCAAAAAATGGAAAGTACAGTTCGATTCCAAATCGCTTCCATGGTCAGACTTTCCAATTTTATATCTTTCCATTAAAAAATGAATTTGTAAATGCGCAAAAACATTTTGCGCTTGTTGAGCAGAGCAGTTGAGACGTTAATTTCAATATTACAAAATAATTGAAGCTTATTTAAGAATCACGCATTTTATGTGATATTTATTACAGTTTGTTTAAAATAAGTTCATATCTTTTTACGGAATCAACGACATCGTATGAACACAGAGAGCAGCTTTTATTTCACGCTGAGACCAGTAACGAGTTTTAATTGCTGTGACCCAATCATCAAAATCAAAATATTTGTTTCGCACAAATATGTAGTTTAAAATTAAGCCAAAATTTTCGTTGTCTTTCCAGACAATAATGAATATTCATATTTTTGGGAGAGTCCAAAATTAATACTTATCTGTGTTAAATATTATACAATACAACAAAAATAATATACAATACTAAATAATCTCTATTAATATAATTACCAATGCCCGCTATAATTTAAATTCTCAAAACTACACGTCTAAATTTTTACAAATACAGGAATTTTTTAGAGTATTATCATGTTATCATAAATAGTTTTAATATTTATACAGTACAATTATTAATTTAACATTAAAAATCCAAATAATGTCCAAAACTTTATGAGGAACACCGAAATTTTCTCAAGGACCACAGGTTGGCAACCTCCGATCTATATAACAATGAATCCTAACTATTCCACAAAAAAATCCGTTAATAAATAAAATTATAATCCACAAACTAGTTTTATTAAGTGATATATTTAGTTTAAATAAATAAAGAAAGAAAACAGTAGTTATATATATATATATGTATATATATATAAGCAGATTAACTATTTGATACCGTACTTCAGTGCTAATTTTCATTTTCGGTTAATTAACATCAGCTTTATTAATATATTAATTTATAAATATACATTAGCATCAAGCTAAGATACATTGGTTAAAAAGATAAATTGCATTCGAATATGCCCAGACTTGTATTTTAAGTTTATTATACATAAGTATTTAGGTTTTAAAGCGACGAAAACAAGTTTCTTTTGGCGAAAAAAATGTATCGCCAAACACCATAATATGAAATGTTCTTAAAATTCAATTTACTCAAACTTACACTTTTAATATTTAAACTGATAACACTAGATAATAGTAAATCCTATTATTACATACATTTATGTTATTAAAAGTAAAATATTTTGTATTTTCATCGTAACGGCATGAATAAATGATATCATAGTTCCAATGATATCTTTTTAAGACCCTTTAAATATTAATAAAAATAAATAAATAATAAATACATAGCAATGGAAGGTAACAGAAGTTGTTTTGTTTGCTCTTTCTGTACATCCATAGACACAACAACTTGCTACCGTGATATTTTTGAATCGTAAACATGAAATTGTCTAATATCCTTCGTAGAAATCAATGCTATTAGCACGCGGACCAGGAAGCTTCTTGCCTGGAGTCACGTGATTTTATCTTGGCTGAAGAAAGTGTCGGGGAATTCTCACTCTAATATATGATTACTCTGAGGGTAATACAGTGTTGTTTCTCTAAACCTGATATTAATTTTCTAATCAAATTTATGCATTTTTTCAGTAACTTTATTTTATTTATTTATTTTTTTTTTGCCAGCTCCTTGTCCTTGTTCCTCTCATCTGCTACCAGCGTTACCAGTGGTTCTATTTAAGCACAGGTCAGCGATCTCGCTGTTCACTAATGCATCACTTTTGAACTCTGAGTCTAATTCATAAACAATTGCAATTTTTCTTTCTCCTGTATGTTGGAAGTATGGAAAAAAGGGGAGGGGAAGATGACTTTAATACTGGATTTTTGAAGATGCCAAATTTTTGAGGCCACACTGTACATTTATAAAAAAAATTAGTGTAAATGTATGTACAGGGTTCCCAGCAAAACATGACTGGCAAATTCCCTGACTTTCCATGATCAAATCTAAAAAAAATCCATGACTTTCCCTGACCAAACAGGCATATAACGAAATTTGCTACTTATTTTTGCAGTCCTTTGTCAAAATTAGTAATTCTTTTCCCGAGGCTATTTGATGAATTTCGCGCCATTTTCCAATTTTTCAAGGAATTTTGTGTCATTTTTCAGTTTTTCGATGAATTTTGTGTCTTTTATCATTTTTTCGATGAATTTTGCGTCTTTTTCATTTTTTCTCCAAGACCTTTCCATGACTTTTTAGAAAATATTTGTAAATTTCCTGACTTTTCCTATATATTTGGAAATTTCCATGACTTTCCCTGACTACTTTGAAATTCCATGATTTTCCAGATTTTCCCTGACTTTCCATGATGCTGGGAACCCCGATGTAGTATTTCTTTTACAGAAATGAGGAACAATAAATGCTCAGTTTTACAATATTTATTTTCTTGGATACATGATATTATGAATCTATATACAATAAAAAATTTCATTAAACAGCAAATAACTCAAATACATTAATCCAGATACAGTAGACTCTCTCAAATCCACACAGCCTGGGACCAGAGGTTGTGTGGATTTTAGAATTTTGCAGATTTCTGGTCATTGCTTTGTTTACATTTTTTAAACTGTCATTTGAACGTAATAATGCAATCAAAATTATAATGAATGCTTGCAATATAGTAAAATATTAAAATAAGTAAAGTAATGAATCAAAATGATAAAGAGTAAGATAATTTTAAAAATGATTAAATTATTAAAAGTAGGATGATTAAGTAAATAATAATGTATAATTAAATATGCATAATAAAGATGAGATACATTTTTCTTGAATTATTCAATGAAACTTTCCTCTTAAAGTAACCCTATTAATTCACATCAAAATCATAAAGTAAGGAAGTTTTATTTCATATTTAGCCAGACTTAATAACCAAAAAAGCTTGATTAATACATAAATGTATTTGGTAAAAAGATTGTGATTACCAATGATATCAGCAATATTTCAGTTTTTTTCAGAAATAAATTTATACTTCCTTCCTGAAAAACCAAGAGTTCAGTCATATTATCAAGAATTACATATTTAAGCACATACAGAATGGCATAAATCTAAAAAATTCTGTAATTTTCTCCTTGCATCTGAACTGAAAGTTACAGTGTTTACATCTATGATGATGTACGGATTTTAGGGTTGTGGATTTGAGGAAGTCTACTGTATTATTATTCTAGCAATTGAGGGACAACAAACCAATTATCATAAAAGTGAGAGCCTGCAGAAGACATCTTCTGCATAGCAGGTACGTAACACCTCTCTGTCGATTATCTGGACTGCAGACAGCTCAAAGAAAATTGCACTTGGCTTGCAGTATTTTGCAACTTAAATACAATGACATGCGGTTTTGCCTCGCCTCTGATTCTTCTGTAATTCCGGGCACCACATGTATTTTTATAAACTTTTCGCATTTCTTTTAAAAAGAACATCTAAGGAAACACTGTTACTCCTTAAGAAAAGGAAAGTTCTTTCATTACAAATTAATATACAGTAGAACCCCGCTAATCCAAACTAATTGGGACCAGTGCCTGTTCTGATTACAAAAAATTCAGATTACCCGAAATTCCAATAAAAATAGAAAAGAAAAAGATGCTTTTAAAAAAATGTAAGCTATAAGTACTCAGTAGTAGAGTAAACATCCCCAAATCCAACATCCTAATTTCAGATTAGCGGGATTCCACTGTATTAGATCCAAAATGAGAGTGGGCAAAATTTATTTTAATTTCACCTATAGATGGGATAACAAATATGTCTTTAATCAGAAATATAAAACTAAGATATACAGCTTGAAATAATTGAAACACAGATACTCACTTTTATAATAATTGTATTTATTTGAAAATAACACAGGGTTGCTACTGATATAGGAAAGTGGAATTGCCTGATTTTTTCAGGTGTATTTCAAGAAAATTCTAGTCTAGTAGTCGGTGCATAGTGAACACGCTGGGGATAAAACAGATACCATATCACTCTTAAACACTAAAATTTTCTGAATACAGATATTGATTAAAAGCTTGTTTTCTGCCCCCCCCCCCTTCCCTTTCCAAATAAAGTTTTCTCCAAATTGTAAAAACTTGCTATATTCTATACAATATTTGTGTACTGTGCCACCATTGATTTTAGCATCTACAGTATGAAACCATTTATCTGAAAACCACTTAACCAGAAAATCAGTTATCTAGAATGATATTTCCAATTGACTGACTTCAGAATATTTTTAGAAAAGTACCATACAGTACAAGCTTGACATATGCATTGCTGGAAGCATTACAATATACATAGTATAACTTGATCTTAGCATCTAAGATTTCAAATGGAAGCATTTTTAGTTAGATATTGAATGTTTTGATTTTTATACAGAGAAAACAGTGGTATTTTTCTTTCCAGGATTCCCATCCTACTTTCAAACTCTGATTCTTAATCTGAGCTTGGGACCAGAGGTTGTGCGGATTTCTGGTCATTGCTTTGTTTATATTTTTAAATGGTATTTTGAATGTAATAATGCAATCAAAATTATAATGAATGCTCACAATATAGTAAAATACTAAAATAAGTAAAGTAATAAACTAAAATGATAAGAAGTAAGATAATTTAAAAAATGATTAAATTATTAAAAGTAAAGGTCAAGTAAATAATTAATAATGTATAATTAAATATGCATAATAAAGATGAAATACATTTTCCTTGAATTATTCAATGACACTTTCCTCATAAAGGTACTGTATTAATTCACATCAAAAATATAAAGTAAGGAAGTTTTATTTTAGGTTTAGCCAGTCTTAATAACCAAAAAAGTTTGCTTAATACATAAATTTTTTGGGGGGTAAACAGATTGTGATGACCAGTGATATCAGCAATATCTTGATTTTTTCAGAAATAATTTATACTTCCTTCATGAAAAACCACAAGTTCAGTCATATTATCGAGAATTACATATTAAAATACATACGGAATGATATTAAGCTAAAAGATTCTGTAATTTTGCCTCTACACCTGACCTGAAATTTTTATTGTTTACATCTGCAATGATGTGCGAATTTTAGGAAGTCTACTGTAATTATTTTGAAATCAGAAACAATGCCATAACCACATATCGCTCACCTGCAAGAAAAGTGACACATCTCGACAAAAGTACAATTTACAGGAGAGGCAAAAGAAAATTTCCATGATTTTACTGTAATATGAAATTACAGTATGGAACCATTTATCCGGAAACCAGTTAACCGGAATGATATTTCTGATAGACTGATTTCAGAATCTTTGCAGAAAAAGGCATCACACACTGCCAGTTTGACATAAGCTTTGCTTGAAAAAATTGTATAATTTGATGACAACATCTAGTATTTGAAATGAAAACATATTTAGTTGTATTTTACATGTTTTAATTTTTATGCAGAGAAACAGAAGAATTTTTGTTCCAAAGGGATTCCCATAAATTACCTTCTTTTAAACTCTGGTTAACTTTTCATCTTTCTTGCACTGATTTTTAATCCAAGTAATCTAATAATTTAATATCAGAAATGATGCCACAACCACAACCACACATATTCCACAAAACTTATCAAATGGAGGCTGCTTTCATACACAACCAGATAACCGGAAAAACCAGTTACCCGCAATACATCTGACCCCAAGCATTCTGGATAAATGGTTCTGTACTGTATAGCATTTAGCTCTGTATGCAGGGATAAAAATATGCATAAAAGCTTAAAACCCTTATGAATAAAGACGTAGGATGACGTTTGGAGAGTTGGGTAATTTTACCTCCCCACACAATCCACCCCTCTTCTGTGGTCACAAATGGACATATGGCCTAATAAAGTGATTTTCCATGTAACTACATGCATGAAACTTTTTGTGTCAGCAAGACACGTATGTGTAGACAATATGTGTATGAAACACCTATTAATGGTATAAAACGCAAAATGAATTTTTGCGAGATGTGTCACTTTTCTTGCGGATGAGGGACATATTCTATAAATTTGATCAAATGGATGTTGCTTTAATGCCCATCCAATTATTTAGAAAAAACAGTTTTCCGGAATACACCTGACCCAACCATTCTGGATAAACGGTTCTGTACTGTATATCACAAAATCACTAACATTCAAATAAGTTGTTTTTTTTGACAGAAAGCAAATGGGGGAAGGACACAGACATTTGAGGGAAGGGGGTGGGGGGGAGATTGAGGCTTGAGATGATTTATTATTTATTGTTACTTCAAAATAAAAAAAAACATACCTGAAAAAATTTTTAAATTTGTATTAATGAGTTTTAAAAATTTTAAACTATTTGCAGTGGTAGATTGAAAATTTCAGAAGGAGTAATTTAGATTAAATTTCTTTTTTTATTATTATTTTGAATGTGATATCACCCAACAAAGAGAAGATTCTCATGTCTGGTTGCCCAAAGATCACACTTTCACTCATGAAATTTTATCAATTCTTTCACTTTTCCAGATTTTGGATAAAATATTGAAATTGCTTGGTTTTTTAGGCCAACTTCCTAATTTCCAGATTTTAAGTTCTCCAACTATTGTAGCAACCCTGATAACAGATACATATATATATATATTTTTTTTTTTTAAACTACTAACACATTTTGGAAATAAAAGAATCAATATGTGTGAAATGGAAACAAACAATACATATGTGTGCAATGGAAACATTGTACATATGTCTGAAATGGAAACAAACAATACATATGTGTGAAATGAAAATAAATAATACATATGTGTGAAGTAAGAGTTGCCGAGTCATATAATATTTCATAGAGAAAAAATTGAACAACTATTTAATGCTTGCAATGTTCAGTAGATGATGGCTAGGGTTGAAGGTTTGTCGTGGGGGAAAAAAAAAATTACCAAATTTTTACTACCACTATTTCCCAGGGGTGCAGAATATGTACGATCCGGCGATCTAGGATCGGGGAAAATTTTAACCACCTGGGGAAATTTTGCAGAAACATATACAACTGATTTCGATTTTAACAAAAAATTTTTGTAATTCCCCTAGATAGAAAATTTTCACTACAAATAAAAAGATCCGTATGACGACCTTCACAAAATCGGTCCCAGAGTAATATGTATCGTATATCAAGGGTTATTCTGTTCCGAAAATTTAAGGCATTCTGTTCCGAAAATCTAAAAAAAAAAAAAAATCGGTTATCAATCTGAAAATTCGAACATAAAAATACCGCGAATTTTGTCCAAGAATTACGGGAAAAAACGTGACTTTCGTCACAACATAGCAAAATAACCGCTAATTTCGTCAAAGAAACGCGAATTTCGTTAAAAGATCGCAAATTTCGTCAAAAGATCGCGAAACAAACGCACATTTCGTCAAAAAATCACGAAACAACCGCAAATTTCATGAACAGATAGCAAAACAACCGCGATTTTCGTCAAAAGATCGCGAAACAACCGCGAATTTCGTCAAAAGATCGCAAAATAAACCCGATTTTCGTCAAAAGATGGCGAAAAAACCGCGAATTTTGTCAAAGGAACGCGAAAAAATCAGCAAATTTCGTCAAAATATCACGAAATAACCACAAATTTCTTCAAACGATCGGAAAATAACCGCGAATTTCGTCAAAAGGTCATGAAATAAACGCACATTTTGTCAAAAGATCGCGAAAAACCGCAAATTCTGTCGAAAGAATCGCAAATTTCGTCAAAATATCACGAAATGAAAGCAAATTTCGTAAAAATATCACGAAATGAACGCAAATTTCGTCAAGAGATCGCGAAACGACCGCGCATTTCGTCAAAAGAGGAGAAATAACCGCAAATTTCGATAAAAGATCGCGAAAAAACTGCAAATTTCGGCGAAAGATCACGAAAGAACAACAAATTTCGTCAAACGATCACAGAACAACAGCTAATTTCACCAAAGATGGCAATATAGCCGCGAATTTCGTCAAAAGGAAGGCGAAATAACTGCACAAATCGTCAAAAGATCGCAAAATAACAACAAATTTCGTCAAAAGATCGCTAAAAAACGTGAATTTTGTCAAAGAACCGCGAAAAAAAAAACAGTGGAGGGAGTGGATTTCCGCCCCTTCCCCCACTCTACTGTAACCTTTCAGAAATTTTTCTGTGAATTTCAGGAATTTTTTTTTTTCACTCAGAATCACCCCTGTGCATAAGTTGAGATATATAGGGAAAATAAATTTTCTACACCTACGGTAATACAGCATTCACTTATAACATACCATAATATAACACAATTTTGGGGAAATTTTCATGTGGATTGGGGGAAATGTTGGGAGTAGAAGCATTTTCTGCACCCCTGCTATTTCCAAACAATAACCTTCTTTGGTAGATTTCTATTGTAATAAATAGAAACCCATAACAAAGCTTATCATTTCAGAATAGCAGGGGTCGATGCAGATTTTTATTCTTGGGGCCCATTTTGTGAAAAATAAAAAGTTTTTGTAAATTTTATTATATTTTTGTGAAAAATAACATTTTGTAACGAAAATTGAAATCCAGTTACTCAAATTCAAACCAAGAATTTATTAGCAAAAACTTCCTTGCTAAAGTTTTTGTTTTTCGTGAATTGGTTTTATTTACAAATTACACATTGTAAAACAGTTTTTATGAAAAAAAAATTATGAAGGGGAGCCTATTTTATTAAAAGGAATTTTGTGAAGGGGCCTGTTTTATTAAGTTCATTTTTGTGAAGAGGTCCATTTTATTAAATTTATTTTTGTGAAGGGGCCTATTTTATTAAATAGGTTTTTGTGAAAGGGCCCTATATTATAGCACAAAATTAGCACTCGCCAGGCATCGAGTAACACTTAAAACGTGGCGATTAACTTTATTGTCCTCACTCGCCAAACTCAATGGGCACCACTCGCCAAATGGTTGAAAGATCGATGCCAGGGAGAAAGGGATGAAATTCGTTCGGAATTTACGGCGTCCAAATCGGCGATTCTCCTAAACGTAAGGAAAGAAAGTAGCAGGGGTGATTCTGTCTCGCATTTTCCGAAAATTTAAGGCATTCGGTTTCGAAAAAAAAAAACGGTCATCAGTCCGAAAATTCGGACATAAAAATATCGCTAATTTCGATATGGTCGCCAAAAAAATCAATTTCGTCAATCGTTCGTAGAAAAAAATCACAAATTCCGTCAAAGAATCACGAAAAAACGTGAATTTCGCCCACGGACCACGTAAAAAACGCGAATTACGTCAAAACATTGCGGAAAAAACGCAAATTTCGTGAAAAAATCTCGGAGAAAACGCAAATTTCGACAAAGAATCACGGGAAAACGCAAATTTCGTGAAAAGCTCGCAGAAAATGCAAATTTCGTGAAAAGCTCGCAGAAAATGCAAAATTCGGGAAAAGATCGCGGATAAAACGCAAAATTCGTGAAAAGATCGCGGATAATACGCAAAATTCGTGAAAAAATCGCGGATAAAATGCGAATTCGTGAAAAGATTGCGGAAAAAACGCAAATTTCGTCAAAAGATCGCGGAAAAACAAAAATTTCCAGAAAAGAACGCGAAAAAAACGCAAATTTCGACAAAGTATCGCAAAAAAGAATCACAAAATTCTTCAAAGTATCTCTGAAAAACGCAAATTTTGTGAAAAGATCGCGAAGAAAACGCAACTTTAGTGACAAAGTCGCGGAAAAAACGCAAATTTTGTCAAAAGATAGCGAAAAACGACAAATTTCGAGAAAAGATCGCGGAAAAAAACGAAAATTTCGAGAAAAGATCGTGGGAAAACGCAAATTTTGTGAAAAGGTCGCGGAAAAAACGTAAATTTCGTGAAAAGATCGCAGAGAAAACGCAACTTTCGTCAAAAGATCGTGAAAAAAACGCAGATTTCACGAAAAGATTGCAGAAGAAACACAAATTTCATCAAAAGATCACGGGAAAAACGCAAATTTCGTCAAAAAATACAAATATTTTCAAAAAATGGCACAAAACCCCCACAAATTTCGTTAAAAGATTACAAAAAAAAAAATGCAATTTTGTGAAAAGATCGTGGAAAAAAACGCAGATTTCGTCTAAAGATCGCGAAAAAACGTAGATTTTGCAAAAGGTCACGAAAAAACGTGAATTTCGTCAAAAGATCGCGAAAAAAACGCGAAATGCGTTCAATGGTCGCAGATAAATGCATATTAATTAGTGCCGAGGGGGGGGGGGGGTCCCCACTCTGCTGTAACCTTTCTGAAAATTTCCTGTAAATTTATTTCATTGCAATTAATAGTAAAAATAAAATTTTTCAGTTGAGTGTAATCATATCGAATGGTAAGTAATATATATTAGTAAATTACAATGTTGATAGTTAGAAAAAACACAATTCTGTATGTGAAAAAACACAATTTTGTATGGAGCGTACATAACTTTGTTACTGGCCGGTGAAAAAAATCAGTGTACTGGCCAGTGGCCAAAAATGTTAATTTTGACCTATACCCTATATAGGCCCCAAATTTAGCCTGGATCGACCCCTGAGAATAGTAATGTTAAAATTTCTTGGTACACTTTTTTTGACAAATGCTCAAATCTAGTGATGACAGACCTTTAAATAATTTACAATACAATACATGTTTCATTATATGTTGCATAACATTTAATGATCTTGTCAATAATTTAAAGAATGACAATAATGGAATAATTTTAAAAACTTTATATTTAAGTGAGCATAACATAACTATGTTTTCTTGGCCAAATACAAAAAGTTACTCCAAGCTCTTACTACTTACTCACAAAAGTTTTGATAAATAATTCATTACCGATTGTGGAATTTTCTGCTAAGAATACTTGCCATTTGACAGTCACTATAATGTCTTGTAAATTTTTTGCAAAGAAATCTGTGCTTAATTTAAGCAGTTCGGTTTCAGAATGCAGCACAGCCAAACTAATAGTGTCACAAAAGGTATCCACAGATAAGTTCTCTTTTATCAGCTCTAAGCACTTTCCCCTCAGATCCTCAATATCATACTTATCTGAAGTTTTAAAAAGACTGAACACATTTTCTACTGAGAGATTTTCCACTTCACCAGTGTATAAAAAGCTAAGGAAATTTGAAAAAGTGTTTGGGTCACAGTCGTATATATCTATGATGCTCGTTGATCTCTCCTTCATGTCATTACGAAATGTTGATGCAAAGACGGGTGATCGAGCTTTCAAAATTAGCTTGTGGGTTGGGAATTCTATTCCTTTCACTCTAATGATGACATCACAGTCTTCTTGCTTCAAAAACAGCTTTTTAAGATCACTAAGTATTTTGTTGTCATGAAGATGCAGAGAGACTTTTGATTCCACTGTCTGGTTTGAATCTAAAAACAAATGAAATAAAATTTTAGAGCATATTATCAAACTTACAATTGAGTATTATTATCCATAAATAAATTTCTTAAAAGAACATTCATAAATCCATGTTATGAAAAATGAGATAGAATCAACCTTCGATATAAGTAGGTACATCATCCTTTCGAACCAGTACACACTGATGTTATACACGTTGTGATGAACTGTGTGAAATTATCTTATAGTACTACTTCTAAAATAATGTAATGTACAATGTAACTCTGCTCAGTACATCACTACATGTATTATAATGTGAGAATGTACTGGTTCTAAAATGGTATAACAAGAGTTGAAAAGATGGATATTACAGTTATTAGAAAAGTGTATCAAAATAGATGATAAAAATAATTTATTACATTTATTATTATTATTGAATTGAATTAAATGCTTTTGTTGCAAGTATCCTCAAGGATAATATCATCATTAAAATTTTCAAATGACTTGGACAGCGATATCTTTAAAAACTTTATATATACAGGTAGCAGAAAGTTCGAGACGGGAGATGGGCATCACAGATTTTCTTTTCTCATTTTCAGATTATTTTTCTATCAAACCTTTATTTCGCTTTATATTATGTTTAGCTCTTTATTACTTAATATAAAAACTTAAGATTATTATTAGTAAAATTAATAAAATGCATAATAACAAAGGTAAGTGATCGTTTGATTAATTAATGCTTCAATTCTAAAATATTTTATCTGCAGATTATTTTCTGCCCCTGAAGTATCTGTTGCAGACACTTGGAGAATTTTTTGCTACTGGGTACACATATATGAGTCTAGAGATTTTAAGAGTGGAATTTTCTCATACATATGTATTATATAAAAAGAGAGAGAGAGAGATAAATAAAAACAAGAAAAAGCAGTAATAGTTCATAACTGAGATGCAATGCAACAAAATATTTTATTATGATTATGTGATCAAATCTGAATATCAATTTTGAATTTATTTTATTTTTTATATATTTATTATTACTGATATAATCTACGTACATGTACCTAGACATAATGTCTCAAAGTTATTAGTACAAATATTAATGGGAAAGAGAACACAAGGCAAGCACAAATTATATCAGTTATAGGCATAATTCTAAGATCAACTAACTGAAAACAAACAATTTTCTGAAAAGTTAAACAATTTGTTTTTTACACTCATCAAAAAGCAAACTACTTGTGATTCAGTATCAAGTATATTATCAACAAAATTTTAAATACAAAATAATCTTTTTTAAATTGAAAAATTTGAAAATAACATTTGAACATGACCTCTTTTTCATTCCTTAATCCATACTTGCCAACTAAATTTCGGTAAAACTCAGAAGATTTTGGGCAAAAAATCAGAAGAAGTCAGAAGATTTTGGTGAAAAATCAGAAGATTTTTTAAGTTTTATAACGCTTTCAGTAAGGATTTAAAAACAGCTGAATCCTTATAAACAAACAAATTTCAAAGAGAAACCCGAATAAAATATTCACTAATTTGCAATTACACAATATATATTATGAAAAAAAAGAATAACTTAAATATATTAAAAATTACTAATTCTTTTTTTTTTTTAATATTCATAGATATCCTACCTTTCACATTAAAAGACACACTTAAAACTTCTGACTCCTAAATTTCTCTTTTTTTTTTTTTAGGATGATTCTGAGTAAAAAAAAAATTTCTGAAATTCACAGCAAATTTTCTGAAAAGTTACAAGGGGGGGGAGGGGGGTCCACTTCCGACACTAGCTATGCGTTTTTTTTGCGCGACCCTTTGACGAAATTCGCAATCTTCAGCCGAAATTTGTCGTTTTTTCATGATCTTTTGACAAAATTAGCATTTTCCACGCGATCCTTTGACGAAATTGGCAATTTTTCTGCAAACGATTGACAAAATAAATTTTTTTGGCTGAAAATGTCAAAATTGCAATGTCTGAATTGGTGGCCGATTTTTTTTTAATTTTCGGAAATCAATGCCTTAAAATTTTGGACAAAAATCACCCCTACACATTGTTTACGCAATCTTTTGACGAAATTCCCATCTTTCCCGCGATCGTTCAGCGAAACTTGGTTTTTTTCCGCAATCCATCGGTGAAATTTGGTTTTTTCTACGATCTTTTCACGAAACACTGCGTTTTTTCCGCGATCCTTCAACGGAATTCGCGTTTTTACACAATCTTTTCACGGAAATAGTGTTTTTACGCAATCTTTTGACGGTGCTTTTTTTACCTGATCTTTTGACAAAATTCGCGTTCTTTTCACAAAATTTGTGTTTTTACGTGCTCTTTTGGGGGAATTCTCGTTTTTTACGCGATCTTCTGGCAAAATTTGCGTCTTTCCCGTGAACCTTCGGCGAAATTTTGGGTTTTCCCGCGATCCTTTGACGAAACTCACGTAAAAAAAGGCCAAAAATCGGAAGAAAATGACGAAAAGCAGAAGAAAACTCATTACGCGGGTAAAATCAGAAACATGCCGATTTTTCAGAAGAATTCTGAAAAAATCGGAAGAGTTGGCAGCTATGCTTAATCTGATGTGTACAGTTTAAACTGATCTAATATAAAATCAGAAAAAAAATTTCCTAATAAAGCTGTAAATAAATGCTTATCTAAATTAAACATTTATCTCTCAATGGCTATTCAAAGTTGATATTATCCCACATAATTATAATTATTAGTTCTACATTTAAAAATCCAGTTTCAAATGTAAAGCTAGGCATTTTTTTTCTTTTCTTTTATGGCTGGAAAAGTCACTGCCAAAGGCAAAAGTTCTCTGTCTATAGAAGAATACGGCCAAAATAGTTGCAAAATAATAAGTTTACACAGACTTGTTGTTTTAACTGATCACAAGTCAGCAAAATTAAGGTCGTGTCAAATTACCTAGCTTTTGATAATTATTCTTACATATTTTGTAGCGCTGAATCTGAAAATGGTCTTCATTTTTTACCATCACGCCAGGATTTTTTACAATTTTTTTACTTTTTAACTTTGAAATTTACGATTTGCGAAAAATTTTGAAGTGATGAGTCATTTTCAGATTTAGTGCTAAAAAGTACATAAAAATCAATTATCAAAATTTAAAGAATACAATCATCACATCTATTTTATGCTATCAGAATTTTGCTATTTTTTGACTGTGAAATTTACGATTTGCAAAAAATCCTGACTTGATGGTTAAAAATGAAGGTCATTTTTTAATTCAGTGCTACATATATATAAAAATCAGTTATCAAAAGTTAAGAAATACAACCCTGTCCTGTATCTTTCAGTATCAGATGTTCTCTATTTTTTTACTTTTTATCACTGAAATTTACAATTTGCAAAAAATCCTGATGTGATCATGGGTGCAAGGAGTCCATCCAAGCCAAGACTGAAAACTTTTCTGAGCATTAGGAATAACCAAATAGAAACAGACTAGAGGATTTCTATGTCTTGCATTATGGTTAAAAATTGATTTCTTACAATAAAAGAAAGTGATTAACAGTTCTTTATAATAAAATTTCCATAATTTAAGTATATATAAAATAGAATTTATTATTAGTCAAAAATATTTCCAAGAATGAAATCAGTCCTGAGACTGAAGGTCTTGCACCCATGGATGTGATGGTTAAAAATGAAGGTCATTTTCGGATTCAGCACTAAAAAATACATACAAAGCAATTATCAAAAGTTAAACCCCAAAACCATGCAGGCTCGTGTAATATCAAAAATAACATGCGCAATATTTTAAGAAATATATCAAACATGATACTTAAAAATTAAATATCACAATATATATAGCAGAATACTGAATAACGCAAAGTTCTTGTTTCTGCTCTATACTGATTTGAAGGTAATGGGATAGTCTTTGGTGATGTCAAATATGATTGATAGGTGCCTTCTCGTGAAAGGGGAATAAAACTTTGACTAATTAATACAGCAAAGTTCCTATTTCTGTTCTACACCGTTGGCCTATATCCCTCGTGTAGATAATTGGCTGTCAAAAAATCAACCCAACCTGTTCTACACCGATTCGAAGATAATGAGATAGTCTTTGGCTAGGTCAAATAAACTGCATCATTACTTCTCACATTGCACAATAAAATCAAAAGAACTCCACTCCAAGTAATTTATGAAATGGATTGATTTTAATTTTTTTTTATTTTCAACTATTATAGGAGAGAATTTATGTTGTTTATTCTCTTAATCCATTGAAGAACGGTGGGATATACAGTAGCATCCCTCAAATCTGCACAACTTGAGACCAGACGTTGTGTGGATTTTAGAATTTTGTAATTTCTAGTCATTACTTTGTTTACATTTTTTAAACAGTAATTTGAATGTAATAATGCAATCGAAATTATAATGAATACTTATAGTAAAATATTAAAATAATTAAACAAAAAAATGAAATAGAGTTAGATAATAAAAATTAAGATAATTTTTAAAATGATTAAATTATTAATAGTAAAGGTCAAGTAAATAACTAATAATACATAATAAAGATTTGCATAATTTTTTCTTGAAGTATTCATTGAAACTTGTCTCATAAAGATACACTACTAATTCACAACAAAATCATAAAATATGGTTCAGGTTGAGCAAGACTTTAATAATTCAAAAAGCTTGATTATGATTAATACATAAATATATTTGGTAAAAAAGTTATGATCACCAGTAGAGGTGGTGAAATAAATCACTTTACTTGCCACTGGTGAGTGAATTTTTAGGTAGTCTTCGAAAACTGCAAACTAGGGATTGACCGAAGCAGCAATTTTGCCGAATACCGAAGCTTCGGTCAAAGTGTACACCGAATATTCGGTTTTCGGCAACCGAATACTTAAAATTTTTTAACATAAATTTTTCATATATTAGCTTTTTTAGTAAACTTTAATTAAAATTAAATTCTTAGTAATTTAATTCAGTTACATTTTTATTCTTAAATCTAATTACACCAAAAAAATTTTATGACTACTTTCAACTCACAAATTCATTAACCCATCACTTATTTTTTATTATTTTATCACTAGTCAATACCCAAAATAACCTATGAAAGTATTAAACTATACAGGCTATTATTATGGGTAAGGATTGTTAGAAAAACTAAAGTTCATTCAAATAAAAAGAAACAATGTTGCCATTAAGCTGATTTACTGATTGTCTAATTATAAACGTATTGAATAGGAATGTTCCCAAATACAAAAGGTATATCAATTTATACATTTAACTATTTTGTGTCAAATTATTGATACATATTTATATTTTGATTAATGGTTTAACATTGTGGTGATGAAGATTAGGGATTGACCGAAGCAGCAATTTTGTCGAACACTGAAGCTTCGGTCGAAGTGTATACCGGTGTATTCAGCAACTGAATACTTGAAACTTTTTAATACGCATTTTTGCATATATTAGCTTTTTTAATAAGCTTCAATTGAAATTAAATTCTCAATAATTTTATTCAGTTACATTTTTATTCTTAAATCTAATTACACAAAAAATTTTAATGACTTCTTTCCACACACAAATTGATTAACCCATCACTTATTTTTTATTATTTTATCACTAGTCAATACCCAAAAATAACCCATGAAAGTATTAAACTACAGGGTATTATTAAGGATAAGGATTGTCAAAAAAACAAAAGTTCATTCAAATACAAAGAAACAATGTTGTCATTAAGCTGATTTACTGATTGTCTAAGTCTAATTATAAACATATTGAATAGGTATGTTTTCAAAATACAAAAAGGTATCATATCAATTTGTACATTTAACTATTTTCTGTGAAATTATTGATAGAATATTTGTATTTTGATTAATATTTTAACATTGTGGTGATGAAGAAAAGAAATTTGAGCGATTTTGATATAGTGGTTATAAAAGCTATAGGATATGCATATGGGTATACTTATTTGAAGTGTGTATTTTCTTTAATATACACTTTAGATCTACAGATATGAACTCTGATATACTTATTTGATGTGTACATTAAAGAAAATACACATTAAATAAATTTAAATTTAAAAAAAAACTAATGTAAAATTAAATGATAAGGGAAAGATGCACATCTTCGTTACTTTTTTTTTCTCTGTTGTAGACAGTTGTTCTGATTTCACACCTACGTAGACTATTTTAGGACGAAAAAAGTTTTTTTTTTAAATTAAAAATGGCCTCTGACTTGTTTTTTGTAGTGCAGCTGAACTCTGAACTCATGCACATAATATTGAAACTCATTGTTTAGCCTATTCTACTGCTAAGTAAAAGAGAATTCTTCTACTTCTAACAAAATACTTATCTGCAATTATTCGGCCGAATACTTTTAAGTATTCGGCCGAAGCCGAATATTCGGTTTACATGCTGAACTACCGAATACCGAATCAACTATTCAGTATTCGGTCAATCTCTACTGCAAACTACAGAGATATATCGAAAACTTCATTTTTTTTAACAAGAAAGCTATATTTTGCAACTTTCCAAATTACTGTGATGTAAGCATGGTATTAAGTTCTATTCATGGGTGAAAGTAAAAAATTTTCACAGGACTGAAATATTTTAACATGTTTCCTTAACACTATGACAAAACGTAAATAACTCTGACATAACATAATATTCAATAGCTAAATTTCCAAGTATTGGGTATAATATTATAAATGATAAATATATGTATGAAAAACCTAAAACAACATTAAATAAAGAACATTAATTAAACAATGATTATAGTAATAATTAAGGTTTAAACTTTTTGAGATTTTCTTATTTCTTTAAAAGAAAACTACCATATTAGTTACAATAAACACTTTAATTACTATGTATAGATATTTTCTGCAGACAGTGAAAAAAATTAAATGAACAAATAAGATTTTACCTTGAAATAAAAAATTGAAAACTTACCAGTAAGATGAAACTTGTTATTTTATAGGTGTTAGCAATTATAGATTATACTAAGTGAAAAAATGGGGCCATGCACAAAACACATTAAAATAGATTTTTCAAAGTTCACTATGTTCCAAAGTCATAAAGTCTAAAAATATAGATGGTAGAATGGATTCTGGCAATTCCAAAAAATGATTCATTTTACAAAATATCTGATATTTTTGAAAGATAAGTATTAAGATTTATGATGTATCAGTTTCCACCAATACCAAATGAAAATAAACTAAAAATGCAACAAAGTTATCAAAATGATAAAAATCTCCCCAACCCTTAAAAAAAAATTTTAGCAATTCTAAAAAAAAAAAAAAAAAAAAAAAAAACCCTGAAATTTATGGTTTTGTAACAGTTTTCACTTGAAAAAAGTTTGTTATTACAGATGGCTTCAAAGCTTTTAGGGGTTTTTTCTGTGTTTGATTTTCAGCAGGCCTTTTGGAAGGTTTTTTAATACATAGTGTCATTTTTTCAGATTTTGTAGACTCTTTGGAAGAACTAGTTACTGGAATATCTGTATCTTTACTTTGTTTTCCAGTTTTTGGCAAGCATGTTTGAACAACTGGCACCATTGCAGTACTATCTTTTTGGGGAAGAGAACAGTAACTAGAAGTAGAAGGAACACAATCAAGATGATTTTCTTTTTTATCAGATGTACTTTTAGGAAATCTTTTCAGCTTTTTTTCTAATAAAACGCTGCTGATAGGAAGCATGGGCTGTATGGATGGCTCTTCGCATATTCACACATGGTTCTAATTCAATTGCCTTCATTTTTCTCCTGCGTAAATGATATTTAACAGTAGAGATTGCTTCATAATTCTCTACAGTTAGAACACTTCTATCTTCGGTTATTATATCATCCATGATATTGAAACTTCCTTCAACTAAAGGACCAGAAAAAGGTGTCAGTAGTGCCTTGACAAAAATCGATAAAAACTTGTATTTAAAATTGCCTTGATGCTGAATTTTAAAAATGTGTGACCACCAGTCTAAATCAATTCTGGAATTTTTATCAGATTTAGAAAAAATTCCAGTTGCTTCCAACTCATCCAATTCTGGATCACTTGTCTATTGCCTTATCTCTTCTAACAGCAATGCTTTATCAGAAACAACATTAGGTAAAGATTCAGCAAGTTTTTGCAATGCCACAAAGGTTGTACTTTTTTCCCTCAAATTTGGATTTAATGCAGAAAACCATGCAAGAGCTTCGTTCTCCAATATCAACTTGCTTATCAAATATTTTGCAGTACTTACATACCCATTCCTTAAATTTGTGTAAAAATGCTTTAACCACATCTTATTTTGTGAATCAAGCATTTCTCTCAGTGCAAATTTTCCAAAATTTAAAAATCTGTCTTCATACTGTAATTTGGGATCTTCATAATTCAGTTTTAACATATCTTTCACAGTATTTGGGAGAAATTCAGGTTTGATGAAAAAAAGAAACAAAATTCCTGCATAAAGAATACATTTCTTCATGAATTAAATGGATCATGTGTTTTTCGTGCTGAAACTTTTTTACATAAGTATTAAATTGCATCAGTACACCTCTATAAAATTGTAACATAAATAAATATCTGTTCTCATTGCTAAACAAGATATTCAAAATTCTTTCTTTCCTTTCTGCATTTGCATTCTTTAAGTTTTGTTTAGACAGAATATCTTGAACAATTTTTATCCTATTCTGCTCATCAGGAGATACTTTCCTTTGATTGTATATATTATCCAAAATATGTTGTTCAGTTTCTTTTCTTTCTGGAGTCAGGAAACCAAAATAAAATGTTTTTAAAGCATCAGAAAGTTTAAACAGTCTATCACAAACTGCTAAAATTTGCAAGAACCTATTGTCTATAAATCTTATAAGGTGAAGTACTTTATCATAATTTAGAAGAGATTGAATCTCACAAAAAAGTTCCTTTGCTTTAGGTGAATCTTGGATGTCATAGTCACTGGAAATGCCTTCTATATAACCACCAAAATGATAGAAGAATTTTTTTGCAGAATTGTGTACAATGTGAACTGTGTCACCATGAATATCCAATAGATTTGGATTAGCTTGCCACAATAAAGTTTCGAGTCCGGCTTTACATCCCCTCATTGTGTTGCAGTTGTCTAACAGACAGCTGATGACTTGGTTGTGATTCAGCCCAGCTCCCTTTAACATATCATTTACATGGCTGAAAATATTTTTGGAGGAACTGATATTTTCTTTCCTGGAGCCTAAGTGATCAGTTACAACCATATTTTCTGCATCATCAAAAAAAATGAACAAAAACATTTATAATTTTATCCATGGCATTAGTTGTGCCTTCATCAATATTTAGGGAGAAAAAATTTCCCGTTAATTTACCTACTAAGTCCTGCTTTAAGCATTTGGACGTGCCATGAGTATTAATATACGTTGCACTTGTCCGTGAAAACTGCAATCTTGAAAGTGCCGATTTATCCTTGGCTAAAAATTTGAAAAGATCAACCAAGTCACCAGCTAAAGAAAATGGTAGCATTTTTTCACTTAAAAATGCTGTTACTACAGCTTTCTGATCTGCAACCCGATCAGCTATAGAAGGACCGGCAATGAGTGGCTTAGCACCTGGAACAGTTTGCGTTAAATTTTGAGCACGCATCAATTCTTGATGATTCTTATGCCTGCTATGCTTAAATAGCGTTTTCTTACCATTATTTCCGTAATTAAGAGTTAAATGGCATACAATACAATAGCAACAACCTGACTCTTTTAGTTTCCGGCACCACGTGCCAATGCTATTCCCTTGCTCATCACATTCCTTTAGCCAGGCAAATCTCCATTTGTTTTTTAATCCAGTATCATCTACTTTCAAAGCATCGGATTCTTCGATAAATTCAATTCCTTGCATTTCCAATGATAATGAGTTCAATATTTTGAAGTCTCAAAAGCGTGCAGCGAAAAAATAACAGAGCGATAAGCAGAAAAACAAGCGAACAAGCAAAGCGTGTTGCCGATCTACAAATTCACAATATTCCCTTCTGTTCGACACCTGCGCTTGTGACTACTGCGCATTCTGTTTCACGCAGCAAGGAGAGAAGTTCTCTTCTTCTGGTTCACAGCCAATTTATCCAGCGCGGCGCAAGCTAATCTCTCTCTTTGGCGCATGCTCAAAGAAAAGCAATACTCAAGAACTTGGAACTCGGGAGTACATGTCGCGGGGAGCTGCAAGCACACGCAGTAGACGTAAACACAAAGTAAATAAACTATGACGTTGGTTTTCTGCTTTTCCCAATTAAAATATTTATGACTAAAAAAGATTTTTTTTTTGTCACTAGAATTCCAGGCAGAAATGAATATTTTCTTTCCGTCTTCCTAAATATAAAAAAAGTAGTGGTGTACCGAGTAGTACTTTGGCCGAGTAGCCGAGTACAGAGTACTCAGCCACTGACTACTCGGCCGAGTACCGAATACCGAGTAGTTGTGTAATAAGAAGAAAAACACTGATGTGCACATAAATGTGAGCTTAGATGTACATATATATAAATATACCTGTGTACATATATATATATATATACCTGTGTGTACATACATATATAATACCTGTGTGTACATATATATAATATACATATATAGTATATATAAATTAACTAATTAAATTTGAAATTTATTTGTGCACCTTTTAAAGACAATTTCTGACAATTCGAAATAGTAGCAAAAAAAGGAGAATTGACACATAACAAGTACAATTATTAACCAATAAAAAATTAAAGCATTCTTCAACCTTCCAATATATTCCAATACCTGAAATCAATCTGTCTATCAAAAATAAAAATGTTTATTGGTTAATGTAACAAAACTATTCATTAAATAACACAAAGCATTTCATATTTATTTTGTAACTGTACCTTATTTTCTTTTGATTAAAAATAAGAAAGAGAAAAATAAAAAGAGATGTACAAAAAGAGATACAGGCTTTCTTAACAGAAGACTTGTAAAACTGACACTCCATTTGCATGGTGGGGGGAAAAAAACTTTTTCGATTATGTGCAACCTTGCAAAAAAATTCTTATGTGCACCTTCTACCACTGTTTATTCTGAACGTATATTTTCAGAGGCAAGCCACATTTATAGTAGTAAAAGAAATGCCCTGTCCACTGATAATGTAGAACCTTTGGTGTTTCTGAACCATAATTTGAAATATAATAAATTTAATTATTAATTTTTTTATTACATTTATTGTATTTTCAGTTTCTTTATCCTAAATAATAGTATTTTCTGTTTTCCTATATATTTAAAAAGAACTTATTTTTATTTGTATAAATGTGAAACTAAATTTTAATCTGGAATTATTTTATAAGGGTTTTTGTTCTTAACTTTTTCTATATTTTGTAGAGCAGGGTTGGAAAAAAACCAGTTTTTTTTGTGAAAAACCAAAAAAACCGGTTTATTTAGTTTTTTAAACCGGGTTTTTTTTAATATAATTTCCTACTGCATACAGATGCATATCTGTTGATAAAATAAACATTTTTGGATATTATATAAGTAATATAACTTTTGAAAATATTTAAATTAAATAATTACAGTCAATTTTATAGAAAATTGAAATCATTTCTAATTTAAACATTATTAGGAACAGCTATGTCTTATGTTCGAAGTAAACTGCTCTACACAGTGAAACATTGATACCTTGAAAATCGTATGAAAAATCCTTGGATTAATAATATAATAATCAATCAAACATTTGATGCAATTTCATGAATATAATATATTATTCTGTGGTTGTTATTTTTTTTTTTTTTAATATCCAAATACTTCTGGTTATTTTGTTTTCTGAGTGATAACTGCAAGTGCCCAAACCAACATTTTTGGCCATTAGATTCAGCAAATAGCAGAAAAGATTGATTGGTATTATTGAAATGCCATAACTAGCACTCAATTTTTGAAAGCTGTGTTATTAAACTTCATTAAGTTACTCTTTTAAATTCTTTAATGATAATATTCCACAATCCCAATCCAGAAAATTTTCTTTTACAACTTAACCAAAATCTTAAAAATCATTGTATTTTGTTATTAACTGCTATAAATAATCTGCATTTTTTAAAGGAAAATATTTTATGCTAAATATTGAATATTATTTATCTATTTTATCTTTTCTAATTTCACATATTTTAAGAAAAACCTTTAGGGTACCAGATATGTTCATCAGCACATGATAATTTTCATTCTACATGCATAGAAATATGACCTAGGCTCATTATGTCTCATGTTGACTGCTGAGATGAAGTGTTAAGGGGGCTGGTCACTCAGCTTCCGATTTCCCCTCACTAATGTAAAGTCTATGGACATTGTATGCATCTGTATATTTAAAATATCCTCTCGGGAAATTAATATTTTTAACTTCTGTTTCTAGTGTACACTTCCTAAAAGATGTTTCTTTTTTTCTTAGTGCTCAAAATATTTCTAAAGTATAGACTTAATTTTATAGGAAGTGTTAAAATCTTACTCACAGTTCGCCCGCATTTAACACATAAAATATTAAATTCAGCCTAGATTTTAGAAATATTTTGAAAACTATGAAAAAAAGAGACATCCTTTAAGAAGAGTACACAGAAAAAATATGTTACAAATATGATTTTCCAGAGAAGATATTTTAAATATACGAATACATCAAAAGTCCATAGACTTAACATTACGGAGGAAAATTCCGAAGCTGAGTGATCAGCCCCCTTAAAAGTAGAAATTACTTCTATTAATAATTTAAAACAATGAAATTACAAAAAAGAGAAAATATTATATTAGATTTTTTCTAAAAAAAAAACCAAATGGTTTTTTTGACAAAAAAACCAATTGGTTAAACCATGGTTAAAACCACTTGGTTTAAATCGTGCCAACCCTGTTTTATAGACACATTGTTAAATACAGAGTAAATAGTTTTATGAATTATTGCATATATTATACATTGATATTCGAATAACTTTTTACAGATCAGTTTTAAATTCATATACTTAAAAAATGAAATTCTTACAACTACTCGGTATTGGCCGAGTACTCGGCCAAAATTTCGCCGAGTACCGAGTACTCGGCAAATTGGCCGAGTAGGCCGAATACCGAGTATTTACCGAGTACTCGGTACGGCTCTAAAAAAAAAGACGGAATTCCGTCCCAGGACGGAAAACTTTCACCTCTGGTTCTATTCTATAATAAACTTCCCTCTCTTGTATACATTACTTAATTTCATAGAAAAAAAATATGATAATGCATTGTATTCATAGTAATCAACTATTTTTGCAGTTAAGTAAATTTTGTCATAACAATTTTCATCTATATGTTGCCTTTTTCCTGGCTGGAAAGATTTTCTAAAAATTCCCCACCCCTGAACCTAGCAATACCTGAATTTTTTTCAGAAATAAAGTTATACTTCCTTAAAGTAAAAGCATGAGTTCAGTCATATTAACAAGAATTACATATTAAAATACATACAGAATAACAAAAATAAAAAAGTCTAATTTTTTTCCTTACATCCAGGGTTTGCCCAAGTGTTTTTTTTTGGGCAGGCCCACTTGAAAAAACCCATTGTGGGTTTTTTCAAATTTTCTCATGTTTTCACAACTGTAACATTATTTAATCTAAGGTATGAGAATAGGTGAAAATTGGGTTAGTAGTCAGTGGCTGTTAGACAGGGTTTGACCAAGTGGGCCCAGCCCAGGTTTTTTCGGACATGCCCAATTGAAAAAACCCATTGTGGGTTTTTTCAAATTTTCTTGTGCTTTCACAACTATATCATTATTTAATCTAAGGTATAAGAATGCAAAGACAAATGCCATTTTAAATATATTTCAAAAGAACCAGATTTAAAGGAATTTCTAAGCAGAGATGAAATGACCAAAAAAGGAATAAGCTGTAAAGAAGGAAGATTTTCATGCCTGTAATGTGTCCAAATGCTTTAAATCTTAATGTATGCAAAAAGATGACACTTGAATGCCATCCTGATTGTTTGCATTGTTATAGCTTTTAAGATTAATCATCCCATTTACTATTATCCTTCTCCAATGTTCACTGAAAGTGTTATATAGGAGTTTTCAACACAAAAATGGTTTAGATTATGACAAAAAAGAGTGAAACAGATGTTTCCTCCTGGATTTTGTCAGTATTTCTTTTCTTTAGATGCAGTACCAGCTACCTCTGCTTCAATCGAACAATACTTTTCTGCATTTAATCTGGTTTGGAGCGAGTTATGTAAACATTTTGGTGTTTATAAAGCAGCAAAGCTAGTAATAAGTGTATCGCCATTTCCAATCTAAATTTACAAATATCACTGACACTGATTTCCATGACAATCTAATTTAACATTTAATACTATTGCAACATATATGTAGCAAATTTTGCTAAAATTTTCAAATATATTATTACTCAATCCCATTTCTTAAAAAAAAAAATAAAAATAAAAAAACTGATTTGAATGAAAGAAACTATATAAATTTAGCATGTTTAACTTAAGGTAAGAATTATATAAAGAAATTCAGTTGTGGTTATCCTTAGTGCAGCAAACTACTACCAAGAGATACAGATGTACCTTTTAAATTAATTTGATTTTTTTTTCTTTATATATATTTTTGATAATTCATAATTAATGCAAAATTATGCCTAGGTTTCACTAATAAATGGAGAATTTGTGTATTATGTATATGAAAATTAGACGTTTAAAGTGTTCTCCAAAAAAACTCAAAAGCCCGAAAAAACCCGGGTTTTAGACTAGTGGGCTGGGTTTTTTCTAACCCTGCTTACATCTGAACTGAAAGTTTCACTGTTTGCATATGCGACGATGTGCAGATTTTAGAGTTGTGGATTTGAGGGAGTCTACTGTATTTGTGTATTTTTCACCCTTTGACATGGATACTGCTTTCATTCCCAAATTACAAAGATCTTCGAATTAATATGTGAGGATTGTTAATTGAAAAACATAACCAGGGAACATCTGGCAAACAAAAGTATTTTAAGCATTTATCAGTCTTCTAGGCTTTTTTTTGTGTGTGTGTGAATTTTCACATGCAACCAACAGAGGTCACTTTAAAGCCCGGTTTCACCGTACTATAAAAAGGGAGAATGAGTTTAAGAAACAATTTAAATTTTTTATTGATTAGTTTCACTTCTTGTGTACCTATCGTTATTTTTTTATAACTTTTCAAATGATGCTGCTGGTTTAAAACATTCCAAGTTTTGCATTCTACATAAAATTTCTTTAATAAGAAATATGCATGAAGATGAATTAAGTTTGGAATCGAAGTTAATTTTTAAAATATACTTGCATGCTCAAAGTATATGTTTTGATGCAGAAATTTTGCATTTCTTATTTTTTGGGGAGTGTTACCTCTAAACTCGCTTCTATGCAGGGTTGTTTGATATTTTCCACTCTGGAAAAAAACTATCCCTAACAAAATATCCTTTTGTCCATTTCATCCACTTTTAATAAATTGAAAAATCTAAATTAAAAATGCAGAATTTAACAATAATAAATAAATGCATTGATTCTTCTCATTCAAGAAACAACTTTTATATCAAAGTATTACATCTACATGTTTATATACACAACAGTATGTAAAATATTTTGTGTGGAAATGAAAAACTAAGTTCAGTTCAGTTAAGAGAGCATAAGTTTAAGTTCAGCTTCTTTAGTTTAGGTTTTTAGTTTCTGTTCAAGTTTTCAGTTTTGTATAATATATAGGATAGTCTAACAGGTAAGGCATTGGCACGGCATGCAAAGTATCCAGGTTCGATTCCTGGTATAGGTGAAAACTGGCGGTCGCCACTCGCCACGTGGCGATTAAAGTTGTAAAAGTGGCGATTAAAAAATCGGCCATCGATCGCCACCCTAGTCGCCACTTGCCAAGTGGCGATAAAAAATCTGTTATCGATCGCCAAGTGAAATATAGCTTTTTTCATAGAAATATGCATCTCTACTTTGGTTACATCTAATTAGCAAACTGGTTAATTCTTTTTCTTACTGGATGCAAGCAGATTACAACGATTTAGTTGTATTTTCAATATTTCAGCTTTTCGCCATTGCTGTTCAGTTGGATTATTTTGTCAAGAAATACAGTTTTATTCTGCAAAATATATTCATCAGCTTTGATTCCACATGCATTTCAAATAATTTATTCCTTTTTTTTCACCGGATGCAAGTGGATTTTAAGGACATTGCAGTATTTTCAATATTTCGACTCCTGCCACATGCTCACCAGTTAGATTATTTTTCTTCAAGAGATACTGTTTAATCCTGCGGAATACACTCATCAGTTTAGATTTCAGCTGTATGTAATGTGTGTAGTATAGTATGTTAATAACACATTTACTTATTAAATAAAATCCAAATAACATTTTATTGTGCTTTATTTATTTTTTTTTATTGTATACACCTAACTGTTGGAATTTTATTGTGCTTTATTTGATTATTTTTTTTATTGTATACACCTAACTGTTCGAATTTTGATTTAGTTATTTTTTATATAAAGAAAGTAATAGTAATTTAAATTGATAATAGTGTTTATGAACATATACAAATAATCTAAAAATATATTTAAAAAAATTAATATAACAGATTCTGTGGTTTTAAAGTAATTTTCTAGAATTTTGACAGTTTCCCTATTCTTATCATGAATAGTTGGCTGGTATAAAACTCTGACTTACAGAAAAATATGTCTATATACAACGATTATAGTTTATGTAGATATCAAGTTTTAAACATTATAGTGGCCACTAACTTTAAAAAGGGGCCACTGATGAAACTGAGTCTACCGGCCACTGGCTACTAACTCAATTTCCCAGTTTTCACCTATAATTCCTGGTCTGGACATTTTTCGCTCTGTTGGAATAAACTTCAACTGTGCTACTCCAGCCTTGAGTATGATTTAATCCAGTTGAAAAAATATTCATTCCCTTCATTATGACTTTTCAGTTTTGGTTTAGGATCTGATTCAACTTAATCAAAACTGTTTGGCATATGCAGCATAAGATTATTTTTACAGTAAAATATTGACTAAAATTAATTGTAGGTACCAACATGTAATTAACATTTTCTTTGTGGATTTATTAATTATGATTAATATGCAGTCATTCTATTTTAATTAAATGATTAATTGAAAAAAATATATATTATTAATAATAAATAATGTAGGAATATAATTCTATTACATCATAATGATAATTTGGTACTTGTTAGTTATCCCGTCGACCAATTTCGCCAAATTATACAAATTGACATAATTTTTATTTTAAATAACGAAAGAACAAATAAATTAGTATAATATTAATAAAAATACAAATAAGACGTTGAAATAAAAATCACTTGATGACATAAACACGTGTTGTCAAGTGAATGTGACATTTACGTTCAACCATTATTGGTGACAGTAATTTGGTCGACAAGATAACTAACAAATACTGATAATTTTATATGTCAAACATATGGAAAAACAGCGGATTTCCACTTTGTCCAATTTCATGTACATGTGTAAGTACATGTAAAATAGAGGCAAATTAACAGATTGAAAGTATCTAAAATACTCACCTGAAAGAGATGTGTCCGATTCTGTTTGGGAATAGCTATCAATTACGGTGTTTGGGAATAGCTCTTCTGAAAGAGATGTGTTTGATTCTGTTTGGGAATAGCTATCAATTCCAGCAGTCTCTTTCGTTCTATCTGAAACATACTCACTTGGAAGAGATATGTCCAATTCTATCTGGGAAGGTTTATCAATTCCAACAAACTTTTTGGTTCGAATTTGACACAGGACAGTGAGGACCCCATTCACTACAATCTGGTTCTTCATTTCGTGTAATCTTGATCTATGCAAGTATCTTTGTACAATCCACTCATCAGAATCTTCAGTAAACAATTCACCACCAGAAAAGCTCTTGAATTCCTGCTGATGACGAGTTTTAAAGAAAACCTTGTAAGATATATAGTGTTCTGGAATTTGAGAATTCAATCTTTTAATACCTAAATCCAGATAGCCTCGGGATTCTTGATTCTGGCCATAAGGATACATCCTGAGTTCCCAGGTGGCACACGCAAATGAAAACGATGGACTCTGCACAAAGAAGCCCACTGGGCCCTGCACAGATAAAGCATTTTGAATTCTCCATGTGGTGTCTTTAAAATCAAATGATTCTGCCAGAAAGTCTCTGAATTGCAGGCCCTCTGAGTCTACATTCATTTCAAAACTTAATGTCTGAAATAACAGAAAAGAATATAAAAATTTATTCAAATCAGGATATGAAAAAAATCACGGTTTTTGTAAAAAATCAGATTATTTTGATTTAAATCAGATTTTTTTTTTATTATTTAAATTAACTAACAACATTATTTTAAACTTTAAAGACTATATAGCTTGCCATTTTCAATAGTTTTATAAATGTAAGATAGAGGCATGAAAATAAATGGTAGTATCAAATATACAAAAATATCAAACATCTTGATATTTTGAAATAAATATTGGATATATGTATATCAATGAATCCTGAGCCATAATGCAAAAAGCAATAAAAATAAAATTTTATATAACACCGTAAAAATTTAAACTTGCTACAGAAAAAGTTTGCAATACAGTAGAGCGCTGATTACCCGAACAAGTCGGGACCAACCCTAGTTCGGATAAATTGACAGACAACTTAAGGGATGTTCCTGACTATACTAAAACCTTCACACTTTATCGAGCCTTAGGACTGGCAGCACAGTTAGTGCTAGCATGTTTAAAAACTGTTTTTACTTTCTTATTTAAAATTTTCTTTTTATCATTTTCTGATATAGGTGTAAATTAGCGGTCGCCACTCGCCACGTGGCGATTAAAGTTGTAAAAGTGGCGATTAAAATATCGGCCATCGATCGCCACTCGCCAAGTGACGATAAAAAAAATCTGTTATCGATCACCAACTGAAATACAACTTTTTTCATGGAAATATGCATCTCTACTTTGATTACATCTAATTAACAAACTGATTAATTATTTTTCCTACCGGATGCAAGCAGATTGTGGCGATTTAGCTGTATTTTCAATATTTCAGTGTTTTGCCATGCTCGCTCTTCAGTTGGATTATTTTTTCAAGAAATATAGTTTTATGCAAAATATATTCATCAGCTTTGATTCTACATGTATTTCAAATAATTTATTCCTTTTTTTTTCACTGGATGCAAAAATGCAAGTGGATTTTAACCCTTTCGGGTCTGGTTTACTACTAATAGTACATGTCTTTTCATCAAGTATTATTTTGTCTTAAAAATTACTTTTGTTACTATCTACACATAGTAATGATAGTATATAGCTATGCTTTTCTTATTATGAGTTCATTTATGTTTGGACATTTAGTATTTTATACATATATTTCACTCTTTAAATTTAAAATATAGGTTACTTTTCTGAACGAATCGTGGGGTAAAACACAAAAAAGATTATAAAGTTGTAATATCTGTTAAACCCTCTTGTAATACGAGATTTTCCAAACGTCTCTAAAAACTCTTAACCTATTATCATATCAGTAAATCTATTTGGATAGCTACGATTAAGATTATTAAAATAAAAGTAATTTTGTTCTCAAAATTGAAAAAAAAATTGGACCCTAAAGGGTAAGGACATTACAATATCTTCAATGTGTTTGATCAGTTAGATTATTTTTCTGCAAGAGATACTGTTTAATCCTGCGAAATATACTCACCAGCTTAGATTTCAACTGTATGTAATGTATATGGTATGTTAATAACACATTTAATTATTAAATAAAATCGAAATAGCATTTTATTGTGTTTTGTTTGATTTTTTTTTTTTTTTTTTTTTTTTTTTGTATACACCTAGTTGTTGGAATTTTGATTTAGTTACTAACTTTTTATGTAAAGAAAGTAACAGTAATCTGATTGATAATTGTGTTTATGAATATTTACAAATAATCCAAAAATATATTCTAAAAAAATTAATATGATAACAATTTTGTAGTTTTAAAGTAATTTTCTTGAATTTCAACTGTGTCCCTATTCTTATCATGAATAGTTGGCTGGTATAAAACTCTGATTTATAGAAAATTATATATATATACAACGATTATAGTTTATCTAGATGCCAAGAAAGTTTGAAACATTATAGTGGCCACTAATGAAACTGAGTCTACCAGCCACTGGCTACTAACTCAATTTCCCAGTTTTCACCTATATTTTCTGAACTCCAGAGATTATAATTTAAGCAAAAAAGCTTTCGATTGCTGCTTGCTTCAAAGAAGACATTCTTTCCAATGCTGCCACATCTGAAATTCTTCTTAAATACACTAGTTGAATAGGATCAGAGTTCTTCTGCCGTTCAAGCCATTTCATAACTGTTTCCAAACATTCAAAGGCTTCGTTATGTGATGGACTTGGGTCATTTTCAGGGCATTCGTTTTCATTTCTTCAATTTCTTTTTCATCTTAAATCTCATCCACAATCTCATCATCATTAAAAAAAATTTTTGAGAGAAATAGGCTGTTCGGATAAATGAAAGTTTGGTTTAATTTTTTTTTTTTTTTTTTTTTTTTTTTGAGAGAAATAGGCTGTTCGGATAATTGGAAGTTTGGTTAATTGGAGTTCCGATAATCGGCGCTCTATTGTATATGAAGTTATAGTAATGAATTCTTTTATGGACAAAAGTATCCAGCAGGATAAGCATAACAAAATATCCCAATATCGAAACTTTTAGTAATTTATCACCTTAATATATGAACATATTTTATCTGTTTATAGGCTCTGTATTCCAACATGACTTTGAGATATAAAGTCGAATATTGCTTATTATAAGTTAAATTTTTAATGTCTTGTAAACTATATGTTACAGAGATGAAATTAATGGCATCATTTTGCTAAGGTTCTGTAGTGTTATATATTTTTTCCATAATTCTCGATTAATTACATCTATATTAAAAATGGATAGAAAATAATGGTTTAATGTTTTTTATAGTTTTATCTGAGATCAAATGAAATACAGTGAAACCTCTCTGAAAGGGCCACCTGCTGTTCCATTGAAAATTGGCCCTTATGAGGGGTGACCAAATTTTTCATTTCTCTTTCTTTTTATCCCGCGATTTTTAAAATCTGCATATTCTTTCAGTAAGTTCGCTTCGTTTTTAACGATATTGTTTATTTGATTCTTGCTGCAATTAAATTGTGAAGCCAATTTTCTTGTAGATGTTCCTTGATCATGACAATTAAGAACTTTCATTTTGTCATTCAAATCCAAATGTACTCTTTGGCTTGATTTAGGTGCTATAATTTTAAATTTTACATAAGCCTGAGCATAAAATTTCTAGTGTAAAAAGTGTGCTTCAATACGCATTCACAGTTTTAGTAAATGTGGAATCAGTTTCTCTAGATAACCTGTTATCCAGAGATTCCCCTAGACAGTTTCAGGAGGGTGCTGCACCCTGCCTGCCCTTACGTTTACAAAATAGCACCCCTCTTGCCCTTTATGAAAAACATTAGCACCTTTGTTGCCCCCAGCTGAAAAAAGTGCATTTACTCCTTTGTTTATTAAAAAAATTACTTGCATAGTAAAAATTGACTTATTTGCTGTCTTTAAAATAGCGTCCTGTCTATTAAATATTAAAAGTAGTTTTAAAATTCAAAAGAATGCCTTTAAAAATTAAAAAAAAAAAGAGCCTTTAAGAATCCAAAACATGCCCTTCGGAATCAAAAAGTGCCTTTAAGAATCCAAAAGTACCCTTTTCCTACAAGAAGCACCCTGCCCTTTTCTAAACCTGGGGGAAACTCTGGTTATCCTTTGTGTGCACACAACAAAGGGTCAAGTTTCCCCTCCAACTCAACTCCTACAGGTTGAAAGGTCAAACAAAGTGTGAGGAACACCTGTTTGTCTCACTTGTGGAATAGTTTGTGGCCCTTCATTGTGTTACTAAATCCTCCCCCTGCCTTCTTTATTGAAAGTGCAGTTGTTTCCTGAATTCTTATCTTTTGGTTCAGGAATTCAATACACCTGTTTAGGATTTAAGGCACATGTGAAAAAAATGGCCTTTATGAGGGGTAGGTGCGGCCCCTAATAGGAGTAAATTTAACATTATGTTTATGGGAAAAAATTTCGTTCCTAAAAATATTGGCCCTTAATAAAGGTGGCCCATGAATAGGGGTGGCCTTTAAATGAAGTTTCACTGTATATGAATCATGTTATAGAATTTAATACCAGAGTTCGTAAATATCAGAAATAGAAATATCAGATATTTTCAAAATAGTCAACTTATTGATGATTATAAATACTTACAGGTTTAATATAAATTAGAAACTAAAACACATTGCATTTAACATTAAAACTTAATAAAACAATATTCTAAGTGTCTTTTCTCTTCTCACTTACATAACAAAATTAAAAATGAACTAATTGAGAACAGACACAATTCGCTTTTTACACTAAAAAAACAAACTACAACGAGATTTAGTATTATCATGTTTCAAGAAAATTTTATGTTTTATCGAACAAAATTGTATACAAAATAATTTGTTTTTACTGAAAATTTTGAACACAAATGTAAGCTTGTGTGCTTTTTCATTCCCTAATCTCTTGTGCAGTTTAAACTGAAGAAAACCAAAAGCAGAAAAGAGTCTAATGAAAATGTAAATAACTTCTCTAAATTAGGCAGTTCCACATTAACTTTCCATATCAAAGGGAAAAAAAAAAACTTTTCCATGGTACCTTTGCAGTTCTAATGGTATTATTTAATTTAAAAATTATTAATATTTACCATTTCAAAAGAAAAAACAATCAGAATGTCCATTTCATGGTTTTCATTGCCTCTAGTATTTACAATACTGCGTCAACTTTTCTAATCAAAATACAGAAGAAAAAAAATATCCACTTATTCATGGTACTTTTCACGCACTAACGATGTTTTTGTTTAAAAATATATTTAGGGGAGAGTGGTAATGAATAGTGCCATTAACAAAATATGAAAAAGTATTTGCATAAAATTGTTTTAGATGCCACCAATAGATGAAGCTATTTGTTCTACCAAACTCATCAAATTTTCCATTGTTTGGGAAAAGGCATTTTCCCACTAGAGTAGGATGGTAAGAATCTGATTGAAAAGTAAATTTTTTCCCTTTTCAGTAAAATAAATAAGCTAAAAAGTATCTATTATTTCATTGCAGATATGTGTATTAGCAAGTCTTTGCATATCTGTAAACTAATTTTAGGATGTATTTAGATGTTATTTGAATTTAATGCATTAAAAAAAACCTGAATGAATTCCAGAAGTATAGGTGGGGCTGAATGGGCCACTATATCATGGTCATGAATGGGCCACCTTTGCCCTGATCATGAAAATATGGTTTTTCTTTCTTTTATTTCTGATTTTCTCTTTAATATGAAACATAACTGACTGTAATGGATTTAGATTAAATTACTGTCTAGTTAGAATAGGTTTATAGTGATGTCTAAAAAATAATTTGCACATTTTCACCAGGGTTGCAAAAAAGCCGGCTAAAATTTAAAAAAGTCAGGCCGGTGGCTTTTATTGTTTTAACCGGCTTTTTTGGCCAAAATTGGCCTTTTTGGCCATAACTGGCTTATACAACGAAGCACTGTAATTATAAACTACATTTTTTAAAAGTGTTTTTAATTAGTTTTAAAGACATTTAATTGATTTAGAATTTAATAAGTTACCCAATTTCTCAAATTATAAAGACATTAATACTGGAATAAAACTGGTTTTGCTGGTGATTTGTAGTCAAAATAGCAAATATGTCAGCAAAATTTTAAAAGGGCCATACCAACTGCTTTATCTGGTTTACACTGACCTTTACCCCCCCTCCCAATTTTTACTGCTTTATAAAATTAAAAAGGACAATGGTTACTTAGTTACATGTTTTATTACTTAATTTTAAGACCTATTAATATACAAGTCTTATTTTATTTGTAGTAAACATTTAAAATTATAAGTAGGTACATAGTCGTATAATAAAAACACCATTTCTCACTACCAAAAACATTATGAATAGCATATGCATGAATATGCTTGGCAACAAGCTTTTCAAAATTTTATTTAAAGAATTTATTTTTTTCTTGTTTAAATGCTCCATTTTTTATCCACTTATGTACCAAACTCTCCTCAAATATTATATCCTTTCTAATTTCTCTTTTAACATTTATAACTTTATCTCTCCATATGGACACATAAGAATGTTTCCAGAATTTCCATCGTGTGCTACATTTTGTCATTGTTTAATTAAATATAATCTTTAAAATGTGTAGTATATGTGTAGCTATATAATATGTAATTTCAAAACACCAATTTGGAGTCTAACTTATATTCTTTTCAATATTTGTAATTTTTTTTCACACATAATTACCTTCACAGTTGCCTTACAGAAGTTATAAAGACTTACTTATTTGACAAAAATTAATGATTTTTTTAGTAGAAAATATTTTTAAGTGTATTAAAAATCAATTGATCCAAATTTAAAACGAATTAGCTGTAAACCAACTTTTAAAAATAAAAGTTGGCCGGCTTTTTTTTGGCCTGGCTAAAAGCCGGCAACCCTGATTTTCACACTAAGAAATATTAGTTATTTATTAGAAACTTAAGTTAAATTGTATAAATGACTAAAGTGAACTAACTGTCCAGTTGTTGACTACACCTCTACCAGTATTTTTCCATTTGATATAATACTAGAATAATTGTTTATATTCTGAATCTGCTGGGTAGAATAAATAATACCAGAAATTTACACTAAATAGTCAATTAATAGGCAGTTCCAAACCTGTTACAACCATGTCGTTTAATATTAATTTTAAAAAATATAAATGTCATTAAATCAATGTGTATTATCTATTATTTTTATGTATATTTTATGTTCTTTCTTTCTTTCTTATAATATATCATTATTTTGTCATTTTTCTGCTACAAGTATGTGATTTAATAATATCACTTTTGATGTTCATAAATTTTGATAAGCATTGTGTATTACTTACTATTTCAGTAATGCTTTGATCATATCATGTCAAGTACCATTCATTTTGTCATATTTGGCGAATAAAAGATTAACTCCACATTTTTTCATTGAACTCATTTAGTGGCCCATTCAGCCCCAGCATTCGAAATCATTGGTGGTTGGTATAGGTGTAAATTAGCGGTCGCCACTCGCCACGTGGCGATTAAAGTTGTAAAAGTGGAGATTAAAATATCGGCCATCGATCGCCACTATAGTCGCCACTCGCCAAGTGGCGATAAAAAAATCTGTTATCGATCACCAACTGAAATACAACTTTTTTCATGGAAATATGCATCTCTACTTTGATTACATCTAATTAGCAAACTGATTAATTCTTTTTCCTACCGGATGCTAGCGGATTGCAGTGATTTAGCTGTATTTTCAATATTTCAGTTTTTCGCCATGCTCGCTCTTCAGTTGGATTATTTTTTCAAGAAATATAGTTTTATGCAAAATATATTCATCAGCTTTGATTCCACATGTATTTTAAATAATTCATTCCTTTTTTTTTTTTCACTGGATGCAAATGCAAGTGGATTTTAACCCTTTCGGGTCTGGTTTACTACTAATAGTACATGTCTTTTCATCAAGTATTATTTTTATAAAAGCTTTTCAAAATAACAGACATTACATTACATTACAAGATAAAAACACTAAAAACAATATAAAAGGATGTTTTTAGTGTTTTATCTTGTAATGTAATGTCTGTTATTTTGAAAAGTTTTTATAAATATGAATGAATTCAGACATAGTCCTTTTGTTTATATCAAAGTATTATTTTATCTTAAAAATTACTTTTGTTACTATCTACACATGATATAGTATATGGCTATGCTTTTCTTATTATGAGTTCATTTATGTTTGGACATTTAGTAATTTATTTTATACATATTTTTCACTCTTTAAATTTAAAATATAGGTTACTTTTCTGAATGAATCGTGTGGTAAAACACAAAAAACATTATAAAGTTGTAATATCTGTTAAACCCTCTTGTAATATGAGATTTTCCAAACGTCTCCAAAAACTCTTAACCTATTATCATATCAGTAAATCTATTTGGATAGCTACGATTAAGATTATTAAAATGAAAGTAATTTTGTTCTCAAAATTGAAAAAAAATTAGACCCTAAAAGGTAAGGACATTACAATATCTTCAATGTGTTTGATCAGTTAGATTATTTTTCTGCAAGAGATGCTGTTTAATCCTGCGAAATACACTCACCAGCTTAGATTTCAATTGTATGTAATATGTATATGGTATGTTAATAACACATTTAATTATTAAATAAAATCAAAATAGCATTTTATTTTTATTTATTTATTTATTTTTTGTATACATCTAGTTGTTGGAATTTTGATTTAGTTAGTAACTTTTTATTAAAGATGAAAATAAGCACTCGCCAGTCGCCACTCGGCGACTAAAAGTGAAAAACTGGCGATTAAAAATATGGAAAGTACCGGCCAAATGCAGGATTTTCCAAAGGGATTTCGTCAAAGAATCGCGGAAAAAAACAGCGAATTTTGTCAAAAGATCGCGAAAATACCCAAATATCGTCAATAGATCGCGAAAAAAACGCAGACATCGTGAATGGATCGCGGGGAAAACGCAAATATCGTCAATAGATCGTGAAAAACAAACGCGAATTTCGTCAAAGAATCGTGAAAAAAAAAACTGATAATTTCGTCAAAAGATCGCGTAAAAACGCACATTTCGTCAAAAGATTACGGGAAAATACGCAAATTTCATCGAAGGATCACGAAAAAACACCCAAATTTCGTGAATGGATCGCAGAAAAAAACAAAAATCGTCAATAGATCGCGAAAAAAAACGCAAATATCGTCAATAGATCGCGAAAAAAACGCGAATTTCGTCAAGGAATCGTGAAAAAAAAACGAGAATTTTGTTAAAAGATCGCAAAAAACCCGCACATTTTGTCAAAGGATCATATAAAAACCTGTATTTCGTCAAAGGATCGCAAAAAAAAAACGTAGAATATCATCAATAAATCGCGGGAAAACGCAAAATATCGTCAATGGATCGCGAAAAAACGCGAATTTCGTCAAAGAATCGCGAAAACGAACGCGAATTTCATAAAAAAATACGAAAAAAGTACAAATTTTGTCAAAAGATCGCGAAAAAAACGGGAATTTTGTCAAAAGATAGCGAAAAAAACCCTGCGAATTTTGTCAAAAGGTCGCGAAAAAAAAACGCAAACATCGCCAATAGAACGCGGAAAAACGTGAATTTTGTTAAAGTATCATGTAAAAAATGCACCAGGAGAGACCCCCTCTGCCCCCCCCCCTTTACATTTCAGAAAATTTGCTGTAAATTTCATATTTTTTTTTTAATTTTGAAAAGTACCTAAGTATAGTGGACTTATGTAGTTAGCTATATAAGCATATTACATATAACTTTCCTGTTAACTTAATTTAAAATAGATTGGAAATTAGTATCTCAAGTTTATTCAAAACAATATGAATTAAAATATTTTTTATGACATAAATTACTTATTTACTCTAAACTTATATATTTTTAAATTAAATATTTAGTGACATAAATGTACTTACTGGCGACTAAAGAAATTATTCTCACTAGCCAGTAACTGGCTACTAAAAAAAAATCAACTTACCAGCCAGTGGCCACTAAGCAAAATTCCTTATTTTCATCTTTACTTTTTATGTAAAGAAAGTAACAGTAATCTGATTGATAATTGTGTTTATGAACATTTACAAATAATCCAAAAATACATTCTAAAAAAAAATAATATGATAACAATTTTGTAGTTTTAAAGTAATTTTCTTGAATTTCAACTGTGTCCCTATTCTTATCATGAATAGTTGGCTGGTATAAAACTCTGATTTATAGAAAATATGTATATATCAGGGATGAGAATTGCAAAAAAGCAAAAAGACTGAAACCACGCGCAAACAAAAAAATGTACCACATTTTATCCGTGAAAGATACTTTAAGAAATAAAACTAGGGTCTGATTTCCGGGCAAATGGAGACAAGCGCACAAGCCTGTATACTACATTACAGGAGTGAAAATAGCCAAATTACACACAGCTCTTAAAACATTGAATGTATGAAATGCTCGACTTATCAGAATCATGACCGCTCCTGAAAATGAAATAATTTAATTAAGAATAAAGCTTTTGTGTGTCATAATTTTAATAAATTTTTTAGCAAAAAATATGAAAAACTTAGTGAAAATCACAATGGTTAATTATTTTTGGTCACACGGGCTAATTGGAACAGGACCTACAGCCAGCTTAATGTGAATTCTGAATCAGGAGCGATTCTGAGTAAAAAAAAAAAAAAAAATTTGAAATTCACAGAAATTTTCTGAAAAGTTACAAAAGAGGGGAGAAGGAGAGGATACACTAAAAGCACTAAATACATGTACTTTTCGCGATATTTTGACGAAATTTGCAGCTTTTTCGCGATATTTTGACGAAATTTGCAGCTTTTTCGCGATCTTTTGACGAAATTTGCAGCTTTTTCGCGATCTTTTGACGAAATTTACCGTTTTTTCGTGAACTTTGGACGAAATTTGCCGTTTATTCGCTATCTTCTGATGATATTTGTAGTTTTTTCGCTATCTTTTGACAAAATTTGCTGCTTTTCCGCGATCTTTTGACAAAATTTTGTTGTTTTCGTGATCTTTTGACAAAATTTTCTGATTTTTCGCGATCTTTTGACGAAGTTTTCTGCTTTTTCACGATCTTTTGACGAAGTTTTCTGCTTTTTCGCGATCTTTTGACGAAGTTTTCTGCTTTTTCACGATCTTTTGACGAAGTTTTCTGCTTTTTCGCGATATTTTGACGAAGTTTTCTGCTTTTTCTCGATCTATTGACGAAATGCACCGCTTTTTCGCGATCTATTGACGAAATGTACCGTTTTTTCGCGAACTTTGGATGAAATATGCCGTTTATTCGCGATCTTCTGATATATTTGTAGTTTTTTTGCTATCTTTTGACAAAATTTGCTGCTTTTCGCGATCTTTTGACGAAATTTTCTGCTTTTTCGCGATTTTTAGACGAAATCTGCCGCTTTTTCGCGATCTTTTGACGAAATTTGCCATTTTTACCGCGATCTTTGGACGAAATTTGCCGTTTATTCGCGATCTTCTGACGATATTTGTAGTTTTTTTGCGATCTTTTGGTGACATTTACCGCTTTTTCGCAATCTTTTGACAAAATTTGCCGCTTTTTCGCAATCTTTTGATAAAATTTGCCGCATTTCCCGATCTTTTGACGAAATTTCCCGTTTATTCAATATCTTCTGACGAAATTTATAGTTTTTTCGCGATCTTTTAACGAAATTTGCCGTTTTTTCATCACCTTTGAATGTTCTTTCGAAATCGGAAGAAAAGCGGAATCGATAGGAAAGTGAAATTTTCGGAAAATAAAATTTTGCAGGAGAAAAAATACGGAATCATCGGAAAAAAGGCGGAATTTCGAGGGAAAAAAAAAAGCGGAAATTCCTTGAAATAACAAAAAAGGCGGAAATCCGCCAAAAGACGGAAAATTCTCATCCCTGATATATACAACGATTATAGTTTATCTAGATGCCAAGAAAGTTTGAAACATTATAGTGGCCACTAACTTTAAAAAGTGGCCACTAATGAAACCGAGTCTACTGGCCACTGGCTACTAACTCAATTTCCCAGTTTTCACCTAATAGTGGTTGGTCCGCTGGCCCGAGACCACTAAAAATTCAATCGGATCACTAATTTAAAAAATTTAGTGGTCCGCAAGACCAGTAACTTTTTTCCCCTCTCTGACAGGTAAATGTAAATTTTCCCGTCCCTGAGATAACCGCAACCAAACACAAACCACAGAATTTTATTTTATTTTAAAAAATAAATAAATAATTGCATTAAAACTTAGTCAGTTGAAATAAGTAATCAGAAATAAAATACATAATTAATAATTTTATAGTTTTTGTTCATGTCTTTTTATTTAATTTTTAGCAAATTATAATTACATTTTATTATGCCGAAAATTTTGGGTACTGAAAGCAAGTTTGGTTTATATTGTAGGAGGAGGAGGGGGGGGGGGGGGGGTCATTCAAAGGGTTAAAGGTACTTAGTAGAATTTTATGTAGCGGGCCAGTGACGATGTCTGCGGACCAGTAAACTCTGATGTTTACTGGTCCTTTGGACCAGTGGCATTTTTTTTATCAATTCTATCGCTGCCCCATGGGTGGGAATGAATGGGTCAAATTTCTATATTTTTATTTCTATTATCATTCATTATAGACATTTTCTAATCCAATTTTTATGACCTTTTTTATGTAACCAAATAAGTAAAGTAACTGAAGAGCCAAAAAAAATTATTAGAAAAAATTACAAAAATTAAAAACCAAAAATTGGCCCATTCATTACCACTCTCCCCTACCTACCGTTAAAAAAAAAAAAAGAAACCTGAATTTCATGTTTTTTATTTTTTTGCATAATTTATAAAAATCTGCATGTGCTTTCAATTCTAGATCAAAATAGCATCCCACTTATTTGTGGTATCTTTTTGGTTCTAAAGACGTCTTTTGTTTTAAAAAAAATAGATAGTACTAATGATCTATAACACATATACAGTCGGACCTCGATATCTCGAACCTCCTTATCTCGAATCCCTTGATATCTCGAAAAAAGAAATTTCCCCTGCATTTCCATCAAAATTCTTATGTATTTTCCATAGTTATCTCGAAATATATTTTCCAAAACCCTTGATATGTCGAAATATTTTCCACAGAAATTAGTTTGACTTTTTACTTTCGGCTATTGTCAGCCGTAGAACTAGTTTGATCTGGATGCTGGTTTCACATTCTTTTATCCCTTTGTTGATACAAAGAACTTAAAGGGTAAGAATGGAAGGCTTTTGAAACCGAAAAAAAGAGACACCATCGTTTTTTGGAAACTTTGCAGTGAAAGTGCACTGGGTGATTCAACTACCTATGAAGAGTGGCTCTCAGATTTTCCTTCTCTTTTAAAAGACTATAAAGCAGATGATGGGTTTAACGCAGATGAAACTGTATTATTGTACCGTAGTTTTCCCAACAAGACATCTGCATTTAAAGGTGAAGAAATCTGACGTGGTAAACCAAGTAAACTTCGTGTAATTGTGCTTTTGGCAGCAAATCAAAGGGGTAAAGAAAAGCTTCCTCTTCTTATGATAGGACTGTCTAAAATGCCAAGGTGCTTTGCTAAAATTAAGTCATTTCTAATGCTGTACAGGTGAAATGTAAAGGCTTCGATAGCAAACACAATTTTTGCTGATTGGCTAATAGGAATCGGTAAAACAATGGCTAAAAGTAAAATACACGTTCTCCTCTTCATAGACAATTGTAAAGCCCACTCTAATCTTCAAACACTAAAAAATATCGCTGTTAATTTTTTTTTCACCAAACACGAATTTGAAGTTTCGACCAGGACCAGGGGTGCCCAGAGAGGGGTTTGGTGACGCAAAATGCGTCATACAATTTATTTTTGGGGGAAATTTAGAGAAAAAGTACATTTGGGGGGGGGGGGGTAAAATCTTAGTACTATTTCCTTTTTTTTTCCCACTATTAAAAAAATTAAATTCTAGATAAGGGCAATAAGAACATTCTGCATCTTAATATCTTTGAAGGTGCTGTAACAAAAAAATACTTGGTATACAGGGGGAATATGTTTAACACATTCTGAAAGGCAATTAGGACCGCAAGACGTGATAAAAGGAATAGCTTTCCAGAAGCGCCTTAAGTAATTTATTATATTGTTTGACAGGGTCGACAGGTTTGACAGTCCGAGTGCAAAAATACATTCTTGATGGGTATGATAAGAAATAACAACAAAATAAGCATTTCAGAGGAAGAGACAACGCTAAAATAAATTACTTGACGATTTTCAGAAAACTAAGATTTAACTACAGTATATTTTAATGATGTTAGAAGAGTAGTATTGTATGTCATTAAAATAGTATGAGGTAAACAATCTGTACAGAGAAAAAGACTTTCAGCTAGTGATGGGCGATAACGAGATGTTTTTATAAATTTTATCGATTGTGCAAAATTTTTCTCGATGACTCCAGTTTGACAATTGCATTAATACCATACCCGATTCGATTTTATCAAGAATCGTCTGCGGATAAACTGGAATGAGTCAGGTTAAAAAGGACTAGTTGGCTATGCCCGCTAGTGCGCCCCTTCTTTAATCAGGGCCTCTAATTTATACGTAATCTTGTAATATGAAATCTCAAACTGGGTCCCCGCTACATACGGCACTGTATAGCAGGCGTGGTGTGCACGCACTACAAAATCTTGTAGACAAAAAAAAAAAATGTCTAACCGAACGAGCCGCAGAGCGGATCCTTGGAGGGGGTGTCAAAGGTCGGGCACAGGAGCTGCATAATATGAATAAGTGGTCACAGGGCTTTCCAACGATATATCACATGAGAGTTATAGGCAAAATTTAGAAAACTGCCCCCGGGAGGGCAAAGTGGACGGAGGGTCATCAGAGGGGTTAACATCAATAATAGGTCACAAGCATTCCCAACTAATATCACATGAGGGGTCTTGAGCTAAATTTATGAAAATGCCACCTGGGCTGACAAAGTGGGGGGCAAAGGAGCGCGAGAAGTGCATAACATGAGTAAGTGGTCACAGTCCTATCAAACAATACGTCACATGAGGGGTCTCAGCTAAATTTCGAGAAGTGCCCTCTGTGGGGGCAAAGTGAGGGGAGGGCCACCGGGGGTACATAACAGGGTTGGCACGGTTTAAACCAAGTGGTTTTAACCATGGTTTAAACCACGGTTTAAACCAATTGGTTTTTTTGTCAAAAAAACCATTTGGTTTTTTTAGAAAAAATCTAATATAATATTTTCTCTTTTTTGTAATTTAATTGTTTTAAATTATTGATAGGAATAATTTCTACTTTCAACACTTCATCTCAGCAGTCAACATGAGACATAATGAGCCTAGGCCATGTTTCTATGCATGTAGAATGAAAATTAGCATGTGCTGATGAACATACCTGCTATCCTAAAGATTTTTCTTAAAACATGTGAAATTAGAAAAGATAAAATAGATAAATAATATTCAATATTTAGCATAAAATATTTTCCTTTAAAAAATTCAGGTTATTTACAGCAGTTAATAACAAAATGCAATGATCTTTAAGATTTTGGTTAAGTTGTAAAAGAAAATTTTCTGGATTGGGATTGGGGAAGATTATCCTTAAAGAATTTAAAAGAGAAACTTAAGATATCAAATTGAATAACAGCTTGCAAAAATTGAGTGCTAGTTATAGCATTTCAATGATACCAATCACTCTTTTCTGTTAGTTGCTGAATCTAATGGCCAAAAATGTTGACTTGGAGACTTGGAGTTATCACTCAGAAAACAAAATAACCAGAAGTATTTGGATATTAAAAAAATAATAATAACAATCACAGAATAATATATTATATTCATGAAACTGCATCAAATGTTTATTGATTGATTATTATATTATTAATCAAAGGATTCTTCATACGATTTTCAAGGTATCGATGTTTCACTGTGTAGAGCAGTTTACATTGAACATAAGACATAGTTGTTACTAATAATGTTTAAATTAGAAATGATTTCAATTTTCTATATAATTGACTGTAATTATTTAATTTAAATATTTTCATAAGTTATATTACTTATATAATATCTAAAAATGTTTATTTTATCAACAGATATGCATCTGTATGCAATAGGAAATGATATTTTAAAAAACCGGGTTTAAACCAAAAAAACCTGTTTTAAACCAAATAAACCGTTTTTTTTGGTTTTTTACAAAAAAACCCGGTTTTTTTCCAACCCTGGTGCATAATATCAATAAGTGGTCACAGGCCTTTCCAACCAAATGTCACATGAGGGGTCTCGAGCTAAATTTATAAAAATGCCCACCCCACCGTGAGGGCAAAGTAAGAGGGCGGGTCCCGGGTGATGCATAACATGAATAAGTGGTCACAGTCCTTTCAAACAATATGTCAATGAGGGGTCTCGGCTAAATTTAGAAAAGGGCCACCCTGGGTGTCAAAGTGAGGAAAGGGGCACGATAGGTGCTTAATATGAATCAGTGATCGCAGGACTTTCTAATGTTATATCACATGAGGGGTGTCAGCAAAATTAGGAAAGTGCTCCCCCCCGGGGATCGAACTATCGCCCCCCCCCCTTTTTGAAATTTCATATATTATAAGTAAAATGTTTTGGAAAACTTCGTAAAAAATTCGAATTAAAATGATGAAAACGAAAAAAAGTTTGAACACTGCCCTTCGCCGTCGGGGCTAAATTGGGGAGGGGAAGAAAATCTCATTATGTGAAACAGTGATCCGAGGGCTTTCCGATGATATATCACTTGAAGGGTCCGAAAAAGATTGAAAATTGCTTCCCCCCTCCCTGTTGGGTCCACCCTTTCGGCCCGGAATTCACGCATGCCCCACTTTTAATTTTTCATAGTTAATAAATAATATTTACCGGAAGACTCCATGAAAAAAACACGGCTAAAATTATATCCATTGTAGAAATCACTACGGTTTTAAAAATTTGTTCGCCCCCTCCTTTTTGAAATTTTTATATTTAATTAAATAGTATTAACAGAGGGTTCCAAGTATGTGACAGCTTGAAAGGGCTCAAATAAGAGAAACTTTGAAAATTAGGGCTTCATTTCACAGCTCATTGTCATGCCTCTTTCTCTATCTCGTCTCGATAAATCTTCTCACATCTCTTCTCTGCCGAGAACGAGAAATTGATTTCTCGTTCTCGGCCAACCTGTGAAGACACTAATCGGGAAGCAAAGAAAATTGATTTCGCATTCTTGGCCAACATATGAAATGTTGAAAAGTGCTAGGGGAGCCCGATCAAGCTGAAGTTGGGCCCAGGGCCTGTTAAAAAGTTGCCCCCCCCCCTATCTCCCCATTCCCGGCGACACTTTCAGAAAAAAAAAGTAGGTTTATTTGATGAGTTGACAAAGTTGTTTGGGTGAAAGTTTCAAGTTTACAAAAAAAATTTAACTTACAAGAACAATACCGAAAATTAATTACCGTCCACTTTCTCAAATAAGCATTTGTATAATTCACAAACATCTATGATCCACGGTTTATGTAAATGAGGACGTCTTTTTCAAAACTCGCCTTATCCAAAATCATAAAAATTGTGTTTTCCCTAACAGTCTAGTAATCATTTTAAACTATAATTCTGACATTGTAAAATCCTCGTTTATATTGAAACCAATAGACACAATATGCAGTTTTTGGCATTTTCCCCAAATTTGATTTTCTGGATACGGCAAGTTTTGAAAATTATAGGTACTCTCAAATTGAAAAGAACTTTTACAGAAAAATTAAATATGGAGATTTTTTATTACAGTAAAACTTTGTTTTTACGTCAGGGATCAAAATATAAAATGCAAACAGTGGAAAAACTTAAATCGTGAGAAAATACACACAAATTTGTGGGCCCCTGAAATTGGTGGGCCTAGGGCCGAAGCCTCAGAGGCCCGTGCATTAATCAGGCGCTGTAATCGAGAAGTCAAAAGTTGAGATGCCGGTGAAATCATCGAGATGAGATTGGCGGAAAATGACAGAGAAAAAGATAAATGTAGCTTTCAGAGTCAAACTTACCGCATTTCGGGTTTAAGTGGTAATTTCTCAAAGGAGTCCAACTGCTTATCCATTCTCTTTTTGTTATTAACCGATATGGGTTTGGAGGCATAGTGGTTTATGTATTCAGTTCTGGTATAGTCCTAGTTTCAATAATTACTATTGAATTTAGTGTGATTTTGCCCCGAATTTTCAATGTTTCTCTTACTTTAGCTTTGTCAAACTGTCCCATAACTGGGGCCCTCAGATAAATATTATTTCTTAAATATAAAAATTTCAGAGAGTAAGGTGAGTGAATTCCGGAAGGTGCGATAATGGACCGACTGGGGATTAATTTTCAAACTTTTACTGAACCCCTCCTGTGACATATTATCGGAAAGCCCTTTGACCACTCTTTCATATTATGAACCTTTCTCCTCCTGGACTAAATTTCGGGAGGGGGGAAGCAATAAGGGGGTGAATTTTTTAAATCGTTGCGCTTTCTACAATAAATATCATTTTAGATGTGTTTTTTTGATGGAGCCTTCCGGTAAATATTATTTATTAAATATAAAATTTTAAAGTGAGGGTTGCGTGATTTCCAGGTGTATTCTGGGAAGAAAGAGTGAACCCTTGGGCGAGGGGTAAATTTCAAACTTTTTTGGACCCGTCATGTGATATGTCATCGGAAAGTTTTCGGACCACTCTTTCATATTATGAATCTTTCTTCCCCCTTCCCCATTTTTGCGCGCCGGGGGAGGAACTTTTGGAACTTTTTTGAAATCGTAGAGTTTTTATCACTTTAGATCGGATTTTGTTACGTAGCCCTCAAATGAATAATTTATAATATATTAAAATTTCAAAGATTGGGGGGGGAGGGTGTATTCCGGGGGGCCCAATAGTTGGAATGCTGGGGGCACTTTTCTATCTTTTGCCGACACCTCTCATGTGATATATCATTGGAAAGCTCTGTCAAATGAAATTACTGTGTTGTCTGTGAAATTACTTCATTTTATATACCTCCCACGCCCTTCTCCCCTTTGACCCCGCGGGGGGTCACTTTTCTAAATTTAGCCATGTGATATATCGTTGGAAAGTCCTATGACTACTTATACATATTATGCACTTATTGCTCCTCCCCTACTTTGCTGCCCCCAGGAGGGTCGTTTAACGTATTCCAATAGATAGTCTTCTAATAATGGGGAAATCATAGAACAGATCTTAAATGACGTAAAAAAAATCAATAAAAAATATTGATACAATTTACCATCCTTTTAGTACATGTTCTTGGCAATAGGGGGTGCTTTTTATTCTAATTTCTTTGGCCAATTTGCAACTAATTATCGAAAAATTCAAATTTTTCATACTTAAACTCCCTTTACCGTTTTATAACCTACTCGCGACTTTTCAACTTTTTTAAACCAAGGAACGCCGTCACATGACTTTTCCACTATTATGGATCCATTGTAGCCTTCCTTCGATTTGTTGTCTTTTAATTCCATCTTTTTTCAGTTACCATGTATTTACTAAATACTGCTTTATAAACATATAAAAACAATAATCGATTGTAGAACATCTCGATTGTTCGTTCTTGGAAGTAATCGATGACTATATCGATTGTATTTTTTACGATTACGATTTTTTTTATTGGTAAATTTTTCGAGAATCGCCCATCACTACTTCGAGCCACGAATTATTTTAGTGGAAAGGGAGAAATTTATAGAAAAATTAGATTTTTTGGGGGAAGGAAAGCAGGATTAATTACTAGGTAATAAGACTGAAAAATTATAGTGTGAAAGAAAAACATATACAAAGGGGGATAAAGGGGCTTACAATAGATTTAGGACTATGTTTTAATGGTACAATGTCTGCCATTTTATAAGAATTGGTACTTGTATAAAAGTATATTGTATGTTATTAAAGCAGTATCAGGCAACAACTTGTACTGAAATAAACGCTTCAATCCACAGTTTATTTTAGGTGGGGGGGAGGTGATTAAGAGAATTTTTTTGGGTGTGAGATTAAACTGTATGACTAGGTAGTATAAAACTAGTATGTTGTGGCCATCACAAAACTTTCTTCTACATAAATCATATCAATTAAATCATTTAAATAGTACAAGAAATGACATCAATTTAGCACCAATTCATATCAAAGTATATCTGAATTTCAAGTTTGATAAAAATTCGTGCCTTAGTTCTTGAGATAGAGCTATAGCGGAAATTCTGAAAATGTAGCATAACAGCGCCACCTGTTGAGTGATTTACACCAATCCATAAACAGCAATATTGATATCCAAGTATACATGGATCTGAAGTTCGTTGAAAATCCAAGCATTAGTTCTTGATAGAGCTATTGCGGAAATCACAAAAACAGCATAGCAGCGCCACCTATTGAGCGCAAACTGTATAAAAATGTCAATTCATATGAAGGACTAACTGATTCTAAAGTTTGATGAAAATTCGTGCATTAGTTTTTGAGATACACCTATAGTGAAAATTCTGAAAAATACAGCATAGCAGCGCCACCTGTTGAGCGATTTACACCAAAATGTACAAAATGCCAATTCATGTCAAGGATTAACTGATTCTGGAAGTTTGGTGAAAATTCTTCATAGTTCTTGAGATACAGCTATAATGGAAAATCTGAAAAGTGCAGCAATAGCAGCGCACCTGTTGAGCGATTTGCACCCAAAACACAAACAGCACTAATTCATATCAAAGTATACTTGAATCTGAAGTTTGATGGAAATCCAAGCGTTAGTTCTTGAGATAGTGCTATTGCGGAAATCGTAAAAAATGCAGTATAGAAGCGCACCAGTTGAGCGATTTATACCAAAATGAACAAAACTTCAATTCATGTCAGGGACTAACTGAATCTGAAGTTTGATGAAAATTCGTGCATTAGTTCCGGAGATTAAGCTATTGCAGAAATCGTGAAAAGGCTGCATAGCAGCGCCACCTGTTGAGCGATTTACACCAAAAAACTAATCAGCATAAATTTATATCAGGGACTAACTGAATATTAATTTTTATTAAATTCCGTGCGTCAGTTCTTGAGATAGAGCGCCCACAATATTTGTGTCACATACAGACAGACAGACTCACAGACAGACCATTTGTAAAAACATGTTTTTCGGAATCTCTGACCCCTAAAACGTGTAAATCCGTCGAAAACCGAAAGTCAAAAATTTTCACGAATCCAATACTTTGTTGTAAAGATAGAAGAAAGTAAAATGATTGGGAAATCTTAAACGTTAAGATTTAATGTTAAACAAGGGCGTATGTACATGCAAATGTACATAAATGTTCTATTTAGGGGGGGGGGGACTCAGTGTTAATGTATGAAGATTTTTTTTTGGGGGGGGGGGATTGCGTCATTGGGTTGGGGGGGATGGTCACCACTGACCAGGACAACCATTCAACTAGGAGATAATTCGTAGCTTCAAAGTTGATGATTGAGCCCAAATTGTGAGAAACTTCTGAATAATATCCAATTCATCATTTCTTAATGACGAATTGGATATTATTTAATCAAAACAAGTTTGTGTATAACACAATTTTGAAATTATTAAACTTTGAGAAGTGTAATTTGTTAATTACACTTCTCATTTGTTCTTACATTTGTTAGATTATGTGTAGTTTTTGATGAATCTTATTTGTTACAGCAAAAAGCAGTTTGTGAGATTAGATCTTTAAATTTTGTGAAAACCTTGATAACTCGAAACCTCTATATCTCGAATTTTTTTCTCTTCCCCACAGATTCGAGATATCAAGGTTGTACTGTATTCGCAAAACGTCTGTAATTCACACATTTTGAAGTTTTATTATTTTCTTCATTTTTTATTTTTATTTTCAATAAAAGATCATAGATATGAGAATATACTTCATATGAGACACTACGCATATGAGAATATACTTCAGGGACATTCCATGTTACGTGTGTGACATTTTGAGCAAAAAAATTTCTAATTAATCAAGGATTTTTCAATGCATTTCTTATTTAAAAATCCAAACAAAAGTTCTTTAAAAAATATACACTTTACTGTATTCTTTTAATCAAAAACCTATCATTTTGATATAATAATTATTTTTTAAATAGCTTTTTAAAAACGTTATGTGTATGACTTAGATAAAAAGCAAATTTTGAGTAATGAAATTAAATGATATATTTCTGTGAGTTTTATTTCCACACATTTAAATTAACACGTTAATCGCCATGTCAGCCACCGGTGACTGACACTGAACTGAACTTTCCGTTTAAAACGTGTCATTCACCGATGGCTGACGTCTCAAATATGATATAAAACTAAAAAATTATACATTGTTTTAAGTAATTACTGAAAATTTATTTAAAATTTACCTACCTTTTACTTATTACAGGATTATACTTTCTTAAAAATTACTTAAAACATTGTAAATTTTTCAGCACTTTAGTGCCAGTCACCGTGGCACTCAACGTGTTAAAAAATATGGTTAATAACTTATTTACCATATCACCTAAAATCACAATTAAAATTTAATAAATAATTGAATAAAATTAAAGCCTGCATTACATGTGTGACTCTCTGCACGGAATTGCCTTTCAGAGGACTTTCTTTTTTAAAACAACCATTTCTTCCATTTTAAAACTAATTTAATAACTTTGTGGGTTATATAATGTAATTTGAAAAAAATTAAAATGTGAAAAATTCAGAAGACTGAACTGTAAGCAATCCTGTAAAAAAATTAAAAAAAAAAAAAAAAAATCTAAAAAAAAATTTTACATTCTTTTTTCCTACCCAGTTTATGAAAAACTGTTTTACTCACTTAAGATTTTATCAATATCCATACTCTATTCTTGTCAGGGCTGGACAGTATTTACCGGTTTTAACTAGTGGTGTACCGAGTAGTTGGGTAATAAGGAAAAAAAATACTGATGTGCACATAATGTGAGCTTAGGTAGACATATGTGTGGACATATATACCTGTGTGTACATATATATAATATACATATATAGTATATATAAATTAACTAATTAAATTTGAAATTTATTTGTGCACCTTTTAAAGACAATTTTTGACAATTCAAAACAGTAGCAAAAAAAGGAGAATTGACACATAACAAGTACAATTATTAACCAATATAAAATTAAAACATTCTTCAACCCTCTAATTTATCCCAATACCTGAAATCTATCAAAAATAAAAATGTTTATTGGTTACTGTAACAATTCATTGAATAATGCAAAACATTTCATATTTATTTTGTAACTGTACCTTATTTTCTTTTGATTAAAAGTAAAAGAGAGAAAAATACAATGAGAGGTACAAAAAGCGATACAGGATTTCTTAACAGAAGACTTATGTAAAACTGACACTCCATTTGCATGGTGGGGGGGGAGAAAGAGAACTTTTCCGATTATGTGCAACCTTGCATAAAAAATTCTTATGTGCACCTTCAACCACTGTTTATTCTAAACGTATATTTTCAGAGGTAGGCCAAATTTATAGTAGTAAAAGAAATGCGTTATCTACTGATAATGTAGAACATTTGGTATTTTTGTACCATTATTTGAAATGCAGTACGGGACCTATTATCCGAAATCCTCGGGACCAAAGGCTTTCCGGATTTTGGAATTTTCTGGATTTCGGGTCCTCCCGAATTCTGTCAAAAAATCGCAGGATAAACGCAAATTTCATCGAAAAAACACAAATTTCTTCAAAGGATCGAAAACCTCCCGTAATTTCAACAAAAGATTGCAAAAAAATGTGCAAATTTTGTCATAAGATCGCGAAAAAAACTGCAAATATGTCAAAAGTTCGCGAATAAAGACGGAAATTTCGTCACAAGATTGCAAATAAAACCGGAAATGTTGTCAAAAGATCGCAAAAAAAAAAAAAAAAAAAAATTTCGTCAAAATCTTGCGAAAAAAGCAAATTTCGTCAAAAGATAGCAAAAAGAATTTCTTCAAAGAATCGCGAAAAACACGCAAATTAGTCAATAGATCACGGGGAAAAAACGCAAATTCGTCAAAATCTCGCGAAAAAATTTCTTCAAAGGATCGTAAAAAACCTCCTTAATTTCGTCAAAAGATAATGTACAAACAAGAATTTCGTTAAAAGATTCGGAAAAAACTCATAATTAGTGCCGAGGAGCCCCCCCCCCCCCCCTCTTCTGTGAACTTTAAAAAATTTTGCTGTGAATTTCAGAGTTTTTTTTTACTCAGAATCACCCCTGATTCAAGTAACACAATTGTCTAGCCATAATATTTTGTCGAAGTGAGAGAGGGAGGATGTGAAATATCTGACGATTTTTTTAAAAACGAATCGTAATATAAATTTTAAACTAAAATTTGACAAAAGATTTTTTTCTAATTTCGGGGGGGGGGGGGGGGGGGGGCAACCGTGTTCCCCCCATCACTGATGTAACATATTTTAGTGGTTACGCATTGCAACATAATAAATAGACCAAAAAAAAAAATTAGAAATCTGCAAAATTTTTGAAAATTTTCAAAAACTGCAAAATTTTAGTAAAAATTTACAAAATTTTCTAATTTTTTTTTTTTTTCTGGATTTTGGGTCCTTCCGGATTTTGGAATTCCGGATAATGGGTCCTGTACTGTACAATAAATTTAATTATTAATTTTTTTATTACATTTATTGTATTTTCAGTTTCTTTATCTAAAATAATAGTAGGTATTTTCTGTTTTCCTATATAGTTAAAAAGAACTTATTTTTCTTTGTATAAATGTGAAACTAAATTTTAATCTGTAATTATTTTATGAGGGTTTTTGTTTTTAACTTTTTCTATATTTTGTAGGCATATTACTAAATACCAAGTAAATAGTTTTATGAATTTTTGCATATGTTATACATTGATATTCGAATAATTTTTCACAGACAGTTTTAAATTCATATCATATGTTAAAAAAATGAAATTCTTGCAACTACTCGGTATTGGCCGAGTACTCGGCCAAAATTTCGACGAGTGCCGAGTAATCGGCAAATTGGCTGAGTACCGAGTATTTACCGAGTACTCGGTACGGCTCTAGTTTTAACCATGGTTTTTACCATCTTTGGAAAAACATGTTTTTACCACCTTTGAAAAAACTTATTAGTTTGACTGTTTTAGCCACTTTTATGAATATTAATTTTTCATTTTTCTAGGGATGAAAGTTTTCAGGTATTCCCAGTAGCAGAAAGTTATGGTTGTGTCTGCGACAGCAATTTAGTGGGATGAAAATTGTCTGCGGGAGTAATGTGTTATATTTTCTTATGTACAAACATTATGAGTGTTAAAATAAACAGAGTTCTTACTGATTAATACCAGGGGTGATTCTGAGTAAAAAAAAAAAAAAAAATCTGAAATTCACAGCAAAATTTCCGAAAGGTTACAACAGAGGGGGGTGGGGAGCGAAAATCCACTACTGGCACTAATTATGTGTTTTTCTTGCGCACTTTTGATGAAATTTGTGTTTTTTCGCGATCTTTTGACGAAATATGCGTTTATCTCGATCTTTTGACAAAATTTGCCATTTTTTCGTGATCTTTTGACGAAATCTGCTGTTTTTTTGCGATCTTATGAGGAAATTCCTCATTTTTTTTGCGAACTTTTGACGAAATTTGCCATTTTTTCGCGATCCTTTGACAAAGTTGAGCTTTTTTTCGCGATCCTTTACGAACTTCGTGTTTTTTCCTAGATTCTTTGACGAACTTCGTGTTTTTTCTGCGATAGAAATTTGCGTTTTTCTGGCAACTCTGGGACGAAATTCACGTTTTTCCCGGGATCTTTTGACGAAATTCGCGTTTTCACAGTGATCCTTTGTCAGAAATTTGCACTTTTTGCGATTTTTTGACAAAATTCCGCAAATTTAATTCCGATCTTTTGACATAAATTTTCCTGTTTTCGCGATCCTTTGACAGTAATCTGCGTTTTTCATTATCCTTTGACAGAAATTTGCATTTTTTCGTGATCGTTTTACAGAAATTTGCGTTTTTTCGCAATCGTTTTACAGAAATTTGCGTTTTTTCGCAATCGTTTTACAGAAATTTGCGTTTTTTCGCGATCGTTTTACAAAAATTTGAGTTTTTCCGCGAATGTTTTACAAAAATTTGCGTTTTTTTCGCGATCGTTTCACAAAAATTTGTGTTTTTTCGTGATCATTTTACAGAAATTTGCATTTTTTCCGCGATTGTCTGACTAAATTCGTGTTTTTTCCTCGATCCTTTGATGAAATTCAAGTTTCTTCTGCGATTTTGTGACAGAAATTTGCGTTTTTGTTGCGCCCCTGGAACGACATCCACGTTTTTTCAGGATTTTTGGATAAAATTCAAGTTTGTACAGCGATCTTTTGGCAGAAATTTACGCTTTTCGAGATCCTCTGACGAAATTCCTCCTTCTTTCCGCAATCCTTTGACATAAATTTGCGTTTGCTCACGATCCTTTGACATAAATTTGCGTTTTTTCGCGATCGTTTGACTAAATTTGTGTTTTCCCCACAATCGTTTGTCTAAATTCGCGTTCTTTCCGCGATCCTTTTACCAAATTCGCATTCTTTCCACGATCCTTTGACAAAATTCATGTTTTTTCCGTGATCCTGTGACAGAAATTTGCATTTTTTCTACAACCCTGGGACGAGATTCATGTTTTTTTTCCGCTCTTTTGACAAAATTCACGTTTTTATAGCGACCCTTTGGCTATAAATTACCGATTTTTTATGCGAACGATTGCCGAAATTGATATTTTTCGCCGACCATTTGTCGAATTCGCGATATTTTTTGACAGAATTTGTGTACTTTTTATTTATTTTTTTTTTTAAGGAAATACTTTTTTTTTTTCAAGTTGGCAAATTTATCTGCAAGGTCCAAAATAAATCTGCGACGCACGTCGCGCGTCTCGAACTTTCTGCTACCGGACAGGTATTTAATACCACTATAAAAATATTCACCTAATTTAGTTTCTGATTAGTTTTGTAAAAGAATACTATACGAGAATAGTGGTTTTTAAGGAATATGAAAAAGCTCGATAAACTTTCATCCATGTTTTCCTCTTACAAGAATTCAAAATTTTAAATATATTATTGTATATTTATCATATAACTGTTATTATGAGAATTTGCATTACAATATTTATTATATTTATCTTAATGGTGACTAGTTTACTAATTTTTACTTAAAGAAAAATTATAAGTACACTTTTATCACACTTAATAAACCTTAATCATTTTAATAAAAAACAAACACTTACAAATATTAATTATCACATAATGTAGTTTGTACAAATGTACCTACTGTTTACCAATCTATGTCCTTGGAGCTGTACTCGTCCTGACCAGCAAATTCAATTTGAAGAGATAGTTTATTGTATCCTTAAGGATTTTACCACTTTTTCCCAGGTTTTTACTGGTAAAAAACCAAACCGGAATCTTGTTTTAATTAGAATAGAAGCTACCTTTTGATGAAATAATCCAACAAATTATGACCAATTCAAGCTTATTGCTTATATCAGCACTCACATTTTTAAAGTTATTCTGTTAATTGCTTCCTATTATCACTGAGCAGGTCTGACATAATAAACCATTTTACAATTAAAAACCAATCTACAACAAGCCAGTAATTAAAAAAAGAAAACTCACACTAAAGTTTCCCCCTCTATAGCGGTTACCAAAATGTGGAGCTCTTCAAATCTGACTGAGCGAGTTGGAAGCTTAAATTCTGATTGCAAGTGCATTGATTACGCATATGCATATTTCCCTCTAATAAATTTGCGCCTCTATTCAAATCTTTAGGTTTGCCATCCTAAAAAAAATAGCTGGGTTACTACTAAAGAAATTACTAGAATTACACAACATTTCTCCTATTTTTTTTTTTTAACAGACTAAAATATTTCAAAATCCATGCCCGGTGGTCAGACATCTTAACTATGAAAAACGAAGATTTATATATTATTATGTAATTCTAATTTCACCGTAGAGTCACCATCTAATTTCACCTCTAAATAACATCAAGCATATAGACAAATAGGGGTTTTAGAAAATTTATAAAAAAATGAATAAATGGCAGTCCTATTTTTAAACTTTGGCATTTAGTTAACAACATTGTGACTGTGACAATACATAGAATGTTTTAAAAATGTGCTTTTTGAGAAATTATTTTGAATCTTAAACAGGGGTATAAAAATCTAGGAGTCAGCGGCAGTCTCTCACCACTAAATTTTATTCATTATTTTTTGTCTTTTTTTTTGTAAGAATGCTAATTAAATTTAAGCGAAGAAAACTAATAAAATTTAGTGGTGAGAGGCTGCCCACTGGTGCATAGACTTTTACATCCCTGATTCTTAAATATTTTTTCTACCAATAATAAGGACAATGTGCTATCTATGCTTATCATAGGAAAGCTTTTGAAAAGTACAGCAAAATGGCGCTATTTATACCTATTTAGATTAATTACGAGAACTGCTATAACATTTTGAAAGTAGTACCAATGATAATTAAATCTCTTTTGACAACCTTACACAGTTGTATTTTCGAGACGGATAGGAAATGTTTGAAACTTTGTTCTTTTTTTAAAAATACATATAGAAATTACCTCTGTAGTAAGTTTCATCAAAATCTGACATGGTGACCTAAAATTTGTAGTAAAATTGTGTTGATATGATACGGAATGGAATTTGATTATTTTATTTATGTCAGCCTTATACTGTCAAAATTACGAACATATCTCAAAGATTAGTCATTTTACAATCTTTGGTGGGAAAACACGTGATTCCCTAAAAAATATTCAAAACTCACTAACCTTCTCAAAACTCATTCATATTTAAACCAATACAAACAAAAGAAAATAATAATATTTACTTACATGTAGCTTTCCCAATAAACACAAAAACAGCCTTGCCAAGTTTTCAAAAGAAAAAAAAGAATTATAATCAAATTAAAAATCATACAGAGCGATTTTATCCGAGATTAATATATTTTTATTTCTACTTCTTCAAAACTAAATAAATACAAAATAGACATTAAATTGAATGGCTGATCAAACTTTGCGCGGCAGCGGCATGGTTGGCTGACGAAACACGAAAGAAAAACATATACATAAGCCCCACGTGCCTGGGAACAAAGAGTGTGTTCAAGAAGCACGCGCGCTGCGCGCGCGAGCTCAGGAGTCAGGAACATGGAGTGGGTCTATATCATGGATGTAGTGTGTTCAGGTAGTGTACAGGTAGACACGTAGTGTGTTCAGGAACAGATCATGGATTTGATTAATTAAGGTGCTAATTATAAAGATATTTTGATACAGAAGCAATGGGTGCTAGATGGCCGAATGGATAAGGCAGTGAACTCGAGACTAGGGATTCTGGGTTCGAATCCTTCCGATCCCACATTATATCACATTTTTTTGTTTTGTTTTGTTTTGTTTATTGGTTGTTTTATATTTTTCATAATGAATAAGATATTTTTGATGAAGATATATTTTTTATTTTTATTATACAGAGGCAAGTGTATTTTTATTATAATAATAAAATACTTATTTAAATGTGAGAAAATGAGGTATTTCGAGATGAAAGTTTTACATCTGAACACCTTTTAAATATTCAAAGTTTCGTTTCTAATTTCTAAATATATATATGTATAATGATATAAACATTAAGCAAATCCAAATGAAAAAATAATATATATCGCACGTAGGATAATTCCTTGATTTTTTTTTTTTTATTATTGATTTTTTTTTTTTTTTTTTTTTGAGTACTTTACGAGTGAATTTTTATCGAGACTAGGCTGGAAATCATATATTACTTTGAACATTATAAAAATAAAATGTAATAGTTGTAGATTATTTTAACTAAAAATATCTGTACATATATTTTTTAAAGAGATAAAATATATAGGTCTGCTGTCTAGTTTTGTAGTGAATAAAGTATGATTAGAATGTTTATAAATTTTCTACTGAAAGTATAAATAAGTATTTTGCTTATACTAACAGAATTTTGAATGCCATTTATTTCTCATGTTTTATGATGTATTTTGGTCTGTTATCCACACGGTATTGAAATATGCAATCATAAAATAAGAAATATATTAAAATCTTCTCTGAAAAACTGTCTAACTAACAGTGCAAATTCCATTGAAATCCATCCAGTATAGTAGATTACAAACAAATCTCATATGTTGATATCACAATTTGGTTTACTAACAGCATTTTATTTATCACGGAAGATATAAATCAACTGATAAATCATTTTTAAATAAATAAAAAGAAAATTGTTAAAAAGTTAAAATTTTTAGATTACCAGTTGAATTCTTAAATTGTATCAATCAACCTACCAAACAAAGCACAACCAATAACACATAAGCAGAAAACGCACAATCACGTGATCAAATCGCCCACACAATTTTTTTGAGCAGCTCGCGCGGAGTTTGAGTGCGGTTGGTTAACTAACTTTAAATGCCAAATGGGCTAAAGTAGATAAAGAAGGTCACGTGATGTTTTTCCCGACTATTTTAGATTTTATCTGAGTGAACATAGGCATGTATTCCTGTTACGAAAACCATGTTTTGGAAGAATAAAGAAATATAGTCGTTGGTTTTACCTTTTTTGAACCATAAAAATAATGAAATAATTGAATTATGTTAAAATTCCTTTCTTCGATAACACCTACTCCATGGCATAAACTTCTGAGCGCGCGCGCGGCGCGAAGTGCACTTCTGAACACACTCAATAATAGGCACTGTTCAAGGACGCCATGGCTCGTCAGCTGCTCACAAAAGAGATAGGACCTTGTGGAGTGAATTACTTTTTTCTCTTAGGATCACATGTGCATTTTACTGGACATGAAGAGACTATAGCAACTAGAATACATAGTGTGGAAATCGGCTATCTCTGTAATACTTAAAAAAGCGCTAAAATATTGTATCCCTTAAATATGCAACGACAGATCGCAGCGACATCTGCAGGATATTTTCTACAACTGCAAGGTATTGCTAGTCTATACAATGTAATACTAGTAATACAAAAATCCCGCAGATGTCGCTGCGATCGACACTTGGCATTTTAGCATATTTAAGGGATAACATTTTTTAACACTGTTTGGATAGCATATTTCCACACTAGGTATTCTAGACGCTGTAAAGAGACTTTCTAGTAAAGCGCCTAGAATATATAGTGTAGAAATCGGCTATCCCTGTAATGCTTAAAAAAGCGCTAAAATATTGTATCCTTAAATGTGCAACGATGCTGCTGCAATATGATGATCGCAGCGACATCTGCAGGATATTTTCTACAACTGCAAGATATTGCTAGTCTATACAATGTAATACTAGTAATACGAAAATCCCGCAGATGTCGCTGCTGTAGAAAAATTATATAAAGTGAGGAAAGAAAGAATTTATTAAGTTACGTTTTAACAGGAAAATTACAGTACGAACATCTACTCACTCGTCTCGCCGGTAACTGCGAAAAGTAAACATTGTGAGAAAAATACATCGGCACAGCGCCGTCTATGGGAGATAAGGAAAAGTACAATTTTATTTTAACACTCTCCCTAAAATTGGACTATTCCTGAAATATGAATAGTTCAGTCTTAAACGAGTCCAATATTTGCACATAGTTCTTTTAAACGTAAATGTCCCACAGGCTTTGTCATCATATCTGCTACTTGATTTACGGTGTCCACATACTCTATCAAGATCTTTTCTCTTCCACTAACTCTCTTATATGATGATATCTAATATCTATATGCTTGGTGCGTCTATGGTTAGTTGGATTACTAGCTAACCGAATTGCACTTTGGTTATCAACGAGTAGACGTCCTTGTATTCCAGGTTGAAATTCACTTATTAAATTGGTCAACCAGACCAACTCTTTGGATGCTGTTGATGCAGCCATGTACTCAGATTCTGTCGTAGAAAGGGCCACACATCCTTATCTTTGGCTACTCCAAGTAATTGCACCATCACATAAGGTGGAAATGTATCCTGTTGTGGATCTTCTTGTTTGCACATCCCCAGCATAGTCAGCATCAGAAAACATATTGATATAACCGTCTGTTGAGCCACTGTAGTGGATTCCCATGTTTATTGTACCTTTCAGATACCTCAAAATATGTTTAATGAATTTCCATGATCCAACAGTAGGTGTTGACATCCACTGTGCAGCTTTTCCAACTGCGTATGCCAAATCTGGTCTTGAAACAACAACTAAATACATTAATCTTCCAATAGCTGATGCAACTGGATGTTCAGAATCTAATTCATTTTCACGATACAGAATATCTAAAGAACTTTTATCTACTGGCACTTTAGCAGGTTTACAGTCACCCATTTCAAACATTGACAGTGTTCTTTTAGCATAAGCTGCCTGATGAATTCTTATGTTGTCTTTCATTAATTCAATTTGAAAACCAAGAAATTGTCTGACATTTTCACAAATCGTGATTTCAAATTCAGTTTGTAACTGGCTAAGAAGTGTTTGAATATCTTCCTTATCAGTGGCAGCAATCAGTCCGTCGTCAATATATACAGCAATAATGACTAAATTTTCACCAACATACCTCAGATATGCACAAGGGTCATAACTACTAGCTCTAAATCCAACGCTTGTTAAAAATTCAGTTAGTCTTTGATTCCAGCATCTAGGTGCCTGTTTTAGACCATATAGACTTCGAATCAATCTGCAAACACGTCCAGATCTATCATTATAACCTTCTGGTTGCTCCATGTATATCAGTTCATCAAGTGTTCCATTTAAAAATGCAGTCTTGCAATCAAATTGTGCTATTTTTAATTTCTTAAAATAAATAAACCAAAATAGAAAACGTACAGTATCATACCTTATAACCGGACTAAAAGTCTCTTCATAGTTTACTCCATATTGTTGCTCAAATCCTCTAATCACCAAACGTGCTTTAAAGCGTTCAATTTCATCATTTTCATTTGTTTTGACACGAAAAACCCATTTGGCACTCAATGGTTGCATCGTGTTATCACGTTTCACAAGTTCCCAAGTGCCGTTCTTTTGATGGGAATGCATCTCATCTTCCATAGCTTCAATCCATTTTTGTTTCTCAGGTACTTCCATAGCTTCCTGGTATGACTGAGGTTCAATTACCTTTTGACAAAGATGGGAATAGCGTATAGGTGGTTGTATCGTTGAACGATCTCTCAACTGGTATCTTACTGGTTCTTGTTCCAATTGGTTATCTTTGTCTTCCTTCTCTACCAATTCTACCTCTTGCTCTCCCTGACTCCAATCTATCAATGTATTTGGCACTGAAACTTCATGAAATTCAACATCTCTACTTATTTCTATTCGATTTTCACCTGTATACACTCTATAATTTCCAGTGACTTCTTCATAGCCCACAAAAATTCCCCGTATACTTGTTTTACCAAACTTCTTGTCAACACGTCGTTGCTTCGGAATTTGGACAATACATTGACTTCCAAAAATTCTCAAGTGCTTTAATGAATATTCCCTTCCATACCATGCTTCATAAGGTGTTTTACTTTTATCACGACTCTTACCAGTACGATTTAAGATATATGCAGAACAGTTCACTGCTTCAGCCCAGAAGCGTTTTGACAATCCCTTTGTCAACAGCATTGTTCTCGCCATTTCTATCAATATTCTATTCTCACGTTCAGCACGTCCATTCTGTTGAGGTGTATACGCAGCTGATCTTCCAATTTCAATTCCATTTTTCACTAGGCAATCTATGAAATCTTGATCTGTATACTCTCCTCCATTATCTGACATAACTGTCTTGACTGTATTTCCAGTTTGAGTTTTAACATATGCTAAGAACTGTTGCAATTTATCTTTCACATCACTTTTATGTTGCATAAAATATACTTTACGGTACTGGGTGTAATCATCTTTGAATGTAACAAAATATTTAGAACCTTGAAAAGATGCTTCTTGCATTGGACCACAGACGTCACTGACAATTAGTTCACCAGCTTTACTGGCTTTTGGCATTTCTCGAAAATTTGTTCTCTGAAACTTTCCAATTGCACAACCATTACAATATTCACTCTCATCAGTTTGAGATATTTCAATTCCTTTTATTTTCAGCAATTCTTTTGTATGATTTTTACTCTGATGACCAAATCTTTCATGCCATAGTTGAAGAGAATTTTCTTTGTGATTTCTTACCATAAGACTACTTTCTTCATTTTCCAAAACATCTATATCTAGAAAGTACATATCTCCATATCGATATCCTTCAACAATAAGTTTATTATTTTTCGTAAATTTCCATTTATTTCCTTCAATGGTTTGTATGAAACCTTTCTCTGCTGCTGATTTTACAGAAAATAAATTTGCCTTCATTTCAGGAACATACATCACATCACAAAAATGATGTTCTTTTCCATCTAGATTTGAACGAATTTTGATATTGCCAATACCTTTGGCTAAAATTTTTCTGCCATCACCAAGTTCAAACATAACCTTTTCTTCTAATTCTTTATATGTTTTAAAATATTCAGGTTTCCAACACACATGTTGAGTACATCCAGAATCAATCATCCACTTTGATCTTCCTGATTCATCTGACTGAAATGTATTTACAAAGGCAAAACCGTTACTATCTTCTTTTTTCTTATCAGAATATCTATTATTTTGTTGATTCTTTATACAATTACGCCTCAGATGTGGCCCTCCACAAGTCCAACATCGTAATTTTGGTTTCCTTTTGTCATACTTGCCTTTTTCATTATTGAAATGAACATTTTCTACACTTCTGGTTTTGGAAAAGTTCTTATTTGGCTGTCGTTTTTCCATTACCAATGCTGATTCACGATTTATATTCACATCAACAATACCTAATCTAGTTTCTTCAATCATCAGTCTAGATGTTAATTTCGACAATGTACGATCATCCAAAGGTGTTGAGTCCCAAGCACTATGAAAATGACGATACTGCGAAGGTAATGTATTCAAAATGGTTGTTATCACTAGTGAATCTGATAGAGGTTCTCCAAGTTCACGTAATCGTCGAGCAAAAGATTCGATTTTGCTAATATGTGTAGCTATATCATCACCAGCAACATAGCGATACTCTCGGAATTTAGTTTGAAGTAAATAAACAGAGTCCGCTGATCTTTGCTCATACACATCTAATAATTTAACCCACATTTCTCTAGCATTTTCACAGTTCATAATTAAAGCTAAGGGCTTTTTATCCACCATTGTCGCAAAAATCTCTTTCGCCATTTTGTTTGCTTTCTTCCATTTCTTCATTTCAGCATCGTAATTATCGCTACCAACTGTCGGTTGTACATGCGTTCCATCAATCAGTTCTAACGCATCCCGAGCATCTAAAATCGCCCGTACTTGGAATTTTCACTGTGTCCAATTATTTGAGTCCACAAGCTTTTCTATTTTCACTCTGTCACTTTCCATTTTTGTCAGGAAAATCGAAAACAAAGTCCAGAAAACAGTTCAAAGAAGCGCTTACTTCGTTAGGCTTAGCGATCGCCGTAGAACTCAAAAAAACAAAACGCAAACACAAGTTAAATTAAAACTATCAAATTCTTTCCAATAGAAAATCTTATACGCAGTCCGGAAACGTGACTGGGGCCGATAACCTGTAGAAAAATTATATAAAGTGAGGAAAGAAAGAATTTATTAAGTTACGTTTTAACAGGAAAATTACAGTACGAACATCTACTCACTCGTCTCGCCGGTAACTGCGAAAAGTAAACATTGTGAGAAAAATACATCGGCACAGCGCCGTCTATGGGAGATAAGGAAAAGTACAATTTTATTTTAACAGCTGCGATCAACACTTGGAATTTTAGTAGTATCATCGCACATTTAAGGGATACAAATTTTTAGCACTGTTTGGATAGCATATTTCCACACTAGGTATTCTAGACACTGTAACTATAATAATAAAAATCTAAATTGAACAGGAAGACAACACGTGTTTTTAACGGCAAACGGGGAGTTTTAACGTTCTGTGTGGGCTCCAGATTCCAGATGCAATAGACTGCAGGCTAACGAAAAAGACAGGCTACCGCGGTGGGTCCGATTCTTCTTTTTTTACAGACCGCTGGAGTCCCGTGATGGTCGAATGCACCAATGAAGGTGTGCGAAAAGAGCATCATGTGACTCCAGCGATCTGTAAAAAAAGAAGAATCGGACCCACCGCGGTAGCCTGTCTTTCTCATTAACCTCGAGACGGCTCGCATATGACGTCACATGTCTGGATTCTCATATGGCACCCAAATATAAGGTGAATGCGGTGCTCTCCATTTGACTTATTTTCAGGGATGTAGTGAAGGGTATACGGGGGGTATACACCGTATACCCTCTGGATTTTTTTAAGGAACACCGTACACCCTCTGTTTCTCAAGAAAGCTATAGTATATATGCACTAGGGTAAACCCTCTGTCTTGAGCGCATACCCTCTGCTTAGAACGTATACCCTGTGGTTTTTTTACGACTACACCACTGCTTATTTTCATTATAATAATAAAAATAAGAAAGATCTAAACAGAAAAATAACACGTGCTTTTAACGGCAAACGGGGAGCTCTGACGTTCCGTGTGTGCTCCAGATGCAATAGTATCAGTCGTTGCTAATAGCAACGTGACGTCAATGCAAGCCATCTCGAGGCTAACGAAAAAGACAGGCTACCGCGGTGGGTCCGATTCGTCTTTTTTTACAGACCGCTGGACTCACGTGTTGCTCGAATGCACCAGTGAAGGTGTGCGAAAAGAGCATCACGTGACTCCAGCGGTCTGTAAAAAAAGGAGAATCGGACCCACCGCGGTAGCATGTCTTTCTCGTTAGCCTCGAAGCCGTCTTATAGGCGGCTTGTCTTTGTTCATTCACACAAACCCTCAAACATTCATGAAAAGCACCTTGTGATCTGATTTTTCCAGGTCAGCGTTCTGCACACACCTGCACCTTCAACACCTGCTTGATACTCTAGATGGGTGTTACTTAGGTGATACTCTGTGTCAAGTAGGTGTCATGACAGGCAGATGCTGCACCTGGGCTTCGCTCGGTCGAACATTTAGTCGATAACCAAGTAGCCGACGCGACATTTGGTCAACATGTACATTTAGCAGACGCGAATTTGGAATCTTCCCTCGATTCACGCACTTTTGGCGAGATTTGTTTGGCGAGAAATGCATTTTGAGATGAAATGAAAAATATGGAACCGAAGTATATGGTGCCTAATGGTATATGGTGCCATGGAATGTTCCTTGAAATGTCTTCTATTTGCACTACACGGTTGCCGATAAACGTTTTTAATAAATGTGGAGCAGTGTCCATCCAAGCTAAGGCAATGGTCGAGTCTGAAATTAGTCGCACAGCATTCACCTGTTGGTTTAAAGCATCTAAGACCTTACAGGTTAATTTTGCAAGAAGAAGACACGCTGATAGTTCCAAGCGGGGTACGGTTATCACCTTTGTAGGGGCCACTCGTGGCTTGCTGCAAAGAAGGTGACTAACCGTTTCGTTGGAGTTAGAGATAGTTTGCACATAAATAACTGCACCGTATACCTTTGAAGAAGCATCGGCGAAGCCATTAAGTACCACTGATTGGACGTGCACCTTTAAGAAGCATCTCGGTACGTTGATGGACTCGAGCTCTGGTAATGTTGCGATAAAGGTTTCCCATTGTTTGGAAATTTGCGAAGGTAAAGTATCATTCCATTGTAATTTAAGCAACCACAATTGTTGCATGAATATCTTTGCCTTTGCAATCACTGGCCCTAAGAGACCAAGAGGGTCATAAAGCCGGGCAATTTGCGATAGCACCTCTCGTTTGGTGAAAGTACTTGTTACTTTAACGTTGACTTTGTATGTAAATGTATCGCTAGAACTGTTCCAAAGCATGCCTAAAGTTTTAACCGTTATTTCTTCTGAATTTTTATCCAAAGGAAATATCTGATTGTCAGTAGATTGGACCTTATTAGTACACCATTTATGCAAAGTCATTCCCCCTCTCTGAAGGAGTTGTGTTAATTCTGCTTTCATTAAATTAAATTCCTCTAAATTGGATGACCCCGACAAGCAATCATCCATATAGAAATCCTTTAGTACAATATTGGAAGCTAACGGAAAAGCCCTTTGCTCATTTAAGGCGAGTTGTTGCAAGACCTTGGTGGCCAAAAATGGGGCACACGCCGTTCCATATGTTACCGTTGATAATTGAAAGACCTTAACCGGGGATGATGCATTGTCTTTCCACAGAATTTTTAAGAATTTGTATTGGGGCGGATTTATTTCTATCATTCGAAACATTTGTTTGATGTCGGCGGTTAATGCATAAATGTGCTTTCTAAATCGAACCACTATCGAAAAGAGATCGTCCTGTAGCACACCACCCTTGCACAATAAATCGTTCAATGAATATCCATTACTACTTTTTGCGCTTGCATCATATACGACGCGCAATTTAGTTGTCGAGCTAGATGGTCGTAAAATCCCGTGATGGGGTAAATAATAGCCGTCCTCAAATTCATTAGTTTCCTCTATTTCATGCATGTGATTAAGAAACTGATATTCATTAAGAAATTGTGTGTATAAATTCCGCATTATAGGGTCACGATCTAGACGTTGCCATAAATAATTTAATCTTTTCAATGCAACGATTTTTGAACTTCCTAAATTGGGCTCAGAAAATTCTGGTTTAAAAGGCATTTCTACGACATATCTGCCATCCGAATTTCTAAAATGCGTTTTATCGAAGTGCCTATTGCAATATTCTAATTCTTTACTATCACAAGGCTTTAAATTTCCCACCTCTTCAATCTCCCAAAAAGATTTTAATGTGTTATCTAAAGCTTCTAAATTTTTCGTTAAGAAACAATATTTTTTCGTATTGTTTACTACATTGTTATGTACACAACCAGAAATTAGATAACCAAACACACTTTCCTGTAAATATAAGTGCTTTCCTAACTTTATTTTGTCTGCCTTTAAGAATTCAAAGAACAGTTCCGCGCCAAATAAAATTTCAATCTTATTTGGAATAAAAAACTGTGGGTCAGCTAAACAGATGTTCGAAGGAATGTTTAATTTATTTATGTTTATTTCCTTTCCAGGAGTGAAATCTGTGATTTTCGGAATGATCAACAAGTCCAAATTCCTCCGCAAATCGCCTCTTTTATTATTAGAGACACACGCTTTCACTTTAGATTTCAAGGACATCGGTGAATTATTAAGACCTGCAACGGGAATGTTAATTAATTGTTTTTTCAAACCTAAAGTTTCAGCTGCTCTTAAACTTATAAAATTAGTCTGTGAGGCACTATCCAGGATTGTACGAAAAAGCTGAATTATACCTTTAATGTCTGCTATATAAACAATCGCAGTATTTATTAAGACAGATTTATGGCTCCTTTCGTATGAAAAAAATGAATGAACTGCATTTTCATTTTTCGCTGAATCTTCGGCAGCTAAATTTCTATTAATTGCCTCTTCAGCAGCCAGATTGTTTATAGATTTTGAAGGCTCATAAATTCGAACATCTGGTGATGAGTAATTATGCAACGAAGTATGATGTTTGGAGCTGTAAACAAGACATCTGCTCTTTGAAGTACATTGATGAATTATATGAAAAAAACTAAGGCAATTAAAACAAAGCTTATTTTTCTTTACAATGTTTAGACGATCGCTTAGTTTCATACTTTTATACTTCTCGCAATGATATATGGGGTGACTTTCTGTTTTACATAAAATGCACATTTTATTTTGTGGTTTGGTGGTACGGATAAATAAAGATTTATTAATGGTTTTTGAAGCATTCGCAGAAGTAATACTACTTAAAATTTGGCATCTTCGTTCTAAAAATTCATCGAAATTAGGCACTTCCTTATCCTTTAGTGTTAATTCAAATTGCTTACGAGTTTCTCGATCAATTTTTCCTAATATTATGTTCAACAAAATAGCGTTTGAAAAGGTGTCTCTATCGAATTCCAAAACCTTTAACGCTCTCAAATTCTTTTTTACCTGATCTAAAAGGTTTCTCAGTTCTTTAACTGACTCTTGTTTGATTACATAAAGATTTAGTATATTTTTTATGTGGCAATCCACAATAATTCTTTTGTTTTCATAGCGCTCTTCCAGCTCTCTGAAGAGTGAGCTAAAGGTGTCATCTGAAGTTTGTAAGCTTTTCGGTTCACCCGTTAACGCTCCTTGGAGATAAAACAGTTTTTCGTTGTCTTTTAAAAGTGGATTGTTATTGATCAATTCATTGAAAGTGGTCTTAAATGTAGACCATTCTTCAAATTTGCCACTAAAAATCGGAAATGGAATTTTAGGGAGCTTTATGCTGACCCCTCTGGCAATAACTTGATCATTAACATAGGATTTTGATTCAGACGTGCTGTCTATTTTACTATTTTTTTCGTCATTTTGTTTGTGAAAAGATGATTTAAGGCTTACCTCTAATTTCTGTATCTCCTCATCCAATTGTTGTTCTTCCGCTTCCTCAATCCTTTCTTCGTCCATGATTTTATAGTATTCTTGTTTGATCACTTCGAATTTTTCTTCGATTTTGTGAAGGAGCTCTAGTTGAGCCTTGGTTTCAGCAATTGTAAAGATCTTTCCCTCGGTGGCGTTTACGATTTTTTTTAGCTGGACCTTGATGTTCCCACGCCGCCGATTTAGAGCTGTAATGTCAGAGTCTGCCATCCTTTCGTCTTGTTGACGAAATTGACATAAATTAAATTAAATTCGTTTGCGCTGATCTTACCTCCGGGTCGCTAGGACCAAAATGTACGGAGGTGTTCTAAATTAAAAGAAAAATTAGCGGACTGTAAACATAAAGGTTTTAATGAAGGCTAATGGCGGCTTGTTGCCGCAGAGGCTGTTCCTCTTACACTGATGCGTACTCAACCCGTGATCCGGGTTCAACCAAAGGGTTACATTAAAAGGATTGCCAATTGGCATAGATGCGGGGGTGGTGTTCCGTCGCCAAAGGCGAATTACAATGTTTGTTACAGGTACGGAACAAAAGCTTAAAATACACAAGTTAGAGCCCAGACGGGTAAATAAAAGACTCTTTCAAAATTTTATGATTTGTTGTTTAATGTGAGGTCTTCAGCTATAAGAATCCAAAATTTCAAGTCTCCAACATATATAGTTTTTGAGAACGGGCTCTGTGACGGACAGGCAGACAGGAAGTGAGACGAATAGAGTTTCGTCAGATGAACGAAACCCTAAAAACGAAAGAAACAAAGAAATGTTTTATTGTTCATTTAAACCGCTAATAAAGGAGAAAAGTTATCACGACATGGGAAAAAAAATTAAATACAGTCCCAATCCGGCCCGAATCAACAGAAAGAAATATAAGGCCCGGACGTGCCCCGAGAAGAATGAAGTTCGAGCCCGGACCAACTTTTTTAAAGCTAAAATTTAGCTCGGGACCGTACCGAGTTTTGAGATAAAATTTAAGGCCAGCCCGAGTTTAATGAAAGAAACTTTTTCCGAGCTCGGGCTTTGGGACAAGCCCGGGCTCGTGGAGATCTCTTATACAGTAGAGCGCCGATTATCCGGACCGGTCGGGACCGAGGTCGGTTAATGAAAAATCCGGATAATTGGACAACTTTTAAAAACACCTAATGGCAATGTTTTTTAGGTCACTTCCCTTCACACTTTTTCCAGGCTTAGGACTGGCAATTGTGGTAGTGCACATTTTAGCGTATTAAGGCGTATTTAGAAGTTGTTTTGTTTTTACTTTTTTTAAATTTTATTTTCTACAAAATTGGTCTAAACTTAGACGTATGCATAGAAATTATTACATGTATATATACATATACTTTACAATACGTACGTTAAAAAAAATCATTGTGATAGGAAAAAGATATTCTTGATAGACTTCTGCTTCCTAGAGGGCATTTTCTTTTTTCTGAGTGGGACTCTCGCGCGTTAGAAGTGAAACTTCTTAGCTTCTAGAAACAGTTGATTTTATGCAATGCTGTCTTTGCATTTGTTGGTGATTTTATTATTTCCTGATTAGGAAATTGTTATTTAACGGTTAACTTTCGTTACGTCCAGCCAAATTCACCCTGCCTCGCCTAAAGAAGTTTCACTTAAAAAAAATTGGAGAAGGTTGGAAAAAAAGTATGACCCTTGACCGATCCGCTTTATTGGACAATCCGGTTAATCGACGTCCGGATAATCGGCACTCTACTGTATATATTATAAATTCGGCTCCCCTGTCGGGGATACTGTGCACCCCCCCCCGTCGGGCAAGCTCTGGCGCCGCCCCTGGTTTGAACCGAAGATTTAAAATATAGTCAAAATTTGGTGTTGCTATTGCAAAAAAAAAAAAAAAAAAAAAAAAAAAAAAAAAACAAGTTTGCTCTGGTTTTGATTTGTAGATGGACCTCTAAGCAAATTTCATAGACATCATCTAAAAGTAGACTTTATTTCCAATTGATTGGTATCAGTAACTTTCTTCCATTATAATTAGTTGCAGAGTTAGTAGGGGTGTTTACTTCCCCCCCCCCCCCCCCACAGCTGTACATTTAGCATACAGGACAATTAACCGAAATGGATATTTAGCTGATGAGACATTTAGAAATTATGAACATTTAGATTACTTGCAGACATTTAGCCAACAAAACAGTGTAAACCTAAATAACTCATCAACCTGATTGGAAATATCATTTAATTGATTAAATAATAAATATAATTATACAGTAGATTCCCTCAAATCCACACAGCTTGGGACCAGACGTTGTGCGGATTTCTGGTCATTGCTTTGTTTAAATTTTTTTAACTGTAATTTGAATGTAATAATGCAATCAAAATTATAATAAATGCTTGCAATATAGTAAAATATTAAAATAATTAGTAAAGTAATAAACTAAAATGATAAAAAGTAAGATAATTTTAAAAATTATTAAAAGTAAAGGTCAAGTAAATAATTAATAATGTATAATTAAATAAGCATAATGAAAATGAGATACATTTTCCTTGAATTATTCAATGAAACTCTCCTCAAAAAGGTACCCTATTTACATAAAAATCATAAAGAAAGAAAGATTTACTCCCAGTTTCGTCAGTCTTAACAACCAAAAAAGTTTGATTAATACATACATATATTTTGTAAAAAAATTGGGATTACCAGGAATATCTTAAAATTTTTCAGAAATAAATGAATACTTCCTTCATGAAAAACCATGGGTTCAGTCATATTAGTGAGAATTACATATTAAAATACATACGGAATTATATAAAACAACAAAAAATTATCTAAGTTTGCTCCTACATCTTAACTGAAAGTTTCATTGTTTACATCTGCAATGATTTGCAGATTTTAGGGAGTCTATTGTATTTTTTTATATAAACCAAATAAATTTCTTTTTTTTTTCAAACTATACAGGCAGTTTAAATAAAGAAAACATTGTAGTAAAAGAATTGTTAATATTACAATATAATAAATTGCATTTTCACTGGATATACAATGGGCGCAAAATGATAGGAACAGAACAGATTTTTCTAAATTATAGAAATACTAGATCACCATTTGAACTGCATTTAAATAACTTAACATAACCAGATCTATAAATGGTTTTAATATTTTTTAAAAATGAATTCTTTAAAATTCCTGATAATTTTATTATTCATTCATTTTTAGGGTTTCATTCATCTGACGAAACCCTATTCGTCTCGCTCCTCTGTCTGTCTGTCTGTCCGTCCGTCACAGAGCCCGTTCTCAGAAACTATACATGTTAGAGACTTGAAGTTTTGGGTACTTATAGCTGAACACCTCACACCAAACCATAAAATTTTTAAAAAGTTGGTAATTAACGGAATTATGTGCTAATTAACTTCTAAAATTAACCAATCCACCTTTTTAATGCAGGTTCAACCGGACTTTCTCGAAATCATCCGTGTTTCTCCTAAGGGTTGGCAGTAAAATCAGCCGAATGCACGGTTACCACGGAGGAAATTAAGCCGAAAAATGAAGTGGAGATTTTAAAGCGAAATTGCATATCAGAAAATATTGGTCCGAGAAATTTGTAAATGGAATAGACAGACGCAGAAAAAAATCTACTTTCATTTGGTATAAAGTTCACATTTCTGCGATTTGTATAAGTTAAAATATCCACTAAAAATCGATCGATAAAAATTTAATTTCTTTAATTGGAAAGACAAGGAAATAAAAAGATTTCAATTCGGCGGGAAAGCAGGTAGACATGACGACGCTGCGGTTTTCCATAGTAGCATGTTTTAATACGAAACTTTAACTTTTTAAATATTAAATTTTTTGGCATCCCGATGTCAAATTTCTCGCTGATTTCATTGATACCCATATCTAAGTCCTATCTTAATTACAAGCTGAAATATTAATTATTATTTAATTAATCGGTTTATTGCTAACAAATACGTCGATTAAAATGGTGACACGCGCTTTTTTAACCACGAATTAACTTAAATTAGGAAATCTAATAATTTGCGTGGACTTTTTGAACAGCGATATGAGATAAGTATAACTCATTCATCATCAGAAAGTTTACTTCATACCATTATTTAGGGTATTGTTCACCTGACGAAACCCTATTCGTCTCGCTTCTCTGTCTGTCTGTCCGTCCGTCCGTTTGTCTGTCCGTCACAGAGCCCATTCTCAGAAAATATACATGTCGGAGACTTGAAAATTTGCATACTTATAGCTGACCACCACACATCATACGACAAATCATAAAATTTTGAAAAAGTTGTAAATTTAACCCTTTGGGGTCTCACATGTGTATTTTAAACAATCCTTTCTAAGTGAGCCCCTAATTAGGTTGGAGGCGTGAAATTTTGCATGCTTATAGCTGAACACCTCACATCAAACGACAAACTATAAAATTTTGAAAAAGTCGTACATTTAACCCTTTGGGCTCCAACATGTGTAATTTAAACAATTCTTTGTAAGTGAGCCCTAATTAGGTTGGAAGCGTGAAATTTTGCATACTTATAGCTGAAGACCTCACATCAAACGACAAATCATAAAATTTTGAAAAAGTCGTGCATTTAACCCTTTGGGCTCCCCCATGTGTATTTTAAACAATTCTTTGAAAGTGAGCCCCTAATTAGATTGGAGGCATGACATTTTGCATACTTATAGCTGAACACCTCACATCAAACGACAAATAATAAAATTTTCAAAAAGTCGTACATTTAACCCTTTGGGCTCCCACATGTGTATTTTAAACAATTCTTTCTAAGTGAGCCCCTAATTAGGTTGAAGGCGTGAAATTTTGCATACTTATAGCTGAACACTTCACATCAAACGACAAATCATAAAATTTTGAAAAAGTCGTACATTTAACCTTTTGGGCTCCCACATGTGTATTTTAAACAATTCTTTCTAAGTGAGACACTATTTAGGTTGGAGGCGTGAAATTTTGCATACTTATAGCTGAACACCACCACGCGACAAATCATAAAACTTTGAAAAAGTCGTACATTTAACCCTTTGGTCTCCCACATGCTTATTTTAAGCAATTCTTTCTAACTGAGCCCCTTATTAAATTGGAGTTTTGAAATTTTGCTTACTTATAGCAGATCACCCGAGGCCAGGCGAGAAATCATAAAATTTTGAAAAAGTCTAATGTTTAACCCTTTTAGCTACCACAATGTATTTTAAGCAATTCTTTCTAAGAGAGCCCGTAATTAAGTTGGAGACATGAATTTTTGCATACGTATAGCTGAATACTTCAGACTACCCGACAAAATCATAAAATTTTCAAAAAGTCATATTATTTACTCCTCCGGGCTCTAACTTGTGTATTTTAAGCAATCTTTCTAACCTCCGCCCTTTTCACCCGAGCTGCACTTTTACAACTTTTGCCGACACCTCTTTGACCATTCTTTCATATTATGCACCATAGCCTTACATATTTTAGTTCCATTTTTTACCGCCAGGGGCACCAACTTATCTAGGTGCTTTGGGCCCAATCCTCTCGACTAATTTATCTACGGATAGTATGTAAAACGGAGTTTTGTTCGGATAGAGGTTTGTTTAGAATAGAGTGCGCCCCTGGTTGCGAAATATAGAACTTACAGATTTTTCAAAAGGATAAAGTGTCTTGAAAGGAATATTAAACGAAACCCTCTGTGCGATCTGTGATCACACTTACCCACTTGTTTTATTATTTATTTAAAAGAGTGTATGATTTTCTGTAGTTGTAGAATTTCACTTATTTTTCATATGAATGAAAATATAAGGGTGATGGTGGGAATATAGACCGAGGGGCAGGGCTTAATTTGCGCCGGAGCCCACCGGAGCTCAGCTCCGGTACTTCTCTGTTTTTAGTAAATATTTGAATATTTATCGAAATTCACCGGAGCTCATAAATAGGGGGCTCCAGAGTCCAGTGCTATACCTCTTCCGAAAAACCGAAGCCTAAATTACCTTTTCTCCTTTCCCTCTCATTACCGAGTTTTTCCATTATTTTCTATCAAAACACGTGTACGTCCCGTAATGTGTCGAACACGTAGGAGATGGGCTCAATTTTTATATCAGTCTTTGGGCGTGAGCGGGCTCAAGCTCAAACTGTCTTACATTCAAAATTTTCCCTTCTAGATATAAATTGCCATGTATTGTTTGTTATTCTTATAGAAAGCAATCGAACAGTGTTTCGCGTTTTTCTATAAAAGTATGGAATGTTTCTTTTTTGTATTAACACTATTTTCGAATCATAATCATTACCTTATATAATTCCGGAATTCTGCGATTAATTAACATTAAAATTAGGCGAAGATTTCTATTAGGAAGGAGTGATAAACTAAAAAGTGGAATACTTGACAGTTAAATATATTCAAGTAGATATATTTAAAATGTTTATTTTGCTAAAGAAAAAAAAGATGTTTTAAATTTTGCAAAAAATGTATGAACTATAAATATGCAGATAAGAGTGAGGACGAGGGTAGGGGGGGAGGGGGGTGCTACGCTACGGTTTTAGCATTCCAGAATATTAGGGCTCCGGTACTTTTTTTGCTAGAAATTAAGCCCTGCCGAGGGGTTTTAATATGGACTAAATCATTTACTAGACTTATTGCGCAGTGATATATCGAAGATTAGGACTATGTTTATATAGAGTGTCCATAATTAAACAACCGTACTTTAAAGTTGTCTATAGACAAAACTATTGTTCATAAAGTTGTGAAATTTGGCGAAAGACATAATAAAGGGTTGGGAATTTGTAAAAAAAATAAAGTTCAAAATTTCACCACCAGAGGACGATTTTTAATAAATTACACATTTAGCATTACGATAGTTTAGAAATTTTATTTACAAGGTGACCATAACTAAACGACCCTATTTTAAAGTTGCCTACGAAACTATTGTTCAGAATGTTGTGAAATTTTGTGGAGGACATAATAAAGGTGTTCGAATTTATTTGAGCGAAAAAAAAATAAATTAGGAGGCTGTTTTTTAATGAATTACACATTTAGCATACGCTAGCTGTTTAACCCATTCTATGCACGTCAGTTCATGAATTTAATTCTAAAACCATAATTAAAAATAACTATCTGATTTAGTAAAATATTTTTCTACTACTGCGTATTTTTTAAATGAAATTTAATTTATCATGTTACTATGGCGGCAGACGATAAAACGATATCTTTGGAATAATGGAATAAATAGAATAAAAAGTTTTGTTGATGTTTGTGATAAAATGTTTACATTTATTTTTTTCTTTTAAATTGTAATAATTAAGCGCAATTAAATAATCTCTCATTATTTGTATGTGAGGTAAAAGAATTATCATAATACCCGCTTCAGCTTTTAAGTATTGCAGTGTGGCGTACGTAACATATATTTCTCACATTGGTTAAAGAACTCGCGTGATTACAGGTTGAACATAAAAAAAAAAGTTTTTATTGTGAATTTTTAATTGTTGGCAGCTGCTATAACAATAAATGCTTAAATTTGATAGGAAATTAGTGGTTTTTTATTAATTAAAAGTTAACTACAAATGATTTCGATTCCAGATTGTTTTAGTTGCCTCGGCCATGTTTTAATACACATGTACAGTCGTGGAAAAAAAAAGTAAACGCCCCCCACTAACTCCGCAACAAATTATCGTAGAAGAAAGTTACTGGTACCGAACGATTTTAAATAAAGTCTACTTTTAAATGATGTATATAAAATTTGCTTAGGGGGGCATCTACATATTAAAACGAACCATAACTTCATTTTTTTTCAATGGCAATACCCAATTCTGACAGAATAAATGAACTCTACACCCTTCAAATAGCCTAAAAACAAATTTTTATGCAATTCGTACCATAAGTTTCCGAGAAATTAATTATTTTAAAACGAGCGTATTTTAAGGGCTGTATCCAAATTGAAGTTGGGTTCTCGATTGAAAACCGAGAGAGCCGCCTTCTTGATCAAGGCACCTTAAGCAGTCAAAGAAGTCTGTTAGATAACAAAGCAGCAGAAGAAATTTCAAAATATCTACTCACTTCAATCATAGAGGGCCCCTTAAACCATCATTTTGCCGTTTTTTAAGCATAATTTGAAAGCTACTTGGAAGAAAAATGTGAAATTTGGGATTTTCATAAAGCAGGACATAATAAATCTAAATCCATCAAAAAAATTGTAGGTTGCAATTCATAATTTTTTCGAATATTAATTTCATAATTCATATCATAAAATTATAAAAATTGCAAATTCAGTGTATTTATGTTTGGGCACATTAGTTTTATTTCTAAACAAAAAATTAGCACATTAGGAGCATAATTTCAGAAGATATAAATAAAAATATGAAAATGTAATTTAACATTAGAAACACTCAATTTTGAATGTTTATAATTCAAAAACTTATCATTCAAATGACTTGAAATTTGGTGTCTAGGCATATTTTGAACCGAAGATTTGAAATATCTAGTTAAAATTGGGTATTGCCATTGAAAAAAAAAATGAGGTTTGGGTTCGTTTTAATATGTAGATGACCCCCTAAGCAAATTTTATATACGTCATTTAAAAGTAGACTTTATTTCAAATCGTTCGGTACCAGTAACTTCCGTCTACGATAATTTGTTGAAGAGTTAGTAGGAGGTGTTTACTTTTTTTTTTTTTTTCACGACTGTACATAACATTTCACGATTCTGGCTTCCAAACTGTGGATTTGCATAGCGAGACAGACAGACAAATTTCCATTTTTATATATTAGATATACGATATTTTAACAAATTTTGTTATAACTATACATGTTCTGCATGATGGTCAGCATTTTCAGATACCATTAAGATAGCCTGTTCCACAGTTGACCACAGTGGGAAATGCTAGGAACATGTCGTGAAATGCTGTCTATAGAATCAGGTTAAAATAATAAATAAAATTTCTAAACTATCATAATACCAAATGTGTAATTTATTAAAAATCGCCTTCTGGTGGCGAAATTTTGATTAAAAAAAAAACAAACAAATTCCAATCCCTTTATTATGACTTTCACCAAATTTCACAACTTTATGAACGGTAGTTCTGTCTGTAGACAACTTTAAAGTAGGGCCGTTTAATTATGGACACCCTGTACTTTGATTCCACAGCATCCTCTAGACTGCTCAAAGGTAAGCCGTCAGAGTCATTTCGGGATAACATGCAGTGTTGCCAGATCTGGGCAGTGACCCGGAGCCGAACAATTTTTGATGCTCCAGCTCCAGCTCCGCTCCTAGAGAAAATACTGTGGCTCCAGCTCCGGCTCGGCTCCGACTTCGCGCTTTTGAGTTGCAGATTTTAATTTACACGTTTAATTTTTTGCTCACAAATACTTTCTACCTCATTAAAGATCTGACAAAATGCATTTTTCTTCTCATCAAACTTCAAATGCTTGTTCAGAAAGTATGACATCTTTTAGCTTTTGCTTTTAAAATAGAAAGTTTGGTGGAATTTTAAACACAAAAATCTTAAATTTCTTCTACACTTTTCAAACAGCCAAAATTGTACAACTACACATGTAAACAACAGGCGGCCATATTTGTTTTCGAATAGTGTTGTCACTTAGTTCAAGTAGAAAGTAGAAGTAAAGTAACATGTTTTGAGAAGGTTTCCTTCTCTAATAATAATAATAAAAACCTAAAAAATGATATAATTAAAATACTGAATAATGATGTACAGTAGAAGATCTTTATAATGCAAACCTAAAAACGCAAGGTTGTGCGTTATATAGAATTTTGCATTATATGGATCACATTTCACACATCATTAAATTTACCTTATAAACATGACCAACAAACCTGAAACATACCAAAATACATTAGAGTATCTTTATACTGCACTTCTTGTCACCAGGAATTATCCAAATTATAAATTTTTGTATTATATGATCATTTTATATTGTTTATTTTATAAACATGGTCCAACTATACCTGGACCCAATCATTCTAATGAATATATTTTTGGAAATGAGTAATATAATTATTACTCATTTCCAAAAATATAATATTTATTGTAATAATAGCAATTTTTTTTTTCATTAAAAAGTTTTGAATTAAGAAGATAAAGTTGAATTAATGTATCAAATGTAGTTTTCTAGAGAGTAGCAATTTTTACGATGTGGTATTTCAGGTGCTTCTTACCTGCAAAATTCATTGTTTACATCTGAGAAGTTGTGCGTTATATGGAGAACTGCATTATATAGGAACGCGTTATAAAGATCTTCTACTGTAATTAAAATATTTTAAGCCTAGAAATTTAAAAGACTGAAAAAAAAAAAAAAAAAGATTTAAAAGAATATTAAAAATTAAAGGAGCCCTGGAGCTGGGGAAAATTTAAAGCTCCAGCTCCAGGGAAAACACAGCTCCGGAGCGCTCCGGCTCCAGCTCCAGCTCCGGGTCCCTGGATCTGGGGAATTTTTTATTAAGAATAGGATGTCTACAGAAATTCTAAAAAAAAGTTCTCTGATTTTTCCATGATTTCCCTGACTATTTTTATCAGACTTCCCTGATTTCCATTATTAACAATACACATACCGTATTTTTTCATGTATACCAATTCCTCGTATAACATACTTATCCAGCTTGCTAATACCTCATTTGGGAAAAAAAAAAACAAGACAAAAACATAAAAATTGCCTAATATTCATTAAGTATTGGTTGACAGTTTTATAAATCCGAACTCAACTAACTTCATAGTGTCCAACTTCATTAGACATCATATAGAACCATATAGAACGTCATATAGAAGCCAATGGATATAGGATGACCAGAAAGTTTCCTCATTTTCTGAAAAATATTCAATTCTAAGACTTATCTAAATCTGATGGGATAACTAATAGGATTAAGCTGGCCACCTGGTCAGGTTATGCTGATGTATCATTTAAAATTTTTTTAAATGTGTAAATCGCCTTCAATATAAGTGCTATGTATAGAAAATCAGGACATCTGATCACCTTAATTTACGTTAAATATAAAAAATTCATACCATGTGCATCGTTTAAAAAATATTGGAAAAGATTAATCAGCATGTGAAAAAATATGGTACATAAAACAGACGAATCAGTCTCGTTGGCATGGTGAAAATGCAAATATTTTCGCAATACAGACAAATTTCCCTGATTTTCCAGTATTTTTACAAAGTTCCCTGACATTTCCCTGATTTTTCCAGAGAGATAAACCTCCCTGATTTTTCCATGATTCCCCGATTTCCAGATTCTGTAGACACCCTGAAGAAATTTCGAATTCATACCAGAAATTTTTTAATAGTAATTGTCTTTTATTTTATTCCTGGAATATTTATCATTATATAAAGCAAAAGTAACTATTAAAACTTTCTGGTAAAAATACGGAATTTCTGATTAAAAAATCTGCCAGATTTGGCAATATTGAAACAGGTTGCAGTTTGTATGCCTCTAACGTAAAAGTTTGAAAAGGTAAGTTTAAATTCATATTGAATTTTCTGATGTTTGAAGTACCCCTTAATTTGTCATTTAGGATGTAATAATTAGTGATAATATCTATTTTTAAAATGATGTACAGTACAGAACCATTTATCCAGAATCACTGAGGTCAGATGTATTCCGGATAGCTGGTTTTTCTGGATAACTTGTTGGGCATTAAACCAACATCTGTTTGGTCAGATATGTAGAATACATGTGGCTGTGACAATGTTTTGATATCAAATTAATTATTAGACTACTCAGAAAAAATCAGGTCCAAACAAGATTAGACATTAATGAAAGTTTAAAAGAAGGTAATTTATAGAAATACCTTGGAAACAAATAGTCCCATTTTTCCTATGCATAAAAAACAAAGTGCCAAATATATAACTAAATATGCTTCCATTTCAAAGCTTAGTTGTTGGAATCAAATTATATCATGCATGTTGTAATGTTTAAAGCAATATACATATCAAACAGGGGTTGTATGTCTCATTTTTGTGAAATAAGTCAATTGGAAATATCATTCTGGATAACTGGTTTTCCGGTTAACTGGTTTCCGGATAAATGGTTCCATACTGTATTTAGTTTTGGAATTTAATAGTCAATTTATAAGATTTTAATATTACCATGCATTTCTTTAAAACTTAATTTCAGATGAATTTAAAAATAATTATATTTTTACTGCTCTTTATTTTAAATTAAAAAATATTGTCAAGATTTGATAATTAAATGTACTAATTGCTAATTGTCATTTGTACATTTTTTTTTCATTTTAAATGACCGTATTTCGAAAAGAATTCTATATTCCTACCTGCTCTTCTACTTTTAATAGACAAAAAAGAAAAAAAAATATGATGCAGTAGACTGCCTCAAATCCGCACATCTTGGAACCAGAGGTAGTGCGGATTTTAAAATTTTGCAGATTTCTGGTTATTGCTTTGTTTACATTTTTTAAACAGTAATTTGAACTAATAATGCAATTGAAATTATAATGAATGCTGGCAATAAAGTAAAATTTAAAAATAATTAAGTAAAATAATAAACTAAAATAATAAAAAGTAAGATAATTAAAAAAACAAGTGGGTAAGTGTGATCACAGATCGCACAGAGGGTTTCGTTTAATATTTCTTTAAAAATGTCCAGTACATTTATCATCATGGTTTTAATAACAAAGAAGCTTGATTAATACATAAATATATTTGGTAAAAATATTGTGATTACCAGTGATATCAGCAATATCTTGATTTCTTTCAGAAATAAATTTATACTTCCTTCATGAAAAACCAAAAGTTTAGTCATATTATCGAGAATTACATCGCACAGATTTTAGGCATTTGCGGATTTGAGGGAGTTTACTGTATTTAGTTATTACTTCTATTCAGTGGCGAGGCGTGAGGTTTTCTGATGGCCATCGCTAGTTCGAAACATTCCAATGTCGTACCCATTAACATCGGAATCATTGCACATTTTGCATTTATTGAAAAGTGTTTTTTGTAGATTAAGTTAAATAATGCTATAAAAAGTGGTAAAATCTGTTTATAACTGATTATTGTGTTTTTTGTAATTAAAAAAACATAAGCCTAACAATTATTTTTATAAATGAACATAAATATTACAATCAGAAACTTTTTTTTATACTGACACTTTATTCAGTTGGTGAGCAGGGAGGGAAATTCCTCCTCCCCTGGATGATTCGAGATTTTATGCTTTTAATGGTCAAAAAGTGCAATCCCGCCCCCCTCCAGAACTCTATAATGTCCCCCCCCCGCCCTCAGAGTCACAGAAATCCCTCTCGAAGAAAAATGTCTGAATTCAACACTGACTTCATTTGTAAGTGTAATCATGCCTCCGTGTTTTTGTGGCAAATTTCTCAATAACAAGAAAAATTTTCCTACTTTTTCAATAGTTCCAACATTTTTTTTTTCATTAATAACAAAAAAAAGATTATTCATATGATCTTCAGTTTGGTGGATCTTTCATAAGTATGAATCCTTTTCAAAGGCGACATTTTCCAAACATTTTTTTAATTTATACCTTTTTATATTGTGATACAAATAGTACGCAAAATAACTACAGGGGTCTCTCTATAACGAAACTCCATATATCAAATTTCTCTATATAATGAATTTTCAGTAGGAGCGGTCCCCTTTTCCCATGATCTCATTAAAAACAGTCTCCATATAGCAAAATACCTATCTCCATATAGCGAAATACCTATCTCCATATAACGAATTTTTTCATAAAATGTTCTTTATTTATTCCATTTTAAAAAAGCTTCCAAATCTCATGGAATCAATTTTCCATCACTGATTCCTGATTTATCGTTCAGTGTTGAGTTTTCTATCTTACATTTCTACCTCGAATCTCCTTGTTGAAGTCCAACGAATTCTTTATGTCAAATCCCCCCCCTCACACACCTACGGACATTCTTCTTAAAATAGTGTCAATCGGATTGTTACACATATAAGAGCGGGATCAGAGAGGTAATTGAGGTTTAAGGTGAATGAGATCGAAGATCATTCAGAAGGTTAAATTAGAAAAATAAACTCCTTTAATCAAGCACAACAAGTCGATATTTGTAATAGTCACTGCCAGAAAGCTCCCGAGATCCACTGGCATGACACGTGACCTGATGTGCTCAACAAAAAAGCGGGCCGGAAAGAAGGTGCCAGTACGCTACTGGTCGAATGGAAAATTCTCCCTCGATAGCTGCAGACGTGAGAGCAGATCACTGTCACCATTTAGAACACGTTTTCATCTATCCAAATAAAGCTCTCAATCCTTACAGTTAGAGTAGATGTTTATTGTTTCTGGATTTCTTTAGAGTGAAAGATTCACAAAACTAAATCTGTTTGTGTGCATTTTTTTACTGCTTCTGCAAAAAATGCCTCCTGGGAACTGCATAACTCTCTGTGATAACATGGGGGGGTCCCACACCCCGGACCTAGGCTCTCTCAAGTCCATTTGCCCCGCTCGGAACTACCCGAGAGACAAACCCCGAAGGTTGCCCCCAGGAGTGCCCCATCAAGGCAGCACTCACGAAAACTCCGGTAACCGGCACACGTCACGCCGGTTATTCCCAAAAGAGAGATGAATCGGTCGCATACGACAATCCTCACCACCCAGCTAAAAGAGCCAAATGGTCCCTTCTCTTGGTTCCCGAACTGATACGCCTCGACAGCCCACAGGAACGGAACACCTATAAAGTCAGGCCCATGAACCTACACGAGGTTTTCCGAGCTGGAGTTACTTTATGGAGGCCCTACAAGATCAAATACCATTATCCGGCAAAGACATATATGTGAGCCAACCGATAGGAGAGGGAAGTGCCCCTAACTAAGAAGCCCCGTAGAGTCGGGGAAAATCCCTCCTGACGCCTCGCTCGGGGATGGATCATGAAGGTGCCTCTAGCGGACCCCGAGGAGATAAGGTAACTCCTCCTCTGATGACACAGACATCGCCTCACAAGAGGTTTTCGCCCAATTTCCCCACTCAACCGACGGAACCCCTCGCGGCTCAATGCCGGGAGTCAGAGAGGCCAGACTAGATGCCGTTAGCGACCCAGGAGGGCATGGAAATCTCCACCTAGACGGGATAGACCCCGTCTAGCTTGGGGGTTGGAGGGTCCGGAGTCCCTCCGCCCCCCCACAACTCAACTCCACCCGAGGGTGGAGAACCCCGGCCCCCACTACTTTACCTCATGGCCGTCGAGGGTACCCAAGCACGAATGCTCCTGACCCCGTGCAATGATCGACCGCTACCTGTTAGCTGCGTTCGAAAGTTAGTTTGAGACACCGCTAGATCCTCACCACTGAGCGCGGCAACCTCCAGTAGTGCAAGGACACGCAGGATCTGGGTCGGACCAAAAATTCCCCCAAGGTTCGAAGCGTCGCCCCATTAGCCAGCGAGCCTCTGGCCTGGTTCCCCGCGGAGATAGTGTTCAATGGTGGACCTGCCGGCCGACCCTATCCCAGGGTTTACGGCACGACATCGGGCAATCGGAGCCATACTGGCCTCCCTCTGCGGCCGCTCCCTGGTCGATGAGGGCACCACCAAACCCTACTCACCTAAGGGTCGACTCACAACTGCTCCAGCTGCAGATCTCGGCGGATGAGCCTCCCGACGCAAATAGTACATCGGGCGCTGTCCGAAACCTGCACTCTTCGGTTGCTTCGGGAGATCCTGCATGGCGATCCCACAAGCCTCGTCGTCACCGAGACCTTTCCTCTACAAAGCCCGCTCTCTCACCTCACGTTCCCTCTTAGTCAATTGGTGGATGGGGTCCTATCACATTAGCTATCCTTTGCCCAGAGTTACCACTTGGTCTATGACCAGCTCTGGGATCAGGCTATGGACCGTCACTATCTGGCTTGCCCAGAGAACCCGTGTGCCGGGGTTACGTTCACTCTAGGGAGCCGAGGGACCATGCCCCATACACGACGTTCATTACCCGTGGCCATCGGACACGAGGCCTGTCGACAGCAAGCCACTCTAGGAGGTTGTGAATCGTCCCCCTCGTATTCGTGTACAACAAACTCGGCTGGGCTCCAAGTCTCCTCCCCCACTCAAGGGGTCGGTTTCGGACCACCTGGAGGGGCGGCCACAACTCTCAGTGATAAAGTGAAGATTTTGAAAGAAATCGATAAGAGATGGAACAAAAAAGATGTGGCAAAAAAAGTTTGGGATTCCGGCAAGCACTCTGTCAACAATCATAAAAATAGAGAGTCAATCTCCGAGCAGAATTCGGATCTTGGTTCGGCGTGAAGAAGAAAGAGAAAGTGCCAATATGAGGACTTAGACGAAGCAATGTTTAAATGGATTAAAGGAATAAGGGACCGGAATTTACCACTTTTGGGAACAATGGTTTTAGAAAAGGCTCTAGAACAGGCTACATCTCTTGGGCACTTTGACTTCCAAGCCAGCATTGGTTGTCTAGAAAAGTTCAACAAGAAGAGACATGGGTTATCCCAGAAAACTATCTGCGGTGAAAGTGCGGATGCTTTGGTGACAGCATGTGAGAACTGGTGTCTTAAACTAGCAGAAATTCTAAAAGAATTCGCTCCTGAGAACATTTTCAATGCTGACGAAACAAGTCTCTTTTACAAGTGTCTCCCAAACAAGGCTCTGGCGTTTAAAGAAGATAAATGTTTTGGCGGCAAACAGAGGATTACTATTTTATTGTGTGCTAACATGACAGGGAAAGGAAAATTAAAGATGCTAGTCATTCGGAAAAGTAAATCTCCTCGCTGTTTTAAAGGCATGAAGTCCTTAGAAGTGGAATATGATTTTAATAAAAGTCCTGGATGACCACTGAAATTTTTGACAAATGTTGGGAATAATAAAAAATCTAAAGGTGCATTATTAAAAAAAAAATTCTTAAAGAACTGATCATAGCTACTGAAAAAAATGATTCTACCCAAGACATCATTAGTCTTAGAAAGTGTATTGTGGAAATTTATAAAGCTTGGAGATTTGATGTAACTGAAAAAATAATTTGCAATTGCTTCAAAAAGGCCGGTTTCTCTAAACTGGAGAATAATGAGGATTCTGAGGACGAAGAAGATGTGCTTTAGCAGACTTCAAAGAAAAACGGAAATTAATTAAGGAACACAGAAATGTCGAAGAAAATGTTACTCTCTCTGATTTTTTGGAAGTGAATGACAATCTCACTATTGCTCAGTATCCTACTGATAGTGATATTTTAAGCAGAGTTATGAACAATGATGGTGAGAGTGACAATGAGCATGAAAACGAAAATGAGAGAAAACACCATCACGCAGCAAAATGATGAGTTCTTTTGATCTTATAAGGAGAGGACTTCAAATGGAAGAAAATCTTCCCAATACAATTTTTCATTCCTTGCTAAAGTGCGAATATTTTTTCGAGAGTGTAACAATTTTGAAATCAAAACGGCAAAAAATTACAGATTTCTTCGTCTAAAATTAATGTAAATTTTCCTTATGTGATTTTTATTATGCTATAAATGTCTGTTCTCTTTTTTCTTTTTTGAAAATGTTTAAATAATTAAGAAATACAATAATAGGTTAATATTTATAGATAAACATTTCAAATTCTTAATTAACTACCACAAAAATAATTTTTGTTCAAAATTTACACATTAAATAGGAATTTTTACTCATTCTCCATATAACGAATTCCTCTATATAACAAATTTTTTACTGGAACAATGGATTTCGTTATATAGAGACTCGACTGTATAGTTATAAAATTTCAGTAAACCCTTATCGCTTGTGATAACTATTTTTAGTGTTATTAACGTAAAAGTATTTTTTTCAAAAATTGAAAAATAATTCGGACCCGAAAGGGGTAAAAAATAAGAATAGTAAATGGTTAATTTGTAAAATTATTGCACAGCATATTAAATAAGAAAAATTACTATATTGTTCAACCAATTTATTTATGCTATTTAACAATTTAATTGCAAGAGCAAAAATTCTTAAATTATTCATTCGTTTTAATAAGCATTATTAAAGAATAAAATATCGTACTTTGTAGTATTTAACAAAATAGATTTCCTCTAGAATAACTCAAAAAGGGAATAAGCGTAAAAACAAAATGCACGCACTTATTTTCCTCTGAAATCCCCAAGAATGTATTCCATGAAATTAGCGATGACAAACAGTGCTATTTCTCGGAAACTGGGAAATACTTCTGTAGAGTAATTGGTCGTGAATAAGGAAGGAAGGACTGAGAATATGAGTGTGCAATAGGGTGGTCACAAGAAACATGGGAAATTTTTTTTTTAACATTTTCTTCTGGGACCCTCTAAAAGTTGCCAATGTGTTAGAAAATGAGATTGGCAAAGTTTCAGCTCAATTGAATAATATTAACCCGTGCCTCATCGAGGTTGAATTCTTGAAAATTTGTGATTTTTGGCGAAAAACCGTAGTTTTTCTTTCATTATTTGAAAACTATTTGTCTTAGACACCTGATTATTGTCTTATTTAATAGAAAGTGTTGTTGTCTTGAACTTTTACTCTCATCAAAACATATATTTAATGACATTTAGTGTTTTTCAAGTCAGCTTATAAACCACACCCTCAAACTCTGCATTTTTGAAAAATAAGTGAAAAATGAGAAATGAATAATTTTTATTAAATTTGATTTTATTATTTGCATTAAAAGACAAAAGAAATTAGACAATTTTCATAATTTTATCAATATTTCATGAATTATAGTTATCTAGTTCCGTGCATGGAAAGAATTCCCAATTTGTATTGCAGTTGAAGCACATTTAAAATGAACCTCTGAACTTCTCTTTCTATTACAAGGCTGTTTTTATTACCTGCTATCGTTATTTATTTTTTAAATCGACGAAACATTGGTAGCAATGAAAGATTTTTTTTTTGTTAAGCCACATGCTCATCAAATCACCGGCAGTAAGTTATCAAGTATTTGTCAAGTTTTATGTATTTTGTTTCATAATATTCCCAAGTTTAACTGAGCACCAGAGAAGCTGCTAGACTTACAGTACATCCACCAGTTAATCAAAATTTTTAATTTTAAGTAGAAGTGTAATAGGACTTCGGAAGCAACTATTTCGAAAATAAAGAACTGAGTTCATCAAAAACAGATTTCACAATTCTGATTTATAGGGAGATTTTGTTAGCAACGTTGGAAAACTGTTTCCTCATTTTTTGAATAAAGAAAATGTCTACAATTTATTTATTCAAAAGAGATAGCAGTTAATTGTGGATAGCAATTTTAATTAGTTGTGAATGTGAGGAACACTTAATAAGAGTTCCTCTCCTTAAAAATCAGTATCGCAATAACTCGGACAAAAACTGTATTTTTAGCAGTTGAAGTTGGTAAAAACCAGGCAATGTGTTTTGGTACCACTGCAGTAAACACTGGTCACTTCAGAGGAACTTACATATATCTATATCAATTATTAAAGTAAATTCTTCTGTATTTACCATGTCGCCACCATAATTTACAAATTAACATAAAAGCTGTTTTCAGCCAGTTATTTAAAATAAGATTAAGATTGGATGGCCCAATTTGGACCAGATTAAGTATGAAAATGCTACTGGTGGGGAAATATTAGATATAAAATACTTAATTCAGAAGAAATTTCAAGCTTTCTTATAGAACATTTAAAAAAGTAATAGCCCATGTGTGATTATAAAGAATTTATCTAACTTAGTTTAATTTTTACAGGACGTCTCCCTCCAAAAGACATCCAATTTCAATTCATCGACGATGGGTATCACAGGTCATTTATTCTCTTAAAATATATCTTTTCAGGGATCAGTTCTTATTAACAAATTTAGAAAAAGAAGGTGTTAGAGACATTTGATTATTTATAACCAATATTTATGTAAAAGCATGGTTCACGCTTCCACTTCCCCGCAATCATGACCTGCAATTATTAAAATCACTTGTTGAGTACAGAAAATTTATAAATTGCTTGCAGACAAAGCATTCGCAAAAATGATAAATCACTTTTCGTATCTGAACTCTGTACATGTTGCATTTTCATTTTTTGATAATACTTTGGGAAAAAAAAGTGAAAATTAGCATGGCTATAAAATTAATATTATTTGAAAAAGAAAATGATGCTGATGATAGGAATATAAGAGCAACAATAGGTTTCAACCAAGCGGATTATTTATTGAACAAATAAGTCGATGTTTTTGTTTAATATCAAGCTGATTTTTTTTATATTAGACTGTATATTAACATACAATTTCTAAATACTGATCCCGATGTATGGTGTGAAAATAAACATTATTTAAAATCAAGAAAAATACTGAATAATTTTAAGGCAACACAGCTGAAAGGGGAATAAAATTAATCCATTATTTCAATTCCTGTTTAACAAAAGACGAAGAATAAAAACGTTTCTGCTAAATGTTGTATCTGAATGTAAAAAAACATTTCAAGACAGACCTTATCTGAACCATTACCACCTTAACATGACAACGGGGTATAGGATGTAACGGATAGTAATTTCTTTTCTTTATAATGCTTCCTTTCTTGTAACACAACTTTAATAATAAAATGCATTTTAAAATTTTTGTTCCAATATTTATACTTTCTTTGCCCCCCCCCCCCCTTTTTCTTTTTTTAATCGTTCAGTTTAAACTTTAATTTTTGTCATAATTAAACCCTTTATTATATACAAAATGAAAAAAACAAACAAACAAAGAAAACAAAATGTTGAAAGCAAATGAAAGGGAATGTTACATTGTTTTTTCGCATTCTCCTAAAAAGTCAATTTTTAGGATTCGGGTCAAGTCTGGTCCCGATAAACGCGCATATGTTTAAATCTATACATTTTTACAAAAATGTAGCGAGTTGTTTTTCAAAGCAAAAATATTTTTTATGAAATGAGATCAGCATTATGTTTCTAGGTTTAATTGTATATATTTCACGAAGAAAAAAGCAGTATTTTTTGCGAAAAATCACGTTTTTTTCCGAACTTTGACCTCAATGAGGCACGGGTTAATATTATCCAAATGAGCTGAAACTTTTCCAATCTCATTTTCTAGCCAATTGGCAACTTTCTGGGGGGGTCCCCCCCGAAAAAATTCGAAAATCGATTTCTTGTGACCACCCTAGTGTGCAAGCAAGACCAGATTCAGAAATCTGGGCGAATCCTTGTCCTTGTAGTAAGTTAAGATCAAATACAAGCTGCCTCATTTGAAAAGCAACAGATGAAGACACTAAATATTGAATTATAACAAAAAAGGGAATGCCACTATTATCACGTCGTCTTAAAGCCAAAATTGAGGGGAAAAAAGGAAAAGAAAAAAGCATTTAAAAATGTGCTTATATAAAATTTAAAGTTTTATGTTGCCTTAATTTTTCTCTAGTCATCGTTGAATCTATCGATGACCAGAAGCTTCGCCACTGCTTCTATTCATTTATAAGTTATTATTTAAATTTCTAGGTTTAGTTTGTAGTTTTAATCTGGGAGGTAATTTGAAAAAAAAAAAAATGAAGTTAAATATTTAAAACGCATCACTTTTATACAATGATTTTTTAATAAAAATAATAGTAATGGGATTAAATTGCTCTAATTTTATAGAATTTTTTTAAAGCAGCAATTCAATAGAATTTTATCTAAGTATTGTGATTTAAATTATCTGTCTTTCTAGAAATACAGTATAATGTATATGAAAAACATGAATCTCTTTTCTAGACAACAGAGAAAAATTTGGCATAGCTGGAGAGAATCTGAAATAATCATACATCTTAAATAATAAGAAGTAACAAATGCAACATGTAGGTGAATATATGTTAGAAAGCAATTTTATGTTTAGTTTCTTCTTAAAACAAGTGAATATTTACTGGAAAAAAACCTATCACTTTTAACAGCTGTGCAATTAGGTTCAGTGGACAGCATAAACTTACCGTACAATTTGATACAATACAATTTGTTGCAATTTTGCTATTTGATACAATTAAAAGAAACTTCTTAAATACATCATAGCACAGGGTGTCTACAAAAATTGTAAAAAACAGTTCTCTGATTTCCCTGACTAATTTTATCAGACTTCCCTGATTTCTATTATGAATAATACACATACAGTATTTTTTCATGTATGCTGCTTCCTCGTATAACCCATTTATCAGGCTAGCTAATATCTCATTTGGAAAAAAACAAGAGAAAAACATAAAAATTGCCTAATATTCATAAAGTTTTATTAATCTGAACAACAACTTCATACAGTGACCAGTGGATATATGGTGCCCAGAAAATTTTCTCATAGACATATCCACATCTGACAGGATAACTAATTGGATTAAGCTGGCCATCTGGTCAGATTATGCTAATGTATCATTTAAAATTTTCAAAAATGGGTAAATTGCCTTACACATAAGCCCTATCCACAGAAAATGAGGATATCTGATCACCTTAATTTGTGTTAAATATCAAAAATTCATACCACATGCATCTTTTTAATAATATTGGGAAGGATGAATCAGCATATGAAAAAAAATATGGTATAGGGTGTCTACAGAAATTGCAAAAAAAAGTTCCCTGATTTTTCCATGATTTCCCTGACTATCTTTATCAGACTTCCCTAATTTCTAATATTAACAATAATAAACATATGGTGTTTTTTCATGTATTCTTCTTCCTCAAATAACACACTTATCTAATCCAGCTTGCTAATATCTTATTTGGAAGAAAAAATAAGAGAAAACATAAAAATTGCCTAATATTCATAAAGTACTGGTTGACAATTTTATAAATCCAAACTCAAAATTTAGTCCAACAACTTTATATAGTGGCCAATGGATATATGGTGACCAGAAAATTTCCTCTTTTTCTGAAAAATGTTCAATCTTAAGACATATCTACATCTGACAGGATAGCTTATTGGATTAAGCTGGCAGCCTGGTGAGGTTATGCTAACGTATCATTTAAAATTTTCAAAAATGGATAAACTGCCTTCAATATAAGCGCTATCTACAGAAAATGAGGACATTGGATCACCTTAATTTACATTAAATATCAAAAACTCATACCATGTGCATCTTTTTTTAAATATTGGGAAAGACTAATCAGTATGTGAAAAAATATGGTATATAAAATAGACGAATCAGTTTTGTTGGCAAGGTGAAAGTGCAAATATTTTCACACACAGACAAATTTCCCTGATTTTTGCGTATTTTTACAAAATTTCCTGACATTTCCAGATTGATAAACCTCCCTGATTTTCCCATGATTCCCTGACTTCCAGATTCTGTATACACCCTGTATATAAAATAAATGAATCAGTCTCGTTGGCAATGTGAAAATGCAAATATTTTTGCATACAGACAAATTTCCCTGATTATCGAGAATTTTTACAAAGTTCCCTGATTTTTCCAGATTGATAAACCTCCCTGACTTTTCCATGATTCCCCGATTTCCAGATTCTGTAGACACCCTGTAGAAATTGAAATACAATGCATTTTGAAAAAAAAAATAATCTTTTTATTCAAGTGCAAAAAGATGTGATACCATTATGAAATCAGAAACAAGTCATGTATTTTCAGTACTTTGTCGGTTATTTAAGAATTTATTTCAATACAGGGCTCTATATGAGTATTTAAAATATTTTCTTACTGTACAGATAGCATTTTGGTGGAACAAACTATGTTGTTGTAAGTTTGGACTACACAAATAATTAAAAAAAAAAAAAATCCACTAAACACACTGAAATAACATAAAAGTAAGTTTATTTCAAGGTAAGAATTTTTTTTTTCTACAACAAAGTTGCAAGTCACATATCCTCATTTTTTATTACCAGTGCTTTGATAAGTAATTCATTACTCTGTATTGGATATTCACTTAAAAAAGATTGCCATTCAACAGTCACAATAATTTTTTGCAGATTTTTGATGAAAAAATCAGTGGCCAATTCAATCAGTACTTTTTCCGAATGTTGAAGAGCCAAAGCAATGGTACTGCAAAAAGTGTCCACGGACAAATTCATTTCAATGAACCCTAGGCATTTTGACCTTAGATCTTGTACATCATACTTATCGGCGGCAGTAAAAAGGCTGAAAGCATTTTCTGTTGAGAGGTTTTCTACATTACCACAGTAGAGAAAAGAGAGGAAGTCTGAAAAGCAAGACGGATCACAATCATCAATGTCTATTATACCAGTGGCTTCTTCTTTCATGTCATTTCTAAATGTGGAAGCGAAGACAGGAGAACGGGCTGCAAGGATGTTTCTGTGACCAGGAAACTCTTGTCCCCTCACTTTGATGATTACATCAGAGTTTTCTTGCTTCAGGAACAGTTCTTTAAAGTCTTGAAGTGTCTTGGTGCCAGGAACTGGAAGAAAAAAAAATGTTGTAATATGCAATCACAGCTTTAGTTAAAAACAAAAAAAAGAAGAAAAATTACATATTCTTAATAAAATAATAGCTGCAAATTATATTTTTTAAATTCTTTATGCAGAGCTTATACAGACTGCTAATAATCATATTAGTAATTTTAACGAAGAACATTTTGTAATTCTATCCACCACATTTAAATTTTGTTTCAATTCAAAAAGTCACAGTCTGAGCGGAGAGATGCCAGAATATTTTAAATGTATTTAAAAATTAAATGTGAAGGTAAGTTTATTTTCTGATTCTTAAATATGCATTTACCAACATATTTCAAAGTCATAGGATAATGAAGCACACATTTTTAAGGCAGCAGCTTCCATTTCCTTAATTCACTACTTAAAGAACTTTTTTACACATCCCGTCTGAAAATTGTTTTTCAACAGCATCATGATCTCAAGAGTGAACTTTTTTGTTGAAATAGCAATTGGTTAGCAAATTGGTTAATCAGCGAAAAAAAACTATAGACAAATGAAAATAATTTTAACAATATACTCCACCATGAAACACTGATTCTAAAATCACTTTTTTACGCCATAACATATCTCATTTATCGATCTAAATTCAACTGAAGCTTAAAAATAACTAATAAAACAAATGTACAATCGTGGAAAAAAAGAAAAGTAAACACCCCTACAAACTCTGCAATACACTATTGTAGAAGAAAGTTACTGGTAGCAAATGGCTGGTAATAAAGTCTACTTTTAAATGATGTATATAAAATTTTATTAGGGGGCCATTTACATATCAAAACTTATTCAAACTTTTTTTTTTTTTTTTCCTATAGCAATACACAAGTTTGACACCATAAATAAATTCTACACCCCTCAATTAGCCTAAAAACAAATTTTCATGAAATTGGTACAAATAGTGCAAGAGAAATTATTTTAAAATGAGTATATTTTAGGGTCTGTATCCAAATTGAAGTTTGGTATTCGATTGTTGAAATGCTACAAAATGACTATGTCACTGCAATTGATGTATTATTTCTTGCCAATATGACCGTTTCACTTGCTTAATATGTTTTGACTATTGCCAGCACAAATGTTTCAATAAAGTGAATAAAATATATTTTTTCAAACTGTACTTTTCTGCACGTCATAGACAGCCCCTTAAACCACGATTTTGGCGTTTTGAAATCATAATTCGAAAACTACATGGAAGAAAAATTTGAAATTGAGAATCCGCATAAAGCAGGACAGAATAAATATAAACTATCAAAAAAATTGTAGGTTGCAATTCATATTTTTTTCGAATTCTAATTTGATAATTCATATTATAAAATTTTAAAATTACAAATTCCATGTATTTATGTTTGAGTTTTTTACAGGGTTGGCACGATTTAAACCAACTGGTTTTTTTCTCAAAAAAGAAACCAATTGGTTTTTTTAGAAGAAATCTAATGACATTTTCTCTTTTTTCTTTATAATTTAAGTGTTTCAAATCATTGGATATAAATAATTTCTACTTTTAACACTTTATTTCTGCAATAAGCATTAGATATAGTGGGTCTTGGACTTAGGACATGTTGATATGTATTATGTATAGGATGAAAATTAGTATGTGTTGATGAACATATCTATCTATTGCTCTAAAAAAAAAGAAGCTTAAAACATGTGAATTTATCAAAGATAAAATAAATTAAAAATATTCAATATTTAGTATAAAATATTTTCATTTAAAAAAAATTTTCTTGATTGGAGAGATTACCTTTAAGAATTACAATCAAAATCAGGGTTGCAAAAAAGCCGGCTAAAATTAAAAAAAGCCAGGCCGGTGGCTTTTATTGGTTTTAACTGGCTTTTTTTGGCCATAAATGGCTTTTATACAATAAAGCATTGTAATTATAAACTACACATTTTAAAGTGTTTTTAATTAGTTTTAATGACATTTAATTGATGTACAGTTTAATAAGTAACCCAATTTCTCAATAATGAGGACATTAATACTGGAATAAAACTTAGATGATTTTGCTTGTGATTTGTATTCTGAATTGCACATATGTCAGCTAAATTTTAAAAGGGCCATACCAACTACCAATTTTTTCATTTTTACTGCTTTATAAAATTAAAGAGGACAATGGTTACTTAGTTATATGTTTTATTACTTAATTTTAAGAGCTATTTATACAAGCCTTATTTTATTTCTAGCAAACATTTGAAATTATACATAGTCATATTAATAAAAACACCACCATTTCTCACTTTTAAAAAACATTATGAATAGCATATGCATGAATATGCTTAGCAACAAGCTTTTCAAAATTTTATTTGGAGAATTTTTTTTTTTCTTGTTTTAAATGCTCTATTTTTTATACACTTATGTACCACTCTCCTCAAACAAAACATCTTTTCTAATTTCTCTTAACATTTAACTTAATCTCTCCATATGGACACATAAGAATGTTTCCATTTTGATGTGCTACATTTTGTCATTAAGGCTTTTAAATCCAAAAGGGCAACTTTCTGACATAAGTTTTAATTTATTTTTGTTCAGAAATGCATGAGACTAGCAGATGTTGTTGTTCAGAAACTATGTAATTGTGCTGTTTTTTTGCAAATGCAATAGATTTTTCAGAAAATAGTGTCAAAGTGAGCGTTTTGAATCGAATTTCTGCACGAAAGAAGAAACCACTCAGAAAAGGGTGAAAAAACATGTTTGTCACAAACGATCAAAATCTCTTATAACTCAATAGGTAATTGATGGATCAAAAAATGGAAAACACAGTTCGATTCCAAATCACTTCCATGGTCAGGCTTTCGAATTTTACATCTTTCCGTTAAAAAATGAATTTTAAATGTGTCAACATTTTGCGCTTGTTGAGCAGAGCAGTTAAGAACAGTTTTAATTAAATATAATCTTTAAAATGTGTAGTACATGTGGAGCTATATTAGTGTTGACGCTAGAAAAAAAGGACCGCCGGGCGTGAATTTTTCAAAAAGGGAACACTATTCCAAAAAAAAGGGTACATTTTTCAAAAAGAAAATGCTGTTCTAAAAAAGGGTGCATTTTTTTCAAAAAGGGAACACTATTATAAAATAAGGGCACATTTTTTTCGAAAAGGGCACACTTGTACCTTGTTCATAAAACATATTTTGAACTGGTTTGTTTGGAGTCCCTCCCTAGAATTTGCAATATTTTTCCGGTATCAATTGAATTACCATGGGGTGCATAGGAAGTGTTAAAAAAGGCAGCCGGGCACATCGGAAGGGTTTAAAAGAGCCGCCGGATGCAAAAAGGAAATAAAAAGGGCCGCCGGGCGCTGCACTTTGCTAAAGCGGGTTAGAGTCAACACTATATATAATATAGAATTTCAAAACACCAGTTTAAAGTCTAACTTATATCCTTTTCAATGTTTATATATATATATATTTTCTTTTTCAGACATAATGCGTTCACAGTTGCCTTCTAGAAGTTATAGACTTATTTATTTGATAAAATTTAATAGAAATCTATAATTTTTTTTAATAGAAAATATTTATAAGTGTATTAAAAATTAATTGGTCCAAATTTAAAACGAATTTACTGTAAACCAACTTTAAAAAATAAAAACTGGCTTTTTTCAATAAAAGCCGGCTTTTTTTAAGTGGTTAAAACCAAAAAAAGCCGTCCGGCTTTTTTTTTGGCCTGGCTAAAAGCCAGCAACCCTGATCAAAATATGAAGTTGAATAAGAGAATATTCAAAAATTGGGTGCTAGTTATAGCATTTTAATAATACCAATCTATTTTTTTTCCTGTTATCTGCTGAATCTAATGACGAAAAATGTTGACTTCGAATTGTCACTCAAAAAACAAAACCCCAAGAAGTATTTGAAATTTATTTTTTGAATAACTGTGAAAAAGAATATTATATTCATTAAACTACATCAAATGTTTATTATTATATTAGTGATCAAAATATTGTTTATAAAGATTTTCAGGGTATCAATGTTTCACTGTGTACAGCAGTTTATTCTTTGAACATAAGACTGTTACTAAAACTGTTTAAATTAAAATGAATTTTTTTCAATTTTCTACATAAATTGACTAATTATTTAATTTAAATTATTTTCAAATGAAGTTACACTACTTATATATCCAACAATGTCTATTTTTATCAATAAATATGCATGTATATGTAATAAGAAAAGATGTTATAAAAAAACCTGGTTTAAACCAAAAAAACCGTTTTTGGGTGTTTTTTAGTATTAAGCAGACGTAACTTTAGTATTAAGGTTAAGGTTCAGTATTTAGTTTAAAAGTAGACTTTATTTCCAATCATTTGGTACCAATAACTTTCTTCTATTATAATTTAGTTGCAGAGTTAGTAGGGGGTGTTTACTAACCCCCCCCCCCCCCTCCCTACACGACTGTACCAATTCGAGATGCTTTGAATAACACAAGAAAAAAAATTCTAGACTGATTTATTGCTAAACGGTGTTATGAAACAAAATTTGAATTAATTGGTATGGGTATAAATTAAAGGTATGAATAAATTCTGAAAACATTAAAATACAAATAAGTTTTAAAAAAATTAGCAATCACTCTTTTTTTTTTTTTTAAACTCTTGTAGTTTGACAATTTTAATCTTTTATTTTATTGTCAAATGAAACATTTTGTTGAGACTTGGAGCAATGGCAATGGGCAGCATGAACGCTATTTGATTTGCAGATTGCTAGCAGTTTCTTCATCTCCCTTCAATTGAAATATTTTGCCTGCTTTGATCTTTTTTTACCTAAATTTATTTTTACCTTTGATTGCTTGAATAATAATTAGAATAAATGTCATCTCCCTTCAGTTAAAGCATTATTCTCTTTCATTTGATTTTGTTTACCTAAATGTATTTTTACTTTTGATTGCTTGAATAATAATTACAATAAATGTCATCTCCTTTCAATTCAAACAATACTCTCTTTCATTTAATCTCTTTTTACCTAAATTTATTCTTACCCTTAATTGCTTGAATAATAATGAAAATTAGTTTCTTTTTACTGTGGTTGAAATTTGAAAGTATAAAAAAATTCTTTTCCATTATTTTAATTAATCAAATGTAGGTGTAAGTGGGATAAAAATAAACAGCAATTAATTTTGTAAAAAAAAGTTTATAAATTAGCCAAAAATAATCATATATTGGAATTTTCTCTCGTTATTATGTCCCTCAAGCTTGTCTTTGGACGAGGAGGGGGGAGTTGGTGATGTAGACGTGTGTGTGTGAGTGGACACAATAATGCTCTGAAATTCCCTTTCGATTTGAGCTCCAATTTGGTGAATATGTTATAAGCCACAGTCATTTTCGTAAAAATCAATGGACAGGTTTAGTATCGAAACTTTTTTTCAACAATTCTGTGAAAATAACTGTTGCACTTTTTCTCTTATATTGCAATTAAATTCTATTTACTGTTCATATTATAGTGATACAACATCCACATTTCACCAGAATGGGGCTTAATTTAACAAAATCATTTTCTTATTTTTAATTTTTTTATTTAAAGATCTTAATCACAACATGGGCGGATGAACATTTATTAAAAATTATGTCATTAGAAAAATGTTTAAGCTTTATGAATGAAAATACACATTTTCCTTAAAACATGACGTCATTTTTAACAGTGGAAATATTTCACCTTTGCAAAAATCAGGATCTAAGTATTTACTTATTATTATATTACTATTTATTTGAACACATAGTATTAGGCAAAGAGTTTGGAAAGCAAAGGGATCACTCCAGATTATTCCTTAATTCTGTATTAATTTAAATTGCCAAACACGGATTAATAAATCTCTACTTTGATTTTTTAATTTAAAAAAGTTTTTCTAAATTAAGTCACGTTCTGATTAAATAAAACTATTACATCAACATACATGAGATGAGCTTGAGCAATAAAAATATTTAATTAGCAAGTTAAAAAAAGAACTTATACATTTTCTCTGGTCATAAAATGGTTGACAAAAAATGGATTAGATACCAAACCTGTGGTCTTAGTGTTGACTCTTAGTCGCTTTAGCTGGGCGCAGTGCCTGGCGGCTCATTTAAACCCTTCGGATGCACCCGGCTGGCCTTTTTAACATTTCTTATTTGCTCTGTGGCTATTCAATTGATCCCGGGAAAATATCGCAAATTCTAGGGACTCTAAACAAACCGGTTCAAAATATTTTTATTGAACAAGGTACAAGTGTGCCCTTTTTGAAAAAAATAGGCCCTTTTTTTAGAATAGTGTTCCCTTTTTGAAAAAATGTACCCCTTTTTTTAGAATAGTGTTCCCTTTTTGAAAAATTCCCGCCCGGCGGCCCTTTTTTTTTTAGAGTCAACACTAGGTCTGATTTAATACAAAAATGAATCTCTCTTGTGACAGTGGGCTATATTCATTTGGTGAATATTAACATATTCACCAAATTAAGGGCTCAATCACAAATACCATTTCACTGTTATCATGGTTACTCACATACATACATACATACCAATATCATCGAAAAACAAAAATAGACAATTAATTTACCGTATTTTATGGAAGAAACGCCGCACCTGTGGGAACCCTACTTTTGTCACCAATGTCTCACTGACCTAACTTTAATCAAAGTTTTCTGAACCGTGTAGGATGTCTCCTTTTTAATAACTTAAGATTCTCAAATTTTATTTAAAATATTTAAATCAGGTTTTAAATATTTTTATGTCATTTTCAAATTAAAAAGACGTCAATTGGTATAAAACGATCCAGAGCGCGGAATGCGTACTCCTCTCCTTAGGATGTCCATATTATTGTAAGTGGTCGTGTAACTTAGCACGGTTTTAACATCGTATTCACATTAGTCCTTTTTTAGTTTCTATTTGAAACCCTCAAAATCCGAGTCACCAATATCTGAGTGAAAGAGTTGTAAATTTTCTTTGTCCACCAGTATGGTTTTCGGTATCATCATCGAACATGTCACACATTTCCAGTTATACCAGGATACAGTTTTCATTATTGGCAAAGTCAGAAAGTTTCACGTTGTTGAGCAGGGGACTTAGAATAGTTTTAAGGAATTTTTACGTTTTCCCAATTTTACGCGCGGTAAAGGGGGAAAAAAAAATCGTAAACACCGCACTTGACAAAAAATTTAACTTTCAAACTCGTAAACGCCACGGCGTTTCTTCCATAAAATACGGTATATATACAGTAGACTTCCTCAAATCGGCAACACTAAAATCCACACATCAACGTAGATGTAAACAATGAAATTTTCAGTTCAGATGTAGGGACAAAATTACAGACATTTATTTTTATATAATTTTGTATGCATTTTAATATGTAATTCTCATTAATATGACTGAACTGTTTTTCATGAAAGATGTATAAATTTATTCCTGAGAAAATTCAAAATATTGCTGATATCACTGGTAATCTTTTTACCAAATATATTTATGTATTAATCATTTTTTTTTTTTTTATATTAAGCCTGACTAAACCTCAAATAAAGATTCCTTATTTTATGATTTTGAAATGAATTAGTAGTGTACCTTTATGAGGTGAGCTGCATTGAATAAATCAAGATGAATGTATTTCATCCTTTATGCATATTTAATTACACGTTATTAATTATGTTCTTGAACTTTACTTTTAATAATTTAATCATTTGTAAAATTATCTTAATTTTCATTATTTTACTTTATTACTTTACTTAACTATTTTAATACTATACTACAGCTGTTCCCAACCTTTTTGGTACGCGACCCACCTTTAAGTAAAAATAAATTTTGCGACCCACCTAATATGAGGGTGTATCTAAATTTTGTATGACCTCTATAAGCTATCGGCTATACTATCCAATGAAAAAGGCAAATTTTCGTATGAAGGATGCACTATCAACAAAAACAAGAATTGGTACCCACAATGTGTGTAAGTTGAATAATAATTAAAACAGCAAATATAATGAAAAACATGTTTAATTATTATTAAAACACAACTTTACAATCAGCGAGATTTCTGACACTGGTGTTTACCTATGAGAGCATCTATAACAGAGTATAAACTAGTTAATTTTAATGGTGGGACCCATAGGTTGGGAACCGCTGCTTTACTATATTGTAAGCATTCATTATAATTTCAATTGCATTATTACATTCAAAATACTGTTTAAAAATGTAAACAAATCAATGACCAGAAATCTGCAAAACTCTGAAATTTGCACCTCTGGTCCCAAGCTGTGCGGATTTGAGGGAGTCTACTGTATATAATTCTACAAACATATGAAATAGGTTTAAAAATAGCAAAAATAGATTCAGGTAACCTCAAAATGTAAAAATTTACCGAAATACCCACAATCCAGCTTTTATCATGATTACAAAACTTTTCTTACACAGTATGTGTCTGGAAAGTAAAAAAAGGGGAGAGAGGTGCGGTGTTAAATGGACATTTTGCTTAGATTGTATGTATTCAGTTGAAACTATTTATTATTTTCATACAAACCTTTACAATCAGAGGCAGGTGACTCAGGTTTTTCCTTAGACTTTTCCTTTGACGATTCTGTAAATAAAGATTATAATCATAAGTTAAATTATTTATAAACTCAATTTACAATTTAATGTGTGTAACTCCACCACAATAAGAAAAATGTCTCTTCTGAGCAGGGCTTAATTTCTAACAAAAAAAGTACCGGAGCCCTAATATTTTGTGGTACCAGTACTAGCAACTGTAACGACCTCCCCCCCTCTCCCCCACCTGTCACTCCAATCTTTATATTTATATTTCGTACATTATTTGCAAAATTTAATGCATTTTTTTCTTTAGAAAAATAAAAATTTTAAATATATCTATCAGCACATACTTAGCTGTCAACTAGTCCACTTTTTAGTTATCACTCTTTCCGAACAGTAATCTTTGCCTAATTTTAATGTTAATTAACTGCAGAATTCTGCGATGAAATATGGTAAGGATTATGATTCGGAAATAGTGTTAACACAAAAAAGGAATAGTTCGCAGCTATGCATTTTTATGAAAAAATGCATAAAATTTACAGAAATTAATAATTATATGTTGATGAAATGAACAATGTTTTTTAATTTCCTATAAAAGGTGCATATCTCAAACTTTAATCGATTCTTTGCACATAACAATCTTTTGTGGTTAGTCCTGAAAATCAGATTAAATTAAAAATTTGACACCATTATCAGAAAGATTCGATGCTTTTATAGAAAAAGGGGAAACACTGCTTGATTACTTTCTATCAGAGTAACAGTACATTGCAATTATATCTACTTACAAATGAAGGTGACTTCGTAAATATGCAGAGCACAGCCTTAGCAAGCGAGCTTTCATGATACAAAATAAATAAAAAAAAAAATCACAAACTTTATTTTATACTTGTACGCAATAGAAGACAAAAAACCCCAAACAAACAAAACATCAAGCTGAGGCTCGTTGGCTAAAAAACAGAAAATAATCTTTTCAGGTTAGATATCTAAATAATAAAAAAAAACAGCCAATTAAAAATTATCCTACTGTCACAAAAGAAAATCGAACTGAAAACAAATTCATTATTCAGTCTATTGAGTGGCGCCATATCAACACGTCACTGCCATCAATGCCGACATAAATTTGCAAATATCAATAGAATAGAAAAACATGATTTCCCTTCATTTTGATCAAAATAGCATTAAAATGATTTGAAATAGAATATAATATGTAATTTTGAAGGAGGAATTTTTTTTCTATACATAAATAAATAAAATTTTGAATGCAAGACAGGTTGAGCTCCAGTGTGAGCTGTGTCCAAGCCCAAAAACTAATATAAACACTGAGTCTGTTTTATTTCCATCCCCTACGTGTGTGACACATTACGTCACATATAAGTGTTTTGATAAAAAAGAATGCAAGCTTGGAGATGGGAAGGAAAGGAAAGAGTAATTTAGGCTTCAGTTATTTGGAAGCGCTATTGCACTGGGCTCCAGAGCTCTGTATTTATGAGCTCCGGTGAATTCCGATCAATATTTAAATACTTATGAAAAACACAGAAGTACCAGAGCTGGGCTCCAGCGCAAATTAAGCCCTGCTTCTGATAACATACTCAAAAGATCAATATTTTTATATTTAGTCATGAATAAGAAAACAATTTGAGTGCATGGCCTTTAATACCGATAAGCGGCCTTCCCTTACAGCGTCTTTTACAGATTTTTTTTTTTCTTCTCAATTGTGCAGCTGTCTGAAATGCAATTTTGTAGAAACTGCTTGCTAATTAGCATTTGTCAAGCAGTGTAGGATAAAAAAAAAAGATAAAGATGGCACATGCAATGCTTGTTTTTTACCAGTCCCTCTACTGTTTATGAACTTTTAAAATTTATACTTTTATATTTAATGTTATGATTAGAAGAAGAATATAAAATTCTCCTTACCTGAATATAACTTGACTGATACTGTTTGAGAAAGCACTTCGATTTCGTTTATTTTCTGGGTTCGCATTTCACATACAAGTATAAGAAAACGTTTCACTGCAACAACTTTCTTATCAAGAAAAAAATTATCTTTTGGCATGTAAAGTAACCAACCACCTATATAATCGTCATCGAAAACATATGTTGCATTAAGGGGATTGAATTCTTTTCCTCGGTAAGTTTTGAAATAGAATTTGTAAAAAACAGATTGTTCTGGAACTTTATAATCCAATCGTTCAATTAATAATTCAATCCATCCCTCGCTTTCTGTTGAAGTGCGGCCATAAGGATAGATATGAAGAATCCAAGTAGCGTCTGCAAATGAAAATGTCGGACTCTGAACGTCATTGTCCACTTGATTTGGAAGAATTTTATTTATAGGAATTTTCCATGTTACCTCTTTAAACAAAAAAGACTCATCAGAAAGTTCGCCAATTTTCTGAACCCCTGAAACTTCATCCATCAAAGCCATTAATTACCTATAAAAAATGTTAAAAGAATGCAGAAATAATTTTTTACAAGTTAGAACAAACTACATTTCAATAAATTGAAGTTCATAATGACAAAAACAAAGTTCTGTTATCATAAGTAGTACATAGAAACGGAACAGGCATTGTTTAATTGTTACACAATGGGAATCTATAAAATAGGGGAGAGGGGGGGGGGGGCACATGTGAACAGTACATATTTCACTCAGTTAATTTGAAATAAAAAAAATTCAAAAAATTACCAATTGATGGTAGTACTGGTACCATCTTAGTACCAATACTTAGTACTCTGGTACCAATATTCAGTTCTAAGACTTATCTAAATCTGATGGGATAACTAATTGGATTAAGCTGGGCACCTGGTCAGGTTATGCTAGTGTATCAGTTAAAATTTTTAAAAATGTGTAAATTGCTTTCAATATAAGTGCTATGTACAGAAAATCAGGACATCTGATCACCTTAATTTACATTAAATATCAAAAACTCATACCATGCGCATCTTTAAAAAAATATTGGAAAAGATTAATCAGCATGTGAAAAAACATGGTACATAAAATAGACGAATCTGTCTCATTGGCGAGGTGAAAATGCAAATATTTTCGTAATATAGACAAATTTCCCTGATTTTCCAGTATTTTTACAAAGTTCCCTGTCATTTCCCTGATTTTTCCAGAGTGATAAACCTCCCTGATTTTTCCATGATTCCCTGATTTCCAGATTCTGTAGACACCCTGAAGAATTCCACCAAGCATGGTTGGTTTGGGTAGTTTTTTGACAATGTCATCACTGTCCACAAACTATTTTCAACATTTTCTGGATAAATAAATGGGTCAAATTTAAGTTCTCGTTTTCTTAGAAAATTGATTCCACATTCAGATGATAAAATCTTGTTTTAAATTTTTCCTACGAAATGACTAATTTTCTTCCTTCCCAGAAATCGCGCAATGACAAAGTCATTTCCATCAATCGACAAATTGTTTGGATTTTCAATGATTTCATCAGAATGGTTATCAAGTGGATCTCGGCCGGTTGAATCATAAACACAATAACTGCTTGTCCTTTGAGCAGGATGATTGGTCATTCAGTCTTGAGCAGCCATATTAACCCTCACCACTCCATTGGCTCCACTGCAGAGACATCATCTTTCTTTGCAAAATTTGTATTTCGCACCAGTAATAAAGGAAAATAAAATTTACCTTATTTAATCAGAGCATTTTTGAAATTGTGTACTTGAAGGAAATTTCTTTTTAAAAAGTGGTGCCGATCGAATAAAATTTGTGTAAGAGACGCCAGAGCGCAAAGGGTTAAAATATCTTTTATGTAGTCCATATACAGTACGATCCAGAGGATGCAATTTGTGAGAAGTGTGCGGTGATATTTTTAACAAAATTATTCCATTTTCTTTGGCATAATTCAAACTCTCAATGCTTAATGGTTATCATGATTATTCATTATGATTAACACTTTACTGTTACGTTTACAATATCTTACATTCTTTACAAAGTGCTGTAAAAATTTTGCAAAGTTAGACATATGTCTCACATGTGCATCCATCCACCATGTGCTTGCTAACCATCATATGCAGCCACATATTAACTTTCTATCTTTGTAAACCATCTAAAATCAAGGCAACCATATTCTAATACAGATATCTAAATGTCACAATGAGAAGTAGGGGGTTAATAAAATTTAACATTAATTTAGCTTAACTTTGGCTTGGGGACACTTGATCCCCAGGATCAAGTCTCCCCATAAAACAGGGATCAAGTGTCCCTAATGTGTATGTTTGGATAAAAATATTGCTAAATCAAAAATAAAGAAACTGTACTGGATTTAAATAACAACATTTAAGCAGTAAGGAATGTTAGTAAATTATATCAATAAAATTAAGTAATCTAGTTACATTTAGCAAAAAATATGAAACACAAACTGCCTACTCAAAAAGAAGTTCGATTGTAAGAAAACAGATATACCTTTCTTACAACAAAAATAAAAATGGCTGAATGAAATTATGTTGCTAGATCTATTGATAAGGAATCACTTTATTAATGTTTCCAGTTTCGGAGACTTAATTGCATTTTTTCTCTGGTTTTAAACCTAGGGATCAAGTCTCCCTAGGGATCAACTCTCCCAAGTCTCCTCAACATATGGGGGCAGATGTGAACAGCTCACAAGTGTATTTTTTAAGTCTGTGAATGCATTTTTTTTTTTAAAGTTTAAAATTTAATTACCCTTGTCAAACATTGAGCTATAAATTCAATGTTTTTAGGATTGCTTCACAGTTTTAATTTACTGGAAGTTAGATAACAATTAAAAGTGACTCAAAAGGAGTAGGCATATTAGTGTACAATTTTACGAATAATTTCTTGTATCTATGTTGAAACATTTATTACCCGACTGCCAAGAAGGGTTATGTGTTTCATGCATATCTGGGTATATAGATTTCTTTATACTCTCAAAACATCCCAATGGTTGGACGGATTTTAATGAATGAGGTCTCTATCGATTTGTCTTAACTGTCTGATGGTTATTTATAGGCTAGGTTTTGTTTTTATAAATTCGAAAAGGCGGCCTTAAAATACAAAAGGGCGGTACAGACGAAAAAAACTTTTTAAGCGAACTTTTGAGTGGCATATCATTGGATAGGTCTTTGAAAATGAGGACGATGTTTCATTGACTATTTTACAGTCAGAAGCTCCGTTTAAATGTTACACAACCTGGAAGTTGTGTAGATAAGATCTCTAGCTTTACTGCAGCTCTAACCTTCATAGACATCTATAGGCCTCATCAAAACAGTGTTTATAGATAAGAACTAACAATTAACCCCAACTTAAAAGTCATCAATACAAGTAAATAAAAAACTTAGGTAAGTAATATAAAAAAATAGTTTCACATTGATGAAAAAAATTTAATTAGTCCGTTTTTTACGCAGTCAGTTTTTTTTAATTTAATTTTTACTTGTTGATTTATTCACACAACTAGAAAGAGGGCATCTAATTAGTTTTTATCACAGTTTTTACACACAAAAAATTATTTTTGCCTTATTTATGCATGTGTTAACATGTGCCCCAGCTATGTTCACAACTACCCCTCAACCGGGGCACATGTGAACAAATTTAGACAATTTTTAGAATGATGATATAAGTTAGAAATTCTTGAAAAATGCATCCAAAAGTTTCACCAAAAGAACAAACAAATTCTAAATATTCATACACATCAATTTTTGGATCAATAACTCATAATAATTTTGAGAAACAGTCAAAAATGTAAAAATTGTTCACATGTGTCCCCCCTCTCCCCTACTGACATAATTCAAAATGATGGCCTATAATGTTCAGTTGGTAGGGTTAGGCATGGCTGTTTGTAACACTTGATAAAATCCCCTGAAAAAAAAGGCTGAACTTTCATGGAGTCACGCACCCGCGACCTTTTGACGAAATTCCAGTTTCTTCCAAGACCTTTTGACGAATTTCCCATTTTTTACGCAATCTTTAGATCATATATTCCCGTTTTTCGGCGATCTTTAGACGAAATTTGCGTTTTTTCGGCAATCTTTTGACGAAATTCACCTTTTTTCGGCGATCTTTTGACGAAAATCCCGTTTTTTCGGCGATCTTTGACGAAATTACAATTTTCCGGCGATCTTTTAACGAAATTCCCGTTTTTTCGGCGATCTTTTGACGAAATTCCCGTTTTTTTTTCCGGCAATCTTTTGACAAAATTCCCGTTTTTTCCGCGATCTTTTTACAAAATTCCTGTTTTTTCTGCGATCTTTTTACAAAATTCGCGATTTTTCCGCGATCTTTTTACAAAATTTGCGTTTGTTCCGCGATCGTTTGACAAACTAGTTTTTTTTCTACAATCCTTTGACAAAATTTGCGTTTTTTCCCGCGAATTAACGGAATTCCCGTATTTTCTCGTCAGGTGAGGTGGAATGGGTATAAAAATACAAGTTTTGGAAATGATTATGGAATCCCCTATGGCAGATTTTTTTAAAAGATTTCTGGGACAAGCTTTATTAGCAGCAAAAAAGTTTTGCAAAATAATATTTTTTTAACAGTAGAAATGAATGAGAAATTCATACATAACACAATGAGAAACAAGAACAAAAATCATGTGCCCAGCCTAGATTATGAACACAATCCAACACATTCAAAATACTGTAACAAAATTTCACCGTTTATTAAGATGAAAGATGTTATCTAAATAAGCAAGGGATGATGTTCTGAGCAATTATTTAAAAAGTTTATACTAATTTAATAAATAAATTCTTCCATTATTTTTCTTATAATTTGTTGGTTGAGTACAAGGTTCCCTTAATGGTCACATTAAATTACGGTTTAAAAATTGAAATTGCTTATTGGCATCACTTTTTTGAAAAAGAAATATTCACCTTATTTAAAGACAGGTAAAATGAAACCATAATAAAGTCAATTACACTATATATAAAACTGGTGGGAATCAAACAATGTGAATAAAAAACACAGCCCGCGAAAATCACTGGAGCGAGAATTAAGGGTTTAAACTGCCACAATTTAATTAAATCCATTTACTGTGTGTGTGGTGGTGGAGGGGAGAGATGCATTGTTCACATATGTTTAACAATTAAAATATAAATTAATGCGTATATGTACGCTTCATTTTTCTTCTTGCTAGATTTTGAAGATAAGGTCATTCTTATTCTTAGTATAAATAAAAATATTAAACTTATCTCTTTCCACAAAGTTTATTAAAAGCCTATTTTTTTCAAAAAATATGTTATGTTTTCAAAACATAATTACATAAAATAAATAAGGAGTTAATTAGTTAAAAGATTAGCATAAAAGATTTAGTCTTTTAGAAACTTTCAATGGGGCTTTAGTAACTTTAATACTTTTAATAAAAACAAATCATGAAATTCTTGAGCCTGTTGTGGAAAAACATACAAAATTCGCTTGAAAAAAATCCACAATTTTCAGCAATCGGTTGCAGGTAAAAAACCGTAAAATTCGTCAGTGCACTGCTGAAAGAAAATTGTGAAAAAACCCACGATTTTCTCTAATCATCACAAGAAAAAGCCTTAAAATTTGCCTATGTGGTACAAGGCAAAAATTGTGAAATTTGCAAATTGGTCGCGGTTAAAAAAAAAATCGCGAAATTCGTCAGTCGATCGTCAGAAGAATTTTTGAAATTTGTAGATCAGTAGCGGAAAAACCTCAAGGTTTTCTCTGATCAGTCTCAAGAAAAAGGCCCCAAACATTTGCCTATTGGTTCAAGAAAAATATTACGAAATTTTAAAATCAGTCACTGGTAGAAAAAAAATGTGAAATTTGTCAGTGCATCGTCGGAAATTCGTCAATCAGTCATGGTAAAAAGCCCTCGAGATTTGGCCGGTCAGTCGCAAAAAAAGGTTTTCGATCAACAGAAAGAAAATATCGCGAAATTCACCGATCTGTCGTGGGTAAAATGCAAAATTAGTCAATCGGTTGCAGAAATCGTTCAAGTGAACAATTTTGCCAATCAGTAGAAGGAAATATTGTGGAATTCACCAATCGGCCGCTTGTAAAAATATGCAAAATTCATTGGTGTATTGTTGGGAAAGCTGCGAAATTCATCGATTCATAGCAAGGAAAATGCACTCTTTTCTCCAAATGGTCACAAGAAGGTACTGCAAAATTTGCTTATCAGTACAAGGAAAATTTTGCAAAATTCCCCAATCCATCATGAAAAAAATCCTGCGAAATTCGTCAGTGGAACATCGGGAAAAATCACAAATTCGTTGATCAGTCACAGAAAAAAACAGCAATTTTTGCTAATTGGTTGGAAAAAAAAAAAAAAAGACAAAATTTGCCAATAAATAGAAAGTAAATATCGCAAAATTCACGCATTGGTGGCAGCTGAAAAATTATGAAATCCTTTAGTTGATCATTCGAAAAATCGAAAATTCATCGATCTTATCAGTCTCAAGAAAAAGAGAAAAAATTAACCAATCGGTAAAAAGAAAATATAATAAATTCGCCTATCAGTTGCGTGTAAAAAAACCTCCAAAGTTGCCAGAAAAGTCATGAAATTCTTCGATCAGTCGTGGAAAAATACAATGATTGTTTCCAATCTGTCCCAAGAAAAAGTTGGAACATTTGCCAATTAGCCGTCAGTAAAAAACACAAAACTCATGGATTAGTCAAGTGGAAAAAATTATGATTTTTGCGAAACGGTTGAAGAAAAATATCACAAAATTCGCCCACCAGTCGCAGTTAACAAGAACGAAATTCGCCAGTGAATTCTGGAAAATATCTCAAAATTCTTCAACCAGTTGCGGGGAAAAAAGCGCGAAATTTGACGATTGGGTCTGAAAAATAAATGCCAAATTCGCCAGTTAACAGAGGGGAAAATCTGAAATATTGCAAAAATCGTCAATCGATTGTCAGAAAAAACTGCGAAATTCATCATTCGATTGGGGTAAAATCACAAAATTTGACAATAATTTCTTTTGTGTGAGTATGTCGGCGTTTTACGAAATGTCTTTTGCATTTCTATAAAAGATGCAATTGCACTTCTTCATATATAAGAGAATCTCCCTGTGACTTTTTTTTAATTTATTCCCTCAGAACATTTTTGATCAACTGAAGTTCGTTGCAGAACATTGCGAAGTGTTCTGCTTTGGGGCCTTTCTGCGACAATGTCATCGTGTCGCCGTATTACTGCTATGGGTATGGAATCATTCCTAAATGAAAGGAATTTATAAAAAATAATGATTTAGTGTTGACATTGCATTTATAGACTAGATATAGATTTATATAGACTTTCGCTACAGTGTCTTTTACTCGGGACGTGGCTGGGGACGTATGAACCTTGCTTCAGCAAAAGAGTCAGACTAAGTGGAAGAATAAAGGGCTGCGGACGAAGAAAGGCCGCTCGCCGCGGCTAAAAAAAAAAATTACATTTTCATTGTAATTTTTTTTTTCGAAGGACTATTTATTAAACTTAAAAAGTTATTTATTAAAAAAATTATTATTTATTAAAAAAATTATTATTTATTGATTATTTATTAAAAAAAAGTTTTCTAATGGCTGTTTTTATACCCACTTCACACCATAGGGTGGGGTGGAATGGGTAACAATGTTTGGTATGATCCATGTCAATTCAGGCAGCCAAAGAAAAAATCTTACCTTCATAGTCTCAGAAGTTTTTGAATTGAACATATGTTAAAATTCAATAAAAAATAAGATACTTGTATATTTTGGTTTTGCCCAAAAAAATTCCTGGCCCGAGATACAGGCCGCCAAAGATGGCATCCCGGGCACCATTTCCAATTCGCCATTTTCGATAAAAATTTTAAAGTGCTCTATCTTTAGAACGGTGCAAGATATTTTGTTGCAGTTTTTTTTATTTTAAAGATAATATTCTTCTGTTTAAAATGACATACCCAATTTTGAAAAATGTATTCAATTTTTCTCGTGGCAACCTTTTGAAAAAAAAATTAAAAAAAAAAAAAAAAAAAATTTTTTTTTGAAAATGCCAATCCTAAAAATTTTGATTTTTTTGCTGTTGATCAATACCATTGGGAACTATCTTCACTGTAAAGGAGAACTTCCACTTTTGAGTTTAACAAATTTTAGAAACATTTAAAAAATTCAGAGAATTTTACAGGAACTGTATATATACAGTTCCAGTAAAAGCCACTGAATTTTTGCTTATTTGTATCATATTTGTAAGGATAAGCCTACTATATATCCTAAACAAGTTAGAAATTGCAATATCAAATGTGGCAAATGAGGTGCGTGCATAGTATTAACTAGTTTTATAAATATTCAGATCTTGGTGCAATAAGTGTTACACTCTTGGGCAAAAAGGCATGAATACAAGATTTACTGTAATTTCATATATTAAATTCAGTAATACGGAAGTAATATGAATCCATCTCAAAAGGACTTAATCGCCATGGCAGCCTAGAATCATTGCCTATCATGGTATATCATTGAATCAATTATGTATTATAGGATTTTTAAATAGAATGAAGAAAACTTTTATTAATGTCTTTTATGTTTTAATTTGATTTTCATAGCATTTGAAGTGATACATACTTTATTGCAGAGGTTTACAAAAAATTACTTCCTGTGTCATAGAAAGTGCATAGTGTTTACAGGGACACACAAAAGATTTCAGATACTTTACCTTATTGGAAATACTGTACATTAGCAATGATTTCTAGAGGTGCATTTTTAGTTGCGATATGAGTTTTTAAGTTTAATTAAATATTTCCATATTACGTTGTGTGTATAAAGGCTGTAGATCATATACAGGGCTACACAAAATAAAACGTAAGGGTATTGCTGGAAGTGCATTTTTAGTTGTGTTTGAGTTTTTAAGTTTAACTAAATTTTTCCATATTACGTTGTGTTCAAAATAAATGCTGTAGATCATATACAGGGCTACACAAAAGAAATCTTAAGGGTTTACTGAGTATGAATGAATGTAGGGATTGACCGAATACCGAATAGTCGATTCAGTATTCGGTGATTCGGCATGTAAGCCGAATATTCGGCTTCGGCCGAATATTTTTAAGTATTCGGCCGAATAATTGCGGATAAGTATTTTCTTAGAAGTAGAAGGATTCTCTTTTACTAGTGTTCCCGCTAGGCCATTTTTGAAGGGTGCAGCGCCCTGTCCCTTTTAAAATCGGTAAAACGCGCCCTGCCGTTTTTTAAATCGGCAAACTGCGCCCTTCATATTTCAAAAATAGTCAAATGTGCCCGGAGTCGTTCTCAGCGATCGCTTTAAGCGATGCCGCGGACGCGCTATAGCGCGTAAATCACGCGAAAAATCGGAGACGGGACGCAAAAAAATAGTTATTACGTGTCCGTGGGACGCGTAATTTCGTCAAAAAATCACGGAAAAAAGCCGATTTTCGTCAAAGGATCGCAAAAAAAAGCGCAAATTTCATCAAAATATTGCGGAAAAAACGCGATTCTCGTAAAAGTGCCGCGAAAAAATAGCGTATTTCTTCAAAAGATCGCGAAAAAAATAGCGAATTTCATCAAAAAATCGCAGGTAAAAAGGCCGATTTTTGTCGAAGGATCGCAAAAAAGCGCAAATTTCATCAAAATATCGCGGAAAAAACGCGATTTTCGTAAAAGGGCCGCGAAAAAATAGCGTATTTCGTCAAAGGATCGCTAAAAAATAGCGAATTTTGTCAAAAAATTGCGGAAAAATGTCGATTTTCGTCAAAGGATCGCAAAAAAGCACAAATTTCATCAAAATATAGCGGAAAAAACGCGATTGTCGTAAAGGGGCAGCGAAAAAATAGCGTATTTCGTCAAAGGATCGCGAAAAAATAGCGAATTTCATCAAAAAATCGCGGGAAAAAAGCCGATTTTTATCGAAGGATTGCGAAAAAAGCGCAAATTTCATAAAAATATCGCAGAAAAAACGAGATTTTCGTAAAAGAGCCGCAAAAAATAGCTTATTTCGACAAAAGATCGCGAAAAATTTGTGAATTTCGTCAAAGAATCGCGGAATAAAGCCGAATTTTGTCAAAGGATCTCGAAAAAAAGATAACATTTCGTCAAAGTATCGCATAAAAAACACGATTTTCGTAACAGGTTCGCGAAAAATAGCGAATTTCGTCAAAGGATCGCGGAAAAAAGGCGAATTTAGTCAAAGCCTCCAATGCACCAAAAAAGATGTGCAAACCAAACTTATCGGTAGAACATTCATAAAATGGGATTTAGTTTTTTTTAAATGAGATTCTTAAAGCTACAGCATGATTTCAGTGTACTTTAATAATGTATTCAGTATATAGACCAGTGAAAAATCTCCCCCCCCCCCCTTCTTACTGCGGTATTACTATTAATCGATTTATTACATTAATTTTACAACAAGTTATTTTAATGGTACTTTAAAGTACCATTGGTGCATAAAGGGTTAATCAGCCCCACAGTTCAGTTAAATATTTAAAATTATTTACTTTATTACTTTTTCTGTTTTGTTTGTTATTTTATTATAAAAGAATTTGAACTCTTAGAATATTATAATTTTTTCTATTCTAATTGTAATTTTAAGTATAAAGTAAAATTTTACTAACGATAAATAATTCATTATATAATCAACTTCCTTCCCCACCCCCCACCCCCCCCCAAAATCGCTTTTGTCTCTTTGCCTCCACCTTCACAGCTCACAAAAGCTTATGATCTTTAAGTTATATTTGGTGATTTATTGTAATAATAATTAATTGGTCACCCATCTAAATTTTACTACCCCTTAAAATCTCTGCTTTACCCTTAAAACTGCTAGTTTATGGGACTAATAATTTTTTAGTTTTTTTATTTGAAACAAAATTACTTACCTAGATCTTTGAAATATCAATTTAAAAAAAAATATATATATATAATCTGTTACTAAATGTGCGCATAAACAATGATGAGTTTGTAGTAATGTATAATTCTTATATCAGTTTCGAAGATCTACATTTTCTCAGGGTCAAAACTGGGGCGGGGGGGGGGGGCACAGGAGGCATGTACCCCAGGCGCCAGTTGTTGATTTTTCTCACGTCCATGTTTAGCACTATTTTGTTAAAATCGTCCTGTCTGGGGTATGCCAAAGCACAGAAGAATCTAAGGATATGGCATAAGGATGCTGTATAAAGCGGAATTTTTTTCAATTCCGTTTTCAAGATTTTAATGAATCAATATTTGACAAAGTAGATTAAAGTAGTTCAGTATTACATATTTTATGATTACATAATTTAAATTTTGAAATATGTTGGCTATTAGAAAATTAATAAAATTTTCTTTGTAAATATACTTTGTGGAGGAGGGGGGGGGGGGGGCACCAAAATCCATGTTTGCCCCGGGTGCAGAAAAGGCTAGTTTCGGCCCTACATTTTCTGAAGAAACAATGCCCTTTTTCGCTGAAAAAAGTGCCCTCTTTCAGCTTCAACTGTGCCCTTTTTGTGGCTAGCACCCTGCCCTTTTTTTTCCTAGAGTGAACACTACTTTTACTTAGAAGTAGAATAGGCTAAATGATGAGTTTCAATATTATGTGCATGAGTTCAAAGTTCAGCTGCACTACCAAAAACAAGTTAAAGGCCATTTTTAATTACAAAAAACTCTTTCCTTCCTAAAATAGTCTATATATGGGGGAAATCAGAACAACTGTCTATGATAGAGAAAAAAATAAAGTAAGGAATATGGGTATCTTTCCCTTACTATTTAATTTTAATTATTTCTACATTAGTTTTTTCAATTTAAATTTATTTAATGTGTATTTTCTTTAATATACACCTCAAATAAGTATATCAGAGTTCATATCTGTATACTAAGGTTTATATTAAAGAAAATACACACATCAAATAAGTATACCCCTATGCCTATCCTATAGCTTTTATAACCATTAAATTAAAATCGCTTAAAATTATCTTCATCACCACAATGATAAATATTAATCAAAATATAAATATGTATCAATAATTTCACAGAAAATAGTTAAATGTACAAATTGATATGATACCTTTTATATTTGAGAACATTCCAATTCAATATGTATATAATTAGACAATCAGTAAATCAGCTTAATAACAACATTGTTTCTTTTTATTTGAATGAACTTTTTTTTTCTGAGAATCCCTATCCTTAATAATAGCCTGTATAGTTAATACTTTCATTAATCTTGATATTGACTAGTGATAAAATAATAAAAAATAAGTAATGGGTTAATGAATTTGTGAGTTGAAAGAAGTCATTAAATTTTTTTGTGTAATTAGATTTAAGGATAAAAAAGTAACTAAATTAAATTACTAAGAATTTAATTTTAATTAAAGTTTATTAAAAAAGCTAATGTATGCAAAAATGTGTATTAAAAATTTTTAAGTATTCGGTTGCCGAATACCGAATATTCGGTGTATACACTTTGACCGAAGCTTCGGTATTCGGCAAAATTGCTGATTCGGTCAATCCCTAAATGAAAGTAGCTTAAAGGTGATTTTTAAATGAGTTATGCATTTTTACACTGAACTACATTTAGTATACTAAGATATGTTTGGAGAATATAGATAAAATGATATACAGGTCCACGCAAAGAATTAGATACATGGCCGTCTATAGATGATAATCTCTGGAAGTGTGATTTCACTGGTTTTAAGGATGTTTTAATTAGGGATTGACCGAATACCGAATACTTGATTCGGTAGTTCGGCATGTAAACCGAATATTCGGCTCCGGCCGAATACTTTTAAGTATTCGGCCGAATAGTTGCAGATTAAGTATTTTTTTAGAATTAGAAGAATTCTCTTTTACTTAGCAGTAGAATAGGCTAAACAATGAGTTTTAATATTATGTGCATGAGTTCAGAATTCAGCTTGCAGTACAAACAACAAGTCAAAGGCCATTTTTTATTTAAAAAAACTTTTTCCTTCCTAAAATAGTCTACATAGGGGTGAAATCAAAACAACTGCCAAGTAGAGAAAAAAAAAAGTAAGGAAGATGCATATCTTTCCCTTATCATTTAATTTTAATTACTTCTATATTAGTTTTTTTAAATTTAAATTTATTTAATATGTATTTTCTTTAATATACACATCAAATAAGTATATTAGAGTTCATATCTGTATATCTAAGGTTATTAAAGAAAATACACACATCCAATAAGTATATCCCAGTGCTTATCCTATAGCTTTTATAACCGGTATATCAAAATCGCCTAAATTTGTGATCTTCATCACCACAGCGTTAAAATATTAATAAAAATATAAATATCTATCAATAATTTGATAGAAAATAGTTAAATGTACAAATTGATATGATACCTTTTGTATTTTGAGAACATTCCTATTCAATATGTTTATAATTAGACAATCAGTAAATCAGCTTAATAACAACATTGTTTCTTTTTATTTAAATGAACTTTTGTTTTTTTTTGGCAATCCTTATCCTTAATAATAGCCTGCATAGTTTCAATACTTTCATAGGTTATTTTGGGGTATTGACTACTGATAAAATAATAAAAAATAAGTGATGGGTTAGTAAATTTGTGAGTGGAAAGAAGTCATTAAATTATTTGTTAATTAGATTTAAGAATAAAAATGTAACTGAATTAAATTATTGAGAATTTCATTTCAATTAAAGTTTATTAAAAAAGTTAGTATATGCAAAAATGTGTATTAAAAATTTTCAAGTATTCGGTTGCTGAATACCGAATATTCGGTGTACACTTCGACCGAAGCTTCGGTATTCGGCAAAATTGCTGCTTCGGTCAATCCCTAGTTTTAATCTTACCGTATTTTCGGGTGTATAGCCCGCATCCAGTGTATAGCCCGCACCCCTAAATCGAGCAGTACCATAAAAAAGTTCGTGTATAAGCCGCGGAGCTGCATCGTTGTATAGCCCGCGGGCTATACACCATCTACGAATGTATATTTCGACCAGGGTTTACGCCGCATGTGAAATTTCCGCGGTAATCGCGAATGGCGTGCTAAACAGAAACACATTAATAAGAAGAATTAAGAAATCATAAAAATGAAATTATTAATTAGAAATAAATAATTTAAATGCAAAATTCGAAATTATTAATATAATTTAAATAATATAAATACGAAAAACTACACTAAAATTGCGTGAAATTTGCAGCTTAAATTCCGGCATATGGCGCGCATTATTACCTTGGTATATCGCGAATGATTTTGCAACAAAAAATTAATTAAACTGAAATTTAAAAAACCACAAGCACCGGAATTACAGGGCTCCCACTAGATCCGTTTTTTTTTGTCAAAGTCTGTATTGGTCCGTTTTTTCATTGTTAGGTCCGTAAAGTCCGTTTTTTGACACTTTTAACCGACTTTTATTTAAAATTTCCCGATGTTTGGCATTTAGCAGAGCATCGCGGAAAAATCGCGCTTTTCGCAAATATATTCCAAAAAATACCATTATATTTCGTTAATCGGTCACGAAAAGAATCGCCAATTTTGTCAAAGGATTGCGAAAATGTGCAAATTTCTTCAAAAGATCGTGAATTTCGTTAAAAGATCGAAAAAAAAAGCGGTCAAAAGATCGCAAAAAAGACTAATTTCCTCAAAAGATTGCGAAAAAAAACGCAAGTTTTGTCAAAGAATAGCCAAAAACGCGTTTTTCGTCAAAAGGTCGCAAATTACAACAAAGGATCGCAAAAAACACGCAAATTTCGGCAAAGGATCGCGAAAAACACGAGAATTTTGTAAAAAGATCGCGCGATCTTTTGTAAAAAGATAGCGTTTTTGGAAAAAAAACGCGAATTTCATCAAAAGATCTCTCAATAAAACGCAAGTTTTGTCAAAGAATCGCGGAAAACGCGATTTTCGTCAAAAGGTGGCAAAAAACACGCGAATTTCGTCAAAGGATCGCGAAAAAACGTGAATTTCGTCAAAAGATTGCGAGAAGAACGCGAATTTCATCAAAATATCGCGAAAAAAAAACGGTCAAAAGATTGCGGAAAAAGCACGAATTTCGTCAAAAAATCGAAAAAAAAAAAAAAAAAACTAATTTCGTCAAAAGATTTTAAAAACTTTAATTTCGTCAAGAGATAGTGAAAAACATAAATTTCATCAAAGGATCCCGAAAAACACGCAAATTTCTTTAAACAGTCGTGGAAAAATTCGTGAAATTCAATCTGTCTTAGAAGATTTGTAACCTCTACCAATAACAATAGCTTTAAGATAATGAATTTCAGAATTTGAATCGGAGCAAGCGTTTTCTTTATAACAAATTATACTTTGAACATTTATTAATTAGTGACAATTGAAGGAAAGGAGGGTTTCCTTGCTTATTTTATTTTACGATTTGCGAAAATAAGTTTCCTTTTGATCTCTTTTTTTACAAAATATGTGCTCCCTTTTGGGGTCCCCCTTTTTACTACACAAGTTGAGTGGGAGCTCTGGAAATATGAATTATTAATTTGATATAAATAATATAAGTACGATATTCAAAATTAATAATTCATTATAAATAATATTTAAAAGAAAAAATCCCGTTAAAATTGAGTAAACTTTTCTATACACTAAAGAGCGTCATGAGAACGATGGGGCGTTAGCAATCTCAACTTTAATTAAGTATCTTAAATAGCGTGCTCGAACGATATTAAAATGACGACGTGCTAAAATGACATTTATTTTCACAGTGCCATATATTAAAATTATTTACAAATAGATAATAAACGTATTATTTTTAATATTTAGCGCTATGTACAAATAAAATAACGCTATCACATCCCTTTTCGTCAATTGAATAAGATATAAAAATTCTCATTTTAATCATTTCTAAAAGAATCTGTAGATCGGGAATGCAGATGTTTCGGATTTTTTTAAGAGGGGGAGGGGGGGGGGGGGGGGGTATTAAAAAGAAACCTCGCACAATAATTCATCGAGAATTTTAAACGGAAAAGCATGGAATCTGCTGGCATATCTATCAAAGTGATTTGAAAATGAATGCGTTTTTCCATTTTCGATAAATGTATTATATCTTAAGTTATAAGCGATTGCTAATTGATGATGACCTTTCCCGAGCTGTCTCATCTGGAATTCAATTAAAAAATTAACTTTCAGCATTTTCTAAATGTTTTTTCCCTTATCAAAAACTGAAAAACGCTGTTCGACTTCGTTAAGTATTAATAAATGCGGCAATAGTTTTATACATTTAAAATTAAAAATGACTTATACTGAATGCAGCCGTTATTTATGTGTGTATGCGTGTTTTATAATAAAGTTATCAGAAACAAAACAAAACTTTTTATTTAATTCGAAACGGTTTTATTTAATTCCAATCAATTTGCTAGAAATTTTATGACCTACTTTTATTATTTCTTTGCACGTGGAGCGATAAGGATTATAAACATTATATGATTCATGCTAACCACTACGAAAATATATCACGTGCGATCCTAAAGCTACTTTCTTTTTTTTTTCCCCCTTCTTCTATCGCTCTGTTTGGAACTTTTTAGCTGTCAGAATCTCGAAGAAATAAATATAGATTTCAATTAGAAGATTTTGCTTTAAAAGCATTTATACACGAAGTGATTACCAAGAAGAAAAAAAAAAAATACTTACCATCACTGTGCTGTTTCTTAAATACAAGATGATTTAACAATGCAATTTAATCTGATTTATTTTATGGTCGTTTTTGAGAATATTTGGCGTTATTTGTAGATATTTTAAAAATACTTCTTGCATGAACATTTAAAAGTTATATTTTATATTTATTTCAATCACTTGGTACAGAATTGAATCCTGCATTGGGTCGGGTAATCGGATAGTACCCGAACCCGACTAAAGTTCGGGTCGGGTTGGCGGGATTTTTTTCTTCTTTCTTTTGACGTGGGTCGGGTTGGAATTTGATTCGTTCGAGTTAACTCTTTTTTCTCTCGAAAAGATGATGCTGAATATTTGTTAAAATGGTAAAAGCCGAAATAATTTGATACAAGAAAAACATAATTATAGACTACTTTTCTGTAAATGCATTAAAATATGGATTAATTTTCCTTCATTTTAGTTTCTGGTTTTAATATTTCGGTTGACAAAATTTGTTCTTGTCGGGTCTCGAGTTGACTTTAAGTAGAATTTTCGGATTCGGATAGGATACAATCCGGACCTTGCAGTTCAGGTTCAGAGTAGAGTCCAACATTTGATCTTGTAATCTGATTTTACCTGCTATTGTTTTTTTATGGATAGAGGGGGGGGGGGGGATGTATTTTTTCTAGAAAAATACATTTTTTACAAATAGATTATTTTCTTAGAAAATATGGAATATTAAGCATTTAAAAAAAAAGTATATCCACTAATTTGTTTTATGTATCCTATGAATATTGTTTTAAATCATTTTTATAGGATTTTCACTTAAAACGTACACATTAAAGATCCGCATGGACCTGGTTAATCTCTTTTTATTAGACTCGGGCCGGACCGCGATCGAACTTAATTTTTATCTGCGGTCGCTCCGGGCCGGGACTGGAGAAGTACTTTTTTTTTTTTTTCGGAGCCATGTTAAACCGGCAGGTTTTTGCGAAAATAACAGTGAAATTTTTCCTTTGTTCGACGAAATCTTTTGAAATTTATTTCATTTTATTAAATTATAGAGAAATATATTTTAAAAACTCTTTCTAGAACTTCTCTAAGTAATCAATAATGTTGCCATTCCATATTTCATAGATTGTGGACATACTAGTTTAAGCTTCAAAATGTTCGCATGAGTATGTAAAAAATATATCTTAAATAATTTTATTTATAGGATCCCGGACTTGATTTAATTGATTTTTCTTGGCTAGGTGGGCCAAATTTTTAGCATAAATGGTTCAAGTTTAGCCCAGGCAGGGCCAATATATTTCGATCGCCTGGGTCTAAAAATTTCGGATCACGCGCATTATTTTAAAATTTCTCATCTTTGGTATCTGAATTTTTGGGAGTGAAAAAAAAAAATTTAATCGCGCGTAAACGCCGCATCGCTTGAAATTTCAATTTAAAACACGTAAACGCCGCGGCGTTTCTTCCGTAAATTACGGTACTAAAATCTTTTTTTTTTTTTTTTTTTTTTTAATAATTCCATAATAATAAAACCAAATTTTAACTTATTTATTATTATAATTATTTTTAATCTGGAAAAAAGTCACTTTTTTTTCCCTTTAAAAATAACAAAATTATTGTCAGAGGTAATTCGACAAATATTTTCGTTTTTCTACGCCCCGCCAGTGGCCGAGAGGTTCTGCTCTCAAAAGCTGGTAGACGGGAGGTCCTGGGTTCAAACCCAATCGCGCCCGTCGGCATAATCGTTCGGAGTTTTCTTCTAAACTTGGATTTTTGTGCGTAAATACGGGTTAGGTTCCGTTAGAAAGACCCCCCCGGAGGGCATCTCCGGGCCCATTTCGTAGATAATTAGCTATCATAAGCAACACAATACACAAATTTTTCCACAATATTTTTTTTCATGTCAAAAAGTAAATGTAATTATTGTGCTAATTGCATACATTTCTGGCAAACATTAAATACCATTTATCTCGGTTTAATTTTTTGAATTGCAGCAGCAGATAATAGGTAAATTATCACAACAGTAACTTTGAGAGAACCGGATGTAATATACAACTGGAGCCATTAATGGCATTTTACCTTCTAGAAAATATGTTATTATTATTTTAAACAATAATTACTATAAGTAATATAAAACTACTGTATAAAAAGGCACACAGTAATTCGCGCAAAAATATTTATTTTAATCACTGGAATCGGAAAATCCTTCAAAATCGAAAGTTTCCGAGTCCGTCATAAACAAACCAATAATATCTCTATTTCCAAAGACAGAAATAAATAATAATAGCATTTAAACAGTAAAAAAACATTACAAACACGGGAAAATTCTTTAAATTTCGGGGCATAGCGAAAAAAATTTACAAATTTCGACGATTTTTGAAATTTTTTCGGGTTTAAAAATTATGGAAAAATCACGATTTTCCGTTTCTTTTTTTTAAAAAAATCTTTGTATAGTCCGCACCGTGTATAAGCCGCAGCGGCTGTTCCAAATGTTTTTTTCTAGTATAACCCGCGGGCTATACACCCGAAAATACGGTAATTAAATATTAGCTAAATAGTGGCATGTATATAAAGATAGTAGGTAAAATACAGGGTTGTATGAAAGTATTCAAGTATGCTTCCGTCTATTGACATAAATTTCTAAAAGTTAAATTCCGACCTATTTATGTGCTTTTAACAATTTCCAACATAGTTGAAAGTCTTTATGGATTCGATTTGTTTGCCCATCTGTCTGAACTCTAACTTGTATTAATATAATTTGTATTGCTGTGTAATTGATATATGTTATTGAGATTGTTTTACTATGTTCGGTAATTGAAAATAAAGTATGTATCACTTCAAATGCTATGAAAATCAAATTAAAACATAAACGACATTAATAAAAGTTTTCTTCATTCTATTTAAAAATCCTATAATACATAATTGATTCAATGATATACCATGATAGGTAATGATTCTAAGTTGCCATGGCGATTAAGTCCTTTTAAGATGAATTCATATTACTGAATTTAATATATAGAATCATAATAAATTTTGTATTCATGCCCTTTTTGCCCAAGAGTGTAACTTATTGCACCAAGATCTGAATATTTATAAAACTAGTTATAGTATGCACGCACCTCATTTGCCACATTTGATTGATATTGCAATTTCTAACTTGTTTAGGATATATAGTAGGCTTATCCTTACAAATATGATACAAATAAAGAAAAATTCAGTGACTTTTACTGGAACTGTATATATACAGCTCCTGTAAACTTCTCTGAATTTTTTAAATGTTTCTAAAATTTGTTAAACTCAAAAGTGGAAGTTCTCCTTTACAGTGAAGGTGGTATTGATCCAATGGTATTGGTCAACAACAAAAAAATCAAAATTTTTGGGATTGGCATTTCCAAAAAAAAATTTTTTTTGAAAAAAAAAATTTTTTTTTCAAAGGATTGTCACAAGAAAAGTTGAATACATTTTTCAAAACTGGGTATATCATTTTAAACCAGGGTTGGAAAAAAACCGGTTTTTTTTGTAAAAAACCAAAAAAACCGGTTAATTTGGTTTAAACCAGGTTTTTTTGGTTTAAACCGGGTTTTTTAAAATATAATTTCCTATTGCATACAGATGCATATCTGTCCATAAAATAAACATTTTTGGATATTATATAAGTAATATAACTTTTGAAAATATTTAAATTAAATAATTACAGTCAATTATACAGAAAATTGAAATCATTTCTAATTTAAACATTATTAGTAACAGCTATGTCTTATGTTCAAAGTAAACTGCTCTACACAGATCTGACATTGATACCTTGATAGTATACATTGATTAATAATATAATAATCAATCAATAAACATTTGATGCAGTTTCATGAATATAATATATTATTCTGTGGTTGTTGTTGTTATTATTATTTTTTTTTAATATCCAAATACTTCTGGTTATTTTGTTTTCTGAGTGATAACTCCAAGTGTCCAAGTCAACATTTTTGGCCATTAGATTCAGCAACTAACAGAAAAGATTGATTGGTATTATTGAAATGCTATAACTAGCACTCAATTCTTGCAAGCTGTGTTATTCAATTTGATATCTTAAGTCACTCTTTTAAATTCTTTAAGGATAATCTTCTCCAATCCCAATCGAGAAAATTTTCTTTTACAACTTAACCAAAATCTTAAAGATCATTGTATTTAGTTATTAACTGCTGTAAATAATCTGCATTTTTTAAATGAAAATATTTTATGCTAAATATTGAATATTATTTATCTATTTTATCTTTTCTCTTAAGAAAAATCTTTAGGGTACCAGATATGTTCATCAGCACATGCTAATTTTCATTCTACATCATAGAAACATGACCTAGGCTCATTATGCCTCATGTTGACTGCTAAGATGAAGTGTTAAAAGTAGAAATTACTTCTGTCTATAATTTAAAACAATTGAATTACAAAAAAGAGAAAATATGTTAGATTTTTTATTAAAAAAACCCAAATGGTTTTTTTGACAAAAAAACCAATTGGTTTAAACCATGGTTAAAACCACTTGGTTTAAACCGTGCCAACCCTGTTTTAAACAGAAGAATATTATCTTTAAAATGAAATAAACCGCAACAAAATATCTTGCACCGTTCTAGAGATAGAGCACTTTAAAATTTTTATCGAAAATCGCGAATGAGAAAGGATGCCGGGGATGTCATCTTTGGCGGCCTGTATCTCGGGCCAGGAATTTTTTTGGGCAAAATGAAAATATACAAGTATCTTACTTTTTCTTAAATTTTAACATATGTTCAATTCAAAAACTTCTGAGACTATGAAGGTAACCCCCCTGCCTGAGTTGATATGGATTCAGCCGTTTAAAAAGCATTCAAAACAACAAATAACCGAAATTTTAGTATGTTATACATTTTATAACATCAAATTATTTATTGACAATTATATTGACCAATTTTTTTCTCATTAAAGACATAATGGCCCTGATTATTAAGTGTTGGCTGGCTCAGCTTCCTGACAAGTTGTTCATTGTTGATTTCTACAGGAATTTTACAACATAATATAGGTCAAAATTGGGAAATTTCATTAGCGGCCACTGGCCAGTAGGACTAATTTTTTAAGTGGCCACTTTCTTTAAACTAGCGGCCACTTTTTTATTTCAAAATGCTAAACAGTAAAATTTCTATAAGTATTAATCTAAAACTGAGTAGCCCAAATAAATATGTTAATATAAATATATTGGAAGCAATAAAAGTAGAATCGTTGATGAAATGAAAGAAAATTTTATTATCTCCTTGTAAAAAGTGGACGGAAGGTGGCCGCTGATGGACAATTTTTCACTAGCCACTTTTTTCATTTACTGGCCCTGTGGCTAGTGCTAATTTTGACCTTTACAACATAAGTAAGAGTATCTGATGTTTCAATTACTTCAGCAATAAAATATTTTTTTTTTACATTTTTACTCTAAGTATTAATCATCCCCTAAGTTTTTCCTCTAATCGTATAATCATTTCACCCCACTTCACATTTTTAATTATAACTTTAAAAAAATAAAGGATTTTTCTTACATGTTTGTTTCAGTCAATAAAGGACACTGCTATGTACAACAGTAAAAAAAATATTTCTGCAATAAAATAAAAAAAGACAATAGGGGAGAGTGGGAAGGAATGGCCAAAAATAAGAAAAACTTCTTTCTTATTACTTTCTTTTTACAAAAATAAAAAAATCAACTGTGTTTGACACAAAAACTTCGATATATAGAATACAAAATGAAATACTTTCTAATGTCCTTGAACAATATAGAAACATAATTTGCAGAAACAATTTTATAAATAGATAAATTGTAAATTTCAAAATGTGTCCCATACCTCCCCAGGACAGCTATAAAACAATGTATGATAAGGAACAAATAGTCTAGTGTCGGCTATATATACAGTCTAACAAAGATTGTAGGTTGATAATGTCTGTGGTACAATATCAAATTCCATTACCTTCATCACTGGAAGGAAAATTCAGGATTGTCAGTCAGGGATGACATTAAAAAATCATCAGTTCAATTTATTTACATTTTGAAGTGAATGAATATATTTATAATGTTATAATTAATATAGGGGAAGACGGGGTACAATGAAACAAAATTTACTAATTTTTTTTTCCTATCCCCAATTTTGCATGCACAAAAATATAATTAATGCATATTTTTAATCTTGTATTTTCCCCATCTAAATAAATTTTTATTAGGTTCTAAACAATATCTTTATGCTTGAAAAATAAATGTCTTACAGTGTTTCATTGTACCCCGTATGCCGGGGTACAATGAAACACATACTGGGGTACAATGAAACACTCCAAATGATAGAAGCAATTTTCACCCAGTATAGTTTATTTTATGAAAAATGAGATAAATACAAAAACAAAACTTGATAAAAATATTATAGTCTAAGATGAAAAATAAGAAAATTCTATTAGTTTAAGAAATACCTTTCATTTTACATTAAATTGGCGCAAGTCAGTTTAAAAAATTAGCATTTCTGTTGATCCTGAAGGAATATCGGGTGGTAGTTTCAACAGAATGAGTTTTTTTTTAAATGTAAGTTTCTAAAAAAAAAAAAAACTATGTTGGAGTCTTTATATCAAGTATTTCACATTTGACTTCATTTAAATGTATGATTTCCCCAACAGTATATATTTCCTTATGTTTTCATTTATGCGGATACTGCTTGTGCCATACATGTTGTGTGTGAATATCTCATTCTTAGTACCTCGATGACCAGCTGGGCCTGGAAAAAAATCTGGATCATCTACAGAGTCTGTAGCAGGCAGAGTTTGTTTACAAAACAATCCCTTCTCAGCTTTTTTTCTCTTTCTATATTTTAATTGCTTAACAAGAGCATTTTTTACTGACTTGGCTAGAACAAAACTCTTTTTTTTTTCTGTTTTCCTACTCTTACTTCTAATATATTCTATTTACTACTTTTATTGCTATAATAAAACATGTTTCATTGTACCCCGCACTGAGGTTACTAAATAAAAATTTATTTTCAAACTTCTAATATTTATTTTTTTTTAGTTTGGTTTTGGAAGTATGAAGACAACAACCCAAAGATAACAATGTATAGAAAAAATAATTATTACATATAACAACAAGGAAAAAGAAACTAAATTACTTTTAGTAAAGAAAGTTACTTTCAATGGCGTAAAAGCAATAATCTTCTATTGCTACTGTTGTAGAAGTGTGAATGTATCCAAATCACATCAGTAATTGGAACATATAGTTGTATAACATATATATAAACTGCAACTCTCTATGACAAATTTGACTGATTTTACAAGTAATGTTTCATTGTACCCCGTAAAGAAGGAATTAGACATGTCCCATTCCAAAGGTCAAAATTAGCACAGCCACCGGGCACAGGGCCAGTAAATGAGAAAAAGTGGCCAGTCAAAAATTGTCTATCAGCGGCCACCTTCCGGCCACTTTTTTACAAGGAGAGAATAAAATTTTCTTGCATGTCATCAAGGATTCTGCTTTTTTTTGGTTCCAATATATTTACATTAACATTATTTATTTGGGCTATTCAGTTTTAGATGAATACTTATAGAAATTTTACTGTTTAGTATTTTTAAATAAAAAAGTGGCCACTAGTTTTAAAAAAGTGGCCACTTAAAAAACTAGTTCTACCAGCCAGTGGCCGCTAATGAAATTTCCCAGTTTTGACCTATACCCATTCCTCCCTCTACCTTCTTTTATATTAAACATCTTGTATAAACAAAAATGCTACTTTTAAGCATAGTTTAAATTGTGGGTAATATACAGTATATAATGTTCCATAAATAGGGAAACTATTACATCTATGCATAAACAAGTCATTAATATACAGACAGCATAAAAAGTATATGAAGCAAATTTACTTTTAAATCTTGAAATACTTTTTGGTTTTTTTTTATACAATCGCAAGCTTGTGCAGACTAGCTACTTTTTTCAACTGAAGATTCCGGTGCCATTGCTTCACCTAATGTGTGATTGATGAAATATATTTAGAATGATACAAAAAGAGAAAAACCTACTGTCCCATTCCACCCCACTCTCCCCGAAAGTTAATGAAGCACTAAGAGATGTTGACATTCACCAAAATTGTGGTGGCTTTCAAAATTGATTTTAAATGGATTAAATGTTGCAAATAGTTTTTTTTCTAAACATAAAATAAAAGTTGAATGGTTAATAAATTATATACATGATTTACAAATTTTTTTGTACATACTAGTATGATTTTAATTCAGACACAAAACAGTATTACCCATTCCACCCCACCTGACCCTATGAGAGATACATCGAGATATGCATTCCTAAAACATTTTTTAATACGATGAAATCTGTATAATTAGAAAATCATTGTGTGCTGTTGATGAATTAATTACAACATTTTATTTTATATGAAAATAAACAGTTTTGGTCAGAGGCACAGAGTGCCAACTAGGACCACACCTTTTTTTTTCCCAAGTATAATTAATTAATAATTTTGTATATTTATGTATGTCTTAATTAATTAAAAAAAAAATTCGGACATTTTCGTTTTCGTACGAAAATAGGAAGGTTACCGAAATTCGGTTTCAGTTACTGTTTTGTTCAATTCGCAATTTTATTTATGTTAGTTATGTCAGCCTTTTACTGCTTATCAAAATTATAAAAAAATTCTCAAAGATTAACATGTGATTTTACAATCTTTGAAGTAAATACAGTGAAATGCGTTTAACATGAAATAACGATTTGCGACACGAAATGCAATTTAATACATTTTTGTCCTTTTAACACGAAACAAAAATTGCTTAGCACGAAAAAAATTCACTTTCGAGCTAATTAGTTGAAGTTGAAATTGGTCAATTTTGTGTTAAAACCATCGATTTGTTTGTGAAAATCAGAGAATTTCGTGTTTTATGTAAATTAGCTTATGTTTTATGAGCACAATGGCTGACAAATTGGTGCGAAAACAAACTGCTATCCAATGATATGCTACTCAATAGGGTGCATAATTTTTTTTTCTTCTCTACTGCCATTTTGAATTTATAAAAACAAAACCTACCCTATAACCATGGGACAGTTAAAACGAATCGATGGAGACCTCATTCATTAAAATCCATCCAGCCATTGGAATGTTTCGAGGGTATAAAGAAATCCACATACCCAGATATGCGTGAAACACATAACCCTTCTTGGCAGTAGGGTAAAAAGAAACGAAAACAGAAATCGGGTAATTCGCAATATACTCTCATTCGCCAATCTCTTTCGATAACTGCGCCAATGTGGCAATCGGGCTGCTCCTTGGACGTCACAAAATATGGCAACCCTAAGATTTCTCCGGAGAGAGTTGATGGTTTTAAACTCCTTGTTTTCTAAGCTGCTTTCTAATTGGATCGAATTGGAAGCTTGTTTTTTTTGTAAAAGGCTTTCTTATTGGACAAAGAGGAGAATCAAGGAACATTTTGAATTTGTTTGGAAAAACGTTGATATTGCTGCAGTGGATTTTCCGTTGAAGAGTTGTCACTGTGTGTCGCAGTCGCGTGTTTTTATTATTTGTTTTCTCAATCTTGTATATTTTGAAACAAGTACTTATCTGGATAAATGCTTGATAGGTGAGAATAAATATTCGATCAGTTATTTTTCTTTTATTTTTACCTGTATTTTTGAGCATTGATTGAATTATGTACGAAAGAAAGGTTGATTGTTCCAAGCTATGAATGACTAAAAGTGACAGATTGAGTGATGCTTTTGAATGACATCCTAGAGCACAAGGTAAAATTATGAATAAAAAAACGGGGGGTTCAGGGGGGCGGTAGCCCCCCTGATTAAAAAAAAAAAGGGCCCCTCTGATAAAAAAACAACAACATTGTTTTGCTCCCATTACTGTTAACAAACGCTCTTTTTTAATAATTTGGGTAAGTGAAAGTTTTGTTTTTTGGTATATTTTATAAAATGTATTTTTAAAAATATGAAATGTATCTTTTTTTAAATGTATTTCGAAAAAATTTGAAATTTTATGTATTATTTTTACTCAAAAATACAGGTTAAAATAAGAGAAAAATGACTGATCGAATATCTATTTTCACATTTTAAGCATTTGTCTAGATAGGTACATGTTTCAAAACATACGAGAAACGAGAAGAGAAAACAAATAATAATTTTGCGTACTCTCTCCCGGATGTTGCAGCGCTCCGGGAGTTAGTACGCGAAAATGCGCCAATTTGGCGATTTTTGAAAATTGCGCCAAGGAGAGTAAACTGCGATCGCACCCAGAAATCTGCAAAGAGTTTTGCATCACCAATTCTACATTATCAACAGTAAAACAGGGATCCCATTACGTTAATGTTTGAGCACAGTATGTTTAAGCCTGAGAGAAAACGTATGAGAACAGCTAAGTACGAAGATTTAGAGACAGCTTAACTTATTTGGTTCAAACAAGCTAGATCTCAGAATGTTGTAAAAGACACTTAAAAAAAGGGATCTGATTTTTTCCCCAAAAACAATATTTTGTTTATTTGCTTTTTATCATAATGGTTGCAACTTTCTAGTAGTTTAACAGGAAATCGAAATAAAATTTGATGACGTCGAAAATATTTGTAAAGTTTTTTTTTTTTTTTTTTTAAAGAATCTTTTAACTCGAAATTCTTTGAACACGAAAACATTTTTCGGTCCCCTCAGTTTCGTGTTAAACGTATTTCAGTGTACATGCTTTACTAAAAAATATTCAAAACTCACTCACAAAAGAAAATAATATTTACTTACAAGCAGCTTTTACAATAAACATAAAACAGTCTTGCTAATTTTTCGAAACAATAATTAAAAACAAACTAAAAAACATACAGGGTTTATGCAAGATTTATTACAGTTTTATTTCTTTTACCTTTTACTTCGCTTTTTACTGGAAAACAAATACAAAATAGACGCCGGGTGGTTGGTTGGTGCAGTAGGAAAAGAAAAACAAGTAGGCTCTGTTCACGAATAGTGATCATGTCTGCCACTCATAATGAAGATTAGACAATATGCATTCAACCGCCAATATAGACTAACAACCAATCAAAATCATCCTACTTTTGCAGACTTCCAGGATTTAGCCATATTTATCTGTGGTTTTATTCTCTGTGCTTTCTTGCACCAACCAACCATTCGGCGGTCTGTTTTGTAAACGAAAAGTGAAATAAATCTTGCATTTTTCATCAATTTGTTTGATTTTTCGTTGGTCTTTATTTTTTTTGAAGGAGTAGCAAGACTGCTTTACTGTTTATTGAAAAAGATTCATATATGTAACTTTTTCTTTTTGTTTGTATTGGTTGATTGCTTTGAGCAGGTTAGCGAGTTTCGAAGGTTTTTTTTTTATTGAAATATGTTTTGCCCTATAGATCATGAAATTGCATGTTAACCTGTAAGAAGTTTTCAAACTAATAATATTGATAGACAAGAAAGGGTAAAGGGGCTGTACATATTAAACACTTTATCTCTGTGTTAATTAGTAAAACAAAATAAAAAAGAGCTTCTATAAAAGTGTAAAACTTGGTTAAACTAAATATTTGTATTTAAGAAAAATGTTTAATTTATTATTTTTATAAAGCTAACATGCATATACAAAACAGATTATCAAGCAGTTTCAAGCTTTAAATTTTGAAACAAATGTTAGGAGGCTACTTCAGTCAGACGAAAACACCCGTTCGCTAATGTTAATCCAATGGGAGAAATTTTTTAAGATATCTTGTTTGCATTTTAGGAACAGATGTATATAATCCTGCATCCGCCATTATGGGTTTTTTTTTCTTGGCGTGATTTAAAAATTGTTTTTTAATTAATAGTTGTAATTATTATATTCCAGTTTTTTCAATATTATATTATTCCATCAACAATATTTAATCATTGGCGACATTTACTACTTGGCGAAAAAGAAGTTTTCATGCAAGAAAAAAAATCCAAGATGGCGGATGCGGAATTGTAATACATCTAAGCTGCATTTTAATATTTTTAAATGATTTTTATTTTGCATTGGATAGCTGAAATTCGTTCTCTACATCGGCCGTTTTTTACATTTTCGATTTTTGTTTTCAGGTAATTTTAATGAGGAAACTTTCACTTTCAGAACCAGTTTCAAAAGTAAAAGAATCCTCATAAAAAAAAATCTGCAAACAAAATCAAAAAATTACAAAATGGCCTTTGTGCAGACGAACCTCAATTATCCAATGCAAAAAAAAAAAAAAAAAAATCGTTTAAAAATATTGAAATGCAAAGAAGATATCTTTAAAAATTTCTGCCATAGGATTAGCTTTAGCAAGCAGGTCTTTTTGCGTGACTGAAGTAGCCTCTTAATGTACTTCCCCAAAGAACCAGTTGTGCAAGAATTTTAGGGGTGTAATTTCTGAAGTAAGATTTATCAGTCATTGGTTAAAGTGAAATAAACTTAGGTGATTGACAGGTGCCAATGGACGATCTTTTATTGAAAGCAAGTGCTCTTGAAGTGCATGTAGTGTGGTGAAAAACTTATGCTAAAGTATAATTGAGAACGTTTGTTAAACAAATATTAAACTGAAAGAAGGCTGTGGTTCAAATTTGACGACTAGGCATAACTTTGTTGTCGTAAAATGCAATGATTTAGTTGCATTTGACGAATAACTATCGCTAATTTCTAACTCTGCTCCTACTGTATATATATAATCAAATAGTATATTTTAAAAAATTGCGGCACAGATGTCATATACGCACCACATTAGCGCGATTTTTTTTCTGACGCCAATTTGGCAAAAATCTCGTTTTCGAATACAAGTTGCATATATAATTTTTAAAAAGGGAATATCAACAAATAAAAAGAAGTTTAATTAATACTATAGAGCAAAACAATTTGGTATTTGTTAGTTATCCCATCGACCAAATTACTGTCACCAAATTGTAAGATTAAATGACAATAATGGTTGATTGTAAATGTCATTCACTTGACAACACGTGTTTACGTCTTCAAGTGATTTTTATTTTGACGTTTTATTTGTATTTTTATTAATTTTATATTAATTTATTTGTTCTTTCGTTATTTAAAATAAAAATTATGTCAATTTGTATAATTTGGCAGGTGGTTTGGCGATTTATACAATTTGGTGAAATTGGTCGATGGGATAACTAACAAGTACCAACAATTTATATAATTAAAAAAAAAAAAAAAGTAAATAAACAATTTATTAATAAATAATGAACAACATCTGGGTTACCATATCAAGCAAAATAACGACATTTTGGCGCAGTGTTGGCAAAAAAATGGGTTTAAAAAAAAAAAAAAAAACTGGTTTATTTTGTTTAAATTGCATTTTTTGTAAAAATATCTTATTCCTATTACATATACATGCATATTTAATTATAAATATAAACATTGCTGGGTATATAAGTAATATAACTTCATTTAAAAATAATTTCAAATAAATAATAATTACAGTCAGTTATGTTGAAAACTGAAATCATTCAAATTTAAACACTATTAGTAAAGTAAGTTGTGTCTGATGTTCCAAGAATAATATGCTCTACATTGATACTTTGAAAATCTTGATAAACAATCTTTTGATTACTACTACTACTAAGTAAATAGTATATTATGTTGTTCCATGAATGTAATGTACTTTCCCATGGCTATTCAAAAAAATTTCTTTGAAATACTTGTTATCTGGGATGTCGGACTTTTCTGTTGGAACACTACATGAACAATTATGATCTTTTATTGAAAATAAAGCTTTTTATAAGGAATTCCTGGAATGATATGACATTTAGCAGTTGAGTCTTTGCATCTTTGAAGGAGTTTTGTCACTTGACACTTCTCTTCTGAAACTTCCAGGTTTCACCAACACCTATTTACTAGCACTTACTATCCACCTATTTACTAGCACTTACTATCCACCTATTTACTAGCTTTTATCTAAGCTGTGTTATAGTACACATTACTTTTAAATGACTGAACTAAAAATTAATAATACAGTGGACGCTCGATTTTACGAACCCGAGGGGGCGCATATAATGTGTTCGTAAAATCGAAAGTTCATAAATGGGAGTAACATTAGTTCAATGGGATGCTGATTGGGATCAGTACATCAGTTCATAAAAATGAAGACTTTGTAAAATCGAGCACCTACTGTATATCTTTTAAGCATTTTTTTTAAGAGACTTTTCTTTTTGTTATGCCTCAAGCAAACCTTATCTCGGGACAACTCCCCCCACCATTTTCTTGTTAGATCTAATGTAGTGGGTCTGATTATATCATAGAGGATTTAAATATATCTTGTTACATATATATATTAAAGCGTAAACCTGATTCTGTAAGATCAGACTCAAAAATTTGCGCATGCGTGAAGTTAAATTTACTAGATCTTCCATTTAGAGGAAAGGCAGAGCAGGTCTGGTTAGCCGAGTGGTCTAATGCACCAGTTTAAAGCTCCGAACTTTTGTAGACGATGCAGGTTCGAGCCCAATGCCCGGCACAATGATTTCTGTACTACTTTTTGGCGATAATTTATTTCGATAATGACATATTTTATTAAGAGGGGAAGTTATATTATTTTGATTTTATTATTATTTGAATGGTTTATCATTAAATAAAATTTAATACTCAAAAATATTTTGAAAAAATAATAATTTTATATTTAAAATATTTAACCTAAAATGTTTTGCATGTAATTATCAATTAAATAAATTGAGCTGATCTACAACTTTTATTTGTAATTTTTTACCATTATCAAGAATGTATAGGTGTGTGAGTCGAGTCAGAAGGAAAAGTTTGCCATTCTTTTCCGTAAAAAAAATAAATAAATAAAATGGAAAGAAAGGAAAATATTCATATAAGAACTATAAAACAAATTATATTGATATCCATGGTTTAATATAAAAGTAAAATAAAATTCAAGTAATACAAAATATATATTATAAATCGTTAGTTGCATCAAGTTTCAAAATTAGGATTTTAGAGAACGAGACTGATATAAATAAAATTCATGGCAGCTTTTAAAGGTCGTGTAGTTAAAAAATAAATAAATAAAAATAGATATTGTTATTTAAAAAAAAAGAAAAGGAGAGAGAGACCGTAGTAAGTAAAAATAAATGCTCTGCCCAGTATGTTTTGGTAAATGGAACAGATGTCATATTCGCCCCATATTGCCGCGATTTTTTCTGTCGCCAATATCATATAGGCAACAGGTACTTAACTTGCGCCAAAGTGTCGTTATTTTGCTTGATGTGGTAACCCGGATTATGTTGTTTATGCTGTTGATGTTTTCGCCAAATTGGCAACCGAAAAAAATCGCGCCAATATGGGGCGAATATGACATCTGTGCCGGTAAATTTCTGATAAAATGCAAGCATAATTGGCTGTAAATTATAAACTTAAAGTTCTTTTCACTTCATTCAATAAATTAGTTTATAAAAAAATATATATTATAAATCGTTAGTTGCATCAAGTTTCAAAATTGGGCTTTTAGAGAATGAGACTGTAGTAAGCAAAAATAAATGCTCTACTCAGTATTTTTTGGTAAATTTCTGATAAAAGGCAAGCATAATTGGTTGTAAATTATAAACTTAAAGTTCTTTCACTTCATTCAATAGGTTAGACTGACAGCACCTTCTAGCTTGCCTTCAAGAAATAGGAACCACTTATGCAATATAAAAATTTGTCACGATTTCAATAATTAATTTAAAAGCAACTAATTCAAAATTCAAGAATTTTTCTAATGGGACATTCAAGTTATTTACTGTCAAATCTTGACGGGTACTATCTAGTTTCAGTTAAAAGTGAATTGGTGCATAGTATTCAATAGAATTTAGATTTAAAATTTTTAAATGAGAAACTAACTTTTTCTAAGTTTTTTTTTTTTTTTTTTTTTTTTTTTTTTTTTTTTTTTACTATCTAATTTCTTGTGCAGTTTTGATTATAGGAGCCAACATCAATAAAGTATTTTTTCAGAGAAAACTAGTTTGCTGAACATTTAATATTTTTTCTTGAGCTAATCATTACTTTACAATTATAAATCATTTGCAAAACAGAATCTCCAGTTTGGTTAACTTTTTTACATAATGTCCATACCTGAGATTGTTAAAGAACTTTTTAGATTAAAAAACTTTTTCTTTTTGTAAGATAGCTCCAAATCTACATTTTTAGCCATTCGATTCAACAAGTAACAGAAAAAATAAGATTGATAATATTGAAATGCTGTAAGTTGCATCTAATTTTTCAATGCCCTCTGATTCGACTTCACAGCTTGAGTTTCTTTTTATTCTTAAAGGATAATCTCCCCAATCAAGAACATTTTCTTTTAAAGCTTGACTGAAATCTTAAAGATTATCGTGTTATGTTATTAACCGCTACAGTAAATAAACTGAATTTGTAAATGAAAATATTTTATGCTAAATACTATTGAAGATTTTTTAACTTATTTTATCTTTGCAAAATTCACATGTTTTAAGTTTTTGGTACTTTTCGGTTAGCCGGGCACCAGTGCTACATATACACATTATATATGTATACATATATATACACACACACATATGGATAAGCATATATATGGTATACACATATGTATGTGTATAAATATATATGTATATACATATATACAGGGGTGGGGAAATACATTATTTTACTCGCCACTGGCGAGTGAATTTTTAGGTAGTCTTTGAAAACTGCAAACTACGGACACATGCCAAAAAACTTTATTTTTTTTACTAGTTAGTTATATTTTGCAACTTTCCAAATTACTGTGATGTAAATGTGGTACTAAGTTCTATCCTATACTAAACTTTAATCTCTTGTATATATTTCTTAACTTTATAGAAAAAAAATGAAAATGCATTATAGTAATAGTAATTAACTATTTTTGCAGTTGCGTAAATTTTATCATAACAATTTTCAACTGTACTTTGCATTTTTCTTGCTGGTAAGATTTTCTGAAAATTCCCCACCCCTGCATATATATATATATACATATATGTGTGTATATGCAGGGTGTCCCAGAAGTAATGGGACAAACTTTAAGGGGAGGTAAGGGACATCACAAGGATTCAGATTTGTATAGCAACCCAGGGTCAGAAACGCTTTCCTGGCACGGTAGTGACGACACAAAACACAAGAAAGACAGGATACGAATGAGAAAACATGTTTAGAGAGGAGAAAACATGTTTATTATCCTTAGCACATCAAAAAACTAAGAAGAAAGAACATTAAAGGGACAACAATCGTTATCAAAGTAGGTGTTCGAAATTACGACCCTAGGACGTGATGCATGGAAAGTGCATCTCCGGCGTATGAAAGATCTACTGTTCTTGAAAATACTGGGAGTGCCGCAGACTTCCCCAGCAACTGCCACGATGGATACAACAAGTTTCTTAACACTTTCCAGCATTGTCCTGGCATTTTTGCAGTACTAAGAATAATAAACATGTTTTCTCTCCCTGTTCGTGTCCTGTCTTTCTTGTGTTTTGTGTCATCACTACCACACCAGGAAAGCGTTTCCGACCCTGGGTTGCTATGTAAATCTGAATTCTTGTGATGTCCCCTACCTCCCCTTAAAGTTTGTCCCATTACTTCTGGGACACCTTGTATAACACTGGCGCCAGGCTAACCGAAAAGTACTAAGTTTTTTATTTAGAGCCCCAGATATGAGCCATTCAATGTACAAATTGATTAACTCCATAAATAAAAATGTTCAGTATAAACAGTTGAAGTTATTGTAACTATAAAAATATTGTATCTATATAATATTTTTTTCTTGGAATATTTTGATTCAACTCATTAATTTTCTTTTAATCAAGGGTAACTTTTTATCACTGCATAAATATATAGAAAATTTTCACTGTTCCTTTTTTTAAAAAACACCACTTAAAATGGAGTTAGTCGGATTGTCTTCTGAACACCTTATATGTTCATCAATGCATGCAGTTTTTATTCTACATGCATACAAAGATGACCTAGACTCACTATGTCTCATGAAGCGTAAATACGGGTTAGGTTCCCTTAAAAAGACCCCCACGAAGGGCATCCCCCCCTAGGGCCCATATCCCTCGTGTTGATAATTGGCCGTCATAAACACAACCAACCAACCAACCACTATGTCTCATGTTGACTGCTGGGATATTCTTAAAGGCAGAAATTATTTATATCCAATAATTTGAAATATTTAAATTACAGAAAAAAAAGAAAATATTAGATTAGATTTGTTCTAAAAAAACAATTTTTTTTTTGAGAAAAAACCAGTTGGTTTAAACCGTGCCAACTCTGCTTTGATGCCACTTAAGTACTCTGGTGTGTATATGACATTGGCATCAGAAAAAAATTGCACCAACGTGGTGCATATATGACATCTGTGCCAAAATTGCTACCATTCAGCTTCTGAATTTTTGTAAACGAAACAACCTTACCAGTAAGCAAAACTTTAGTAGGAGGATTATAAAGAAGTTATTATTAATACTTGTTTTAAATTTGAGTAACTGGATTTCCTCTTTCATTATAAAGTATTTTTCACAAAAATGTAAAAAATTTCACAGAAATATAAAAATATTCACAAAAATAACTTTTACTATATAAAAACTTCCCCCTCTTTCATTAATAATGGTTATGTCTGCCTGTGGGCATCCTGAATAGTATTTCCGGTCAATGTGTATCAATGAATGTCGAGTGTTTTCTCTGTCAATTTTCTTCTCCTTGAAAAAGGTTAAGATTAGGGAGATAATAAATAGGATTATTAATCTTAAAATCTATAACACGTGACAAGTAATCAGGATGGTGTTCAAGTAACCATGTTTCTGTTGCAGCTTCTTGTTCTGCACTTAAATGCTGCCTTCTGAATTTGGGATCCAAAAGAACATGTGAAACTAAAAAGTGAAATTCCCATTCCACATATTTCCTGACAACTCAGCTGCAAGCTGATTGGTCAAACCATCAATTGGTCTTTACTATCTGCATCTACACTTTCACAAGCTATTTTTACTCAGCCCAATTAACCTCTGAAGCTGTGGGAAGCACAGTGTCATTTCGGGGCCCCTTTTCAATTGACAGGAGTTTCCTAAATTCAACATGCCTGGAAACTCACCAATGCATTATTCAAATTACTACAAATAACATATTATTGGATTTTCTCGGTTTTGATGGATTGGACGATAAAACTGTCTGTTAAATTAATGACTTTTGTAGGTTTGACAAACTGAGTACATCATGTGGTTGAAACTGATCTATTGTATGGAAAAATAATTTGTTATGAAAGATATTTTATGAAACACAATGAGTTAATAATTTGAAAGAAATTAGAATTTTGGAATGGAATTAATTCAATATATGATTTGGGACCCCATGCTTTCTCAATTTTGGGCCCTTTCAAAATTCTTTGAAAGCCTTTCGAAATGCCTTTTCAAGGGGAAGCACGTGCTTCCTGTGCCTATTTGGTAATCAGGACCTGTTTATTGGTGCTATCTTTAGGCGTGCATTTAACCCTCTTGCTGCATAGTTTTTTTAATCAAAATAGGTTAAAAAAATGTGGATTTATTTTATTACTTATTTCAAATCTACATTTCAAGTTCAGATACAGTTAAACCTCCCTGTGCAACCACCTCCCTGAACGACCATTTTTTCATGGAACAAAATTTATTCCCATAGGCTTAATACTAATTTTACCTCCATTCAGAGACCATCTCAGTTGAACTCCCTCCATAAGCGACCCATTTCTTTGAAGAAAATGAAACAATTTTGTTTTTTCCTGGTCGCTTGAAGAAGGTTTTATTAGAATAATAATTCTGGAGAGCACATTATTCATCAAACTTCTAAACTAAGTTCAGATTTTTTTTTATTCCAGTAACTTTTGTTTAAACCCCTTTGTGCCTTTTTAGGCAATGAATTTAACTCTGATGACAAATTAAGAATGACGGTCAATAAACTCCCCTACCCTATTCTGTCAGGAAACTCTCAAAGAAATAGATAAATTAATGAAATCATCATCATTTGTTCCCATCCAAAAAAAAAAAAAAAAAATTGCATTTATTTACTGAACTTCGAAATAAAAGTTATAAAGATAAACCCTAAAATCAAAACAAACGTCAATGTATTCATTTTTTAACACTAGAACGCCCAGGAGGAGTCGATCCGCCTCCGACCATATGATTAAATGTCAACTGGAACCAGAAATTCTTTCATAAAATAAGTTAAATTTAAACTACGCAGATTTACGTTAAATAAATCAATCAAATAATTTTAAATTGAAATTCTGGTGTCAAATATTTTTATTTAACTTGAGTAAAATTTCCGGGCATTCTAGTGTTAAACTCTATTGTAATTAACTTATGTAATTAACTTTTGTTTTGATACGTAAATTTTCATATTTTTTCTTAATGGGAAAAATAAATTTTATTAACATTAATTGTTACCTTTTTTCAACAATTAAAATCTAGATTTAAACATGACCTCCATTAAGAGACCAATTTTTATTGGAATGGAACGTGGTCGCTTTAGGTAGATTTTACTGTATGTAAAAATTTTTGTCAAATAATTTTTTTTTTTTTAATATAGATTTAGATCATAAAAATAAAAGATCACAGAAATAGTGGGTTATGCAAATTTTGCTACGTTTACGTTGCCTGTAAAAATTGAGGGATGTGTAGCAGGAAGGTTTTAAAGCATTTGAATACATTTTAGATTACAGGTATAAAAATCTTTCTTTTTTGGTCATTTCATCTTTGCTTAGAAATTTCTTTATATCTAGTTCTTTTGAAATATATTTAAATTGGCATTTTATCTTTTTTTTTTTTTTTTGTAAATTTGTTAAACATAAACTTCACATGAAAGTAATTGTTAAAATGTTTAATTTCATATTTTGGTTCCCCCCCACCCCCTTTTTTTTTCTTTTGCATTCTCATACCTTAGATTAAATAACGTTACAGTTGTGAAAACACGAGAAAATTGGAAAAATCCCTCCATGGGTTTTTTTTCAAGTGAGTCCACCTGAAAAAATCCACCTGGTTTTTTTCGGGCTGTGCCCACTGGGGCAAACTCTGGTTTAACCCTTTATGGAACAACGGTACTTTAAAGTACTATTGAAATAACTTGTTGTAAGAATAATTCAATACATCGGTTAGAAGTAATACAGATTAGAATGAGTTATAAATACTTTATCTTCTTCATGCAAAAGCATTATTGCTTGCACAAAACAAAAATATTTTTAATAGGATAATTTCATTTTCATTTGCATCTTTTCAGTTTTCTTGACGTTCAAAGATTGAGGGGGAAAAGTTTCAGTTAGGAAATATTTCTATTGCAAGATAACTATATTTGTACATTTCCGAATTCTATAAAATACTAGGTTGAGCAAAAAGTTCTGGGAAATTTGTGAAAGTTGTGCAAATTAACAACAAAAGCAACAAAGACTATTCTTCAAAGTAGAGACCATCATAGTCCACAGCTTTCTGCCATTGTTCTGCCTGATTCCGGTCTTGCTGGAAGTACCATGGCAACTCCTTGGAATTGAAAAACTCTTGACATGCTTCTTCAATTTCATTAAAGGATTCAAATTGACGGCCCTTAAAAAAGTATTGCATTGATCGAAAAAGGCCAAAATCGGATGGAACCACGTCTGGACTGTAGGCGGGGTGCGGAAGAATTTTGACGCCATCCAATTGTGCAAACTTGTCCTTGGTCCTCTGGGCCACGTGCGGTTTGGCATTGTCCTGCTGAAATAAAGCGCGCTTTCAGCGGACCAATCTTGGATACTTCTGCACCAATTTGTTGTAGATGCGATTCAACTGCTGGTAATAGAGCTCGGCACTCATGGCATGACCATCCTATACAATACAAATTCTGGTAACTATTAGATTAAAAATTTCCCAGAACTTTTTGCTCAACCTAATACTAAAAAAAGATTTTAAGTAAAAGATATGAGTTGAGTTATAGATATTGCACAAAATCCTTATAAATTCCAATTTAAATAATTAATTTTAATTGGCAAAATTCTTCTAAAATTTATTAAATGACTGTGTAAATCTGCTAATGTTGTTTCAAAAATTCACAAAAAATACTTTAGAAGATGAAACTGTCATGAATTCATAATCTGGGATATATAAAGGGTTAAGGGTGTATAATTGTTATTTTAATTAACGAAATATCTAATAACATAATTAAAACATAATTAAAAATACGGATAAATGTCAAATTAAAAATCACTTGATGGCATAACAAATACTGTTTAACATATCCGACGTTAAGTTAATGTGACGCAATGATCATGCATTTTTGGTGTTAAATTTTATTTTATTTTTATTTTTTTGTGGAAAGTGATCGTTAAGATAATGGAAAAGTGTCAGAAACTTAATAATTTCTTTTTTCAGTATTTTACATGTTTATATTATAAATTTTTATTTTAGGAATCAGAGTTTTTAAAATGAGTATCGATTCAGGAAAGCTGGAATTTGGTGAATTACTTGATGACTCATTTGATTTTAAACACATTGCGTGGAACATTCCTGATGTTTTGTCTCTCCCTGACTTTGTGGATTACAAGGTACAGAGTCCGTCATTTTCTTTTGCTGGAGCCACTTGGAAAATTGAGATGTATCCTAATGGCCAGAAGGTTCAGGGAACTCAAGGATCTGTCGATATTATGATAGAAAGATCAAATTACCAATTTGAAGAGCAACATATGTTTTTCCAATATTGTTTTAAGAATGAAGCGGGAAAAGAAATGAACAACTATGTTAATGATTGTTTGTTTCACTCAGACTGCAATAAGTGGGGAGTGATAAAACTGGTAGATTTGAATTTTGTCAAGAAAAATATTCTTATGAAGAATGGATCCCTTACTATCATATGTCAAATGAGAACCAAGATTCCTATTTTAAGTGAGTATTGTTAATGTCTTTTATATTTTGCCAAATAAATTGCAATCCAGAGGTCGATACAAGTTTTTTTTCTTGGGGCCCCATTTTGTGAAAATTAAAAGTTATTTTGGTACTTTTCGGTTAGCTGAGCGCCATTGCTATATACAGAGACCCGGAGCGCTCCGGAGCTGGAGCTCTAAATTTTCCCCAGCTCCAGGGCTCCTTTAGTTTTTAATATTCTTTGAAATCTTTTTTTTTCAGTCTTTTAAATTTCCACGCTTAAAATATTTTAATTACATCATTACTCAGTATTTTAATTATATCATTTTTTAGGGTTTTTTTCAGGGTTGCCGGCTTTTAGCCAGGCCAAAAAAAGCCAGCCGGCTTTTTTTGGTTTTAGCCGCTTAAAAAAAGCCGGCTTTAATTGAAAAAAGCCGGCTTTTATTTTTCAAAAAAGTGGTTTATAGATAATTCATATAAAATTTGGATTAATTTATTTTTAATACACTTATAAATATTTTCTACTAAAAAAATATAAGCTTCTATTAAATTTTGTTAAATAAGTCCTTATAACTGCTAGAATGCAACTGTGAAGGCACTGTGTCAGAAAAAAAAAAAAAAAATACAGTAGAAGATCTTTATAACTATATAACGCAATTCTTCATATAATGCACAACTTTTCAGATGTAAACAATGATTTTTGCAGTTAAAAAGCACCTGCATTTTCCCATTGTAAAATATTGCTGTTCTCTAGAGGACTACATTTGATATATTATTTCAACTTTAAGATCATTTCATCAACCTAATTTAAGATCATTTTACTGAAAAAATGCTATTATTGCAATAAACATTTTTGAAAATGTCTTGGATGGTTGTGTCAGTTATATTTGAATCATGTTTATAAAGTAAATTTAACAATGTCTGACGTATATTATGCAAAAATTTATAATTTGGATAACTCTTGATAATAAGGAAGCAGTATAAAGCAGGGGTCGATGCAGATTTTTATTCTTGGGGCCCATTTTGCGAAAAGTAGAAGTTATTTTTTGTGAATTTTATTATATTTTTGTGAAAAATAACATTTTGTAACGAAAGTTGCAATCCAGTTACTAAAATTCGAACCAAGAATTTATGAACAAAAACATTCTTTAAATCCCTTTGCTAAAGTTTTTGTTTTTTGTGATGTGGTTTTATTTACAAATTACACATTTTAAAACAGTTTTTATGAAAAAGAATGTTACGTAGAGGGTCTATTTTATTAAAAGGAATTTTGTGAAGGGGTCTGTTTTATTAAGTTTATTTTTGTGAAGGGGCCCATTTTATTAAATTTATTTTTGTGAAGGGGCCCATTTTATTAAATTTATTTTTTGTGAAGGGGCCCTAAATAGGCCCCAAATTTTGTCTAGATCGACCCCTGTAAAGGTATTCTAATGTATTTTGATATGTTTCAGACATATTTGGCCATGTTTGAATTTAATGATGTGATCCATATAACGCACAACCTTGCGTTTTTAGATTTGTGTTATAAAGATCTTCGGTTGTATATAAATATTCAGAAGAATACATTAAATTAGACTCTAAAGTATTGGTTTGTAATTCTTTATTATAGCTCTACACATACCACGCATTTTAAAGATTATATGAAAGAATACGAAAATGTTACACATCAAAATAGAAACATTCTTACATACTGATATTTACTTTTAAAATTGATTAAAACTAAGTAGCATATATGTATTTAATAACTGAAATTATCTTATATAATACTTGAGAACACCGAGAAATAAGCAATTGATATTCTAACTTATAAAAATGATATACATAAAAAGTTTTTCTGCTACTAAGCTGCTTTGTAACTTATTCCAGATATGTCCATACGGACAGATTAAATTTGTGGAATGAACAATGTTGAAAGAGAAATTAGGAAGGATATAACATTTGAGGAAATTTTAGCACATGTAAGTGCGTAAAATAAAGAGAACAATTAAAAAAAAATTCTCCAAATAAAACTTGTTGAATAAGAATTTTGAAAAGCTAGTTGCTATTTAAAAGAGTGCATATTCATGTATAAAGTAATCCATATGTTATTCTTAATACTGTTTTAATAAGGAGTAGAGATGGGAATGCTCAGAAAAAACCCGGAAAAGTTGGGAAAAAAACCGGTTTTTTTCAGTTTTTTTCCGAATGGCTATTTTTCAATTTTTCCAAATTGGAAAAATTGAAATTTCATTTATAAAATAATGTAGTCAAAATTTTATAATTGCTACATTCTGATACTTTTATTTATATTTTTTTCATGTTTAGTGTCCCTCGTGAAAACCTTAACATGGAAAATCTTATCTGTAAGCAGGAATCTCTTTAGAAAGAACTTGAGTCTATTAAAGGATCCTTCATAGTTTTTTCTCCTTAAAACATATGACCTTTAACAAAATTCTTTCACTTATTAAAAAAAAAACCCTATTGTATAATAGCTGCAATAACCAATGAATCTATTATCTAGCTGTTTATATGTACAAAGGACAATAATGTCTAAATAAGAACTTAAATAATGTAATTTCTAATTTACAAAATTCCGATTACATTTTTTACATTTAATTCACATTTTTTACAAGTTCATAAGTTTTTATAAAAGTTCACAATTTCGCAAAAACTTGATCGTGTGAAAAAAAGTCTAAGCAAATCCTTGGTAAGATAATTAAATGGAACTTCTCTCATTATAAATGAAAATTCATGTGCAAAAGTATTTCAATATTATACCAATAAATGAAAATGGTAAGATGGAAAATTTAATGTAAAATTTGAAACATGCATTTATTTGTATTCGCATGGCTATAATTTTTCACTATTGTTAAAAAAAATTCTTTTGATGATAACATGCAGTTGAAATTATGTATAATTTTTTTTCTTTTCTTGAAATATAAATTATTAGAGTTGTCTAAATGTATTTTCAAAAAACATAAATCCATACAAACATTGCAAAGAAAATGTAAGCAAATCTCTGTGAAAAATCTATTTGAAAACAATTTTTAAACATATGGAAAAATCTACCCATTTTAAAAGTTTTGTTTTTAAAAAAATACCGCTTTCAATATTAAGAATCTAAATCTTACTAAAACATAGTTTGGGTTAAGTCTGGAAAGCTGTACCAAAACTGCATATGCAGGAAATGAAAATTATAACTGTAAGTGGGGGGAGGGGAAATAATATTGTAAAATAATACTAATTTTTAAACAATGGAAGATTTGAAAATGATAACAGTATTTATAATAATACCAGAACTACTATAATTTGTTTATTTTACACTGGCATCCTTTATGAGTACTATGTAGGTGTGATGTACAATACAATTTAAAACTGCTTTAAAACTACAGTGATATTGGTTGAAACGAAAGATTTTTTTGTTTGTTTTTTAAATTAGCTCTACTGATATAATTAAACAAGTGCTACTGAAAAATCATTTCAACAGACACATGATATATTATACAAACACTGGTGATAAATTAAGCAAGAAAAGCTACTGTCAGAATTCTAAGACTGAAAGGATAAACTTTTAAAAGCTGGCTTTTTTTTTTCTCTCTCTCTTTTTTTTAATAATGTATTCACATATAAAGGGAAAATAATTTTTCTTAGTGTGCAAAAATATTGAAAAAGTTTATTATTGTATACTTTTTAGGAAAATATAACTTATTTTTGAGAAATATTTATAGGAAATCAATTTTTCCTATTTTTCCAACTTTTCTTGAAAAAAACTGGAAAAAAACCGGTTTTTTTCCGCCGCTTCAACTTTTCCAGAAAATTTACATCTCTAATAAGGAGAAATGATGTTTTTATTAAATGACTTTATGTGTGATTTTAAATAAATGTTTATCAGAAATAAAATAAGACTTGTATATTAATATCCCTTAAAATTAGTTAATAAAACATATAACTAAGCAACCATTGTCCTCTTTAATTATATAAAGCAGTAAAAATGAAAAAAAGTTTGTTAAGGTCAGTGTAAACCAGAGAAAGCAATTGGTATGACTTTTTATTCCAATATTAATGTCTTCATTATTGAAAAATTGGGTTATATTGATTTCTACCTCAATTGAATGTCTTTAAAACTAATTAAAAAACACATAAAAATGTGACATTTATAATTAAAATGCTTCACTGTATAAAAGCCAATTTTGGCCAAAAAAAGCCGGTTAAAACCAATAAAAGCCACCGGCGTGGCTTTTTTTAATTTTAGCCGGCTTTTTTGCAACCCTGTTTTTTTTTTTTATTATTATTAGAGATGGAAAACTTCTCAAAACATGGTAACACTACTGTACTTCTACTTTCTACCTGAGCTAAGTGACAAAACTATTTGAAAACAAATATGGCCGCCTGTTCTTTACATGTGAAGTTGTACAATTTTGGTTGTTTGAAAAGTGTAGAAGAAATTTAAGATTTTTGTGTTTAAAATTCCATCAAACTTTCTATTTTAAAAGCAAAAGCTACAAGATGTCATATTTTCTGAACAAGCATTTCAAGTTTGGTGAGAAGAAAAATGCATTTTGTCAGATCTTTAATAAAGGTAAAGGAAGAAAGAATTTGTGAGCAAAAAATTAAATGTGTAAATTAAAATCTGCAACTCAAAAGCGCGAAGTTGTTGGAGCTGGAGCCACAGTATTTTATCTAGGAGCGGAGCTGGAGCATAAAAATTTGTTTGGCTCCGGATCACTGGCTATATATATATATATTATCAGGGGTGAGGGAAATACATGTGAATTTAAGTGATCTTCAAAAACTGCAAAGTATAGAGAAATTCTGAAAACTTTATCTTTTTTTACTGGTTAGCTATATTTTGCAATTTCCCAAATTACTGCGACGCAAACAGGGTACAAAGTTTTTTCGATATTAAACTTTCCTCTCTTGTATATATTTCTTAAATTTATAGAAAAAAAATATGAAAATGTATTGCAGTAATAGTAAACAACTATTTTTACAGTTGCGTAAAATTTGTCATTGACAATTTTCAACTGTACATTGTATTTTGCTGGCTGGTAAAATAAATCCTTGGCTGGTAAGATTTTCTAGAAATTCCCCATCCCTGTATATTATAATATATTTTCAATTTGAATTTCTAAAATTCTTTTTGAAACATTAATTCTTATTAAAAGTACCTTATATATTTTTAAATATATAATAATGGTTAGCTAAATGTTTTGCAATGTTAGCAAACTTCTTAATTTTTATATGCTAAGTTTACAGCTGCAACTGTACATTTTCATAGTGTATCATCATTTAGATTTCTACTTATGTAGTTATTTGATATCTTCCCGTAAGAAATTCCATTTAAGATGCAAGTTTATCATCTCAGTGGGTCTCTAATAAATTCAAATAATTAATATCAATGAATGTTACTGTACTACTATTTAGTTTATTTGTTCAATTTACTGTTTTCCTTTTTGGGTGTAGTACTCATATAATAATTACAAAAAGTTTGACTATATATATCAAATATTTCTGTTTTCCAATGTTTTTCATGCATTGATTCAACTTCCTGTTCATATTAATCTTTTTTCCAAATTTAAAATTTATAATGTTTGAATCTTATTTATAACTTATAATATAACTTATATATAACTTTATAAATGTTTGGATCTTGTCTTAAATCTTCATTTATAATTACTTCATTTAATAATTTGTTGTTCCAAATTTAAAATTTATAATGTTTGAATCTTATCTTAAAACTTAATTTATAATTGCTTGATTTTAAACATATCGCGTGGAACATTCCTGATGTTTTATCTCTCCCTGACTTTGTGGATTATAAGGTGCAGAGTCCATCATTTTCTTTTGCTGGAGCCACTTGGAAAATTGAGATGCATCCTAACAGTCAGGAAACTCAAGGATCTGTTGATATTATGATAGAAAGATCAAATTACCAATTTGAAGAGAAACATAATGTTTTTAAAATATTGCTTTAAGAATGAAGCAGGAAAAGAATTGAACAACTGTGTTAACGATTGTTTGTTTCACACAGATTGTAATAACTGGGGAGTGATAAAATTCGTAGATTTGAATTTTGTCAAGAAAAACATTCTCATGAATAATGGATCCCTTAATATCATTTGTCATATAAGAACCAAGATTTCCATTTTAATTGAGTATTGTTAATGTCTTTTATATTTTGCCAAATAAATTGCAGCCAAATCTGGCTTATTAGTAGTAGTGAGCCTGATACACATACAGGATTCGATTAATATATATCATGATATAATATATTTATTTTCAAAATATCATATTTTTGGATATTGTTTTCAAAATATCGTGTTTTTTTTTTTTTTGTTTTTTTTTTTTTTTTTGTTTTTTTTTTCTTTGAAAGATGATGTTTGATAATTGTTTTCAAAATGTCATGTTGTTTTAATATTTTTTATAATTACAGTCAAAACAGCTATAAATTAATTTTTCAACTGTTATTGACTGCGTCATTCTGTAAAAAAAGTACTTTTCCCTCTGTCAGTTACTTTTTTAGCAAAAAAAAAACTCTTTTTCTGGCTTTACATTTAAAGCTGAATTTTTAAATCTGAACCAATAATCATGTGTGTCAATATTAACTTAGAACAGCCATTGAAAGATAAACTGTCTAATTTAGATAATCAGTTATTTACAACTTAATTAAAAATAATATTTTTTGGTCTGCTTGTTGTTCAGTGCAAAATTAAACATGTTATACTCGCTCAGAGAAAATAGGAAATATTCCATAATCAGATCCACATGCAAGTTTGGCATCCAACAAAAATAATGCTAACAGTAATATTGTTTTAACTGTATTATGAAGTTACATGAAATTATCACAATATTAAATATGGCATTGGACGCGAAAATGGAAGTTTTCTCTCATAAAAACAACTTCAGAAGGAATTTTTTCCATTTGCACGAATGAGCTTGGTCAACCATCTACTGAAATGGTACTTTTCGATTAGCCGGGCGCCAGTGTTATATATACATATATATATATATACCGGGTGTCCCAAAAAGGACTGACTGATTTTAAAATTCAATAACTTGCAAACGGTGACAGATATTTAAAAAATTCTTGCAGGAGGGTTATGCATAAGGTCAAAAGTTTTATTAGAGTGATTTTCAATTTTAGTTCGATTTACAAACAATAGATGGCACTGTAAGCAATAGTCGCTAAATTCAGGCTCGATTTTTGGTACTTCGTGGCCCAAATAATACATTTCCATCTCCTTTTTCTGCATGGAACAAGATAAAGGACCAAAAATCGAGTCTGTATTTAGCGACTATTGCTTACAGCGCCATCTATTGTTTGTGAATCGAACTAAAATTGAAAATCACTGTAATAAAACTTTTGACCTTATGTATAACCCTCCTGCAAGAATTTTTTTAATATCTGTCACCGTTTACAAGTTATTGAATTTTAAAATCAGTCAGTCCTTTTTGGGACACCCGGTATATATATATGCATATATAACACTGGTGCCCGGCTAACCAAAAAGTTACCACTGAAATATTAATGTAATAATAGTACAGTCTATCCAGTAAATTTAATAATCCATTTAAGACTTTACACAGCTTGTTGATTATTTACTGAGCACTTTTTTTTTCAGTTAATTATTATTAGTCACAAATCATATCAGTGTATACAAACACATAATTCTCTTCTTCTTTTTAAATTCTGACTTAGGTTCTAATTCCACATCAAAGGTTCCCATATCGCTTTGTGGCGTCAAAGCACTCACAGACTTGAAAGAATTGTTTCTAAGGCAAGAAGACTGTGACGTCATCTTTAAAGTAAAAGGCCAAGAGTTTCCAGCTCACAGAGCAATCCTCAGTGCCCGTTCTCCTGTCTTTGCTTCTACGTTTAGGAATGATATGAAAGAAAAAGCCACTGGTATTGTTGAAATCGTGGACTGTGACCCATCTTCATTTTCAGACTTTCTGTGCTTTCTTTATTGTGGAAATGTGGAAAATCTTTCAACAGAAAATGTTTTCAGTCTATTTACTGTGGCTGATAAATATGATATCCAAGATCTTAGATCTGAGTGCATGCAATTTATGAAAAATAATTTATCGATTAGCACTTTTTGTGATACTGTCACTTTTGCTCTTGAGTATTGTGAAATGGAACTGTTGAAATTAAGCATAGATTTTTTTAGCAAGCATTTACATGTTGTTATTAAGACTGTTGAATGGCAATCTCTTTTAATTAAAAATCCCATACAATGTAATGAATTAATGATCAAAGCTTTGGAGTGCAATAAAATTTAGTCTCTGGTTTAAAGTACAAAAATAGTTATTTTGTAACTGTCAAACAAACATGCTCTTTACTTTTAGCTGTTCATATGATTTATAAATGCAAAAACAGAAGCAAAAAATGTATATGTAGAGTATATAAAGTTTTCATGACACAAAATCAATATATATGGCACAGTAGAATACCACTAATCCGCACAGCGTGGTTCCAAGCATTTTGCATATTAGAGACTTTTTGCAGATTATATTATGTATATTTAATATTTGTTTAAGCTCATTTCATGCATATTTTTGGCAAATTTCGATTGTTAATGCTTAAAATAATGAAATTATACACTTTAACTCATGGATTAAGTAAGAATTCTTTTTTAAATAATTTATTGGTTTTTGTATTTATTAAATAAAACACGTGGTTTATGTCTCTACATTGTATCTTGCAGTCTTCTATAGAAAGCCGTACTTAGCTGCTAAACCAAAAAATTTTGTTTTGATAAATTTAAATATCCTTTATCAGATATTGTAAATACATATATAAGTATTAAATATGAATTTATTGATATTTATATTTAATTTGTTTTTGTATAAACTGTTTTATCTTTCATTCCATAAAGTGTAATTATTTTTAGATGAGAGGCTAAATATATTGTCTAAGTAACCATCTTTGATTAAAACAAATACTTTCTTTAAAGTAAATTTTAAAAAAGGATTTTTTTTTATTATTTATTATATAAATGATTAAATAAATAAAATATTTTTATGCAATACTATCATTTTAAATTGTAAAAAATAAGTTTAATTGATGTATTATATATAAGATTAAAATTGGGGGGGGGGAACTAAAAAATTGTCACTGTTGAGAAATTATTTTTTAAGAATTAAAATTCTTTGTTTACATTCATTCATACAGTGCAGATTGCAGGCGTTTGCGGATTAGCAGGTCTCTACTCTATCATAATACTGCTTTCCATAAATCAAAGAAAAATCACAAGAATACAGCTAACTTTTAAAATTACATACTGATTTTAATAAAACTAAGTTAAAGCATACAACATACTGTAACATGTAAAATAACAACAGACTTAAAGATAACTATGATTTTTTTTTTTCCCTTAAGGCTGTTCTCAAATCCCAAGGAGCTACTTTCTGGCACATTTTTAAATTCATTATTGTTCGGAAACACATGAAATTGGCAAGTGTTCTTATTCTGAAAATAAGTCATCGAAAGACATTTTCCTTTTTTTGGTAAAGGCAGAAGATCTTTCAGAAACTTCTGTCAAAGTTGACCTTTTGAACCAAATTTCTGGACGCAAGACAGGAGAAAAATCTATCGTCACATAACCACAACTGCTTATAACCAGTGGTGGGATTCAGCCGGTTCATTAGAACCGGTTGTTAATTTGTACTGAGTTCGGCGAACCGGTTGTTAAAAGAAACTTGCATTTACATTAATTTACTTTCTTTCAATGTTTATCTGCACAACAGCGTTTTCTAAACATAAAACTGTGACATGTTCTGATTTGCTTCATTTAATAAAATGTTTCATTTTCAAAATATATTTTTCTTCGTTAGTCCAGTAAGAAGCAAATTTAACATTTAAAAAATGAAATTTTGAGGATTTGAAGAATTTTGGGATCCAAATCGGCAGCCTAGGCTAACTCTAGTTATATTGCATTTATTCAACACTACATTAACTACTTTCTTAATTTGAATACTTAATTTGTATTGAGTTCGGCGAACCAGTTGTTAAATGAAACTTGCATTTACATTAATTTACTTTCTTTAAATGTTTATCTGCACAACAGCGTTTTCTAAACATAAAACTGTGACATGTTCTGATTTGCTTCATTTAATAAAATAATGTTTCATTTTCAAAATATATTTTTCTTCGTTAGTCCAGTAAGAAGTAAATTTAACATTTAAAAAATGAAATTTTGAGGATTTGAAGAATTTTGGGATCCAAATCGGCAGCCTAGGTTCTCTAGGTCTTGGGCCTCTAGTTATATTGCATTTATTCAACACTACATTAACAACTTTCTTAATTTGAATACTTAATTTGTATTGAGTTCGGCGAACCAGTTGTTAAATGAAACTTGCATTTACATTAATTTACTTTCTTTCAATGTTTATCTGCACAACAGCGTTTTCTAAACATAAAACTGTGACATGTTCTGATTTGCTTCATTTAATAAAATAATGTTTCATTTTCAAAATATATTTTTCTTCGTTAGTCCAGTAAGAAGCAAATTTAACATTTAAAAAATGAAATTTTGAGGATTTGAAGAATTTTGGGATCCAAATCGGCAGCCTAGGCTAACTCTAGTTATATTGCATTTATTCAACACTACTTTAACTACTTTCTTAATTTGAATACTTAATTTGTAACTTAATTTGTATTGAGTTTGGCGAACCAGTTGTTAAATGAAACTTGCATTTACATTAATTTACTTTCTTTAAATGTTTAACTGCACAACAGCGTTTTCGGAACATAAAACTGCGACATGTTCTGATTTGTTTCATTTAATAAAATAATGTTTCATTTGCAAAATATATTTTTCTCCATCAGTTCTGTAAGGAGCAAATTTAACTTTTAAAAAATTAGGATATGAAGAATTAAGGGATCCAAATCGCCAGCCTAGGTTAACTCTAGTTATATAGCGCTTATTCAACACTACTTTAAATACTTTGTTAATTTGTGACTTAATTTGTATTGAGTTCGGCGAACCGGTTGTTAAATGAAACTTACATTTACATTAATTATTTTCTTTAAATGTTTATCTGCACAACAGAGTTTTCTAAACGTAAAACTATGACATGTTTTGATTTGGCTCATTTAATAAAATAATGTTTCATTTGCAAAAAATATTTTTTTTTTCTTCATCAGTCCTGTAACGAGCATTTAAACATTTAAAATTTAACTTTTAAAAAATGAAATTTTGAAGTTTTGAAGAATTTTGGGATCCAAACCGGCAGCCTAAGCTAACTCTAGTTATATAGTGCTTATTAAACATTACAATAACTTCTTACATTCGAATAAAAGGTAGATCGTTTTGGCTGCTTCTTGATAATATACGGAATGTTCCCTGTTATCACTGATCATTAGCTAAATTTTTACATTTAGTGGTATAGTTCAAAAGGCTTTTTTTTTTTTTTTTTTTTTTTTTTTTTAAAATATTGTTCTTTATATCTTAGAAGTCATTTACATCAAAGTAGTTATTTTCGTAAATGTAACAAATTTTAAGTTTTTATAAGATACCTTTCCTATAAGTTACATTAAAAAAATATTTTCCATGATCTAACAAATATCATAACTCAAAAAGTGAGAAAACTCCGAAAGTGAAAGTACCTTTATTAAAATAAATCTGAAATCGAAAAAGTAAAAAAATGGCCCTATTACAGGTCAACCTCAGCTATTCTATGAAAAACAATTGCTTAAAAATATTCAAATTTAAACAAGAAATTCGAAAACAACCTGCCATTAACATTACTTGGTTTAACATTGCGGAGCAGGTGTTTTCAAGGTGAGTGAGGAGTTCCCTTAAATACAAGAACATCTATGCACCCATACAAGGAAACATTTCAAATACAGATATTGCCTCTGTATGAATCTTGTAAAGATATTTGAGGGGGGAAAACAGGGGGTTGGATTCTAGAATTTTTCTTAATTAAACAATGTATGCTATCGCTTTGCAAGCTAAACCTCAACTCAGCAATGAAAACAACAGTCCTCCATTATCTACAACCAATGAACATGTGACATGCCTATTCTCGAAATTTCTAACATACACTTCTACTGCCTAATTTCCTACATTCGTGTTTTTAATTGACAATAGTATGATAGGAATGTTATGTTTATTAAGGAACAAAACATTTTCAGTCTTATGAATAAAATGGAGCTCATAGAAATTCTTGTTAAATCTTCTTTTATACTAACAAGAACAGAAAATCATGCATCACACATAGATTATAAAACACTTTCTAACATTAACAGAATATTAAGATATTTCATTTTTTTCATACAATGAAATCGATCATAGTCCATCCTGTAACTGAATACTTTTGTACATCTCTGTAAATGAAGATAAATGCAGCCCACTCCTTAACCTATAAAAACACTATGCACTGCAAAGCAGTGATCCTTTTTAATTTCATTAATATTTGAAGTATCGTAACATCATTAAAAGGCATCACAAACAATCTTTCCACCATAGATCATAATGTAACTGAATTATTTTCTGCATCAACTAAACAAACTATAGTTGCTACTTATTCTATACTCCTTCCTGAGAAAGCATGTTTTTACTCATCTCAGTGATGCAGATCAATTACATTATGTTTGTTTGAAGTAAGGATCGACTGAAACAGAACAGGTTTTTAACACCAAAACTGAATTTAGGTAACCTTACTATTTTCGAGGAAAACGAAAATGTCTTGAAATTTTTTTTATTACATAATGGGTTTGATTAGTCCATGTCAAATCAACCAGTGACTCAACCTGACCATTTCAGATTTCAATGAAACTCTCAGGAATCATTCTCCCTGATGATATAAATGAGAATATATTTTTATAATTATTTTATCACAATAAATTTTCATACAATTAATTATTTAAATTTTGAAAAATCATCATTTTTTGGGTTGCATAAATTTTTCAATTTTGAATTTCTCAAGTTCTATCAGGAATACAGAATTTTATGAACCCTCATTTTAAAGAGAAATTTATAAGATTTAATTTGATACCCAAGTTGACTATGCTCAGTTAAAAAAATAAATTTAATTTTTTTTTTAATTTAAAAAATTTTTAGATAGTGTTTTTTAAAAATTTTGAAAAAAATGTATGTTTGTTGTAATATTATAAGCTTAAATTTCTGAAATTTTTAGAGTGCGATCTCAATGGGATCAAGAGTTATGAAATAAAAACTGAAAATTACCATTCAACAGGGTTGGTAAGTTTTTGCCATAGGTGGAAAAAACCGCGGAAAAAACCTGGTTAAAACCGTCCTGGCAAAAATAGGTTTTTGCCAAAGTTGTGGCAAAAATAGGTTTTTGTCAAAGTGGTGGCAAAAATAGGTCGTCCATTTAATTTTTTTAGCAGAAAAAGTGAAAGGAAAAAGAAAACTTAATACTTAGTTAAAAAATCAATATTCTAAATTTATTTTTGAACTCTTAAGTTAAATAAGTATAATTATGCATTTTATGAAAGAACTAACTTTTATAACAAAATTATAAATGAAAAAAAATAGTAATTTTATATAAATAAATAGAAAACTTGATTATTTATTCATGTTTATACAATTATTAATGATTATTCACATAATAGAACTGTAGAGGCTCAAAATGAGTAAAGCATTTATGTTTATATGTGTTAGAAATTCAAATGAACAATTATATTGTAAATTCAATTTTTTAATATAAAATTATATTTAAAGCAGAACACTATTAAATTTCAAGTAATTCAGTGATATCTCCATCACAACCTAATTTTTGCTGTTTTAGCATAGTATAACAATAAACTAATTTAGAAAGAGTATTTGTTGACAGTTTATTTTGAATTTTAATTTGCACAAATGAAAAATTTGAAAAAAAAATCTTTCGATAGCAGCACTACTTGCTGGACATATTTGAAGGTGTGAGACTAATGAACAGAAGTCATTTGAAATCTCACAAGCTTTTTTTCGTTTTTATCTGTGTAACAGACTAGTTTCATCAGATAATAATTATAAATTAGTACCAAAGGCATAGATCGGGAGCCGACAGCACAGACAATCACCTGATTTAGTTCATGGATAAAATTCTAGGATTAGTTAAATCTTGATTCACATATTAAAACGCAATCGGTCTGCCAAGTCATATCTTGGTAGAAAACACCTGAAAACCCTATTTTAGAGGCTGGCTCGTAGGTTTACCATTGTGTTTTCCTGCACCAAAAGATATGAAAACATGGACTGGGAGCAGGAAAACACAATGGTAAACATACGAGTCTGCCGCTAAAATAGGGTTTTCAGGTGTTTTTTCACCAAGATATGACTGACAGACCGATTGCGCGTTAATATGTGAATCAAGATTCAACTTATCCTAGAATTTCATCCGTGAATTCGATGAGGTGATTGTCTGTGCTGTCGGATCCCGGTCTATTAAATGTTTAGATATTTTTAAGACTCCTTACTTAAAACAAAAGTAGCAAAGTTATGTAAAACCTTTTGATAATTAAAAAAATATTAATGGCTGACAAAATACTTTACTTAAGAAAAAAAAAATTGGGCATCTGATTTTTAATTAGGTTCTTAAATTCCAAAATATTAGACTGAATTATATTATTAGTATTTTATAAAGATTTAAAATATGTAAAAATATTAAATGATATGTTATTAAAATTAATGGTTTATACCGTTATTATCCTTATTATCTTATAAATTTTATTACACATTAAAGACAAATAAGAATTTGCCATTTTTGCCCTGGTTTTTTCCAGTTTTTGCCACTGTCCTGGCAAAAATACCTTTTTGCCGGCAAAAATGCCAACCCTGCCATTCAAATAACAATCTAATTCTAGCTATTTTGTTATTTATGTATTATTTGAATGGTAATTTTCAGTTTTTATTTCATAACTCTTGAACCCATTGAGAGCTCACTCTAAAAATTTCAGAAATTTTAGCTTATAATATTACAACAAACATACATTTTTTTCAAAATTTTTAAAAAACACTATCTAAAAAATTTTTAAATTTAAAATTAAAAAAAAAATTAAATTAATTTTTTAACTGAGCATAGTCAACTTGGGTATCAAATTAAAACTTATAAAATTCTCTTTAAAATGAGGGGTCATAAAATTCTGTACGCCTAATAGAACTTGAGAAATTCAAAATTGAAAAATTTATGCAACACAAAAAATGATGATTTTTTCAAAATTTAAATAATTAATTTATAAAAATTTAACTTGATAAAAAAAAAATTATAAAAATGTATTCTCATTTATATCACCAGAGAGAATGATCCCTGACAGTTTCATTGAAATCTGAAATGGTCAGGTTGAAAATAGAAATTTTTTGGTTGATTTGACATAGAATGACCCTAATATTAATTAATTATAGGTGCATTTATACTCATGCCCCAAGTTGGCTTTTTGCACCTCTGTCCAAAACTTTTTATTTTCATGTAACATAAAATGTAATTAATTCATCTACGACAGAAAATAGTTTTCTAATTATACGAATTTCATCTAATTAAAAAATGTTTTAGGAATACATATCTCGATTTATTTTTTATAAGGATTTTTGTAAATTATTATCTGTCATACTAAACTTTCTCAAAGAGTATTCGGAACACTTCTGCGGTTTCAAACTAAAAATTTTCTATTACTGTTAAATCTGCAGCTTTTAATGAACATGTGAAAAGTGTCTTCAAAGTTTAGTCCTATAGGCATTTCTTGCTTTATTATTTGTATTCTCTTCTTGAGTCAGCCATGACTAATAATTTTAAACAGTGAAGTTCATAGTAATAAATAAAGAGACTCTCTTTTGAGTCGATACAGCTCATATTAATGAGTAATGTCGAAAATTTCTGAAGGAAGAAACCAGATTTTTGTAATACAGATGGTTTTGGTTTTCGGTGAAACTCAGATTTTGGGCTGAAAATGAAACCAAATTTTCAGTCGATCTCTAATATGAAGTATTTTAACATCATTAAAACTCATAAGAAATTATTCCCTCCCCTTCCATATACCATAATGTAACGGAATTATTTTATATGTCTCTGACTTTGTAAACAAAATATAAATGTTAGACATTTCATTTTCAATACTGAATTTTCAATAGTAGACATCAATAACATATAAAATTTTCATGGCAATCCAAGTATATTTACGAGCGTTAGGGCACGGATAGATGACAGACAGACAAAACAAATTCATAAAAAAATTTCTTCTGTTTTCACACACTTCTGTTGTAAAAGTAAATATCATAAATGTTAAATTAAGCTTTATTATTTTTGAGAGTGCACTTTAAAACAGAAATGTTCTCGTAAGACATTCTTAATAAATTCAAAAAATAAAAAACATAGGAAGATAGATGTAAATAAAAAAAAAACTAAACATGTGGGTATACAATCCATGAAGGATCAGGGTCTACATTGCCCATCCATGTGTCCTTGACCCTGGGTCCCGAGGTGCTATATAGCATATATCCCAGTCAGCTGATCAGCCTAACATGGGACCCTCAGTGTTTAGTTCCCAAGCAAGCTTGGTACTAATTTTATCAATCCCGAAGGCATGAAGAGTTGAGTGAACCTTGCCCAGCTGTGAGTCAAACTCCTGACCTGCAGCGTGGCAGTAAAGCGTGTTGACCACTATGCCACTGGGCTAAAGATGAAAATAAGCACTTGCCATTCTCCACTCAACGATTAAAAATATGGAAAGAACCACCCAAATGCAGGATTTTCTGATTTGATCTTTTCCCAACACATCAGACGTTTTCGATTTCATATTGCACTGACAATTTGACAATCTTTTCATTCTCTCATCTGCTAGCTAGTGGATAAACATACCTATTTTATTATTGTCAGATCTTAATTCTAGACAAATAATTAAAAAAAAAGAGTACTTATGTAGTTAGCTACACAAGTACCTAAGCTTAGTGGGACCTATGTAGTTAGCTACATAAGTATGTTGTATATAACTTTGCTGTTAACTTATTTTTAAATTTAAAATAGATTGGAAATTAGTACAGTATCTCAAATTTATTCAAAACAAAAATATAAATTAAAATATTTTTATTTAGTACATAAATTACTTGTTTACTGTAAACTCATTATATATATATATTTAATTAAATATTCAGTGACATAAATGTACTTACTGGTTACTAAAGAAATTATTCTCATTAGCCAGTAACTGGCTACTAAGCAAAATTCCTTTTTTTGTCTTTACACTGGGCTTCAGGAAGATGTAAATATAACTTTATATTTATCATGTAAAGTCTTTGGAGGGAGGAAAAGGTTAAATTGTTATATTTCAAATCCTCATATAGAAATAACATTTATACCATTGAGAGAGAATAATGTTTATTTGTTAAATGATATGCACAAATTAATTTTTTGGTGCTGTCTACATATTAAAATTTGAAATAGCCTTTTAATTTTTAATAGCAACATCCAATTTTGGCCAATATCTTCAACCAATGTGTTTAAATCACTATTAACCAGATATCAGCTTTCAACTTGTTTGGACAAAAAGTTTTCGAATTAAGATAATTCAATACTTTTAATTTCTAATCTGAAATTACTTTTATACAATGTATCTCTAAAATAATAATTTTAATGAAATATAGAATAATTAATAATAAAATAATAATTTAAATTATTAATTTAAACTTAAATTTATTAATTTTCATTTATAATATAATGTAAAATAAATATTTTTTTTCTCCTGAACATATGGGATATTCTCAAAAGGTGGGATCATTAAACGTAACTATATGTAATTTTTAAAATTTTCAAATTCAAGGCCAATTTTTTTTAATAGTATAGTATTTTGTCTATAAATATAATATATAAATATTTTATAATAGTATGTCTACAAAATTTTACACAAACAGCAACTATTCTGGAAAATTAATGATTAAAGCACTTAATTAGTAGTTACGTACGTTACAAATTTTGGACACTCTTTCGCACGTAAGTTACAAATTTTGGACACTCTTTCGCACGTAAGTTACAGATTTTGCACGTTGCTCTTAGTATTTAAAAAATTCTTAAGACTAAGAATGTAGTAAATGTGTCTGTATACATATATATATGCATAATTAACTTTTTGTTACCCAGTAATAATAATAATAAAATCAAATACTTTGTTACGTACGTTACTTTCGGAACGATATGGAAAATACAGAAAAATTCTTTATAGAAAAGTCCTTCTATCTCCAAAAAAGCAATAAATCAGCCTGCCATCTCTTAAGGCTGTTCTCAAATCCAAAGGGTCAATTTTCTGACATAAGTTTTAATTCATTTTTGTTTGGAAACGTATGAAACTAGAAGGTGTTGTTAATCAGAAACTATATCATCGAACTGTTTTTCCCGTTTTCTTTTAAACGCAATAGATCTTTCAGAAAATACTGTCAAAGCTGGCATTTTGAACTCAACTTCCGAACGAAAGAAGAAAATTCAGTCTGTAAGGGGAGAAAAATGCCATGTCACGTGATCAAAATTGCTTGTAACTCAATAGGTAATTGATTGATTAAAAAATGGAAAACACAGTTCGATTCCAAATCGCTTCCATAGTCAGACTTTCCAATTTTATATCTTTCTGTTAAAAAATGAATTTGTAAATGTGTCAAAACGTTTCGCACTTGTTGAGCAGAGCAGTTGAGAACAGCCTTAACGAAATTATCAAAAAATCATCCGTTTCCTTTATGCATTCGTTGTTTACCATTAGAACCACCTGGAAGCAAGTTAAAACTCTTTTTCTTGGTGGTACATTGGAGCAGTTAACGTTATGAATGTCCGAAATTGGCCTCTTTAGCATGAAATAATGAAATTTTAAGATATTTATACAAAGCTTTTACAATAAATTATCTCATTTTCTGTCTCTGAATAGAATTAAAAACTCAGTGTAAAAAAAAAATAAAATAAAATAAAATAAAGTCAATGATAATTAAAGTTATGTTTAAAAGGCTTAAAGTTATGACTTGTGTCCTGTGCCCACCTTTTGAGAATCGCTCATATATACTTCTTAAAAAACCAACTGTATATAAATCTTGTAACTTCCATAACTCCTGTATATATTTTTCTTCATAATCCTTTTAAATATTTAAAGAATTAGAAGACTGCTTATCTTATAAAGAATTATCGTAAATTTTCACATAAATTTATTTTGTGGTTATTTTAGCATAATTTATGCTAGACTTCATATCTTTAGTTGGCAGTTGAAGGATAGAAATGTTATGCTTATTAAAGAACATGACATTTTTTTAATGCATGTTATAATTGACAAATATCTCATAGAAATTCCAGTTAAATCTATATATTTAAAAAAAAAGGTAAATATTATGAGTGTTAAATTAAGTTTTACTATTTTTGAAAGCATACTTAAAAATAGAAATGTTCTCATAGCACATTCTTAAACTTTAAATAATAAAACTTTAAACTTTATAAAAGGAAAGCATGCAGAGAGAAGTAAGTGTAGAGTTTATGAGGAATTCTCACATAATTTTAACTTTCAGGAATAACAATCTGGTGAAATTATACTTAATAAAATAACATTTTAAACTTATAGAAGAATGCCTTAATGATTCAAAATAAAGAAAAAAGGGTCAGCAGCGATGATTTTTAATAATAATTTATTTAAGTGAAGAGCTAAGTTAAACTTGCGTGTTTAATTTTCCTTACCGTCCCCTTGATATTTTATCTCTCTAAATTTTTACTTTTAATGAATTTGTATAGTACCCATAAAACATTTAGTAAATAAGAAATAATAACAATGCAGTATTTTTAGTACAAAATTTTGGTGTAACATTGCCTTAAAGGCTGAAATTTAGCAGTTTATATTATTTTATGCTGATTTATTTTATTATTACTTACATGTAACACACATGTTCCAGACATGCTAATTTATTATATATACCTACAAGGTTCCAAACAAATAAATTTTGTTATTTAAAATCGTTTACTAAGAATTTCGTGGATGCAAACAGAAATATAAGAATAGGGGCGGTAAGAATATCACAGAGACGGTAAGGACTGTAGCAAGTAATTACAATTAAATATTTAGAATGTTGTTTCTCAAGTGTTGGTCACAAACAGATTACAAGAGGCTGCATTCAATCAGAAAAAATAAAATTTTATGCACAAGAAATATCTGTTATTAAATAATAATAATAAAATATTACATAATTGGTATTGATGCCAATGTAGTCTGAAAAGTAAACATAAATGTGTATTAATGCATGACTGCATTTATTTATCGCTTGAAACCTTTACTACATGTGGATTTACATTTTAAATACGCAGAAGTAAATTATTTTCAACTAATTTAGTTTTTGATGTTACTATTGAAGAAAATGCTTTTCACACCGGTAAGAAATAAAAAATATATAGGATCATTATTTTGAAAGAATCCGTTACTAAGATTTCATTTAATCAGTATAATAAAACAGGCTATTTACTTTTTATTATAAATGTTTAGAGGGTCTCAATACTTAAAAGTTTTAAAAACGATGATTTATAACAAAATACATGTTTGCCATTCTCCCATAATTTTAACTTTCATGATTAAGAAACATGTGAAATTCAACTTAAAAAAATAGCATTTTTAAACTTTCATGTTCGTGTTGCTATAATTAAAAATGTTCTTATTCAGCATTAATGTTTAATACTGTACTATCCCAATGAGATCGTTGCCATCCTTTTAATAGGGAAATAGAACAAGCGTGGGAAGGAAGGGACGGTAAGGAAAATTACCACCTATTTTTAAGCAAGTCATGTAACAGCTACACAGCTAACATGTCCTAAGTAACAGCTACAATGTTAATTGGTTTTTAGCAGCAGTTATTTACTTTGAACTAAATATATATATATAGATATATATCGAGTTAAAAAATAATAATAACCATAAAAATGTGAGCAGGTTAATTTTTTGCTAAATATTTATATAAACAGTGGTGTAGTCGTAAAGAAAACAAAGAGTATATGTTCTAAGCAGAGGGTATGCCATAGTGTATATATACTATAGCTTTTTTGAGAAACAGAGGGTATACGGTGTTCCTTAAAAAAATCCTGAGGGTATACGGCATATACCCTCCACTACATCCCTGTATATAAAACAATAGTCCTAGTTTCGGAAAAAAATTACGTCGAATTACTTTTATTGAAACAATTTTATACTGACAGCTCCAAACTTTAAAATCAGCATCAGAGACACGGGACGGTAAGGAATTTCATGGTACATTTTGATCCCTAACATCGTCCATAACTTATTTATCTCATTAATATTGTTATACAATCGTGCAATCGCATATTTTCCAATATAAGAAATAATAATAAAAACACAAGGATATGCACTAAAATAAAAATTATTATTCCAGGGGCTTAAAAGTCAAAATTATGCGAGAATGCCTCTTATATTTCTGATAAATCATCTTAGGGATCAGTGGGCGGAAGGCAAATAATTTTGCTCATCATCATATAAAAATTAAAACAGTATTGATCGAATTGTTAAATGGCATGCACGAGTTAAGGCTGTTCTCAAATCGAAAAGGGCAACTTTCTGACATAAGTTTTAATTTATTTTTGTTCGAAAATGCATGAAACTAGCTGGTGTTGTTGTTCACAAACTATGTAATTGAGCTGTTTTTCCCATTTTATTGCAAACGCTATAGATCTTTCAGAAAATAGTGTAAAAGTGGGCGTTTTGAACGAATTTCCGTGCGAAGGAAGAAAGAGCACTCAAGTGGGCGAAAAGCGGGTTTGTCACGTGATCAAAATTCCTTATAACTCAATAGGTAACTGATTGATCAAAAAATGGAAAAAACAGTTCAATTCCAAATCGCTTCCATGACCAGGCTTTCCAATTTTATACCTTTCCGTTAAAAAATGAATTTGTAAATGTGTCAAAACGTTTTGCGCTCGTTGAACAGAGCAATTAAGAACAGCCTTAAGTTTACGGAGCTATCTACCCTATTAAAATCTGTGCACGTATCTATGTCTCAAAAACTCGGAAACCACAGGAAGCAGTGCTACGAAATTTGGCCCACGGGTCGCTGGTAAGGGGCCCATGAACGACTGGGGCAAAACATTCGAAAATTTTAAATATTTTTTTTTTATGTTTTTGACGAATTTTTGTTTGTTTTTTTAATTTTCAACCCGTAATTGCACGAGTTCTAACCAGTTCTAAATGTTTACTGCAATGTGAGATATACATATTACGCACACCACGCTGCAATACTAAGAAGCTGTAGCGGGTATTACGATAATTATTTTACCTTGCATGGAAATAATTAAAGATTATTTAATTGCTCTTAATTATTACCTTTAAAAAAAATAAAGAAACATTTTATCGCAAACATCAACAAAACTTTTTATTCTATTTATTCCCTTATTCCAAAGATATCGTTTTATCGTCTGCTGCCATAGCAACATGATAAATTGAATTTCATTAAAAAATGCACAGTAGAGAAAAATATTTTTCTAAATCGAATAGTTATTGAACAACTAACACTTTAGCAGAAGAATTCTTATTTCTTATTTAGATATTTTTGTAAGTATTTTGTTGTCATTGCGTTTTTATGCTAATTTTCGTTTTATATTCGATTATTATGTCTATTTGATGTGAATTTTTTACGTACTACTACTTTTTACTACGGATTTTAGTTTTAAACTCCCGTGCGTAGAACGGGTTAAACAGCTAGTCTACATATTAAAGTTTGAACTAATTTTTAATTTTCAACAGTGACTAATATTTTAAATCTATGTTTACAACACTATAACAAAATTGTAACTCATTTACACCAAAAGTGTCTGAATTGAAATTAATCATTACTTTTATATAATGTTTTCCTAAAATAACAATCGTATCATTCTAATTATTTATAGGAACATACATCTTAAAACTCCAACCGTACATAAATCTTCTAACTTCCATAATGTTAGGATAAGAAATATAAAGCTAATATTAAAAAAAATTATGAATTATAACTTGTAAAAGAAAACATTACATTCTATTCATAAATGCTTAGTATATGGGAGATTCTCAAAAGGTGGGATCATTAAACGTTAACTATATGTAATTTTTCAAATTTTCAAATTTAAGGCCAATTTTTTTTTAATAGTATAGTATTTTATCTATAAATATAATATATAAATATTTTTAATAGTATGTCTATAAAATTATACACAAACATTAAAAGACAGCAAGTATTCTGGAAAATTAATGATTAAAGGATTTAATTAGCAGTTGTGTACGTTACAAGTTTTGGACATTTATTCGCACGTATGTTACAGATTTTGGACGTTGCTCTTAGTATTTAAAAAATTCTTAAGACTGAGAATGTAGTAAATGTGTCCTATAATTGTATGTGTATACATAATTAACTTTTTGTTATCCAGTAATAATAATAATAAAATCAAATGCTTTGTTACGTACGTTACTTTCGGACATAACAAAATACAGAAAAATGCTTTATAGAAAAGTCCTTCTATCTCCAAAAAAGCAATAAATCAGCCTGCCATCTCTTAACGAAATTATCAAAAAAATCATCCGTTTCCTTTATGCATTCGTTGTTTACCATTAGAACCACCTGGAAAAAAGTTAAAACTCTTTTTTTTGGTGGTACATTGGAGCAGTTAACGTTATGAATGTCCGAAATTGGCCTCTTTAGCATATAATAATAAAATTTTAAGATATTTATACAAAGCTTTTACAATAAATTATGTCATTTTCTGTCTCTGAATAGAAGTAAAAACTCAGTGTAAAATAAATAAATAAAGTCAATGATAATTAAAGTTATGTTTGAAAGGCTTAAAGTTATGACGTGTGTCCAGTCCAGTGCCCACCTTTTGAGAATCGCCCATATGCATAAGTGCTTTTTATAGCAATGTCACGGTCTTATATGTCACTTTTGAATCTGTTAAAAGACAGATGTACATACAGAATGAAAGATTTTGTGTATTTGACTTTTAACTTTAGCGAATGTAACATTCCAGTGCTTTTTATGGAAGAGAAATCAAAGAAAACTTGTTTTTTTGGTTCTGATTGTAGATTATTTGTTTTAAAAGATGAAATGGGACAACAGCTTTCATCTATACCAGTGGTCCCCAACCTTTTTTCTCCTCATGTACTCCCTGATTAAACTTTTCATTTATGCATACCCCTTCTCACATAAACCCATTTCGTATATTTTTGTTTATTACTAATGTTCTTATGCTAGTTACCAATGTTTGATGCAGTACTATTTAGAAATGTATTTTGAAGTTATTATCCATTTTAAACCACAACATGATAGCAATATAAAATTACTCAAAACACTAAATATTAGCTAAAGATTTTAAATTAAGCACTCACAAAAAAGGAATGAAGCTACACACATAAATGCACATTAAATAAGTTATGCTAATGCTGCCCAGACCCAGTCAACACTAAAATGACTTGCTTTCAAATCGATTTTTAACCGCTGGGATGAGCGACAGGTATTCGTGTCGCGTAAGATGCTCATAATCCGTGATTATTCTCACCAGTAAATTTTTATTGTAAATTTTGCCTTATTTAATCTGGGCATTTTCCTGATTCAATTAGGCAAAAATTTCTGTTTTGAAAAACCGTTGATAAAAGATTAAAAATTCTGTAAAAGACGCTCGTCCCGAAGGGGTTAAATGAAATTGTCAAAATCAAAACTCCCGATTGCAATTTTTTTTTCTTTTTTTCTTTTTTTTTTTTTTAGATTTACTAGAAATAAAAGAACAATAAGATGAAAGCAGGATGCAAGTAAAATTGCAAGATAGTATGAGGAGTGTGCGGAAATAAGGTCAATAAATGAACAACCAATTACTAAATTTAGGCATTTTCCTTCATTTTATGCAAATAACCTATTTCTCTTTTACACACAGTTACAAGTTCGCCAAGAGGTTTACAGTTTTGTTTTATCCTGTTTTCATCTTAACTTATTTGTCCACATTTTTCACCATTACTAATGTAATTTTCATATATTCCCAGCTTGAGAGCCCTGGTCTATACTAATATATAAAATTGGAGTGTATTTCTGTGATTTTCAGATAAACACCTATTTCTAAGTTTATTCGACTATTTACACCACACAACGTACAATCAAAAATAGCATTTAATTTTTTTTTGTCTATCTGTGTGGAATAGCTTTAATCTTGCCGGTATTCAATGTTTTGATTTTATCGCAGCGATTTCAGATGAAGAATTTGTTTAAGAAAATAAGAGAATTCTTTTCATAATTTAGGAAGATTATGACTTCTCTTTAGTGATTTGCTTTCCATGGCGGTAATACCGTCTATAGATAAACATACAAGACAGGATACTTTCGTGGAGCGTAATGGCAGTGCCTTCATAGGCCTCGCTAAGAAGGGGACGTGGGGAGCCCGCCCCCCCTCCCCCCCCCCCCCCAAACGTTCACAAATGCTGTTACACTTGGCAAATTTACAAACTTAGTTGGCAAATTTGTTTAAAACTTTAATAAAAACTATAATACACTTTCTATTTCTGATAGACTTGGCAAAAGTTACAAATACAAATGGGAATATTATTTAACTTTTTACAAATAAGAACTATATTACATTTTCTAAATGTGGTAAGTTGGCAAAACTATAAAACTAGTTGGCAAACGTCGAAAACTATTTATTTTTGCTTCTCAATGAGTTGGCAAATACTGAAATTTGATTTGGCAATTTAAGATCCTCTCTCCTCCCAATAAAAAGTCTTAGCGAATGTTATATGTTTATGATTTGTATGCAGGCAAGATTCTGCCATGCATATTTTGACATTTTTAGACATTCTAAAAAAGTTCTGAAAAGACAAGGAAAAAAAGTTCCAGGGTTGAATAAAAATAAAATCGTTTAAAAATGCATTTAAAAAACATGCCAAAGGTCAATTGTAATAAAAATAAGAAAATTTGTCTGCCTCTGCCAAGTGGAGAAAAAAATAGATATACAAAACAGAGCGTAATCATATTTAATCGACATATGTAATTTTTGGAAACTACTTAATTCTTCCCCCTTGTCACTAGTGATGTTAGTACTGTTGCAATTACAGATTTTGCCATAAGTGTGTTATATGTATTTCACTTTCTTATATGTCTCTTGTATGTTTATCTATAACACCGTCATATAATGTAAAACCTACTCACGAACCGGTTTGTTTGGAATCATTTGATTGTCTGACGCCACTAATTCGAAATCTGTTATTTAAATAATTAATCGAATAAAATGACATAATTTTCAACAATCTTTTTGCTTTCATCTATCTTTACAAGAAGAAAGTATTGGATTCGTGAAAATTTTCGAATTCCGGTTTTCGACGGATTTATACGTTTTAGGGGTCAGAGAGTATGTCTGTCTGTGTGTGACACAAATGTTGTGGACGCTCTATCTCAAGAACTAATGAACGGAATTTAATAAAACTTTAGATACAGTTAGTCCCTGATATAAATTATTGCTGATTACTTTTTGGGGAAAATCGCCTAGCAGGTGGAGCTGCTATGCTGCATTATTCCTAATTTCCACAATAGCTATATCTCAAGAACTAAAGCACAGATTTTCAGATTCAGTTAGTCCTTGATATAGTTTGGTGTTGCTAACTTTTTGGTGTAAATCGCCCAATAGGTGGCACTGTTATGCTGCATTATTCGTGATTATCGCAATAACTCTATCTCAGTAACCAATGCATGAATTTTCATCAAATTTCAGATTCAGTTAGTCCCTGATATAAAATAGTGTTGCTTAGTGTTTGTTGTAAATCGCCGAGCAGGTGGCGCTACTATGCTGCATTTTTCACGATCTCCATAATAGCTGTATCTCAAGAACTAATGCATGAATTTTCATCAAACTTTAGATTCAGCTAGTCCCTGATATAAATTGATCTTGAAAAGTTTTTGGTGTAAATTCCCCCAACAGGTGCCACTGCTATGCAGAACTTTTCACGATTCCCGCAATAGCTCTATCTCAAAAACTAATGCACGGATTTTCATCGAACTTCAAATTCAATTAGAAATTTCCGTAAGTTGTTGCTGATTAGATTTTGGTGTAAATCACTTAACCAGTGGCGCTGCTGTGCGGCATTTATCAGGAAGTATTAACATGTATGAAATAGGAGAAAGTTTTGGGATTGCCACATCCGACTGCTTATCTCGTGGTTTCAATTTTACGGGTACAGATAATATAGTCTTAAGAAAACAAATAACAACAACTAGAGAACAGGAATTCTGCTTTTCCAGAATTTAGTGTCACCCCGGTATTTCCATTACTTCATTTTCTTCTGATGGACTGGTGGCTTCTATTATCATGAAACAGCCATTATAAATGAAGTGTTAGGTGAAGATGAAAGAGCAGCCGTAAAAAATTAGAACTCTGATTTTCTGGTCAGAATGGGGCGAAAAATGGCCATATATATATTTTTTTTTTACGGCTGCTCTTTCATCTTCACCTAACACTTCATTTATAATGGCTGTTTCATAATAATAAGAGCCACCAGTCCATCAGAAGAAAATAGCTCGCTTAAGCGGGACTCTACTGCAGTACAAAACATATTTCAATTTTAAGACTTAAAGCACACGTTTTATTTTATGTAAAATGACGTCATTCGCATCCGCTTAAGAATTCCACATTTACGATCTACTCTTAAACATCTACAGTAAAGCATGCATAGCACATCACTATCGCGAAATACAAATGCAGCAAAAAGATTCCGTCATTCAAGAAAATCGAAAAAAAAACCGGCTATCTAATGATTCATAGATACTTACAATTAAATACAGTATATAATAGCTCCATTGTTTTAACAGAAATCGTTCGTTTATATCTTTTTCAAAATAGCACGTATTTTAATTACATTTTCTTTCGGTTGTTACAGAAAATAGCAACAAAAATATATAATTACTATTTTAAAACTATTTTTCCTTTACTTTCTACAGAAATGGCGTACTTCCGTTGCCAATATTAAGCAAATGGCTCCAAAAACTACAAAAAAATTAATATTTCAAAAATAAATGGAGATACAGTTTTCAAACAAAATGCATTTAAAAGAACTTTTTCTTTTCCAATACGACGGTATAAAAATTGAAAATGTGCGATGCTTAGAAGTTTAAAAAATTCTAAAGAGTATTTAATCGTAATGCTTTGTTTTACGGCTAGCTTCTGTAAGGTAACGTTATTTTTTGGACACAAAATAAGCTGGGAGAAAGAAATAGCATACCGTTACCGGAGGCTAATAAATTCTACGATTGAATTTTCTTGATTTTATGGATTGAAACAAAGAAATACTTGACTAAATATTTATGAGAAAATATTTTTATCAATGGGAATATCACGTCATAAAAATACAGTCTATATCAGGGTCGGCGAACCTATGGCAAGCATGCCACTTTTGGCACGCGAAAGAATAATTAAGGCACGGTGCGGCATTGTTTATGTCTCTACATTAGGATACAGTGATTTTACACAAAATATACGAATTTAGACGACCCGATTTAATTCTAAATTCGATTAATTGAAAACTATAGAATTTTAATCGTATTCAATATAATAGTTAGAAAATTTATCAAACAAAAAAAATATTTGTAAACTACCAAAAAGGAAATATTATTATATGCATTAATAAAAATACCGATGGTAAATTATGGCAACTTGAAAATTAATTTGAGAACTATTTAAATGTAAATTGCCTTTTTTTTTTTCATTTTAATATTTTTTCTTTCTGTTTATACCTATGTGTCATTATTTTCTCAAATGAATAATATAAAAAATCAAATAGAGAATAGTTGCCAGATAAATCCATTTTAGTTTGCATTCTGTTAAAATTAACTGAGCATTAAAATGATATTATTTTTCATCCTAGATACAACACAATTAATCACATTATTTTTTGTTATTAATTTCAGAAATATAAGTGTTTCTATAATTATTTCAGTGGAATACTTACATGTAGTATGTTATCCATATTAGAAAAAATCGTAAGTATTTTTCTAGCAGTTTTGATTCATTATTTTCAATCCACTAAATTTGCTTTATAGTTGGCACGTCAAGGTCATGTAAAATAAATTTTGAAAAAAATTGGCACGCGACTATAAAAAGGTTCGCCAACCCTGGTCTATATTATATTATAAAGGACAAGCGTGTCTGTGCGTAACGCTGACGTCCTTTTGACGGTGGCAACACCGCAATATATATATATATCAGTGGCGTGGCGTCCGGTCATCGCTGGATGCGGCGATGACCAAGCAATATTTTAAAACTCTTAATAAGCTTTTAAAACTCTACGATCCAGTTTTAGCAGAACATTTGGAGTTCATGTATAAGTGAAGGTAAGATTTAAAGTTTCTTTTTTGAACATTCAACCATTGAATTTTAGAGTTAATAATTTTTCACCACAAACTTAAATAATTGCGATGACCACCGAAAATTTTCACGCCACGCCACTGATATATATATATATATGTATGTATGTATGTATATATAAGTCACATTTTAACGGAGAGTGATTTTGGGATCTGGGGGTCATGATCGATGAAAATATACCAAAATTTTCCGGAAGTGCTTGCGATCGGACAGCTGCAATAGGTAGCTTTTTACTTTCTGTAATGAAAAGATGCCTAATACTTTTGTAATGAAAGCTACCTAAAAAAACAAAAGAAAACGTTTTTAGCACTTTCTAACAAAGTTGAAAAGTGTTTACGAATTGGGTTTGTTCGTCTGCCCATGCTCTAACTCGCGTAAAGGTTGTATCTATAATGAAATTTAACGGCTTAGGACAAAATTTAATGGACTAAAATTGCTTCAAACTCAAACTTAAGTTCCTATTCTGAACACTGTCCTTTTGACTTCGATATTGTTTTTGTCGGAGACAACAAGAGAATTGTATTGTTACCATGGAAACATCAACTTATTTAATATCGAAATGTATAAGGAGACCTTTCTTGATCGAACAGATACTTTTTAAATACAATTAAAAGTTATCCATCCAGTGAAACCGTGTAAAATTAAATAACTTAAATAACACGCAACTAGAATACATTATATAAACTTATAGATAAGTAATAGTTTCCTCGTTTACGTTCAAATTCATTTAACCCATTATGTACTGAATTATGACTTCATGAAAATTTTATCTTCTAAACCATTTTTCGTGAATTTTTGAAACTACATTAGAAGATTTACATAATCATTTAATAAATTTTAGAAGGATTCATTAAATTTAAATTTATAGGGATTTTGTACAATATTTATAATCCCACTCAAATCTTTTATTTTAAATATTTTCCTTTGTATTTTGTAGTATTAGAAAATGTACAAATATAATGTTCTTACAATAGAAATATCGAAATATTTCCGAATTGAAAAAATCCCCCACCCTCCACCCCAACGTCAAGAATGCTGAAAAAGATCTAAATGCAAAAGAAATTATCATTTAAAAAATATTTTTGTTTTGTATAACCAATAATACTTTTGGAACAAGATAAAATAATGCCTCTATAACTCATTCTAAACTGTATTACTACTAATCGATGTATTAAATGAATTTTATAACAAGTTATTTTAATGGTACTTATAATTACAATCAGTAGATAAAGGGTTAATACTGCGCATTTAAACACTCCTTTAACTAGCAATTTCAAATTGCATTAAAATCGCTTGATTTGGCGAGGGAAAATGTTGCTTCCAAATGGCGGCGTGGCGCGTTGGTCATTTCGTGCCAAATATTCGAAAGTTTTTTTTTTTTTTTTTTTTTTTGCTAAATTTGACTGATATTTTATTACACACATAAATAGTTTCATTAGCAATTCTTTTTTTCAAAATATTTTGAGTATGCGCCTTAACGGGTCAAGTACCTTTGAAAGTTTCCAAAAATATTTGTTTTCTTATATTTAATAGCTTATATTAAAATTTTATTCTTAAGGAATATTTTAAAAGAAACCCCATGCAAATTATTCGTTTTAGAAGCGAAGTTATGTCCAAACTAGTTTGAATTCACCTTTAAAAGTTTCCAAAAACAATTTTTTTATTGAATAGCTTATATTAAAATTTTATTCTTAAGGAATATTTTAAAAGAAACCCACGCAAAAATTCGTTTTAGAAGGGAAGTTATGTCTAAACTAGTTTGAGCTCACCTTTGAAAGTTTCCAAAAATATTATTTTTATTTAATAGCTTATACTAAAATTTTATTCTTAACACGTTGAGTGCCACGTCAGTCACCGGTGACCGATACCGAACTTTCCATTTAAGCCGCGTCAGTCATCGGTCACCGACAGCTATAGGTTGTGTAACGGGAATCTTATTTCGTGGCCCAAACGGAAAGACAAACAAAATAGACTTGGCATTCAATGTGCTAAGGAATATTTGCATGCAAAAATTAATTTTAGAAAGGAAGTTATGCCTAAATTAGTTTGAGTTCACTTTGAAAGTTTCCCAAAATAATTTTGTTTTATTTAATAGCTTATATTAAAATGTTATTCTTAAGGAATATTTTAAAAGAAATCCCATGCAAAAATCCGTTTTAGAAGGGAAGTTATGTCCAAACTAGTTTGAGCTCACTTTTGAAAGTTTCCAAAAATATTTTTTTTTATTGAATAGCTTATATTAAAATTTTATTCTTAAGGAATATTTTAAAAGAAACCCCATGTAAAAATTCGTTTTAGAAGGGAAGTTGTGTCCAAACTAGTTTGAGCTCACCTTTGAAAGTTTCCAAAAATAATTTTTTTTATTTAATAGCTTATATTAAAATTTTATTCTTAAGGAATATTTTAAAAGAAATCCCATGCAAAAATTCGTTTTAGAAAGGAAGTTATGCCTAAACTAGTTTGAGTTCACTTTGAAAGTTTCCCAAAATATTTTTTTTTATTTAATAGCTTATATTAAAATGTTATTCTTAAGGAATATTTTAAAAGAAACCCCATGCAAAAATTCGTTTTAGAAGGGAAGTTATGTCCAAACTAGTTTGAGCTCACCTTTGAAAGTTTCTAATTTTTTTTTTTTTTTTTTTTTTTTTTATTGAATAGCTTATATTAAAATTTTATTCTTAAGGAATATTTAAAAAAAAATCCCATGCAAAAATTCGTTTTAGAAAGAAAGTTATGCCTAAACTAGTTTAAGTTCACCTTCCAAAAATACCTTTTTTTATTTAATAGCTTATATTAAAATGTTATTCTTAAGGAATATTTTAAAAGAAACCCCATGCAAAAATTCGTTTTAGAAAGAAAGTTATGCCTAAACTAGTTTGAGTTCACCTTCCAAAAATACTTTTTTTTTATTTAATAGCTTATATTAAAATGTTATTCCTAAGGAATATTTTAAAAGAAACCCCATGCAAAAATTCGTTTTAGAAGGGAAATTATGTCCAAACTACTTTGAGCTAACCTTCCAAAATTACTTTTTTTTATTTAATAGCTTATATTAAAATGTTATTCTTAAGGAATATTTTAAAAGAAACCCCATACAAAAATTCGTTTTAGAAGGGAAGTTATGTCCAAACTTAGTTTGAGCTCACCTTTGAAAGTTTCCAAAAATAATTTTTTTTATTGAATAGCTTATATTAAAACTTTATTTTTATTCTTAAGGAATATTTTAAAAGAAATCCCATGCAAAAATTCGTTTTAGAAGGGAAGTTATGTGCAAACTAAATTGAGCTAACCTTTGAAAGTTTCCAGAAAAGTATAATTTTTTTATTTAATAGCTTCTATTAAAATTTTATTCTTTAGGAATATTTTAAAATAAACACATGCAAAAATTCGTTTTAGAAGGGAAGTTATGTCTAAACTAATTTGAGCTCTCTTTATTTTATCAAAGGTGATTCTATCTTTAATGTCAATTTTCTTAAATCGTTGATTTTGGTCACGGCACGCATATTTCTAAGAAATGGTTGGATAGAATTTCCTGAAGATATAAGCATTATAGATGTACAAAATGACCGTCTACTATGTTCATCCAGTAAGAAATTAAAAAATTATGAGATTTTTATACAAAAATAAGTTCAAATTTTTGAGATTTTTGATTTTACATTTTTTTTCTCAAAAACTAATCACTATGTTCTTTCCATTTTAAGAGGGTTCGTACGGGTACTGTTATTTCCAAGGTAATATTTCAGTACTTTATTTTTTATTTATTTTTTATTTATTTTTTAATAAATCTAGTTCAAACGCGCGAAATTTCGCCTTATTTAAGCAGAGATTTTCTGGGAAAAAATACTGGTACCGAAGAATTTTCTGGCCTGGAAATACCAGCACCCATACGAGCCCTGTTTTAATCACATATCGTATCTCTACTCAATAAAAAATTTTAGGCTTACTGTGACAAAGGAATTATGAGAAATCATGCGCGCAAGGCAAATAAGGTGAATTTGTTTATTAAAAAAACATTAAATTTTAAATGAAATTTTAAAAAAAGCAAACTTTATATTTATCTAGGCTTTTTTTCCGAACATTAACTATTAGCGGCGGAGTTTACATTCCATATCAGGGTCTCATTTTCATGTTCTCAGCTTCAAAGGTACCTAACCCCTTAAGGAGACCTTCCTTTTTAGTTATATGCAAGACATCTGAAATTGAAAACGACCGATAACTGTTGGGAAAACAGTGTATGTTTGAAATAAAGAACGTCGCAATGAAATATGAACAAGCTGAATATTAGAAATAGAGATAAGTTATCTAATCTTTGTGCTTCTCCTTCTCATAGGGGAAACTCCCATTTTCAACCAGTGATGAAAGTAATACGTTCTCGATTTGGTCGATTAAGGTAAGAATAGGTTTAATTCATGTCTGATTAACAAGTGTAACTGGAATACAATTGTTAGAGAAGCAATAGTCATGTGGATTTTTAACCCTTTATCTACTGCCGGTAACTATAAGTACCATTAAAATAACTTGTTATAAAATTCATTTAATGCATCGATAAGATATAATACAGTTTAGAAGAAGTTAGATACATTACTTTATTTTGTTCCAAAAGCATTATTGGTTGCACAAAAGAAAAATATTTTTAAAAGGATGATTTCTTTTGTCTTTGCATCTTTTCAGCTTTTTTGGCGTTGGGGGGAGGAGGGGGAATTTTTCAATTCGGATATATTTCTATAGTTCTATTGTAAGAAAATTATATTTGTATATTTCCTAATTCTACAAAATACTAAAAAAAATATTTAAAATAAAAGATTTGAGTGAGGTTATAAATATTGCACAAAATCCCTATAAATTCAAATTTAATGAATCCTTTTAAATCATCAATCCTAAAATCCTTTTAAGATTTATTAAATGAATATGTAAGTCTTCTAATGTAGCTGAAACAATTCACGAAAAAGGCTTTAGAAGATAAAATTTTCATGAATTCATAATTCAGTACATAAAGGGTTAAAGTGCATTCGTAACTACCATAAATACGTAGTACCTATAGCCACCGTCTGGTTCGTCCGTCTGTTTGTCTGTCAGCATATAACAGCGAAAAAATGACCAAACCGAATGGTTTGAAATTTAATATATAATCGTTGCATAATTTTGTCCAGTCATTTTAAATTTTAGAAAAATCGTATTAAAACTTAAAAAGATATTAATAAAAGTTTTCGTCATTCTATTAAATTCTATCATATGTAATTAATTCAATGTTATCGCATGACAGGTAATGATTCTAGGTTACCATGGTGATGACGTCCGATTTAAGATGGAGTCCTATTACTTCCGCATTACTGAAATTAATATAGAGAATCGTAATAAATTTTGTATTCATGCATTTTTGCATAAGAGTGCAACAGCTATTGCACCAAGATCTGAATATTTATAAAACTAGTTACAGTACGAACACACCTCATTTGCCATGTTTGACGTACAATTTCCGACTTGTTTTATAAGATTTATATTGTTTTAAACGTAGGGTAGAGTTTACTAAGAGGTGCAATTCCTTGTCTTTTAAATCAATTTTCTGTTTTGTCTAAGTCAACGTTCTGTTTACAATGCAATTTCACAGGCAGCACAGTTATGTGTCGCATCTATTATGTACTACATTGCATCGGGAAAGCTTATAGAAATATTAGTTGAATCAGTTCAATTATTATACTTATTATCGGAAGTCATATCGTAGTTGATCGGCGGCATCTGGATAGAAAACCCATCGTTAAACGTAATTTATATTTGGAATGTTTATTATCTTATCTGTATTATTAGTTTTTAAATAACGTAAACATTTTGTATACATTTAATTCCTTCCTTTTTTTTTCCTTTATGCAGTTGCTACTTTAAATCTAAATCTAGTAATTCGTAATGTAAACAGAATTTTTTTTTTTATGTTTAAGAAAAGATTGTCTATCTATTTGGATTAAAGACAAGAAAGAAAAATCATGCGTCCATCATAGATTATGTAACACTTTCCAACACATTCAGAATACAGTAACAAAACTTCACAGTTTATTAAGGTGAAATATAATGTCTAAATAAACAATTTGAAAACGCATAACGCATTTGAAAACCTAATTTCTGCTATTACAATCAATAGTCGAAAAATATCCTTTTTTTTGTGAAGCCCTGTATATGATCTATAGAATTTATACACACCAAGATATATATTTTTTAAAATGTTCAATTTAAAAATGCGTACCAAGAATGGAGTTATGAGTAAAGAGGAGGAGACATATCTACCAGTTGCGAGTGAAGTAACTGAGGAGGTTGTCACAAGATGGCGGCTGTTATTTTTTACATCGGATCTACAGTTTCTGAATACCGCCGGGGCAAACCTCACACCAATAAAATTGTATAGTAAATTTTGTCTTATGGTATCTGACTACGTTGAAAATGCAATTTTCGACCAAAATTGTGAAATTTATTTTATTTTATTTTATTAAAGAGCAACTCTTTACCTTTCCAAAACTGTATTTGTTTTTATTGTACGATAAATAGATCCGGAGTTATAGCGATTTTAAAACTACTCAACAGCTGTCACTCAAACCGAAAGTGCTGTTTAAAGGGCTTTAAAATTTAAAATTTTTAAATTTATAAATTGCTTTTAAAGGGTCGTATGTTTGGAGACATTTCGCGATTTTGGATGCATTTGTTTAATAATAAGAAATGTAAATAATATGCTCCATGAAATTAGATGTATTTTACTGTAAATTCTTGTAGTAAAACATAAATCTAAACTTTAAATGCATTTTTTGGAAAATGTAATTTTCGGTGAAAATTCCATACGCAAAACATGATTTCTCAAAAAGTTATTGGAATATCACTATGAAATTTAAAATATGTGTTATTTACACTAATGTGAAAGCAATGAACTAAAGATTTAAAGTTAGAATAAATATTTTTGGTTTTATGGATGTTTTTGTGGAATGACATCGATGAATTTTATGAAAATTAACATGTAAATAGGTGCGATATGCTATAAGTTTTGAAATACTTAAAGAATCTCTTAGATTTTAGTTCATTGCCTTCACCATTGTCATAAATATGAAGTGTAAAAAGGAAATTAAGATACATACAGTAGAATTTCCTTTAGAGCGTTTTGCGTTTCGGGCCAAATTTCGCTAAATTTTACTATAAATTCCTCCATTTACCAAAATTTTATCAATAAATGAAATATTTTTTACTTTTTTTCACATTTTCTAGTCCTAATATTAGTAAAAATAAGTTTAAAAAATAATTAAATAGCTTTTTTGAAAAAAATTGCTCCGTACGTAGGCAGGCACCTTATTCATGGAAATATTTTTTGATAAATGTGATAAAAACTTCTATTTGTTTTTACTGGTGTCGGTTGCCTGGTAAAACAATCAGTTTGTTTCGCCGGTTGTCACAATATGGTGGAAACGCAGGGCCTGTCTACCGCAAAAGTAAACTTCCACCACTAAAAATGAAAAACTGTTTCTGCCATTATTTATGACTGAAATTTTGCATTAGCAAGCCCTGTAAATACGGAGATAATTTCCATATAAATTTACTGGTGGAAGTTTTCACAGGAGGTAATCGGCCCTTGCGAAAGCGGTTACAGTTGAAGCTTCACTACTTTAAGTATATGTCAGTTCCTCTTTATTAATAGTTCCATTGTACCAAGCTGTAAATGCACTTCCAGCAATTATTGTCATAACCTTCAATTGTTCAGTTTCTTTTGTAGCCAAATTTTTTGTATGTTCTTGTAAAGTATGTGAACGATAAATTTTATGCATACCTTATTTTACGGTTAGCGCCGTGTAGTGCACCCCAGTGATATATATATGTATATATATATATTTATTTATTTATTAGGGGGCTCTGCCCCCTGCAAGCTACGCTCGCCAACCCCCATTCAGACACCGCAGAATCTAAAAGCACGCTAATTTTATCGGTTTTAAAAAGATTAGAGAAGATTGAATTATAATGAAAAAACCTATAGTTATCTATAACGAGTTTCCATTCACTTCCCTTTGATTGCGAAAATTTAAGGCCGAATCAGTTTCTGTTAAGACATCCAATGGTTGTTTTCGTGTTTGATTAAAGAAGATCAGTTAAACATTTGAAAAGAAGCTAAAATAAAATGAATTAACTAAACTGAGTCTTTGCCTCCCGGTATTTTTTAGCAGTGTTATAAAACGATTGACATAATGCAATTTACTACAATTACTACAATTTATTGCTTTAACCCCTTCAAGGACGGTGGTTCATTTTTGGACCACTTAATTTTAATTCTTAAATGCCAGATTGGCACCAGAATATTGGAATGAAAATTTTCCTTTTATTAAGTAAGTGAACAAAAGCATTTTCGTATTTCGAAATTTGTTTGTAAATTCTGGTGCCATTCACTGATTTCAACAATTTACGAATAGAAGTACCTTGCCCTTGGAAGAATTAAACGCATATTAATATATTTATTATTTTAAAATTTCCTTTCTCTTTTAATATTCACGTGTAAATACAATTTTCAAGGCATAATTTTCAATATTTTCCTTCTTTTAACTCGTACTCATTTAATAGTAATTTTAAAGTTTTTTTTTCTGTTTTTAATAGTCACGTGTAAATAAATTTTTAATCGTTAGGAAATATTATTCTTTGCGCTGTTTTTAAAATTGAAAACAATCTCTATAATAATAGCCTGAGTCATGTGACTATTATCAACAGTTCCGGGCGGATCTCTTCACTTTTTATATTCCAGGCGGCCATTTTGGTACTTTAATGTTAGCCAGCCACAGGCGATAAGTCGCCAAATATTATTCTATCGCCATCATTTCACTTATATTATAATAGACCAAGTCACGTAACTGCCATAAACAATTACGGGCTGATCTCTTCGCATTTCATAAGAAAGGTTTCCATTTTGATTAAAGAATCAAAGTTATTTTTTCGAATAAATCTACATAAAAGTTGCCACGATCGCAAAGAATTCTTGGTACTTTTATGTTTGCCGGGTGCAAATCTCGCCAATAGATTTTTTTTTAACTCGCCAGTTAGCATTTTTTTTTTTCGAATGGTAAATTAAAATGGTACTACTTGGTTATCCCATCGACCAAAAATCTATCGCCAGACTATAAGATTAAATAAATGCCAATAATGGTTGATCGTAAATGTCGCATTCACTTGACTGTAAGAAAGTTACACGTGTTTACGCCATCAAGTGATTTTTATTTTGACTTTTAATTTGTATTTTTATTAATGTTATACTAATTTATTTGTTCTTTCGTTATTTAAAATAAGAATTACGTCAATTTGTATGATTTGGTAAGTGGTTTGGCGATTTATATAATTTGGCGAAATTGGTCGACGGGATAACTAAGTAGTACCATTAAAACATTACTTTGAATTTGAAATTAAATGCCATGATTTGTTGCATTATTTAATCGGGTTTGGCTTAATTTTTTTTACGACAATTTGGAAAAAACATCGTTTTCGAATACCAGTTACATATGTATTTTTAAATTATTTTCTATTATTTTTAAATGAAATAACAATAAATAAATAAAAAATTAATTAATAACTTTAGGACAAAACAATTTATAACAGTTTTTTAATAAAAATAAAATAAATGTAAATAAACGTTTATTAATAAATAAGCAACAATAGCCAGGTTACCATGTCAGGCAAAATAACGCCATTTTAGCGCCAATTAGGTACCTCCGGTTCGTATATGACATCTGCGCCTAATATGTTTCTTTTCGTTTCGTTTACAAAAAAAGAAAGAAGTGAAAGCCATTAATTTTAAATGTTTCAGTTTTAAATGAAAGTTTTGTATTAAATAAAATAATAATAATAATAATATTTAAAAAAAAAAAAAAAAAAAAAAAGCACTGTTCTTAGCATAGATTTGAGGGAGGCCAAACTGGTCGCCAAAATAATTTAAAATAATAAACTTTTCTGAATATGAAAAAAAAAATATCTGTTATAATTAAAATTTGAGTTGCCATCATTAGAAAAAAATATTTAAAATTAGAAAAAAAAAAACTAATATTTCGCAAACTAATTCGATTTTAAAAATTCCGATACCAGTTTTGAGATCTGCGGATCAATACGGATTTTTGGTGTTAATTTCATCGCAAAGTATTCCGTATTTTAGGAGAAATCGCCGTGAAACATAATCAGTTGTTTAATCAGTCGTTTCAAAGAATCGTTTCATAAATCCGTTTCATATATCCGTTTCATAAGTTCGTTTCATTAGGACTATATATACATAGTTTAGATATATTTCAGCATGTTTAAAGTAGTGTAATTTCATTAAAATATATTCTTATTAAATTACGCTCTAATGCGCGTAAATATAGTCGGATTTCCATGCAATTGATAATGTTAATGATGTTTAGCATGGTATGTTCGGTGTTGAATATGAAGAGTGTAGCATTAATAGTTCATTTACAGGGGCACTCAAAAGAATTCCGTTACATTATGGTCAATGCAGTGTATTTTAATGACATTATTCAAATCTATTTAAATGGATATAAATCATTAAATTTTACTACAAGATGATTACTATAGAATAGGACATTCATAGCATTTATAGTTCATTTACAGGGGCATACAAAAGAAATCGGTTACTACTGTCTTTGAGCAATAATTGCTGGAAGTGCGTTTTCAATATCGGTATGCGCTTTTAAATTTAACTTATTTTTTGCATGCTACTCGTTGTGTATAAATTCTATACCTCGTATACAGGGCTGCACAAAATAATTCACGTACCATTCTCCTTATTAGCGGAAATGGCTGAAAGGGAATTTTCGACTGTGGTATGTATTTCCTAACTGAACTAAATTTTTGCATGCATGCAGTTGATAGATAGAAATCTATATATCATATATACAGGGCTGCTCAAAGAATTCGGTTCATTTTTCGACTGTGGATGATGTTTTCAAATGTGTTATGCGTTTACAAACGGTTCAATTACACGTCATATTTCAACTTATAAAACGGCGAAGCTTTGTTACATTATTCTGAATGTGTTGAAAAGTGCTTCACAAACTATGCTTGACGCATTATTTTTACTATCTTGTTATAAACAGAAATTGTTTTCTAGAAGCTTCAAATATGCGAATCTAACATTCCGCTATGTAGTTTTTTATGCTTAAAAAACGATCCTCATTGCAATCTGTTTTGCAACGATTAAAAAAGAATCTGACATTAAAAGCTCCAAACTTTAAATCGCCACAATTCCTAAACTACTTGTTTATTGACTTGCCGCTTGATATCCAAAGGTAAAATGTACCGAAAACCCAATCATGCGGCCGAAATTAGGTAATCGTATTGAAAATTTCGTTACTGACGTGTTATCCGGTTTAGGAGATAGATCGCCAAAAATGGTTGCCGAACTGCCAATCTTGTTTATAGTTGGCAGTCATGTTCAAAATAGTAATTTAACATTATTTAATGCATAACATTGTTAAGAATGGTAATATTAAATAAATTAATAAATAAATAAGTCAAATATAATAAATTAATTATAATAAATAAAAAATAAACTATTATAAATAAATAAACTATATTACGTATTATTATATTATAGCTGTTATTACGAATGATATGCTATAAAGTTTTCAAAAGATAAGGATTACTGTAACTAGTTTAATTGGTGCCGTGCTTGGCACAGTTGTATCTGATTTGGCCAGGATAATACATAAGTACCAAAATTTCAGAGTTTAGTACAGTTTCTTTATGCAACACTTTCCAACATTACTTAAAAAGTGTTTATGAATTGCCTGTCTGCCACCTACCCGTGCTCTAACTCGTGTAAATGTACTCGGATTGCCACGAAATTTATACATATTATTAGGGTATTTTACATGTTTGGTATTGAAAATGAAGTGTGCAGCATTTGTGGTTCGTTTACAAGACACTTAAAATAATTCTTTTACATTACGGCCTATGGGAGGAAATGTTAGCTGTGTATTTGGTGATGTTACACTGTTTTAAACATATTTAAACTGATATATATCACTGGGGGTTAGGGTTGCCAGATTTATCTTAGATAAAAAATGGAAGATTTCGATTGACACTAATTAGTTTCGGTTTTATCGCGCTATCTTCCTTTTTTATAAGCTGTACTAAATTATGTAGAATGTGCCAGTAAAGTTTTCGATAATTAATTTGTTTTAAAAGAAGTTATTAATTAATCGACTTAATCATTATTTTCAAACTGTATTTGTATAACATTATAACATTTTTATCTAATTTTGCTGTCATATATTTCACTATGAATGAAAAATTAATTGAATTGTAAGAACAAAATTAAACCCAAACATCCAACAATTCAATGATAATCATGAAAATTTTAGTAATCATGGGAACACTACAAAAATAAATGTATTTAAGCATAAAGAGAGATAATATATCAAACAAAATATTAAAACTTAAGATACAGATATACTAAATTAAATGTTTTATAATGTCGATTACTTATAGTCCATAATAATGTCAAGTTCTGATGATCTAATGCTATCCAAGAGTTCGCGATTGCGCAGTTAACACAACTCTCCCAAGATTTTTGTCATCCTGATCGAAAACAAGCCATTCTACATTTGATGCACTTGTGTATAACTTTTTTTCGGCAAAAGGTCAAATTTTCAATGCAAGTGAAAAAAATTCTTGAAACTATAAAATAAAAAGGATGTCGTGGAAAAACGGAAGAAATCGTCGTACGGGACAAATTAAAACGTACACCGTACAATAGTTCAATAGTCCTAAAAAACATACAACTTACAGGAAAAACGTACAATCTGGAAACCCTACAGGGGATGCACTACAAGATGCTAATTATTAAAATGGGCTATGCATAGAATTTATTTTTCATTTACAGAGACTCACAAAAGAATTTGGCTACAGTACTGTCTTTGAACAATAATTACTGGAAGTGCGTTTCTAATTGTGGTTCGCTTTTTTAAAGTTAACTACTTTTTTTCACAGTATGCTCGGGTGTTTAAATTTTAGAGATCATATACAGGACTGAACAAACGATCTCGAATGCATTTTTGACGGAAATTGCTGAATGCGAATTTTCAACTGTGCTATGCATTTCCTAACTGAACTAACTTTTAGTTTACTATGTAATGTAGAATACGTACAAAACCATAGATCATATACAAGGCTACACAAAAAAAATTCGGACATTTTTCCGGTTACTGAACTGCAGAAATTGGGTTTTCAAATGTGTTATTAGTTTTCTAAATTGTTTACTTACAAGGAATGTCTCCATATGGGCATACTCCGAAAAATCTGAAAAAATTATAGAATGTTCTACTCATGAGGATAGACATGTTTGTAAAAAAATTTTCGGCGGAAACTCGATAAAGCGTTCGTAAAAAAAAAAAAAAAATAATAATAAAAATAAAAAAATCGATATTTGGCGATTTATGGTATTCCGTGGGATACCTGTATTCCATCACCGGTTGGTGATGGAATAAAATTTCAAAAAATACTTTTTTATGTCGAATACTTTTTAAGATAAAAATGTTTCATATTGAACTTGTTTAAATAAATTTAATGTAAATAACTCAAGTTTTGTCAGTTTTAATTTGATTTAACTATAGTTTTGTCATATATATATATTTATAATGAAAGTTAACTATCAAATTTTATGAATTAAAGCAAAATTTAAATTAATTATTGTTTCAATCTCAAAATTAAGTTCAATTGAGCACTGTCGTTTCAATTTTGTTGCTATGGAGACAACGACTTCTTTGATATTGAAATGAATAACCATGAATAACTGCAGCATTCTTCATCTTGCCTTTATTTTGGAATACGCTTAAATGTAGGAAAATATTTTTTATGTATGAAATTGTTTTTAAAGTAATAAAATTAAATAACAAGCAACATGAGTATGTAATACCAAAAATGTATTTATAAAACTCTCTCATTGTTTAATAATCATTAAATACAATTTACACGCATTCTAAAAATCAATTAACAAGCAATTTTCAAGTGCATTAAATCGTTTGCTTTGGCGAGGAAAAGAACTGCTCGCCAAATCGCGTGACGCTTTTGTCTTTTCGCACTAAATACTCGAAAGTATTTTATTTTTTTACAGACTTTCTACTGTAATTACGCCTCTAAATTTGATTGATCCTTTATTGCATACATACGTAGTTTAATTAGTATTTTTTTTTTTTTTCAAAATATTCTGACTGAGTATGCTCGGTAAGAAGACTTTTTTTGTTAGATATTGTCTTTCACCTTAATAAACTGTGAAGTTTTGTTACAGTACACTGAATGTGTTGGAAAGTGTTTCATAATATATGCTAGACGCCTTCGTTCTTATTTTAACATAAATTGAAAGAAGGCACAGTTTCCAATGCAATAGCTATTTTTGTTTTTCTTTGCAAGTTTTAGAATTGAAAAAATGACCATTGTATGGATTTCGTGAGGTGATCGTGGGTCACCTCATCATAGGTACATGCCTTTTTAGGTGCGTTCATAATTATATAAATACGTAGCACCTATATAGTCGTCGTCTGGTCCGTTCGCCTGTCTGTCCGCATATAACAGCGGAAAAACTACTCAACCGAATAGCTTGAAATTTAATATATAGAATTTTGTGGAGTCATTTCAAATTTTGTGAAAATCGAATCAAAACTTTAAAAAATATCAACAGAAGTTTTCTTCATTCTTTTAAATTCTATCATACTTAATTAATTCGATGATATCGCATGATAGGTAAGGATTTTATGTTGCCATGGTGATAACGTCCTATTTAAGATGGAGTCCTATTATTTCCGTATTACTGAATTTACTCGATGGAATCGTAATAAATTTTGTATTCATGCATTTTTGCATAAGAGTTATTGCGTCAAGATCTGAATATTTATAAAACTAGTTATAGTACGAACGCACCACATTTGCCACGTTTGACGTACAATTTCCGACTTGTTTCTCGTTACGAACTTGATTTTACTCTAATGTAAATTAAAGGGTTATTAACTTATAAAAAATATATATTCCTAAATTCTTTTAATTTACTCTTTTTTGTAGATAATTAAGGACTTTGATGGCTGAACTTTCACAGACGCAGAAAAGTGGTGAACTTTCAGATGAGGCATTTCTGTTCAAAGAGATAACATGGAAGATTCCCAATGAAAAAATTCTACCAAGTTATATGGGGCTTGATATTCAGAGTCCGACATTTTCATTCGCCGGCGGTACTTGGATTCTTCATATCTACCCTTACGGCCGTCCTGGTACATGGGGTCGCGTGGGATGGATTGATTTAGCAATTGAACGATTGGATAATAAAGTTCCATACCAATATGTTTTTTACAAATTCTATTTCAAAACCAAAACAGGAAAAGAATTCAATCCTCTTCAGGATGTGTACACTTTTAATGAATATTGTACGAGTAGTTGCTTAATTTACATGCAAAAAAGTAGCTTTTTAGTTAACAAAAAATCTATTACTATAAAAGATGCTTTTATAATTGTATGCCAAATGCGAACCCAGAAGATAAATGGAATCGAAATGTTTGCTCAAACAGAAGCAGTTGAATTATTTTCAGGTGAGTACAAAGATATATTTCTTCTCATACATAAAATCAAATATAAAAGTGAGCATTAATAAGTGAACGTAAGTGAGCAGATCAAGGTCCAGCAAAAAAAAAAAAAAAAAAAAACGCTCTAAGCTCGATTTTCCTACATTTCCCTCAAGTAACTTGAGCTAATTTTATTATCATTGCTTATATACTAATTTTTTTAAATAAATTAAATTTCTTGATTTTCTGTTATTATTATATTGTTCTCGAACATTTTAGAAAATACATAATTTTTTTTAAGTAGACATGCAACTCTTTCATTTTTAAATTACCTATCCCTCATATTGATCATTTCTATTGAGCATTAGAATTTTCAAAATATAACCATTTATGCACCTCAAAAAAAAAATTTGCTTACAAAGGACAGAATTAAAATTAATTTGGTGACATCAGTTGCATTTCAAGTGTAATCATCTGTTGGAAAGGTTGGTGAAATTCCCATATTGATGTAACTAAATTTTGAAGTTGTTGATAAAAAAGTACAGGGTGGCCAGAATTAAACTGCAAGTGTTCAAGGGGTGCTGGAGAGAAAACTACCGCGTATATTCCAGTGAAATTTGGTATCTACACGTTTCAGAACATGCGCAAGTCAAATATGCAAAAAATAAAAAAATAAAAAAATAAAAAAAATAAAAATAAAATAAAAAATAAAAATAAAAAATAAAATAAAATAAAATCGCCATTTTCACCTGATAGGTGGCGCTGTACCGTATTTAAACGTTCACCGGTGGCATATACAACCTCCAAAATCGATAGACAGAGCATAATGACATTCTAAGAGGCATATAAACAATATAAAATATCATTTACAGTCTATCAAAATTCCATACGATTCGCTTCAGTAATTACATTTTTACAGTATCGTGTAATAAAAATTAGCGTAAATAAGATCACAAATTAAACAATCCATATAGACGCTTTGGAAAACAAACCATTATTTATTCAATGAAATTATTACATGATGTGCTCAATATGTGAACCACCAGATGCAACCACATGCTGAAAACGTAAAACAGCATGGTCCACCGTCGCATTTAAAATCTGTGGTGTAACACACCTCACGTGTCTCGTTATGCTAGATTTCAATTCAGCAACAGAAGCATGTCGTTCTCTATAAACCATACAGGGGCGCGCCAGCACTATCTAGCACCTGTGTGCAGATTTTCAGTTGGCGCCCTATAACGCCCCCCCCCCCCCCTCCGAAAATAAAACTTTATATAAAAAAAAATTCTATGAGTATAAAGTTTTTTGAACCAGGATATTATTTAATAAAATGTGTCTTGTTTCTATAGGGTTCCTATTTTATTTCATAAATTAAATAAAATTTCTGGTTCAAAACATTTAAATTATTTGGAAAATAAGGAAGGTTCGCAGCTATGTAAATAAAATTCGAAACACAATAAAGCCTGTTAAAATAAAACCTTTCTGTATCAGAATCCTCCATTAAAAGTAAAATTGCATTATCCCACAGAAAATAATACAATACAATAATAATAGATTGCATCCATACTAATAAAAAAAAGTGATTTGTCATCTCTAATTTGCATATCGATACTAATAAAAGAAAGACGTTTGCCTTTACTCTGCATGTGTTTAGCGATGGCTAAGAAAATCTACCGAACTTAGAGGTCTGAAAATTTGGAAAAGGATAGACGATAGCAGGTCCAAATACACTTGAGGCTCAGATTTTTCATTTTTTGATAATTAGCCAAAATATAATTAAAAGCCATAATAATAATCGCAAAATGACAATTCCTTCTTTCAAAGCAATCATGCCTCTGCATTTCTTCAAACGTTAAGCGGTTCTTCACGCTGACGAAAGCGTAACGTTCGATTTTTACTGCATTTTGAAATTGCGATGCCCGGGTCGACGTAGAGTTAAAAAAAAAAAAAAAAAGAATGAAAGAAAGAAAGAAAAAGAAAGAAAAAAAGAAAGAAATTGTGTTTGCTTGTGCTTTGAATATCATTTCGCCTTTTAAAAAAGTGAGCTGATAGCATTTTATACTAGGACTTCCCTCAGAGGGATTAGTCTGAGCGATATTACTGAGAACATAGATTTAATAATAACATGTGGAAGCAAAGAAAATGAGATGTTATCTTTAATTGTCCATATACTGCGAAAAATTGAAATGATGAAAATAAACGAATTGTAGAATTACAAAATCTTATATATAAATTTGTATACACTGTTTAAAAAAATGGGAAATCAAACCATTCAAGACAGCCATGCATGGATATAAAATTGAAAGTACGCAATATATTAAAAATAAAATAGAAAATGAAACACTTATTTACTTATATCGGAATTTTAACTGTATAAAATGATATCAAGAGCATAATCAGACGCTCCGCACCAATTTGAGTAACTTTAAATGACAAATATATGATGTTTAAAAAGAATGGACTATACTTTATATGGTGTGTGCTCCCCCGGAATAGTTAATATTGTACAATATCTGTTTTCCACGGATGCAATGAGATTGTCGATAACATTTAAGGAATTCTCTTCTCAAAATCTAATATAGTATCAAAGTACCGAATACATCAAAAGTGGCATGCAATGCTTCGTTAGAGTGTGTTTTAGATATGCTCGATCGGATTTAAATGATGAGTGTATGCTGGCCACTACATACGCTGTATTGTTTTGTTTTCAAACATATTCTGCACAAGTTGAGCTGTGTTTAGCATGTATTAAATAAAATAAATCGGCAATGATTACAACATAAAGTATGACACAAGATCTGAATATATCGTCTGCATAACTTTTGAGCTGTCAAAGTGTCATTTGAAGTAATTTACAAATCCATACATATTTATTCAGCAAATCATGCAAGCTAACATACGCCAATATGAACCCGATTACAAAATTTCACCAGAATAAGTTAATATATAAAAAATCTACTAATGATAATTGAGAATATGACCTTATGATAAAATGTCTAGAAAAACGAATCGGATAAAAAATTAATATCACATTTAAAACGGCACTTCCCTCTGTTAGTGGCCTTGGCGAGAGAGAGAAAAGCCTAGAGAAGGAACACTTTAACAAGTACTTTCGGGCAACCTACTCACTGTTTCATACAGGTCTTTATTCAATATTTACACACAATTTATTTAATGCTAGGTGGGTATCTATCAGTTTTGTTGCATTTAAATCACATGTTTTGCGGAGGAAATGCAGCATTATGAAATATTTAAAGTTGCTGTACCTAATAATTCCAAATTAATGGTAATTGAGATCGCTTTCCGTTAATTTCATATTTTTAAATTTTAAATTTTTTAGAAACCATTCATAGAGACAATTGTATATTTTAAAACTAACCCGAAGCAAAATTTCAAGATTTTGGGCTCAGCAGTAACAGAGAAATAGAAAATTTTTGAAAGTTTTTTGTTTATGCACTGTTTTATATAGCGACATTTTTAGAAATTGTTCTATTGCGAGAATTTACGTCATGATAAATACAGCCATGTCAATTTTCATGTTTATATTCCTAACAGTTCCATTTTCTTCGTTACTTAGATCATCTTTAGATCTTTTTCCGCTTTGTTTAGTCTTTCTATTTTTTAGAATTCGTTCTACAACGAGCATTTACATCTTATTAGTTACTACCATGCCAAAGTTCTAGTTTCTAACCCCAACAGTATCCCAAAAATTTCAGTATTCCAAATAAATCATAGTTTTGAACCTTTCTAGAAATTTTTACGTTTATCCGTCAAATTGAACCTTTTAGAGAGCGTTCATTACGAGTATTTACATCTTAAAAGTAACTACCGCACCAAATTTAAAGTTTCTAACCCAATCAATATCGCAGAAATCACAATTTTAGAACTTTTTTGCTCCTGCAGCGATGTAGGTTCTTGCACTGACATAAAATAGTCTTTTTTTCGGAGCAGAGATGGCCACCAACATTTTTTTAAAGTTGGCTATGTAGTTTCAGAGATAACACCTCACAAACGTACAGGCATTAATAATATTATATACTTTATAATATTATAACGCTTTATATTATTAGCATTAGATGTACAGATACAAAAGCCATTTATCTGTTACAAAATAAAGTACCGGCGTTGCCCAGAATTTGAGGGATGTTTGTTCTGAAAAATCAATTTCAAAATTTAACATACAACACAAAACAAACATTAAAAAAATCAGTCGAAATTTTGTTGAATGAATCATATAAAAACGCTATATAAAAATGTATAAATGTATATAATAGACGCAAAAGAATACAGCTATAAATGAACTTATTTCAATTTATAATTGGAGCAATAATGTTAAAATACGCCAATATTTCCCTAATCGGGTTTTTATCATGCTTCAATACATTTTTCACACTCATATGACGTTATACTATAGCCACCATGCCCTTTATATTTCCAATATGACGTAATATTTTCCTCTTTCACGTGGAAACTCACGTGGAAAAAAAACACGTCTTTCACTTTCATTTAAATTCGTCAAACCATTTATTTCATTTTCATATTTCACGTGAATATCTTGCAATAGAAAAGTTATGACGTAATATTCACCTTTTTTTGAAATTCGGCAAACTATTTATTTCATTTTCATTTTTCACGTGGAAATAATGCAGTAGAAAATTAATTGTTGTAGTAATAATTTTATTGTGTTTTTTAATTGTTGGCAACTGCTATAACGAAAAATGTTTAAATCTGATAAGAAATTACTGTTAAATTGGTGGTTTTTTATTAATTAAAAATTAACTATAAGTTATTTCGATTCCGGATTACTTTAGTTGTCTCGGCCATGTTTTAATACACATGTACGTATCTCTTCACAATTTTGGCTTCCAAATTGTGGATTTTTTATAGAATTACAAACAGACAGATAGACAAGTTTTCATTTTTATATATCTCTCTATTCTATAAAAAGTAACTAACGCTGTCACCGCCGCCGCCGCCGCCGCAGCCGGTTTTGAATTTTTTGTGACCGGAGGTCTTTCTTCGTTAATATTAAGAAAACTACTGCATACAAATATATGAAAATCGGTGGTATTATAGCGAAATGTTTGATCAACACACTAATGCATACAGTTTTCAAATCGAAGAATTATTTTAAGAGATATTTAATGCTAAAGTTGGACAAAATCGTTCCATTAAAAAAAATTATAAGAGCAAAAGCTATACATGGGAATTTAATCATTTTTAGATCATTTTATTCAATAGAAGATCCCGGTCTGCAGATTTCATTAATTTTTTTAATTTGACTCATTTTTTGAGGTTTTATTGCTATTTTAAATTCAAATATTCAGCATTTTGACAGATAATTTTTACATATTTTAGAAAATGGTACTAATTTAAACTGTTGCCAACTGTATAAACAGCGCAAACAATAATGTTTGCTTCAAATAAAAAAATATTTACACGTTACTATTATAAACAGAAAAAAACCTTCAAATTAGAATTAAATAATTAGGTATAAAAAGCAGGCACTTATTGGAAATTACGCCATAAAAACTATATTTACATGTGAATTTTAAAAGAGAAAGGATATGGTAAAATAAATTCATTAACATGCGTTAGAAATCTGAAATAGAACAAATTACGTTACATTACACTTATTATGCAAAATGAACAAAAAGTAGTATTGCAAAACAGTTTAAATTTAAAAATTGCGCGAGACAAAATATTAGAGGTTAAATATTAGATTTTTTTTTCAAAATTTTATTATTTGTCGTTTGATGTGAGGTGTTCAGCTATAAGTATGCAAATTTTTATGTTTCCAACATAATTAGGGGCTGAGTTAGAAAAATTGCTTTAAATACACAAGTTAGAGCCCAGAGGGTTAAATATTAGACTTTTTCAAAATTTTATTATTTGTCGTTTGATGTGAGGTGTTCAGCTATAAGTATGCAAAATGTCATGTCTCCAACTTAATTAGAGGCTGAGTTAGAAAAATTGCTTAAAATACAGAAGTTAGAGACCGGAGGGTTAAATATGACTTTTTCAAAATTTTATGATTTATGGTGTTATCGCAAGTGTTCAGCTATAAGTATGCAAACTTTCATGTCTCCAACTTAATTAGGGGCTGAGTTAGAAAAATTGCTTAAAATACACAAGATAGAGCCCAGAGGGTTAAATATTAGACTTTTTCAAAATTTTATTATTTGTCGTTTGATGTGAGGTGTTCAGCTATAAGTATGCAAAATGTCATGTCTCCAACTTAATTAGAGGCTGAGTTAGAAAAATTGCTTAAAATACAGAAGTTAGAGACTGGAGGGTTAAATATGAATTTTTCAAAATTTTATGATTTATCGTGTTATCGCAAGTGTTCAGCTATAAGTATGCAAACTTTCAAGTCTCCAACTTAGTTAGGGGATGAGTTAGAAAAATTGCTTAAAACACACAAGTTAGAGCCCAAAGGGTTAAATATTAAGCGTTTTTCAAAATTTTATTATTTGTCGTTTGATGTGAGGATTTCAGCTATAAGTATGCGAAATTTCATGTCTCTAACTTAATTAGGGGCTGAGTTAGAAAAATTGTTTAAAATACATAAGTTAGAGCCCAGAGGGTTAAATATTAGACTTTTTAAAAATTTTATTATTTGTCGTTTGATGTGAGGTGTTCAGCTATAAGTATGCAAAATGTCATGTCTCCAACTTAATTAGGGGCTGAGTTAGAAAAATTGCTTAAAATACAGAAGTTAGAGACAGGAGGGTTAAATATGATTTTTTCAAAATTTTATGATTTATCGTGTTATCGCAAGTGTTCAGCTATAAGTATGCAAACTTTCATGTCTCCAACTTAATTAGGGGCTGAGTTAGAAAAATTGCTTTAAATACACAAGTTAGAGCCCAAAGGGTTAAATATTAAGCCTTTTTCAAAATTTTATTATTTGTCGTTTAATGTGAGATGTTCAGCTATAAGTATGCAAAATTTCATGTCTCCAACTTAATTAAATTAGGGGCTGAGTTAGAAAAATTTCTTAAAATACACAAGTTAGAGCCCAGAGGGTTAAATATTAGACTTTTTCAAAATTTTATTATATGCCGTTTGATGTGTGGTGTTCAGCTATAAGTATGCAAATTTTCAAGTCTCCGACATATATAGTTTCTGAGAACGGACTCTGTGACAGACGGACAAACAGACAGACAAAGGAGTGAGACATGTAGGATTTCGTTAGATGAACGAAACTCTAAAAACATGCTGCGGATGACTGTAACAACATCCTAAAATTACATTACCGTCAGCGATCTACCAATCCCGAATTTAGTTTATATTCGTTTCATATATTCTTATTCTTTTGTGCAGCCCTGTAAAATAATTATCAATATTATATACAGTAAAACCTCTGAATAGCGGACACCCCGAGAATGCAGAATTTGTCCTCTATTTAGAGGTGACCGCTACTGAGAGTAAAACATGTACAGTTATTTAAGAGTTGGTAATCGAAAAAATGTCCGCTAAATAGAGGTATCCGCTAATCGGGTGTGTCCGCTATGGAGATTTTACCAGTAAAACTTCTGAATAGCGAACACCTCGGGAGGGCAAAATTTGTCCTCCATTTGGAGGTGTCCGCTACTGAGAGTAAAAAATGTAGAGTTATTTAAGGGTTGGTAATCGAAAAAATGCCCGCTAAATAGAGGTGTCCACTAATCGGGTGTGTCCGTTATGGAGGTTTTACTGCATAATAATATCATCCTTTACAAGAAAATTGCATGCTGTATGATAGACAGACAGACATCCAGAGAAAGATAACATCCCGGATCAATAAACACTCATGTCTTTTGTTTTAATCATCCACAATTGTATGTCATACAACATGCCAAATTTTATACAACAGGCTAAAAACGGTCACCGTGGTACGGAATACTGTATTATTATTTGTTTGCCCACCAAAACTGGTTGCCACGGGTTGTTGCAAGGTTTGTCATCACGTGGTTGAAACTGATCTATTCAATATTACTGAGTGCGTATTTTTATTTATTTGCTCCATGTGTTCAAACCAGTTGTCTACGAAAACATCAACCGGTGAAAGTGACGCACACCAAATTTCTGCGACGTATGCAGATAAATTGTGCTTTTTTAAGAGTTTTTTCTATATAATTTTTAAACGGTTTGGAACTTATTTTTCATAGTAGGTGCATTCAGTAGGCGACCCTCATAGGTACCTTCTGGTGCAATCAGAAACGAAATCCGACAAATATTTTTTGAGTTATGCTTGACGAAAGGTTTTTATTAGGCTTTTTTTTAGTAGGACATGGCGTTAATATCCATCGTAGTAGTAAAGTGTCCGGACAGTAATGTTTCGCTGAGTATTAGCCTTCGCTTCGCTCAGACAATTATTTATATTATTTCACGAAGTTTTTGTCAGAATTGAAATTTTTAGATATCTAAAGGCCAGAAATTAAATACAAATTAGAGGTTCGCTTGAAAAATCAGACCGAAGCGTGGATATTACCCCCGGTGTACGCTGCAGAAGGCAGTAGGGCCCTCAACTCGAACTACGTTTGGATAAATTTTCATTTAAAAATGAAAAATCATACAAATCCGAGCTTGTACCCTACCAAAGACAGTGCGCTGCTGACAATATTAAGCTCGTTTGGAAAGATTTTTGTTTAAAAATTTAAAATCAAAACAAACCGGACAGTGCGTTGCACGTCCGGAGTATATGTTGCAGAAGACATTGCGCCCCCCCCCCCCCTCCGTATCTGTATCTCTGAGTTTGTTTGGACAAAATTTCGTTTAAAAATATAAAATCATTCAACATTTGATTTTAGACTATTTAAAGTTATTATAATTTGCAATGCCGGCGGATCGGTTAGTAGGGCATAAGCACGGAAATTTAAAACTCTCTTTTTATAAATCTATATTTTTCCATTCATGATACAGCGATCATTGTAGCTCCTAACTTATTTTTGTCTAAATTGGACTTTTTTGCCATTCTAGTCTCTGAAGCGTGTAAGGTTATATGTAAAGCTAATAAGTGCTCGTATTTCAGTACTTTCAATTTTATGTTCTGTATTAAGATGAAAAAATCGCAGTGCTTATCATTCGCAGAATCATCACGGTCTTTTATTCAGTATGTGATTAGACACACGAGCGTACGAAGGGTGTGCAGGGAAGGACCGCTTCTCTCAATCTTTGAAAAGTAAGAGTTTATGGCCAAATTCAGCCTATTTTCACCATACCCTTCCCATTAGCAAAAATTCTATTGCCGCCAGGATGATAGATCCAGAGTACAAGTATATTAGATAAAAAGTATTTGTTCTGCTCGGAGGTCTATGGTCCGAAAAAACACCACAATTTCTGCCCAATACATAATAGTTTCTACAGAAGTGATCATTTGTCGCGCTGAGAAAGTATATTGCTTCGACCGCCTAAAGTAGACTTTACTCTAGGAGCGCAAAACTCACAGTGTTAAACCTACGACACTGAATACCAAAACTTTCACAAACGGCCGATGCTTCATTTTACCAATTAAAATTTTCTCCATAGCTGACGTCAGTCTTTCATTTTTGTCATATTTGTAGAAGTTGTATCGGGCCGGCCGTGGACTGATTTAGTTTATTTTTGAACGGGCTGGGCCTGTTTTCACTGATTTTTGTGCAGGCCGGGTCGCAAACTGCGAAAATATAAACGGGTCGGGCCCTGGCCTGGAAATTCCGGTCTCTAATTCAAGGCTGTCCAACGCGTCTCCGCGGGCGCTATGGTGACGCCCTTTGAAGGTTTTCTTGGCGCCCATTCGAATCTTTCCTCTTCTAAATAAAAAATCTCCTTTACAATATGCTTTCTTTAAAATCAATAATATTTGAATGGGGTTCTTTTAATTGTTACCAATGACCGTTAATATTTATTGTTAATTATGTTATTAATTTGTTATTTGGTGATTATAAGTTTTATGATCCTTTCACTTTCAAAACTTTTGAGCAAGGTTGGCCTTCTGAAAAATAATTTAAAATTTACTATGCTTTATATTATTTCTACAAATTATTTTTAAATGGAGTTTCTTAGTCGTAGGGGATTTATGGCTATCACTGCGAGATGTACATTGCATCATATAAGACGCTTTTGAAGTGTAAGCCTACCACTATTCGTGACCTGATTATCGCAGGGGACTTTTTTACCAGTACTTTTCGAATAGTAATTGTCATCTTATTTATGACAGGTAATTCTGCAATAAGGAGAAGATTGCTATTTAAAAAATGGAAAAGAAGCCAGTGGAATTTACCCCCTCTGGTAATAAAACAGTACTATGCTTTACCACTACTACAGTGAGATAATAGTGTTGCATGTTTTCTGTGGCGCCTTTAATTGTTTGCAACTACATCAGGTACACCTCCGTTTATTGAAAGGTTGGATATGTCTACTTCTAAATCACTTATTAGGAGACTCAAAAGTAGCATAAAACGAAATAAATAAATAATAAAAAAGAATTAAATATCTAAAAAAAAAAAAAAAAGATTGTCTCTGGTAAATCTATAAAACATAATTAAGATGTCAAGAAAATATAATACATTTTAGTTTAATTAAATTAAGGATTTTTTAAAGTATTTGCTTCTCAACTTAAATCTTTGGCGCCTTTATTTCTTCTGCGCCTGTGTGTGCCGCACACTTTGCACACTGGGTCGGCGCGCCCCTGAAACCATATCTTTCAGATGTCCCCACAGATAAAAATCGCAAGGATTAAGGTCCGGTGAACGTGAGGGCCAAGCGTTGTCGAAACCTCTGCTTATGACTTGGTCCGCACCAAAGGTATCATGCAGCAATTTTTTAACATCTTTAGCGATGTGAGGGGTGCTCCGTCCTGCATAAATACCGTGGTTTCTAAACATGTCTCTCTTACAATGCTGGAATCAATTGTTGTCTCAACATCGCTCCGTAGTTAGTCCCTGTAACACTACAGCGTTTGGGACCACTTGGAGTTGGGGTCTCAAAGAAGTATGGGCCCACAAGAAAATCACAAGTCATTCCACACCATACAGTTACATAATCGGAATGGAGGGTTGTTCGTTCCCCATATCCTGCAGTTATACGCATTTACACTACCTGATAGTGTAAAATGCGCCTCGTCTGTCCACAATATTCTCTGTATCCAAGTGTCATCTTCACTGACTTTCGACAGGACAAGGTTTGCAAAATCAAATCTTAGGGTGTCATCAATCATCATGAGGTTTCAATTCTTGAAGAATTTTAATTTTATACGGATAACGCCGAAGAATGTGGCGCAACACTTTATGCACAGTTGACCAGGGAAGAGATAATGTCCGAGCCACGCTTCTTGCGCTCACTTGTTGCAGCATACTGGCTCCTGAACTGCTACTCGTAGTCGCAATGGCGTCATCAATTTGTTGCACTCTTTCCCGGTTTACGGGACGTCGCCCTCTTGTGTCTGGAATAACCAGAGTCTGATTACCCACGGGGCAAATTCCTACCACTAAAAATAAACAGAAAATTTTGCCTCATTCATGGCAGAAATTTTATATGAATACGGCGTTTACATAAGTCGAACTTTTCTTTTAAAATTTATTGGTGTAAGTGTGCCCCGTTGGTAATCAGGCCCTGGGAATAACGCCCAATTCTCCTGATTCTTCAAATTATAAAATCATATTTTTCAATCAATTGACACTCATTGGACCTCTTCTTAATCGTTTCATACGCCGGTATTCTTTCAGAGTAGCTGAATAATTGCTACCATTCTGATAGAATATCTTCACTAACAATGCACGTTCCTTCTTATTCAGAGTCATGACTGGCCTTTACTCAATGTATTGATGTTTTTATACTGTTCGATGGGCTTAAAATTTGCATATATGCCGTCGATAAGCATTGAAACACGATATAGCGCCATCTATCGGGTAAAATAACGATTTTTTTTTTTTTTTTTTTTTTTTTTTTTTTGCATATTTGACTTGCGCATGTTCTGAAACACGTGTAGATACCAAATTTCACTGGAATATTCCCGGTAGTTTTCTCTCCAGCACCTCTTGAATACTTGCAGTTTAATTATGGCCACCCTGTACAATTCGGCAATTTATGCAGTTCTACTGTTTTGTAAGGGAAATGATTCATAACCAATAATTGGTACCCAAAAAACCAATTTTATGCGTTTTTTTTAGGAAAATTAGGAAAAATGCACTTTTTTTTTTATCTATCTCGCTTATTATTGGTGTCATTTTTAGTCTGTGGTACTCAATGGACGCAAAATTTTGTGCTCTACAATGTATGAACTAGAACTGTTTCTGTATAGTGAACGGTTTTTGAGTTATTTGCGAAATACTGAAAAAAGTCCGAAATTTTTGAGGTTTTTGCGGTGCCACGTCTGAAGCTCACTAGGAAAAATGGGACAAACTTCAAATCCCTTCATTTAGATGTAAAACAAAGTGATTAAAACGATTTCCAGCTTTCCGCGAATTTTTGCATAAAACGGCCCTGTTTTGAGCTAATTTTACTGGCTTATTAAATGTACTACTGAAATTCATAAATAATAGATCAGTTGACTAAGAACATGTGTAGCATGACACATCTTTATCTCTTAGGGTTCCATACTTAAAAAGTAAAAATGGAACCATTATAAGATTACTTGTGTGTCTGTCTTTTCGCCTGTCACATCCGTTTTTCTCGAGAACAATGGGACGTGCAAGGAACTTGTTAGAGTTATAAAGGCTATTGACCCACATATTTATAGCAGCGGTAGAATTGATTAAAAAAAGGCACTGGTCCAGAGGACCAGTAAACATCAGAGTTTACTGGTCCGCAGACATGGTCACTGGCCCGCTACATAAAAGACTATTAAGTAATTTTAACCTTTGAGTGACACCCCCCCCCACCCCCTCCACCTCCTAGAATATAAACCAAACTTCCTTTCAGTTAACCAAAATTTTTGGCATAATAAAATGTAAAATTATAATTTGCTAAAAATTAAATAAACAGTACATAAACAAAAACTATAAAATTATTAATTATGTATTTTATTTCCGATTATTTATTTCAACTGACTGTAAGTTTTAATGCAATTATTTATTTATTTATATTTAAAATAAAATAAAATTCTGTGGTTTGTGTTTGGTTGCGGTTTCCTCGGGGATGGGAAAATTTACGTTTACCTGTCAGAGAGGGGAAAAAAGTTACTGGTCCTGCGGACCACTAAATTTTATGAATTAGTGGTCCAAATGAATTTTTAGTGGTCTCGGACCAGCGGACCACCACGGATTTCGAACGCTGTTTATAGCCATTCACAAATACTTTTATGAAAAATTTAGGTGAGCTAATTAAGTTATTTGAAAAAAAAAAAAAATTGTGTATTGTGTGGGATACCGTTCAAAAGATCTCATAACACCGAACTCAAAATTATATATTTTTTAATTTTAGGTATTTATATTTTCAGAGATATCGTTAAAAATGTACTGCAAAAATACATTGCCATGCAAAAATATAAATACCCTAAATATAAAAATATATTTATAATAAAAATATTTATATAAATATAAATATAGGTACCTCGTTTATTAATCAAAATTAAAATATTCATGTCAAATTAGTTTTAAAAAATCGAAAAATCCAAATTTTTTTTTAATTCCGAAATTTAAAAATTAATATAAAATTTTAAATTTCTAAAAACGAAAGAACTGTTTAAATGAAATTTAAAATGCTGAAATTTCTCAAGAATTTAGTAGATGTTGAAGCAAAATTTAAAATTTCTTATTTTCTCAAAACAAAACAAATTGTTTAAATAGCAGGTGTGCTGCGCACGCTCTGCAAAATCTGTTAGTTCCCATTGGGTAAGAAAATGACCCTTGGGGTGGGCTGAAGTTATGGGAGGAGGGGGACAGGAATGTAACTCGTCTGGATATTTAATTACCTGAGCATTTATACCCAACACGAAGGGGTTAAGGAAGGAAGTAAAATATCGAATATCTTTAAGATTTTATAAATAGGGCGCTCCATGCGGCAAAAAAATAAAACTAAGGAAAAAGTAGAGTACTGCCAGACAATTCAAGACAAATTTTTCCAAATTATTTGGGCAAATTGATGATTTAAAACTTTACAATTTAAAACTTAATTTGAAATTTATAATTTAAAACTTTAAAGCGCCCTCTAATGGTAAAACTTGAAGTAACATGTGGGAGAGAAGGTGAAATGAAAAGTGGTGACAAAAAGCTTTTAAAACGATATGTCACATTATGAAAAATATTTTTGCACCCCCTGGTGGGAACACCCCTAATTGTCTGATGTCAAAATAGAGGGCAGCAAAAGTTTCTCCATAACGAGCTTAGCTTTGTTCAAGCTTTCTAACGGGGTATTTCCTCGCTATGCGTTAATTAGGAGAGGGGATAATTAATTTGGGGTGATTACAAAAGTTAGAGCCCGGAGAGGTATTAAAAGTTTAAGAATTAAGCGGGTATGAATTTAGTATGAAGTCCGTCGCTAATATTGAAGTGCTGTCCAATGATATATTACATAAAGGTTCGGAAAAAACCGGAGCCCCCTTCCCGCTTCTGGGGACCTCCTATACAGTGGCGTAGCTACGTTTTTTGGCGCCCGGGGCAGGCAGAAATTCTGCGCTACACCCACCCCCCTCCCACCTTAAAAAAAAAAAAAAAAAAAAAAAAAAAAAAAAAAAAAAAAAAGACATTATTTTTCTTCAAGACGAAAAGAAAGTCTTTTTGACTTGTACCGGGAGGAAAAGACAGCTTCACTCTTCCTTGTTTTTAAGGATTCAGCTAATTTTACCCAAACGCGCGAAAATAAAATACGTGAAACCCAATTACAGAAGACTAGCAAAACCCGCGGCTTTGCTCGCGTAATAATTGAATAATGCCAAGTGGTATTTGTGTGCCTATTTTTATTAGAAAAAATTAAACTGATAGGAATAATTAAAAAATTACTAATTAAGCGACAGTTTGACTAAACTTTATTATTACACTGCACTAGGAGAAAACGAGACTTAAATTCATGAGAAGAACTCAAATTCTAAATAAATGATAATTTAGAATGTATTTTGAAGCTTTTATGCTCATTTCAGTTTTCATTTGTGGTTTTGAATTTTTTAGAAACCATTCTTAGCACACATTTACGTCTTAAAATTATCCATCATGCCATATTCCAAGATTTTATCTAACGCTCTACCAGATCTCTGGTGGTAGTAGCACCAACATAAAATATAGTGTATGTTGGAACAGGGATTGTCAACAGGAATTTGCCAATACAAATTTTGAAATCGGTTTGGTATTTCTTGATATTCCACAGAAATCGTAATTTAGAAAGTTTATTAAAAGGCTTTTCGCTTATTTTACTCCTTTAAATTTCAAATCTTTTAGAAACTGTCCTTAAGGCTGTTCTCAAGTTCACTGCTCAACAAGCGCGAAACTTTCTGACACAATACCGGGCTCATTTTTAAACGTAAAGGTATAAAACTAACAAACCTGACTCTGGAAGAGATTTGGAATCGAAATTATTTTTCCATTTTTTGATAAATAAATTACCTACTGAGTTATAAGCGATTTAGATCACGAGACAAGACGTTTTTCTTGTGTCACTGACTGGTTTTTCAACTTTCGTCCGGGCATTCGGTTCAAAACGCCTAATTTGATAGTATTTTCTGAAAGATCTATTAGTCCAGGCAATAGAGATCGTATAGGGTCTCTACCTAGGTAGAGCCCCTAGGTATTTATGGTAGTTCTGGAAAAAGGCTTAATATGTTTTTTTGGTCGCTGAATCCGAATTTTTAACTTCCCACCAAAATTTCCCCCGGCAACCCCTCCCCCAAATTTTGGTAAAATGCCCCCCAAAAAATGATTTTATTAAAAAAATCAATTTCTTTTAAATTGTTTTAGGGAAAAAGTATCTAGAAATTCAGAAAGTAGACAAAATTTGCAACAAATTAGATATATGACATTATGATGTAGGATGAAGGGAGAGGGGGATCTGCCTCGGAACATGCGCCGCAGAGCTGCGTGGACTAAGTTACGAAATTCCACTTAACCACTCACATCGTTTACATTCGCCCTTCCATCTCCCCTCCGAACTTTCCCTATAAGGTTTACGTTACGTTTTTTGGGTCACTGAATTCGAATTTTTAACTTCCCTTCTTTAAAAAAAAAAAAAAAAAAAAAAAAAAAAAAAAAAAAAAGTTATTTTTAAATTAACACTGCGGCGCTATGTGCACTAAGTTATGCAAGTCCAAGCAATAGGGTATTTTACCTGGCAATTAATGCTAGTTCTGGATTTCGACTCACTTTATGTTTTTTGGATCGCTGAATCCGAATTTGTAACTTTCCATCAAAATTTACCCCGGCAAACCTCCAAAAAATTGATTTTTTGAAAAAATTTGGTTTATGAGAACAGCGCGTGGGGAATGTTCCGAGGCAGCCCCCACTCTCTCCGTTTATCCTGCGTCGTAATGTCATACATCCTATTTGTTGCAAATTTTGTCTGCTTTCTGAATTTCTACATACTTTTCCCCTAAAACAATAAAAAAAATTAATTTAAAAACAAATATTTTGGGGAGGGGATTGCGGGAGGGGGGGATTTTGGGGGAAGTTAAAAATTCGATTCAGCGACCCAAAAAACTTAAAGTAAACCTTATAGGGAAAGTTCGGAGGATAGATGGGAGGGCGAATGTAAACGATGTGAGTGGTTAAGTGGAATTGCGCAACTTAGTCCATGCTGCACCGCGGTGCATGTTCCGAAGCAGATCCCCCCTCCATCTTCATCCTACGTCATAATGTCACGTATCTAATTTGTTGCAAATTTTGTCTACTTTCTGAATTTCTAGATACTTTTTCCCTAAACTTCCTTGATTTTTTTAATAAAAACCTTTTTTTTTGGGGGGGGGGGAGGGTTGCGGGGGAAATTTTGGTGGGAAGTTACAAATTCGGATTCAGCGACCCAAAAAACATAAAGTAAGCCAATTTCCAGAACTAGCATTAATTTTGCCAGGTAAAATCCCCTATTGCCTGGACTATATTGCGTTTTTTTAAAAAAAAAAGGGAAAACGTTTTTCGATTACATAGTTTCTGGATTGCAACATCTGCCAGTTTATGGGTCTTCGAGCAAAAATGAATGAAAACGTATGTCATAAAGTTGCCCCTTTGGATTTGAGAGCAGTCTTAACCCCTTAAGGATCGCTTAATATTTATAAAAACCATCAAAAAAGTATCTATTTTTTTATTGCAGAAATTGAGCAATTTTAAGATTTATAAATAAAATATGCAATTAATTGTATGTTTGAGGCGAAAAAAAGGATATTATAGAACCAATTCAGATTTGCCGAAAAGCCTTCAAGGGGAATTTTGCATCTTAATGTTTGTTTTACAGCATACAAATTAATACGAATAAGATCCTTATTTTTTAAATTTTTACTACTTTACAAATGTTTACAAATAATATTTAAAATAATATATATACATAAAATGTTGCCTATGAATTAAAATCAAATTATCATCAGAAATGCCTGATTCATCAGAATCCATAATTTACTGAAACATCGATCGTGCAAATAAAACTTTAACGCGAAGTTTCAAAGACTTCAAATGGATATGCCTGTTAAATTTTTCGGGTTTCAGAAGTTTTTTCCGGTTTTAATTCTTCAGCCCGGCAATATCACGGGCGCGAAAAATAAACAACGACATCCCAGCCCGTCATATTGACGGGAGCGAGAATTAAGGGGTTAAAGAGATTTTACGTTTTGTAAGTATCTATCATGCCGAATTTTAGGTTTCTATCTTTACAATTCAATAGAAATCGTAATAAAACATTTTTGGAACGCTTTTCGCTTATTCCATCCTTTTAAATTTCGATTTATTTTCAACTGTTCTTAGAGAGCATTTAAATCATATAAGTAGCTACCATACAAAGATTCCAATTTCTATTCCAAAAAAATTTGAAACTTAGAAAATTTTTAGTATGCTTTTCGATCTTTTCACATTTTAAAATTTGGAATTTTTTAGAAACAGTTCTTAGAGAGAGTTTAAATCTTATAAGTCAGTACCATGCCAAATTTAAAGTTTCTAGCCCTTTCAATATCACAAAAATTACAATTTTAGAATGTTTTTCGCTCCTACATCGATCTTTTGGTGATGACACCGACAAAAAAATATAGCCTATGTTGAAGCAGAGATTGTCACCATCAATTTGCCACTATTACTTATAAAGTCGGCCTGGTATTTCCTAAGATTCAATAGAAGTCTTAATTTTTAAAATTTTTAGAACGTTTTTCGCTCATTTCACCCTTTTAAATCTCGAAATTTTTAGTAACAGTCTTAGAGATCATTTATATCTTTTGTATCTATCACGCCTAATTTCAATTTTCCATCTTTAATAATTGCATAGAAATCGCAATTTAGAAGTTTTTTAAAACGCTTTTCGTGCATTTTCACGCCTATTAAATTTCGATTTTTTTTTCATCTGTTCATAGCAGAAATTATATATCATAAGTAACTATCATGCCAAATTTCAAGTTTCTAGCCCCTTCAGGATCACAAAGGTCGTAATTTAAAACGTTTTCTGATCTTGTAACCCCTTGGGGGTAGTGGAACTGACATAAAATATAGCCTATGTTAAAGCAGTGACTGTCACCATCAATTTGCAATCAATACTTTTGAAATCGGTTTAGTATTTTCTAATATTTCATAAAAATCGTAATTTAGAACATTTTTAAAACGCTTTTCGCTCATTTTACTCTTTTAAATTTGGAAATTTTTAGAAACTATTTTTAGATAGCATATGTATCTTATAAATACCTGCCACGTCAAATTTCAAGTTTCTATTTTTAACAATTGCCTAGAGATTGTAATTTGGAATGTTTTTAAAATGCTTTTCGCTTATTTTAATCCCTTTTAATATTTGAATTTTTTTTTTTAGACGGTGAAGACCGGAGATTCATTTTGAAAGAGATAAATTCGAGTGCAGAATTTTAAGTTAGAGATACGTGCGTAGCACGCCCGGTCTACGCTGCTGAAGACAGTGGGACCCATCCCAGAGTTACATTTTGAGAGATTGGATTTTTTTTTTTTAAATTTTAATATGAATAGAGATTTTAATCATTCGGGGTTCGTTTGGAAAAATCGACGGTCGGGTCAGCTAGTATACAAATGGAAAATGTTCTTTTGATAACAGAAATGTGACTCCAAGTCATCAACAGGCCCTTTGATTTATAAACTGGAGGCTAGACAGGTAGAATCCTGCATCAGCGATTGACAATTATAGATCTCTGCATTCCCGTCATCTTCACCGAATTTCTTCAAAACATTCACACACACAAAATAAAAGGTCAACAATTCTTATTTATTGTCAAAATATGTGAAATAATTTCGGTTTAAACCTCCTCTCAATTTGGCGCCCTCTATTTAATCATGTTGCGCCTCAACTCAGGTACATAATTATCTTATGTATCAAGTGTATTGAGCCATCCCTAGAGATATTTACAGAAGCTTTTAATTTCTTCATTATTTCGATATAACAAAATATCTTGCTAAAGAAAACATTCATGCACAAACTAAAAAAAAAAAAAAAAATCAAATTTTTTTTATTTATTGTCAAAATATGTGAGATAATTTCCGTTTAAACGTCTCTCAATTTGGCGCCCCTTGGCCCCGGCGCCCGGGCGGCCGCCCCCCTTGTCCCCCCCCTCCCCTTAGCTACGCCACTGCTCCTATAGGGACAATCTAGTGGGCGAAGCCTGCTAGTCACATAACATATTTTTCTATGCATTTATAATTCACACACTGTAACTTTTGAGAGCGTTTAACATATTTTTTAATGACTTTCATATTATCGCATTGAATTTTACTTTCCATTTTCAGAATTGAGTGAAGAAAAATCTAAACAGGAGTTGCTTCCATCTACATCCGGATGTAAATGTTTGTGTAAAGTTCTTAAATTGTTTTATGCAAATGTGCACTTTATATACATTGTAGATTAGTTCCCTAAAATTTTCTTGCAACATATTTATAATAGAGTCTCCTTAATTCAAACTTCAATTTTGATAATTTTAAATATCGAATAATTTGAACTTTTATTTTTATTTATTTCTATTAAACGATTTATTCGCCTTGAAAGCCGCATTCAATACGATGCTAAGAAATGTTACATAATTCGAATTTTCGAACTACTTACTTGAAAATTTTGAGTTCGGGTCTTGTGCATTTATTACATGTATAATCACGTAATCCAAAATTTTTGTGCTCTCCAGAGACCGCAATCAGAAAAGCAATTTGAAGTTATTAAATTTCATTTGCAATGGAGCGTTTTTATCAAGAAAAGAAATTGCGTGTTTTATTGTCTGTGTAAAAAAGTTTAAAAATTAAAGCCTATCTTATAACTAGTGGCTCTGGACACCTGTTTGGTCTCCCTTAAATGTATGCTAAGTATACAACATGCTACATCTATTTATAATTTAATTTACTTGTTTAACACTAGAAAGGCCAGAAATTTTACTCGAGTTTTATAAAAATATTTCACACCAGAATTTTTAATTGAAACTGTTTAACTTATTTAACTTTTTTCTTTTTTTTTTTAATGCTTTAACACTTTGAGGTTTAAGCCGAGTGTCAGTCGGATTGCCGTTTTCGGTGAAGCGAAATAAGCTTGAGAGTCTCATGGGATCAACTTTCAACTTCCAGAGCTATCAAAATACTTACTATATATACGTTCGTTGTATTTTAATATATTATCTACGAACCTTTTATTTTGAAAGAAAAAATGTGGCAGCACTAAACAGAAGTAAGTATTTGAAAATACCTAGAATCAGAGCTTATTGTGAACCTTGTGTTGTTGCTCTTTGTGCTTTGAAATGTACCACACAAAAGCAAATTTTACTAAATAAAGTTTATAGACAAATAAAACCTAGATATCTGTACAACATTTGGGTAAGTTTTTATTCAAATTTTATATTAAAAAATGATGTTTTCGTATGCGGAACTTAAAAAAAATATATATATAAACATGCTTTTTCAATAATTTCCCATTAAATATTATTTTTTAGTGCATTTAAATAGTTCATTGATTATGAATAAGAGAAGTATGAAGTTTATAATAAAAAAAATATTAAAATACATATCTTCCAAGCATTTTTTAAAAAATCATAAAAAGTACCCAAATATTCTCAGTCCAGGGAGAGACATGCGGTTGAAATAGCTCAGACCTCAAAGTGACAAACTTATTTTATAAAGAAATTTCTGGGATGAACCGAAACATATTCATATGGTAGGGGTCAAAATGACCCCTCACAGTCCTTCTAGTCTTAATTACTTGCCCGATTGGAAGATTCTGACAGAGAAGTCAAGAACTCTTTGCGATCAAGGCGACATTTCGCATATTTTCTGTTGTTATGTATTTCATTCTTCCTGACAAAAACCGTTAGACTCACTTATCAGCGGTCGACGCAGGATTTTTTTCTTCGGGCCCATTTTGTGAAAAGTAAAAGCTATTTTTGTGGAATTCATTCCATTTTTGTGAAAAATAATATTTTGTAACAGTGATCTATCTTCCAGGCAGAGATAATTTGGTTCATTAAATATTATAACATGAGTTGGATTTGTTTACATTTAAATTCGTTAAGAAAAGATAATAAAGGAAGTTGATTTTTATTTCCCTTCACCTAACAGAATTATGCTAAACTTCAATTGACTTATAGGCGCGAATCATTTTTCTGACACCGGACATCGCTGCAAAATTCATCACTGGAGAAGTTGCTTTGGAAACGATTATCTTTCATGGTTTAATATTTTTATGCTGTCGATGAATGAATCTTTTGTGTTTGTTTACTTTGATGGAATGATATATTGGTCTGCCAATTAAATTTCCATTGAAGTTATCGCAGAATATTTGAATGTAACTAATCTCCCAAACATAATTTTCTTACAGTATTTCTAAAAATATAACTTTTATGCAGTTTTATTCGAAAAATAATTTTGAGCAAAAATGGGCACTTGCATATGGAAAGCGAAGCGGTCAGCCCGATAGTGTTTAAGATAATCACATGACTTGCGCTATTATATTTCATAATGCATGTTGTAAGTGCACATATCTTTTACAGGAAAATAGTTTTTTTAGTTGTTTTCATTTCTTTCTGGAGCATATGAAACATGACAGTCTAAAAGATAAATAAACTAAGGTGTGTCCCACTGAAATAAAGCCGCCATGATTATGTGCTGTAACTGGGCACGAAACAAACCAATAAAAAGGAAACAAATATTTTAAGAAAGTCTATTCCAAATACATATTTACAAGGATTAGCTCACTCCCTGCCCCACTTGGGCAGGGAAAAAAAGGAATATATAAAAAAAGAGGGGGGGGGGAAGTGTCCAGCCGAAATAAAGCCACTACAGTTAATAGCCAATATATCCGCGATGTTCATATATGACTTGGTATATACGATGTGGCATACCATTTACCAATTCCTGGAGCACAGTAGTATCAATATTATCCCAGGCTTCGATGATGGCGGCCTTTAATTCTGCCACAGACTGAAACTGTCTGCCATTGGCATATACCGCCCTACTGAGGATATCCCACACATTTTCTTGAGGATTGAGATAAAGGGGAAAGCGCAAGCCGTTCCATGACATGCACCCCATTATTCAAAAACAATTTCCAGGCAGATTTTGCGACGTGAATGGCGACATTGTCCTGCTGGAAACCCAACTTAGGGCACCAATTCTCTCTGCAAATGGCAGTAAATGAGTTTCTAGCATTTCCTGGTATTTGGTAGCCTTCATGCGGTCTGAAGGAAGAGCTAAGTTAAGTTTACCGCTATAGTCACATCCTCCCCTCACCATTAGTGAGCGTCCATCTTGTTGTCTTTTGGAGAAAATTTCCTGTTCTTTCCTCATGTTATGCCAATATAAAGCAAGGCCGTCTAAGCCATCCAAATTAATTTTTTTCTCATCTGAGACAATAACACCATGCCTCTGGTCCTTCCAGGTTTGATTATATTGGGCTCAATCGATTCTCATTAACGTATGGATAGCTTTCAACATGGGCTGCTGTTTCCTTTTCTTATATCGTAAATTGCTTTTACGTTTTTCAATTCGTAGCAGGGTTGATATTCTCACTGGGATGTTATCCTCATTGGCCAACAATTTTAGGGAAATATCACTTCGTGAAAGACGATGCAAAACATCCCTTTCCTGCCTGGAAATCATTTTTTCAGCATGTGCACCTCAGTTTTTTATTCCCGTACGCATTGCCCTGATTAAAAAAATTATCTATTACGGTTTTAGATCGTTTGATTTGCTTACATATTAGTCTATGTGAAAGACCTTGTTCCTTAAAAGCTGTTTTCTGAACTTTCTCGAACTTTGATAGCTGGGTTTTCTTTACCGATTCAATGCTGAAGGAGAAATAGAAAATACAACCTTCTAAAATCTACACAAAGTTCCAGAGGTACAGAGCAAGTATTTGACAACATCCTGATGTCATAAACATGTTGAACTGCAGCAGCTGGAATGTCGACAGGGATGACAGGGATGACCGCCCCGGGAACCCAGCTTTCGCTTTAGAGTATAAGTGCAATCCCGGGGGAGACTCAAATCCACTGCACATGGTAAGATACATTAACAATGACAATATTTTTAAAACAGTTAATAACATACAGAAAAATAAATTCAGTTTGCTGTTTTTGACTCTGAAACTCACAAGGAGTGTCATCAGTACATACATTGACAGCAATTGCACTATGTTGTATACATGCATAAACAATTACAAGACATGTTTTTTGAATATTAGAGCTGAAAAACTTTAAGTGAAATGCATATGCTGATAAATATAATGAAAATACTAAATAAACAAACCGTAGGAAATAAGACAAATATTTACATTATGTACAAAACAGGGGCTCCTGTCTGAAATGGGAGCTAAAAACAATGAGTTTGCTCAGCTTGCTCAGAAAGGGAGGGGATTGGTAAATATAAATTCGTTGTCTTCTAAAAATTTCATACAATCCGCTATACGTTGCAGGAGAACTGGACGGTCGAGCAGGTAAGTTAGCCAGTCAGGCAGTGTCATCTGTTGTGCCTTTTTAACGTGATAGTGGGACGTTAATGTGCAATATAAAATATAGTGTAATGATGTTGATAAGGATCCACAAATGCAAAGAGGTGAGTCCGTTTATTTATGGTATATAAGTGTTGTTGGAAGGGTCCATGATTTGTGAGAAAGAGATACAGGTATCTGTTACTTATGAAAATGTTTTGTGAGACCTTAGGTATGAAGTCACGCGTGTATTGACCCACCTGCACTGTAGACCAACGTTGTTGCCATCGGTGTAGCATTTGTTTTTTGAGTTCTAATTTCAATGTTGATTGTGGGAATGGAAGAAATGTTAGTGGTAAAGTTAAATCATCGACTGCCGACCTCGCCAGCTGATCAGCCAGTTCGTTGCCCGTTATACCAGAATGTCCTTTAACCCAATTAAAGAAGAACGATTTTTCTGAGGACTGAAGGAGTAAGGTTATGTCTAGAACTAAGTGATTATTGTTATCAAATTTTGAAAGGGCAGTTGCCAATAAATACTAATATTGGCAGTGGCTTTATTTCGGCGGGACACTGTTTCCCCTCTTTTTTTACGTATTCATCTTTTTCTCCTGCCCTGCTGGGGCAGGGAGTGAATTACTACTTGTAAATATGTATTTGTATATGGACTTTCTTAATATATTTGTTTCGTTCTTATTTGTTCGTTTCGTGTCCAGTTACAGCACAAAATTACGGTGGCTTTATTTCGTTGGGACACACCTTATTTCTGTTGTTTGAGGTTGTTCATAGTGTTGTGTTCCTTTGATTTCGTTTAAAGTGTAGATTTTGTTTAGTTCGGCAGGTTTTCTTTAATAAATTTTCGATAAGTCAAACATTTCATGTTTCCTTTTGGTCTTTGAATTAAAAAGGGTCGACTCTCTACTGTATAACTGACCCCGAAAACAAATGATTACTCCAGCAAGCACAATGATTGTTTGGTGTTTTCTACGAAGAATGTTAAAATAAGTAAGTATCTTTCTAAAACATTCCAACATAATTGAAAAGTGCTTATGACTTCGTTTCGCCTGTCTGTCTGTAATGGCAATCCATCTATCTGCGAGCTAACTCCTCTAAATATACATAATTTACATTATACTAATGTTTTCTATTGTGATTCACTATTGAAATTTTCCTATTGAACATGAAGTATGTGTCTTTATAGTTCTTTTACAGGGACATACAAAACGTTACATTATGACCATTTATTGGGAAATGCGAGTAGCATTTATAGCTTGCTTACAGGGACACACAAAAGAATTCCTTTACGTTATGATTTATTGAAAAAAAGATGCTTGTAGTGTATTCCAATGCTATTATCATATTTACAACATAATGGAATTGATATGCATCATTGAAATGCACGACAACTTAACTTCTATAGATTATGGAAGGTGTAGCACTTGCAGTTCATTTACAGAAACACACAAAAGAATTCGGTTACATTACTGACAAATATGAGTGATAATTTCTAAAAGTATAAACAGCAGTTTAACTTTTTAAGCTTAAATGTTAGTATATTACGTGGTGAGTATAAACTCTATAGACGATATACAGGGATGTGCAAAGGAATTCGTGAGCACTGCCGCCTATGGTCGTAAATTGTTTACATTGTCTTTAAATTTATTTTGCAACTAGTGCTGTTGATAGGTTAAAATGTTTATGACAGGCAGCCTTATTTATAAATTTTCCTTAAATTAAAAAAAATATAACAATAACTTTTGTACATGTTACTGTTGTGGAATATTTTATGATAAAACATTATTAGTATTTTAGTTATTAATATCAGTTGATAATATGTTTATCGTTATTACAACGTTCACAACTATGGTAGGTTTTTTTTTTTTTTTTTTTTTTTTTTTTGCTTATAATATTTTTTATTATTTTAGATTCAGCAGAGGAAAAACCTGCTAAAGAGTCAGAATCATCTGCAACTACTTATAAAGGTTCGTATGGAAAGTATTGAATAGTAGAAGCTAAATACATATCTTCTAAGTAAATTATTAAAAGAAAATTTCTCTTTTCTATGTACTTTCCCTTTGAAATAATAGGTTTTTAACATTAATAATATAAATTGTTACTGATTTCGAAAACAAATAAAATAAAATAAAGTATTTAGTATAACTTGAAGTGTAATCAAGCTACACTTCCGAAACAATTTATTAAGTTTAAATTCTACAGTTATTACATATATATAAAATTGCGAGTTATTTTTAAGCTTATAAGATTACGTTATTCAATTCAATGATGGATTAGAATTAATATTGTTGTGGTTTTCTCTTTAAAATCATCTTCCAAATGAGAACAAAAAAAGTTAATTTGAATAGAATATTCATAGTTCTACTTGACCAAAATATAAAATCAATCGACTTATAACAGACATCATATCAGTTCTCGAATGTCACAAGCCCTTCTATATAGAGAAAAAACTCCTGGCATCAATTTTCCAAACAACCCAAGACCAGGAGAGAACTGTGCGAAATAATTTACTAAAAACCGCTCTTTGAATACAAGGCCTACACGCTGACGCAAGCACAATGGAAGTTTAGTTGTTTTCTCCCTTGTTAAAACAGCTCTTTAAGTAAGTCTTATCCGTAATTAAGAGAACTATGTAAATTTCAAGGAAATTAAATTACCTTTATTCAGGTTTTTAAAACGAATGATTTTATTATTATTATTATTATTATTATTACTTAACATTATAAAACAATCATGATAAGAAATTACAGATAAATTATAAAAACTCAACTTGTGCCATTTTTGCCGACAGCACAGACAGTCACCTCATCGAGTTCACGGTTGAAATTCTAGGATTAGTTAAAACTCGATTCACATATTTTAACGCAATCGATCTGCCAAGTCCTATCTTGGGGTAAAACACCTGAAAACCCGATTTTAGCGGTTGACTCGTAGGTTTTACCATTGCGTTTTCCTGCACCCAAAGGTATAAAAACATGGAGGAATGGGGGCAGGAAAACACAACGGTGAACCTACGAGTCAACCGCTAAAATAGGATTTTCAGGTGTTTTCCACCAAGATAGGACTTGGCGCCTCATATTGTTTGTGCTGCCGGCTTCCGGTCTATGTGTTTTCCTTTGGTTTGAAGCACGTGAATCTCATCAGGTGTTTTTACAGAGGCTTTGTAAAATCTGCTCTAACTAAATTCTTGTGTATGATCTATATGGATTATTATAATAACTCTTACGAAAGAATTCTGATAGTAGTTTTAATAGGAAGAATTCTAATTGTATTTCGACGGATGCCATTGTTTTAAAGAGGTCGAAAAACGTTACAAAGCGCCAAAAATTGTGGAGAGAAAAACACAAGAATGAAACTGAATATGTTGAAATGAGAAACAAACAAAACAAAATATATTATGATAAAGTTAAAGAAATGTCTTCAGAGACAGCAAAAGCTTCAGCAAGAGAAAAAAAAAAAAAAACTAAGAAAAAGAAAAAATAGAGGACTAGCTAAACTCAGATGTGGTAATAAAAAAAGAAAAATCTTTTCTTCCACCGAGTTTGGAGAAAATGGTGAATCGTGTTAAAATAAAACTTTCCAGTTCTGAAACCAAAAAGTTAAGTGTAATTGAAATACTCACTCAAAACTCTGGTATTGTTCCGAAGATTAAAAAAAAAATCTTATTAAGATAGTAGAAACTCAGGACACGGCTGTCGTTAGCGGGTTTTTTTAAGCGTTTGTATGGTCCCTAAAATTTGGACACCAGTATTTTCTTAAAAATTTCTTCGGTCTCATTTAATTTTTTTTTTTAAATGTTAGGAAAACTTTTAGAAATTATTAGTATTAAACTCAAATCCACTAAGTGAGTATGACATGAAAAACGCCATCAAACGTGAGAGTCTGCATAGTCTTAATTTATATTTATTGCTGTCCATAGTCACAGTCACAATATGTTTGTACTGTGCTCGTAGTCTTCCAGATGTGATGCGTCATTGTTCCTGAACGTAAACACTTAAATATTTTGTAATTCGAGTAAAGTTATTGAACTTTTTTCGCCTGGGTAGGCGCATTATTCTAGATGTTTTTTTTTTTTTTTTTTTTTTTTTTTGTTGTTGTTGTTGTTGTTGTTGTTTTCACTATTTGTATTTTTTCACCTTTAAGATCATTTTGCAATGGAAAATATTGATTATTGCCAATTGAAAATTTCGAAATTTTGTCATCATGAAATCTTGATTGTGTGTTTCTGTCATTCTTGAGCTCATGCCATACAATATCTACATCTCTTTTGGCATTCCGTTTCCTTGAACGACAGATCGCTAGGGCCTAAAATTGGAAGCAATTTTTTTTATAATCATCCTGCATACAAGTGGAGCAGATTTTGAGACTCCCTTCTAGATACGACCATGATACGTTCTTTTTTATTTCCTTTTTTACTGCACAGTGCTGCTATTTTGCAGTTAAAATAACCTAATGCATTTCTTCATAATATCTACAAAAATCCATGCGCAATATCTTACCGATCTCTAAACTATTGCATCTATTTCGGTATCATTAATATGATAATACTTTTGATTTTTAATATGGCTGATAACGGTAATGGCTGATAACGGCTTTTTCTTGCACAAATGTACAAGTTTAAAATTTACTGCATCCTTGATAACTTCAGTATCAGAAAAGAAAAGTAAAAATAAAATACAGGAACGAACAGATGCCACGGTGGAAAAGGCGTAATTAACATATGTGTGCTACTGCTGTTCATAGTTTAAATATGCTTATGATAGCCAGCAATTTGTATATTTCTATACATTGGGTTAGGTTGATTTTTAACGGCCAATTATTTACACGAGGGATATAGGCCCAGGGAGGCGAGTGCCCTTTGTGGGGGGTCTTTCTAAGGGAACCTAACCCGTATTTACGCATGGAAATCCATGGTTCGAAGAAAACCACGAAAACTCAGAACGATTAGTCCGACGGGCACGATTGGGTTCGAACCCAGCACCTCCCATCTACCAGCTTCGAGAGCAGAACCTCTCGGCTACTGGTGGGGCTCTATACATTGGAAAATCGTTGATTTTATTTTGTGTATACATCTGAGTTAAACATCGATCATTCAGCATAATGTAAAATATTTTATTCCGAGATTTGTTCCAAGAATGCTTTTTTGTTGCTCTGAGAAACTTTCAATTACAAGGTTTTATGTATTAAGACGCAAATAAACAAACTTTTGAAAAACAAATTAGCAGTCTTACGCTTACAAATAAAGTTTTTCCAAATAGAATTGTGACTAAAAACAGCTTAAAACAATTTAGCATAAATCTAGTCTAATAACATTCAGTACAATCTGTAATTTAAAACCAAATAAAATAATTTATCTTATGAAAATATAAATACAATTTTCTCTGTTGGCATAGTTTTATATAGTGGTGTTATGCCATTAAATTTTAAAAGAAATTAAGTTTATGAATCAATTTCATTAATTCATTAACATAATTTTTATTTACAGAACCATTAGAGAAGAACTCTACGGAAAAACCTGAATCACATGCATCTAAATGTAAAGGTTTGTATAAAAGAAAATTATATGGTATTACTGGAATATGTACTTTTAAGCTAAATGTCAACCTTTTTATTTGCCTCTATATATATAAGAAAAAAATATTGGAATCGTGAAACTTTCATCTTCCGTTTCTTTTTATACATTTACATGTTTTAAGATTCTGGACAAGATTTGACTATTTTTGAATATGTCTGTTTATCTGTTGGTCTGTATGTGACACTAATTTTGTGGCCGCTTTATCTGAAGGGGGTTGGTCACTCAGCTTCGGAATTCTCCTCCGTAATGTTAAGTCTATGGATTTTTTGATGCATTCGTATATTTAAAATATCTTCTCGGGAAATTCATATTTTTAACATCTTTTTCTGTGCACTCTTCTTAAAAGATGTCTCTTTTTTTCTTAGTTTTCAAAATATTTCTAAAATCTATGCTGAATTTAATATTTTATGTGTTAAATGCGGGCGAACTGTGAGTAAGATTTTAACACTTCATATAAAATTAAGTCAATACTTTAGAAATATTTTGAGAACTAAGAAAAAAACAGACATCTTTTAGGAAGTGTACACAAAAAATAGAAGTTAAAAATATTAATTTCCCGAGGAGATATTTTAAATATACGAATGCATCAAATGCCCATAGACTTTACATTATTGAGGGGAAATCGGAAGATGAGTGACCAGCCCCCTTAGGAACTAGTGCACGGAATTCAATAAAACTTCGTTTTCCGTTATACGTGTTGATTAAGTTTGAGTGTATATGGTCCAACAGTTAGGAGTGCTATGCTGTGTTATTCACAATTTCCGCGATAGATATATCGGCATAGATGGGATGGAATTTCGTCAAATGTCATATTTAGTTAGGTCTTGGTGTATATAGGTGTTAATTAGATTTTGGTGTTTATAGTCCAACAGGTGGCACTATTATGCTGAATATTTCATTATTTCCGTGATAGCTATTTCTCGGCTTCTATGGGATGGAAATTATCAAACTTAATATTGAATTAGACGGAGATACATTCGTCCTAAATTAAGTTTCAGTGTATATCTTTTAACAGGTGGCACTGATCTGCTTTATTTCTCACGATTTCCATGATAAATTTTCTCGGCATCAATCAGATAGGATTTTACCAAATTTAACATGTAAGATGCTTATTAAAAATTGTGTTGATTGAATTTTTAATAATGTGAGGAAAGGGGGGGGGGGGAGTTGTTATATTTTTTTATGGACATTGTAGCTGTATCTCAATTTCTGTCTAATAGAACTGAATTAAATATTATATTTGAAGTTATAATTAAAATGTATAATTCAACATTCAACTGGGAGCACTGTTGAACAGTGCCTTTTACAATTACTCATCACTATAACTAGAGTTAAATTCAAAGAAATTCATTATGCTTCGTTACTGCTGATCTGTATCAAATGCTAGTTCTTGCGAACTCGCACGCTTTTTTCCATGGATTAACTGTAACTAGCACTTCCTCTCACCCCGACTGGAACTATCTAACAGTCAGGGCAGATCAGATTAGAATGTGATAAGAAGATTAAGATATAATGAACAACGTTAAACAGCACAAAAGTATGTATACAAAAAGGTGCATACAGCTGTTTCAAAGCTTCTGAAGCTCCATTATCAGTGCGAAAATTAAAAATTAAAACATAGGGAGCCAGGGAGACGTACATCACAGATGGCCGTCAACGGTGATATAGCGGCGAGCGGCGAGAAACAACCGCGGAGTCTATCTTTCCTGCGCATACCAGGAGACCAATCAGAATTTACTTTACCCATGTGACTCAGCCGCGGGTAAGCAGAATAAAAACACCAATAGGCGTGAAGAACATTTTAACACGTCTACCCCTTCGTCCAATAAACAGTCTTTTTCGGAGTGTTTTTCACCGCAGAGACGTGGCTGTTGCCATTCGTGGGTAAAGTCCATTGCTTAGCCACTCCGGGAGACTTAACCAGAGAATGAAAAGAAGGGGTGAAGGGAAAAAAGCAAATTAAAGAAATGAGAAACACACTTTTGAAAAATTGGGCGTACTGGACAAATCGTCAACCAATTTGTTAGCATTTTCCATGTATGATAAGCTTCCTAAAAATTTAGATCGTAAATTGATGAGCATTTCTGTATTATTGAACCATCGGAACATTTAAAATTGTGATTGTTAGACCAGCAGTGTTTAGCAATAGCGGAGCGTTTAATGTCACAATTTTTAACACTAGTTTTATGCTTCGCCCAAGCGGGCCTTAAAGGGTCTCTTCGTTTGACCAATGAACATTTTAATGTTGTTCATTCTTTCTTAATACAGTGGCACAAAGTACAATCCTCTCCATTTTTTAGGTGCGTTCGTAATTATATAAAAACGTAGCATCTATAGTCGTCGTCTGGTCCGTCCGTCTGTCTGTCTGTCTGTCCGTTCGCCCGTATATAACATTGCAAAAACTACCCAACAGAATCGTTTGAAATTTAAAATATATAATTTTTGCATAATTTTATCATTTCAAATTTTATGAAAATTTGATCTATAGTACAATTACAGTGACAGCCAAAAGTTTTCCGTTACATTACGTCCAATGCGAAAAAAATAGTTTCAAGTGCATTTTAATGATGTTACGCTCTTTCGAGCATCATGAAATTGATACCAAAAAATGATAACGATTATTATCCAGAATTCTCAAGTAATCACAAATTTCCGATGGGAGAGCAAATTAGTAGATAAATAATTTATATAATAAAATGAATATAATCATCACATTGGATTATTAGAAATTAGTAGCCAAGATACTACATTTATACTCTCTGTTGGTACAGAGCCAATAGCTATGTTTTCTCTGATACAGAGCCACGAAAATTCATGATATTACACTTTGAAAAGAGAATTTCTTCGTTTCTGGAATACAACTAAAAATAGAAAAAGATATTAATATACATAATAGTTAAGAAAGTTACAAAAATTAGACATGTAAAAAAAGAAAAATAATAAATAAAAATAAATAAGTAATTTCAGACGTTCAAGTTCTCCGGTAAAGGAGAAAGTTTGGTGATTGGGAGTTTCAGTTCCCCACGAGCAGTGCTTGTTTTGACGACACGAACAATATTATCGTCACCAGGAAACAGTTCAATTATTCTGTCCAATTTCCACCTTAATGGGGGCTGGTTTTCTTCCTTTATAAACACTAAGTCATTAATTTTTAAGTTCGGGTTACTTTTAAACCACTTTGTCCGTTGCTGCAATTGTGAGAGATACTCTGAAGACCACCTTTTCCAAAAACTTTGGAAAATCTGCAGTAGCAATTTCCATCGTTCCAAAGGGGTTACATAGGTAGAGGAGGTATCAGGCTCAGGCAAGGAAGCCAATGGTGCTCCAATAATAAATTGTCATGGTGTCAGAGCAATTAAGTCATTTGAATCAGAAGACGCAGCCATAAGCAGTCTGGAATTTAAACATGACTCAATTTGTGCAGTTAATGTTTAAAATTCTTCATAAGTTAACACCTGTTCACCAATTGTTCTTTTCAAATGATTTTTCATTTGTTTTATTCCCTCTTCCCAAAGGCCTCCAAAGTGAGGGGTGGATTGAATTTACATACTATCATTTCGTCAGTAAGATACTTGTGCATTCTTTCATCAGAAGCAATTTGAGACATCAGTTTCTTTATTTCACGGTTTGCCCCTATGAAATTTGACCTCTATCTGAAAATATTTCTAGAATCTTTCCACGCAGAGCCACAAATCTTTTCAACGAGGCTAGAAAGATTTCAGTTGTAAAATCAGTGTCTAGTTCAATACGGATAATTTTTTTTTTTTGTGAAACAAACATACAGACCAACATAATGCTTAAAAGGTTTCACTTCATGCTTAAATTCCAGAATTAGAAACTCGATACGCATATTAAAACGTTATCGGTCTGTCAAGTCATATCTTAGTGGAAAACACCTGAAAACCCGATTTTAGTGGTTGACTCGTAGGATTACCATCGTGTTTTCCTGTACGCACAGATATGAAAACATGGTGAAATGAGAGCAGGAAAACACAATAGTAAACCTACGAGTCAACCGCTAAAATTGGGTTCTCGGGTGTTTTTCACCAAGATATGACTTGGCAGACCAATTGCGTTTTAATATGCGAATCGAGTTTTAACTAATTCTGGAATTTCAGCCGTGAACTCAATGAGGTAATTGTCTGTGCTACCGCCTCTCGGTCTATTAGTCTACTAATGAAAGTAGATTGTATTTTTCATTCAAAATACTTTGCTAAATCAAATTTAAAAAGCACAGCGAAACAGTAAAATCTAAATTTTTTTAGTGGGGTTATTTCCTCAACCATTTACATTAGGTGTAGCTTTTCTCGTATTCAAAAATGTTTGCAGCTATAGACACTTCTCAGTTACGAATAGGATCATAATACATCTATTTACACTGTTCTTATAAGAATTGTGAGATTTCCATACCAGTATTTTTTATTAACTAATCTAATTATTCTTGTAAATATTTTATAAAAAGAGCTCTAACTACCGATTTATTAAATCTGTTTTAATTAAAAAAAATTTAAAAATCAAATTATTATAATGTAAGTTGTTTTTTGTTCTTCGATATCTTCAGACATTAACGAAGATAATTATTGGGGTAGAGTCATTTTTTGATTCATAATTCGTTGCATAAAGGGTTAATCTGAGTTTAAAATTTGCTTATCGAAAAATCTAAAATCCAAAAACAGCAAAACACTATAACTCCAACATATTTATGAATATGCATTTTTCCACTCTTCCCGACGTCTTAATACGTGTCTTTTACAATTGAAAACTCAATGGTAAAAATTAGTCATCAGATCTTTAAATGTATAGAATCACAAATAACAGGAATAAAAATGTCATTTTAGACAGGTTTCTATCTCGATAAATTCTATAGTGTTCCTTTCTCAAAGACCATGGAAATTTTCTGTTTAAGGAAGGATTCCATTATAGATTGGTTTCGTTTTCAGAAGTTTTAGTATGTAATACTATCATGACAATCAATAAAATATGAAAAAGACATATTGGCCTCCAAGCTCTGTTGGGTCAAGGGACGATGCTGTGAATGATGTTTTTGGAAATATCTTAGTAAAATATCTTGGCGAAAAAGCGAAAATCTGTTATTTTTGATTTTACGAAAATTGTTATTGTAGATGAAAACCTGGCACACACACAAACCATACGTATGTAATTTTCTCTTTTATCTCACGAAGAAAGTCATCTGCATTTGAGTTGTAAATTTCCAAGTGGGTGAAAAATGTTCGGGCCAGGATTCGAACCAGGGATCTCTTGACTGAAGCCGCCAATGCTCTGTCAACTGAGTCATCCCGGACGAATCTGGAGAACCTAATTCACCCAGTTGACCTTAATGATAACAACATCTGGCCTGATATCTGAATCAGCTCATCAGAACAAATCACAGGTTATGGAACTCCAAGCCAAGTAAAAGCTTGATGCGTAATTCCTGGTTCGAATCCTGGCGCGGACTTTTTTCACACACTTGGAAATTTACAACACATATGATTTATTTACCAATTGAATAATTGTGTTAAAAATAAATGTAATATAATCTAAATTTTCTTCACAATGCCTTCTCCTTCATAAAACTATCGCATTTATCACTGTATCATTAAAATGCTCATAATCTCTTTACCATGTACCTAAAAAAATAAACAGTGCATTTAAATTATGGATACACTTCATGCATTACAAAAATTGGATCATAGATTCCAATTAAAGGCTAACGAAAAGACAGGCTTACGCACTACATCTTGCCTTCGTCTCCCTTCGGGACCGCTAGATTCACGTGATACTCTTTTCGTGAGCCTGCGTAGATCAGTTTTAACCACATGATCACAATCCTCCAATTTGTATTTGTACCTAACCAATTAAAATCGTTATTTTTTCAGCCTGTATTATCGCGCATCCAATCAAAATTGGCAAAAACCGATGAGCAAACAAAAATCCCAGCTGGTTGTTAAGATAGTTGCTAGTGTGTGACGTCAGTTGAAATTGATCTATTCGTGGTTTTTCTGAACCTGCATTACGAAACGAGTATCACCTGACTCTAGCGGTCAGAAAACAGACGAACGTGCAACGCAATGCGGCAGTCTGTCTTTTTCATTAGCCTCGTTCAAATTCCTACCGAGAAAGAGATAGCTGTTGTGAAATGTCTGAACTACTATGTTGCCATCAATTGCCAGTGTCGTTTATAGGTATGTACCACAAATACAGCCACGCTCCTGAAAAATAAATATTTAATACAAATTATCTAAATACAAATTAAATTTTTCCAACTGAGCGAAAAAATATCTAAGTCGGGATTCAAACCCAGAGCCTTTGATTTACGTTGTCAATGCTGTACCATTTGAGTTACCTGGGCTGACAACCGGCGGACATATTTCGCTCAGATAACCTTCTTGGCAATAACATCTGATCTGCTATGTAGACAGATCGACAGAATAGGCCTCAAGTAATGGAATTCCATTTAAACGATAGGTTACACTATTATTTTTAACTCAACCATACTGACTAGTAAAGTTATCATACGAATTCATTTTTTTCTCTCAGTTGGCGAAATGAAATTCGTATGATAACTTTACCAATAGAATACTAATTGCCAATACACTGCCAATCTTGAAGTAACGTGCAAGTTTAACTGTCCGCAAAATCTCCACATAGGAAAATTGAAAAATATATAATCTCTGCAATATTTGAAAATATGACATAATCTAAATATAATATATAATTGTTTATACATATTTTTTTTGTTTTTAACTAAGGTTGTGACTGTGTATTAAGAAGTCATTTTTCCCTTCCTGGCATCAAGACACTTCGAGACTTTAAAGAATTATACTTAAATCAAGAAGACTGCGATGTCATCATCAAAGTAAAAGGACAAGAGTTTCCGGCTCACAGAAACATTCTGACAGCCCGTTCTCCTGTCTTTGCTTCTACCTTCAGAAATGACATGAAAGAAAAAGCCACTGGTGTAATAGACATTGAAGACTGTGACCCGTCTTCCTTTTCAGACTTCCTCTGTTTTCTCTACTGTGGTAATGTAGAAAACCTCTCAACAGAAAATGCTTTTAGCCTTTTTACTACCGCTGATAAATACGATGTACAAGACCTCAGGCTGGAATGCGTGCAGTTCCTGGAAAATAATTTATCAGTGGAGACTTTTTGCGATATCATTGCTCTAGCTCTTCAACATTCGGAAAAGGTACTGATTGAAGTAACCACTGATTTTTTTATCAAAAATCTTCAAGAAATTATTGTGACTGTCAAATGGCAATCTTTCTTAATTGAATATCCAATACAGAGTAATGAGTTACTTATCAAAGCGCTGGTGTCTAATAAAAAATGAGGATAAGAGAATTGTAACTTTATGTTTTAGAAGAAAACATTAACAAAAACTCTTACCATGAAATAAACTTATTTTTATGTTATTTCAGTGTTTTTAATGAATTCGTTTTGAAATACTCAGGTATAGTTCAAACTTACAACAACACTATAATAAAACACACATACTACAATATATATTAAAACACACATACTACAATATATATTAAAACACACATACACACATAAATAACGCATGCAGCCAACATTTAAAGGTATATATAAATATTATACAGACATACAAACAATAAATACAATAAACCCAACTGGAGTGAAAAATTAGCCAGAGCCAGGAATCGAACCCGGAACCACAGTATACAAGACAGCTGCTCTAACCACTGAACTACTCCGGCCGATACATGAGTCTTAATAGATGGCTGGTGACTTCCCCAACATGGTTTATTAGTGAGAAATTGCAGACTCAGGTATTGGCCGGAGTAGCTCAGTGGTTAGAGCAGCAGTCCACTGTGGTCCGATTCCTGGCTCTGGCTAATTTTTCATTCCAGTTGGGTTTATTGTATTTATTGTTTGTATGTCTGTATAATATTTATATATACCTTTACAACAACACTGTTTCGACAAATGCAATCTGTACAGCAAAAAAGTATTTTAAATACCCAAGGCCTTATTACCATCCGGGAAAACTTCCATCAGTAAATTTTAGTAGAAAATTTCTTCTTATTTAAACGTCTTATTTATTCAGAATTCCTATCATGAATAAGGTATTTTCCTCGTTGGTAATCAAGCCCTGTAAATACTCATGTGATGAAGCCTTGTCTATACTACTGCAAAAAAAAAAAAAAAAAAAAAAAAAAATCGTAGATGCTACAAAAAGTACAGAAAATGCATTGCCTTGCTTAATCTTTCACGATAGTAATACGTCTTTTTGCGCTTGCAGAAGGAAGATTATTTTTTTCAAAACACATTGTATTTTCTCCACTTTCTATGGTGTATTTATGAAGTTTCTTTTAATGATATTAAGATACAGTAAGTTTATGCAGTGATCTGAACCTAATGAACCTAACTATACAGCTGATAAAAGTGATAGGTTTTTGTTCTGTAAAGATTAACTTGTTTCCAAGAAATCATAATAAAATTGCTTTCGGTTTAATAAAAGTGGGGAGGGGGTAAGAATATGGAATAATTTTTGAAATACTAACATTTAAAATTTAAAAATTGTACAAGTGACTTTATTACCAATCATTGCATTAAAGCAATACATTTTAAATATTTAAAATTTTTTCTTTTCAAATGACCTCCCAGATTTAAACTACAAACTAAACCTACAAATTTACATAGCTTAAAAATATGTAGAATTAATAGAGCTAATAACTAAATATCATAATTAAATTGCTTTCTGTTTAATAAAAGTGGGAGAGGAGGTAGGAATATGGCATTATTTTTGAAATACTAACATTTAAAATGTAAAAATTGTACAAGTGACTTTATTACCAATTACTAGTAAATTTAATTATCGAACCTTGACAGTGTTTTTATAATTTAAAGTAAAAAAAAAGTAGAAACGAAATTATTTTTAAACTCATCTCAAATTGAGTTAAAAAAAAAAAAAAAAAAAAAAAAAAAAAAAAACGCTTGGTAATATGAACCACCGCTAAAATTCTTAGAAATTGACTGTTAAATTTCATAACTAATTATATCATTCTAAAGGTAGATATTATGACTAACTATTCCAACTTAAATGATAAATTAAGGGGGTAACCTTATACATAAAGAAATTCCAAATATAAACTTACAGTTTTAAATTTTTGGACTGGCGGTAAACAAACTACAACCTATTACTTACACTGGACATTGGACAACAATAGTTCTTCCGCAGAACTGAAATTACGTAGTTGATTCCAGATCAGTTTTTTGTGCTGATTTCAAATATGCTTTCCGTTTTTCTGTAGTTGGTTGGTCCAGTTTTGAGAAATTTGCATATTTAAGTTTATACCAATTTAAGCCTTTTTTTGTACTATTTTATGCAAATTTTAGATACCATAAATGTCAGATTGAATTACCTTTGCTACACAATGACTACTGGACTATTTGCTTCAGATAAATGTCACGATCTGCATATTCTTAACATTTATGTATCAGTTATTAAACCTAATTTGCATATTTTTCAATGGTGTAATGTTTACATTACTATAAACTTTAGTAGTTACCATAGAATTGACATAATGTTTTTCTAGACTAGAATTTTTTTTGCCGATTTCACATCTGCAATCTGTTTTCTTATATCACGTCTAGTTTTTGGACTAAAATGAATTTCTACTTTTGTATGGTATTGTCACAAATTTGATATAAAATGCTTTTTAGGTGTGTACCTCATTGTCAAAAGGGCGAACTGTGCCAGATTCGTATCAGGGACATAATAAACAATGGGTATAATCGAAAAATAATTGAAAAGAGTGGTCTACCCTAAGAATCTATCGTAACTATCTGAAGTGGAACACAAAGTAGCATAAAAAGCAATTTCTGGTTTTTCTGACCAAAAAATAAAATTTAACTTAAAAAGAAAAACTCGACGTGATAGAAAATAACAGATACCAGATTTGAAATCAGCGCAAAAAACTGGTTTAGAAACATATTATACTCCCTGTAGCAAAAATTGGCTTTTCAAGGACAAGCGTCCTCTTTTCATTATCCCTTCGTTGGTCACTCCTCGGCCCGTATCTTAGGTTAGTAAACGAAGGGAAAATGAAAAGAGGACGTTTGTTCTTGAAAAGCCGATTTTTCCTACAGGGAGCATAGTGTACTCGTGTGGCAGAAATATTTGGATGTCAAGAAACAAGAAACATTAGAGAAACATGAAAAATATGAAAATTATGCACAATCTTTCACGGTCACATGTCAGTATAATCTCAGAAACAATGTTTCGTTTTTATAAAGTAAACTAGGCAGTATTCATAACACAAAACAAAAGAGCCACTCTGATAATGCTTTGTGCCTTGCATATACAGTAAAACCTCTGAATAGCGGCCACCACTGGGAGTACGATAAAGTGACCGTACTTCGGAGGTTGCCGTTATTCAGAGGTTCCACTAAAAAATACATACTATTATTTTTACTAATGCAATCACTTATTTTTTTAAAAGCATATATCTCTCTCTAAATGTATAATCATTTCCACAGATTTGTTGTACATTTCGTTATCATTTTGAGTGAGCGCAAAATTTTTAATTTCTCTAAAGCTAAAAAGAACATCAGAATATAATAGTACGCTACAATTTTGCGATAATTCCATACTATTTTCTGATTCATTCTCGTCGTCTCTCTTATTCTCATTGACCTTGCTTTCTATCCGTTCTTCTATCCTATTAAAAGTAGTAACTGCCAAATCATTATCTACATTCACGTACTCGGTGGATTTAAGGGTCATTCTGACGCTATTTAAAATATCATTTAACTCAGCATCATCTACGATTATTTCTGTATTTTTGGATTCCTGGTTTGGAGAAATTTGTCATTAAATTTCAATTTTAATTCTACAGAATTGCAGTTAAAATTAACAAAGAAACAAAAACAACAACAACAACAACAACAACAAAAACTGACAACTATATAAAAATGTGAGAAAAAGGGTATATTTGAAAAAAAAATGCTTTGGGGTGGCTGTTGTTCGGAATTCGTTGTTCAGAGATTTAGTGTAATGTTATTTCTATGAAAGAGATTCGGTAACACTAATACATGACCGGTATTCGGAGGTTACCGTTATTCGGAGTGACCGTTGTTGGAGGTTTCACTGTAATTGTACAAAATTTGCATAAATCGAAATAAGCAAATATCTCAAAAACAAGTCCTGCTGGAATAAATCTAAAACTAGATTCGGAAGCAACAGAAAAAACCGCATAAGAAACAACTAATTTTGCTACAGGCAGAACAAAAGTTCAATTTTGCTGACCATTGTTATCAGTGTGGCCAAATCTGAAGGATTTTTTATTCAAAAATTCCGAATTCTTACCAGAAAGTTTGAAGTTATTTTTGCTTTATTTAATAATAGGATAAAACAGTGCAAACAGTTTTAAGGAGCTTCCGAGTTGACCTTATCTTTATGCCTAATCTATAGATAAATGTCTTAATATTATAGGTGAGCCATTGAAAAACTGTAATTATATAACAATTGACATTGCTTGTATAAAAGAAAAGAAAATTACTATTCAAAATTTTCTCGTATGAATTCTGAATAAAAAATCCGCCATATTTGGCAACACTGCCTGTTATCACGAAATGACACGAACGACACATGTTTTAGCACTTAAGGGTGTATTCCGATCCAAACTGGTTATTTCCTGATTCATTTTTAAATTACTTTTTGCTCTCAAGCACATCAAACTGGGGAAATTCTCTTATTTAGAAACTGCTTAATGTGCCGTGCTTCTCGATTTTTTGATATATGCAGAAAATATTGTAAAAAAGGCTATCAAAGTTGGGGTTTTGAACCGAATTTTCCGAAGCGGGAGATCTGGGAGTGAAAAAAATGGTCATACTGAGAAAATAATTGTTTAAAACTCAAATTCTAATTAATTGAGCAAAAAATGAAATTACACGGCCTCTTATACATCTCTTCAAAAATCACCTCAGCAAGTTTCATGTTTTTACTTTTAAAAATAAGTCTGAAAATGTCTCAGAAAATTTCGAGCTGTTGAGGGCGGAAAAATATTTTTTCGAATACACCCTTAAGAGAATACTGTGGAACCAGAATACAAGCGTAGACTGAATCTTAGACATATCGTAGCACAGTAAGTGTAGTAAATCATATGTTGTCCATATTAAAACCTTGGTCCATATTTCCACCTTCTCCCCTATATCTTCATTAACATGAAAAATCAATGAAATTCCACAACTGTAGAAAAATCATACACTCTTTTTCTCTTTTTAAATAAATAATAATAAAAAAAATGAATGAATAGCAAAGTTATAATAAACATTTTCAATCAGGAATTTCAAAGAATTATTTTTTTCAAAATGGTAAAATCATTTATAGCACTGGTTATGTAAAGTTATTTAAATGCCATTCAAAAAATGATCTATTATTTATTTTGAAATTTTGTTCCGTGCTTATCATTTTGCTCCTATTGCATATCCAGTGAAAATTCAATTTACTTTATTATAGTAATAACAATTATTTTACAATGTTTTATTTATGTTTATTTTACCTATATAAATTGATAAAATTAATTTATATGGTTCATATGAGGATTAATATACATACTTATATTTATTATTTAGTCACTTAAATGATCGTTCCTATCATTTTGCTTCCCGGTATGTATATGATTAACGAAAAAATTTACTTTATGAGGCGACAAAATATCGAGGTTTTAGGTGTATCTCTCTATTCTAAAAAAAAGTAACTACCGCTGTCACCGCCGCCGCCGCCGCCGGTTTTGAATTTTTTGTCACCGGAGGTCTTTCTTCGTTAATATTAAGAAAAATAATGCATAACAATAATATGAAAATCGGTGGTTTTATACAGAAATGTTTGATAAACACGCTGATGCAGACAGTTTTCAAATCGAAGAATTATTTTAAGAGATATTTAATGCTAAAGTTGGACAAAATCGTTCCACTAAAAAAGTTTTATAGCAGCAAAAACTATACATGGTAGTGTAATAATTTTTAGATCATTTTATGCGTTAGAATTTGCCGGAGTGCAGATTGCATTAATTTTTTTATTTTGGCTCATTTTTTCAGGTTTTATTTCTATTTTAAATTCAAATTTTCAGCATTTCTAGAGATACTTTTACAGATTTCAGAAAATTGCACTAATTTAAACTGTTGCCAACTGTATAAAAAGTGCAAGCAATAATGTTTGCTTCAAATTGAAAATTTTTTTACACGTGACTATTATAAGCAGGAAAAAAACTTTCAAATTAGAATTCAATAATTACATATAAAAAGCAGGAACTTATTAAAAATTACGTCATAAAAAGTATACGCGTGAATTTTAAAAGAGAAAGAATATTGTAAAATAATAAATTCATTAACGTGCGTTAGAAGTCTTAGGAGAAATTACGTCATATTTACGTCACATTATAGCTATTACATAAAATGAACACAAAATAAAATTGCAAAAATGTTTAAATTTAGAAATTGCGCTAGACATCTATTTAATATTTTGAGAGGATATTTTGAACTATTTTTGTTAGGAAAGCGCAAATAATGTTTAATTGCTAACAAAAGTACTTTCACGTGATTATTTAAAAGAGAAAGAATAGCTTGGTAAAAATTACGTCAGATTAAAAACGATTAATTTAAAATGTCTCATTTAAAAGAACTTTCTTTTCACTTTGTTAAAAAATACCAGGAGACAAAGACTCTGTTTACTTAATTCCTTTTATATTAGCTTATTTTGAAATGTTGTTACACGTGTCTACGTCATCAAGTTATTTTTATTTCGTCGTTTTATTTGTATTTTTATTAATGTTGTACGAATTTATTTGTTCTTTCGTTATTTAAAATAAAAATTATGTCAATTTGTATAATTTGGCGAGTGGTTTGGCGATTTATATAATTTGGCGAAATTGGTCGACGAGATAATCAAGTAGTACCGCAGCGGATTTGGCGTTAAAATTCCCCAATCAAAGAGAAATGAATAGAAATTCGTTTATAGGGGGATCGCCACTGTTTTTTAAATTATAATTCACTCTTTCGAAATCTTTTTAAAGACGATCAAATTAGCGTGCATTTAGAGCCTGCGGTGTCTGGACGGGGGTTGGCGAGCGTAGCTCGTAGGGGGCCGAGCCCCCTAGTATCATAAATAATGCCATTGGATAAAACGCTAGTTTTTTAGGGTGACGAGTTATTTACGTTTATACTGTTATGTCGGCTATTTGAATTTATAACTGATATCAAATGAATCAAAAGGTCGATTTAAATCGACCTTTCGATTCATTTGATCTCAGTTCATTAATAATTATTTATTTTCACTAGACGCAATACTACATTTTTGTATTCAAATCATTGGTCAAGTTTCGACTAATTATCTCTTGCACAGGAAGCTTTCGTCTCTGAACTTTGAGCCATTTTACCATCATATTTTCCTGAAGAAGGCTGTAGAAACAGATCGAATCGTAGAAGTTAACTTTTAGCTTATTAAAGTTCGTGTTTTCTGTACCATTAAGCAAGATTGTGTCTTTATTTATTATATTTTATGGTATGGTGTAACTGTCCAGTATGTGTTATTGTTTAATATGTTTCGAAGTAAGTTCCGCCTGACATAATACACTTTTGCCCGCGACTGCACAATTGTTTGAAACAACTTACAAAGTCATATTTGGGAATTCCCTTAATTTCGGACGCCACGTTTTCCTTGATTTTATAAATATCCAGAACTCTTGTTCCATTTAGTGATGTTTTCAGTTTGGGAATAGCCTGCGGGTGCCAATTCCGGAGGGTATGGAGGGTAGTTTAACTGTACGATGTCGTGTTAGGCCAAACAACGCTTCACAGGGAAAGCAATGTGCGGACTAGCGTTGTTGTGCAAAAGCACACAACGTGATAATGCGTCATCACCGTATACTTGCTGCAATATTTTACGTGTTTCTCTAGCACTTTTTCCCAGTTTTAAACAAAATTGAATGTTTATTCTCTGCTTCAATATTTTCACTTCAACAACAATGCTTTGACAGGGAACGTTTGCTTGCGTGTTTGATTACCAGAAAGTAAAACGAGAATGACGCACACCGCTGATATCTAATATCATCATTAACTTATCAACGAACTTTCAATCCTAATGATTGCTGCTACACTCCTAGAAATTAATAGCCAGACCTTGTATTTAAATTATCCGCAGCTCTATAGTTTCCGCTTATGTGAACAGGCGCATAGATACCACTTGGTATAATTCAACAGTCACAGGTTTTGCTAGTCTGTACTAATATTATGAAGAAGTAACGTCTGTTTGTTTGTTTGTAGTGGAAATGGCTGGAACTACCGAATCGATTTGAAAAATAATTGTAGCAAATTGATCGTGACAATTTCTGCTCCAACATAGGCTATATTTTATGTCGGTGATGCTACTCCCAAGGGGATGCAGGAGCGAAAAACGTACTAAAATTCCGATTTTTTGTGATACTGATGGGGCTAGAAACTTTAAATTTAGCCTGCTAATCGCGATTCTTTCACCCAGCTTGGTTGTCACATGATCAAGATAGACGGATTTTCAGCAGTTGTTGAACTGCTATATGATCAAGGCAAGTTGAAAAGCGTAGAGAATGGTGGAGTTTCCTTGCCTGTGTTTTTCGTTGGCTGCGACTAAATATTGTGGAGGATAATTTCTCATCTGACTTATTTTTTAAATATTTTTCTCCTCGTAATATTTGACACTTGTTACTTAAGAATCACGTGAATAACTTAAAGAATGAGAAATGGAATAACTAGAATAACTTTATTTCAAAATCATCAAAATGGAATTATACACGTTAACGGCCAAAAACAAAAAGTTACCTTGAACTCTTATTAGGTGCCAAAGCCTTAATAAGCAATTCATTACCGACTGCAGTGTTTTCTGCTAAAAACACCTGCCATTTGACAGTCACTATAATGTCTTGTAAGTTCTTTGCAAAGAAATCTGTGCTTAATTTAATCAGTTCAGTTTCAGAATGTAGTATAGCCAAACTAATGGTTTCACAAAAGGTGTCCACAGATAAGTTCTCTTTTATGAACTCTAAGCACTTTTTCCTCAGAAACTGTACATCATACATATCAGAAGTGGTAAAGAGACTAAACACATTTTCTAACGAGAGATTTTCCACTTCTCCACTGTAAAGAAAGCTAAGGAAATTTGAAAAAATGTCTGGATCACAGTCTTCTATATCTATGATGCCCGTTGACTTCTCTTTCATGTCATTACGAAATGTTGATGCAAGGACGGGCGACCGAGCTTTCAAAATTATCCTGTGGGCTGGAAATTCCTTTCCTTTCACTTTAATGATGACGTCACAATCTTCCTGCTTCAAAAATATTTCCTTGAAGTCACTATGTATTTTGTTGTCATACAAAGAATATTGCGAATATGTTGGATCGTCAGAACCTAAAATAAAATAAAATTTTAGTGTCATATGTCCTTAAAAACATAATTCTAAACTAGTCAGTTTTTTTTTTATCAAAATAATCAGAATTTTGTGAGATGGTAAATGATAATAGATTGTCAGAATATGTCACTATTCTCAAATTGCTTTATTGCAGGTAGAATTACATGAAGTGAAAACAAGTACTGCATGAGCTGGCAGAACTAACAAATTATCCATGTCTTTCTAGAAAATACCATCCTTCAAAAGATTAGAGAGTCAAGTTTTCATGATATTTCGGCCATTTCTGTACTAATTACGGTCGTACAAGTGACACTACTTTTGCTTTTATGAAAACAATGAAGGTAAGAGAATTTCATGTTTTGATTAAACATTGTCTTTTGGCAAAAACAAATAAAGTCCAAACCGAACAATGGCATGAAAAACATTAAGGGGGTCCGGAACACAAAAATCTTAAAATTTTCTAAAAAAATTTTATTGCATTAAAAATTTTCTCTGTTTTTTCTGCTTAAAATGACGTTTAAACCAAGTTTCTACTTTTATTAAAACAGGAAATATTAATTTTTTCGTTTTGGTTTGTTCTCAAAATCTAGCTTTCAAGCAATGGATGTCATGGAAACGACTTATTGTGAAAATGCGTTTTTCTTCATGATGGGGTTTTTTCACCATTTCTTATATTTAAATTGTTATAAGTCAAGTAGCGTTAAAGATAAACGGCTCAAACTTGGAACATGCCTTTTTCAATTGTTTTAAATCAATTTTGATTCAGCAAATTTGAAAAAATTACTTACTTTTGAAAATATGATTTTTTTTTAAAGTTACATCTTTTTTTTTTTTTTTTTTTTTTTACTTTAAATATTTTTAATTGAAAAAAAATTAATATTTTTAAAAATGCTGAATCGAAATTAAAACTTATATATTTCTGTTTATTTAAATGAAAAATAAAATAAATTTTAATAATAATATTTCGAGTTATGACAATTTTAAGCTACCCCACTTTTTAAAAAAAAATTTAATTTTTTAAAAAAATTATGAGAAGTTTTATCATGTGATTTTGTTTACAAATAATATGGTTAACTATCACAAAAAATTCAAAATTTTAATTCAATAAATAAAAATTATTTTAAAACGTGTCCTGGACCCCCCCCCCCCCCCCCCCCCCCCCCAAGGCACATCTGACCCGTTGAAAACAATCATTTCTTGATGTTTTAAGGAATTTAAGATTGGCCGTACAAGCATCAACGCTGCTTCACTCCTTGGAACACCAATTTGGGTATCAACTTAAGAAATCACTGGAAAATCCATCCTATATTGTTTTAGATGATCGCAGTGTGGAAGTGAGGGAGCTTGCTGACATTTTACAGATATAGAGAAAGTGGAATTTTCCTAACAAAAGACCAGTGTCAGAAACCTGTAGATGATTCAGAGCGGAATTTAACAATGTTTCTATATAAGCCAAAATGAGTTTTTTTTTTTTTTTTTCATATTTGTTACACTGATAATAAACTGGTGAAACACGAATCCATCGCTATACACTGAGTGAGCCAAATAGACAGTCACCTGAGTGGTTGGAACCAAGCGAAAGCCACCCAAAGCAACCACAGACGCAGCAATCAACTACAAACGTTTTAACCAGTATTTTTTGTTTTTGTTTGTGTTTATTTTTTTTTAAACAGTATTAGACAAGGGATCGAACCTGGATATCTTGGCTTGCCGTTCCAATACTTTACCTATTAAGCTATTCGGACGATACCTGGCTGACATAATTCACTGTTATTTGTTGGATACGGCTGCGAACAGTAGCGACAGTTTCATTCATCCGAGCTATAACTATAGCGTTTACATGATGAAGGTGCATCATGTAAATGCTATAATTATAGCTCGGATGAATGAAACTACTGCTGCAATGCGCATTCATGTCCAACAAATAAGAGTGAATTATATCAGCCAGGTATCGTCCGAATAGCTTAATAGTAGTAAAGCATTGGCACACGGCAAGTCAAGATATCCTGGTGAGATTCCTTGTCTGGACATTTTTCACTCTGTTGGAGTGAATCTCAACTGCGTTACCCCGGTCTTCAATATGAATATCTTCTCCGTACTTTAACAGTTAAAATAGTTTTTTTAAAAATTGTATGATTAAAACTTACCGAGTTACGATACTTTTAATTTTATGGAATTTTAGTATTTTCTGGCACTAAAAACAGAAGAACGTATATGTGGGGAAAAAAACCTTGACAATAGTGTGTGTGTTTTTTATCAGCAATCTACAACGCTTCGAAACCCTTGAAAAGGGAACTTTTTGGAGTGACAAGAGGGCGCACAAACTTTACTTGCTCCAAGGCGTTGAATATGTAGCTACGCCACTGTAAACCAAGTTTTATGACAGATTTGAAACGAAGCAATTGCCTGAATGGGCTGCCTCACTAGCATCTAGGTCTGCATCCTTGTTTCAGACTTCTCTGTTGACAATTATTTTGAGATTTCAATGAAACAACAATATTTATATGAATGGTATGTTTAGGTTCAAGCCGGTGACAGTTCAGTGCTTTAATGTACCGTCAACCAAAGGTGCTTTAATCCTTACGAGGTGGGGTTACTTTGGTCCATCCCATAAAAAAAGTTTTTATTCTTTGTACATGTACTGAACAAACAATACTAGATAATGCGGAGTTTTTGCCCTTGAAAAATATTTTATACCCAACTATAGGGTATTTGAATAGTTTGGGGGTAATTAAAATTTTTATTAGTCGCAACGCAACACTGGATGTGTTTGTAAACAACTGCTTTCGTGTGTAGATTTTAACTCTCCAAACTTTCTATAGGGAGACAATCTGGATAAGAGATGCAAATAAGGTAAGTGTCAAAATATTACCTTTAGTAACCTGTAACCCATGTGTGATCATAGTTTTTCCTTTAACTTTTTATTTTGACAGAAAATGTTTACGTTTTCATAAAGCTAACATGAAAACTAGTTTTTCGGGGTTACTTTGTGCCAGGCCTTTTTTGGACCGGAAGTACCCCCAGTTACTTAGAAATGCCTTTTATACAACCAAATCTCGTAAAAAATGTATTAAGTAACTTTTTATTCAAATGTTACTGTAGCAAAATGTTATATTAATTATTTTTGTTACAGTTGCTGCGGATAACATGATGAAAACTGTTTTTCTCGAGTCTTTAATATTAATAATTGGTTTATTGTGTTTAAATGTAATTGCAGGGAGGGTTTCAATATTCCAACATATGAAATGTATTCATTTTATATGACAATAAGTGAATGGACCAAAGAATTCCCCGGCAGGGGCTACTTTGTTCTAAAACTTTAAAAATAGTTTAAAAAAAGTCCTTCCGGCCAGTGCCGGGAGGAAGAGGTAGCTTTCATATTCCTTATTTTTTAAAAGCCAACTTATATTATTCAAACACACCGAGCTCAAATTAGTGGAACCCGATTATAGAAGATTAAATACTAATTTTTGTCAATATTGAATATGAATGAGAATTTCGCGAAATTAGTCAGCATTATGATTTATATTTTGTCGCCAAATTCGGTGATATCCCGAATTATATTAATAATTATATTAACCCGAATTATCGGTGATAACCCGCCATTTTAAAACAACATAATGGGTGCAACAAAGCTCATCAATGAACTTGGTCGAGACCTTAGTAATTCCTGTGCACATGCTCACTCATATCTAAATTGGTTGATATATACGAGTGCTGTTGAGGCAAAAAATCAGATTTTTCAAAATGTCACTCACATTCGAAATTCAAACTGATATATCTCGGCCTTTTTTTTTCGATAAAGGCAAAATAAAAAATGATCCGGAATCTTTGTAACAAGCTGAAACACATAAGAAAAAAATCTTTTTCAATTTCTAATTTTTTTGTACCTTATTTTAAATTAATTTTTTTTTTAAATTTTTAAATGGCCGCCATTTTGAAACAAGATGGCAGATGAAGTTAGCAAACGAACTCGGCCGAGAGATTGCTATGTACTATGCACATGCCTTATCACATCCAAATCGGTTCATAAAAACGCATATTATCGAGTGACAAAATTAAGATCGTTTTAAAATGTCAGCCATGCTAGAAATTCAAAGTGCTATAACGCAGCCATTTTTTAAGACATAAACGAAACAAAAAATGCTCCGGAATCTTTGTATCAAGCTCAAACACATAAGGAAAAAATCTTTTTCAATTTCTAATTATTTTGTACCTCACTTTTAAATTTAAATTTTTTTTAAATTTTTAAATGGCCGCCATTTTGAAACAAGATGGCGGATGAGGCTGGGCAACGAACTCGGTCGAGACATTGCTATGTACTATGCACATTCCTTGTCACATACAAATCGGTTCATAAATACGTGTATTATCGCGTGACAAAAAGCAAATCGTTTCAAAATGTCAGCCATGCTAGAAATTCAAAGTGCTCATTTTTTAAGATATAGACGAAATTAAAAATGCTCCAGAATCTTTGTATCAAGCCCAAACACATAAGAAAAAAATATTTTTCAATGTCTAATTTTTTTGTGCCTCATTTTAAATTAAAAATTTTTTTAAAAATTTTAAATGGCCGCCATTTTTAAACAAGATGGCGGATGAGGTTGGCCAACGAACTCGGTCGAGACATTGCTATGTACTATGCACATTCCTTGTCACATACAAATCGGTTCATAAATACGCGTATTATCGCGTGACAAAAAGCAGATCGTTTCAAAATGTCAGCCATGCTAGAAATTCAAAGTGCTATAACTCAGCCATTTTTTAAGATATAGACGAAACTAAAAATGCTCCAGAATCTTTGTATCAAGCCCAAACACATAAAAAAAAATATTTTTCAATGTCTAATCTTTTTGTGCCTCATTTTAAATTTTAAATTTTTTAAATGGCCGCCATTTTGAAACAAGATGGCGAATGAAGCTGGTTGAGACATTGGTATGTACTATGTACACACGAAATTTTATCCAAATCCGTTCATAAATACGAGAGTTACAGTATGACAAAGATCATATATATATATATATATATATATTTGACGATAATGTTAAACAGTTATTAATTAATTTAATAGTGCATTTTAAATAATGTAATTACTATCTATTTATTTTACATTATATTAAATGTATTTAACGAGGTATTTCAAAATTTATTTCAAAATGTATTAACTGCATCCTTTGGTATCAATTACTGTGATTTCTTAGCTGTTTTATTCACCTTAATCTTTATGATATTCTGGTAGCCATGTGCGTGGATATTTGTAAAATACTGAAATATTAATCGGTATGGTGTTTATTATTTATATTTTATATCCTATAAATATTTAAATAGGTTTTATTGATTCTTCCATTTCATATTTGTTTCTATTCTGTTTTCATTTTTTATCAATTCACTTGATTTTAATGGTTGTTTGGGCACAGGGGAAAATAATTTTTAGCTTTAGCTTATTTTTCTCACAGAAAACAACCATTTTGCTTATATCATTGAATTCTGTGCCCTTTACAACGTAATTCAATGTATAAGCTTTTCCATTTTTTGTCGGTGTCCACTTTTTTCTTTTTCTTCCATAATAATTCTTATAATAAATTATTATTATTTTTTTTATACTTACAGCTTTAATTAATAATATTTGATGGTGGTAGGTTATGTTTAATTAATGGTTATATATTAGCATTCAAATTACTATGATGCATTTGCGCAAGTAATTATGAATGTATGCTTTTTACGATGTTTTTAAATATATCTTTTCATTTTGAATGTCAACAATTCATTTTGAAGTATTTTTTCCTTATGGTATCTTATATATATTTATATATATTCCCAGGTCGCTAAATGATTTAGCAATCTTTTAAATATTATACGCTTAGATCATTGCTGCAATAGCGCACTATCTATGTGTATTATCAATATGATTTCTACCATGTAGTTATCTGATACCTATTTTAGGATTCCATTATTTTTTTCATTCCTATCATTGCAAAGATTTATTTAATGTTTTTTAATTTTCTAGTTATGATTTTATCTGTATTTTCTTGTTGTTAGTGTATGACATTGTCCTATATATTTTCTATTTTTGCTATAGCTTTACATAATTCTAAAGATATAATCATTTTATATATATACATCAATATGGTAGCAATCATTATTTCCATTCATAGATTTAATGTTAATTTGTTTTAGAAGTTTAAATTCATATTACTTTGATCTGAGAAGTTAATTGGGAAAGCGTTTTGGTTGTCTTTGCATGGTTATAGTTGTTCTAGGATTTGGATGTTAGATGCGGATCTGTTTTGACTTATTTGTTATCAAAAAGTCAAGTGGTTTCTTGCTATTATTAGTCTACGAAATTAGGGTTATCATTATTTGGTTATGGAAATTTTGAAGATTGTTTCTGCGTTCTGCTTCTATTATTGTAAATATTGTATATATTTTTCCATACTCAAGATTTATTATTTAATCAAGGCTAATTTAATTAAATTATTAATTTTTTATTATTAAATTTTCTTATTTTTATGGCAATTATTGCATTTTCCAAACACAATTTTTATATGGCAGTTCTTAGTAAACATCTCGATCCTGGCAAGATACACTTAGCATCTATGCAGTGTAGTGCCCGGTACAGGAACAATAATTGGGTTGTTCCTGGATCGTCATCCAGCGACCATTTATACTCTCCCCCTCGTCCTTTATTTTTTCGTAAGTGTTATGATGCTCGGTGCAAGACATGTCCATACGCTTCTCAGACACAAATTGTCTCAGATCCTAATTATTCAAGTTTTTGTAAAGCATTTAATGTTATTTATAGTATAAAGTGCAACTTATGTCATATGAAATATATTGGTGAAACATCAGGTCCAATTCATAAACGTATCAATCATCATCGTTCAGACTCTAATAATAACAAAGCAAAAAATATACAATCTACAGCTGAAATTCAACATTTTCATAAACATCAATTTAAAAATACGACAATTGAAATCCTTCAAATTCTAAAAAATAAATCAGAACGTCTTTATATGGAATCATCATATATGAAATATTATAACACAATTTATCCTTATGGACTTAACAGTGAAGTATTTAACAGACCTGTCAAAGTCTTCACATCTATAAATAACAATATTGATTATTCTCCAATTTATCCTACTCTTAATCATAATTTAAATGGTAAAACAACACGTAATAAACGAGGAAAGCGTTCATCATTAGTTGTAGTTTCCAAAAAATCTATCACTAAACAAATTAATGATCTTCAAAGAAATTATTTAGCGAATTATAACTGGTTGTTAATTCGAAAAAAACATCTTTGCTATTAAAAAGAAACAGATTGTACAACATTTAAATGTATTTCTAAGTAAATCTTTCTCTAAACATTTCTCTGATATTTATTTTGAACTAATTATGACTAGGGTTAATCTTTTAAATGTTAATTTACAAAAAAAAACCCATAAAATTCAGAACATGAATACTCAAATGATAATTACTTTTTCAAATCACATATTTAATAAAATTAATATCAATTCTATAATTAATGATAAAAATTGTTTTTTTCCTATCAATAATCTTCATATATCAAAAACCTTTAAATATCCGAATACAATTGGTAGAAAGATTTTTAACTACAATAAATTTTCAAAAAATACATCTGCTGCAAGTAATTTTCCGTGTAACTGCAATGACCCCACTCTAAAAAAATACATAAACAATGATCATGGACATATAATCACTGGAAATCTTGATATTGTTAATGATTTTAAATTGAAACAACTAATGGGTTATGGTACTAAATATAGACTTCCATCTAAATTTAATGTTAAATCTATTATCAAACAGTTTACATATGATATTGATATTTTTATTTATAAAATTTCTATCTCTTATAATAAGCCTATGGAATATTTTAATCAATGGAAAATATTAGTAATTGAAAAATTAACTATGGCTTTAAAAAATAATATTGCTGATTTGGTTTCTATTAATACACAGCATTTTTTCCAACAAATTACTAAATTACAAAAAAACTACGTTATTACATATGTAGACAAATCTCCTAACAATTATGCTATTATATGTAAATCATATTATCACCAACTTCTTACAAATTGTATTTCTTCTAATAAGTCATTTCAAAAAACTAATGAAAATGTAATTGTAAATAATCGTAAAATTCGAAGTTATTATAAACTATTAAATATTTTATCTACTAACTTTAATTATCCATATTTAGTTCTTATTCCCAAATTTCATAAAACTCCAATTAAATTTAGGACTGTAACTATTGGTTGCAATACATATAATAATAAAGCCAATAAACTTCTCTTAAAAATTCTTAATCAATTATATGTACTTACTACAAACAATGATAATACACATTGTATAAAAAATAGCTATCAACTTGTCAATATTTTAAAAAATCTTCATTGTGTTTATAATATAACGACATATGACTTCAAAGATCTTTTTAATAATATAGACCTATTAGATTTACATAAAATTATAAATGCATTATTTAAAAAGTATTATAAAAAACTGGAATTACCATCTAATATAGATATTGCATATTTTAAATCTTTAACTAACTTCATTATATATAATAATTATATATTGCAAGATAACACTTTATATTTACAGCATGTCGGTATACCACAAGGCGGTTGTACTTCCAGTTTACTCTCAGACTTATATCATTATGAACGTAATTTTACTAATAATAATCTACATTTATATCGTTATATTGATGACATAATTTTAATTGATACTGATCAATCTGCAATTACTCGATTTCCAGTTGATTATCCCACTAATTTGGAATTAACGGAAAACCTTTTATCTAACAATACAATTAACTTCTTAGATCTTAAAATTACAATAAAAGACAACAAAACAATCACAGATTTATATGACAAACGTAAAGAATTTAAATTCAAAGTTAATACATTTACAAATTTTAAATCTTGTCTACATCATTCTGTATTTCGAAATATAATACTTAATCATTTATATAGAATAAAATGTTTATGTTCTTCTCCTCTAATTAACAATAATATTAAAAAACTAATTTATGATGCATTAAATCATGGTTTTCCAAAAAAATTCATATATTCATTAATATACAATTAGTACTTTTCTTACATGATTTTTTAAAACAAATTAACACATGCGTAAACAAAATTACAAAAAAATTATAAAAAAAAATCTATAAAAAATTAAAAATTGTAAAATAATATAAAAAAATTATTATAGGCTGGTTGGGTGGGTAGATGTTAGAATACGGAGGAGGGTGGTGTTGTCTGGATAATACGCAATGGTTAATTATAAAAAAAAGGGGCTTTTGTATTATTACTATATTTTTTATACATATTTTATACGGATGTTGATTTGATATTTGATATGTAATTGGAGAATTTAATTAATATTATAATTAGCTTAATTATTGATTAATCTTATTTACAATCATTTGTTATTAAATTTTAATTTACTAAGGACAATATCATATTAATTACTAATTGTATGTCATTTTTATAGTGATCAATATCCATATAAGTATGTTAAATATAAATATAGTTATACTGTATGTATTAAAATTGGGTAATTATTTTTATTATTATTCCTCTATTCTTTTTAATATTGATCTATTTTCAATTTATTATCGGTTTAATGTTTTTGAATGTCCCACATTCATACTTTTTGGATTTTTATGGATGTATGAAAATAATCCACACTCTATATTTGTGCTTTTTAAGTAATGGGAATTTAAGTATCATTTAACCTTCTATATAATTCCATATGTTTTTTATTTCCTGTTCATTTTATAATTATCTTATATATAATTGATTTAAAAAATAATTTTTATATTATTTTTAATAATTATTTATATTAATTATTACTGAATTTATTTTGTTTTATAGCATATAGCTATATGCTATATATTATCAATGTTCTAGAATTATTTAAATTCTTAGTTTAGTTTAAATAAGTTAGCTAATAGAATATTTTGTCTGCTTTTAAATTTTATTAACAATAGTTTTTTTTTAAAAAAAATACATTGTGTGGTTTATATTAGGTTTATAATTATCTATATATAAGGATATGTTTGGTTTTGCTGTTAAAAAAATTATTTACATTCAAATGTTTACAAATATTTATCTTGTGATAGTTGAATAATAAAAGTAATACTAGATGGCAGCACCAAAAATTTGTCTTTTGAAGATAGCTCTAAATTTTAATTTTTCTAGCTCCATTTCATTTATAATTCACTACACCAGGGGGTATTTTTAGCTAAATTTTGACGATAATGTTAAACAGTTATTAATTAATTTAATAGTGCATTTTAAATAATGTAATTACTATCTATTTATTTTATATTATATTAAATGTATTTAACGAGGTATTTCAAAATGTATTAACTGCATCCTTTGGTATCAATTACTGTGATTTCTTAACTGTTTTATTCACCTTAATCTTTATGATATTCTGGTAGCCATGTGCGTGGATATTTGTAAAATACTGAAATATTAATCGGTATGGTGTTTATTATTTATATTTTATATCCTATAAATATTTAAATAGGTTTTATTGATTCTTCCATTTCATATTTGTTTCTATTCTGTTTTCATTTTTAATCAATTCACTTGATTTTAATGGTTGTTTGGGCACAGGGGAAAATAATTTTTAGCTTTAGCTTATTTTTCTCACAGAAAACAACCATTTTGCTTATATCATTGAATTCTGTGCCCTTGACAACGTGATTCAATGTATAAGCTTTTCCATTTTTTGTCGGTGTCCACTTTTTTCTTTTTCTTCCATAATAATTCTTATAATAATTCTTATAATTTTTTTTTTTTTTTTTTTTTTTAATACTTACAGCTTTAATTCATAATATTTGATGGTGGTAGGTTATGTTTAATTAATGGTTATATATATATATATATATACTGGCTATTGGTGGATTTTGCTTAATTAATATTACATGTATAGGGTTCCATCTGTATTGTGTATAATGTTACAGTTTTAATTTGCTGCTAAATTTATTAAATTAATTATTGTAATAGGAATAGATGATGATTTGTAATTATATTATGGCTATATATATATATATATACATACCCTATATATATAAAATCCTAATGAAACGAATTTATGAAACGAATATATGAAACGGCTGAAATGTAACGATTCTTTGAATCGATTGATTAAACAACTGATTATGTTTCACGGCAATTTCTCCAAAAATATGGAATACTTTGCGATGAAATTAGCACCAAAATTCTATATTTATCCGCAGATTTCAAAACTGGCATTAGAATTTTTAAATTCGAATTAGTTTTCGAAATATTAATTTTTTTCTAATTTTATGTACATTTTTCTAATGATGGCAACTCAAATTTTAATCAAACAGATTTTTTTTTTTCAGATTTTAGAAAAGATTACTATTTTAAACTAATTTGGCGAGAAGTTTGGCCTCCCTTAAATGTATGCTAAGAAATGTATTATGTTACTTTTATTCATAATTCAATTTGTATTTCATTATCATTTTATTTAATACAAACAGAAACATTTAAAATAAATATCTTTCACTTCTTTATTTTTTTTTTAAACGAAATGAAAAGAAAAATATTAGTCACAGATGTCATATACGCACCGGGGTACCTAATTGGCGCCAAAATGGCATTATTTTGGTTTGTTTGTTTGTTTTATTGAACACATACATCAGACTTGTGTGCTTGACACCAGGGCTCGCTTATAAGTCATCGTCGATATACAGGGACGAGATAGCACAAGGAAATTTACAACACCAGAGAATTACATCCTGGGGGCACCACAAAGAGTGTGCGACGGAACCGGCGGACTCGAACCCGCCCCCACCTACGCTCTCAAGCGATTGGCGGCGTGGTGCCTTATCCACTCAGTCACGGTGGGCCCCTTATTATTTTGGTTGACATAGTAACCCGGCTATTGTTGTTTATTTAATAATAAGTGTTTATTTACTTTTTTTAAATTACATAAATTGTTTTGTTCTATGGTTAATTATATTTTTTTGTTATTTTCCTTTAAAAATAAAAAATAATAGAAAATAATTAAAAAATACGGTACTACTTAGTTATTCCATCGACCCATTTCGCCAATTATATAAATCGCTAAATCACTCGCCAAATTATACAAATTGACATAATTTTTATTTTAAATAACGAAAGAACAAAGAAAATAGTATAACATTAATAAATATACAAATAAAACGTCGAAATAAAAATCACTTGATGACGTAAAGACGTATAACTAACTTGCTTAAAGTCAAGTGAATGTGACATTTATCAACCATTATTGGCATTTAATCTTATAGTTTGGTGATAGATTTTTGTTCGACGGGATAACTAAGTAGTACCAAAAATACATATGTAACTTGTATTTGAAAACGAGGATTTCGCCCAATTTTCGCAAAAAAAAAAAAAAAAAAAAAAAAAAAAAAAAATCACGCCAAATCGGGTGCGTATATGGCATCTGGCCAAATATTAAATGATGTAACAAACGATGATATTTAATTTCAACTTCAAAGCAATGTTTTAATTTACCACTCGAAAAAAAAAAATGCTAACTGGGGAATTGAAAAATAGTTTTTGGCGAGATTTGCACCGGCTAGCGTAACAGTACCAAGAATTCTTTGCGACAATGCTTTTATGTAGTATTATTCGAAAAAAAAAATTGAATTTTTTTAATCTAAATGGAAAACTTTTGGCACAGATACGGTCCCATATTGGCAATATTTTTTTCTGACGCCAATGTCATATACGCAACGGGTACTTAACTGGCGCCATAGTATCGTTATTTTGCTTGATTTGATAAGCCGGATGTTGTTGTTTATGCTGTTGATCTTTTCCGCAAATTAGCGTCGGTAAAAAATCGCGCCAATATGGGGCCGTATATGATATCTGGGCCAAACTTTCATATGAAAAGCGAAGGGATCAGAGCGTATTTATTTATGGCAGTTACATGACTTGGACTATTATAATATAGATGAAATGATGGCGACAGAATAATATTTGGCGACTTATAACCTGTACCTGGCAAATATTAAAATACCAAAATGGCACCAGGAATATAAAAAGCGAAGTGGTTCGCCCGGAACTCTTGATGATAGTCACATGACTTAGGTTATTGTTATAGAAATTATTTTAACCCTTAAATGCCGGGTATTGCTTTTCGGCAACATACACAATTTAGGCTCTAAAACACTATTAGAATAATATTGAAGCTATAATGCCTAATTTTGCCAATAAAATACATTCTGAAAATATTATTAAATCGATTTTCAACATGTAGATGGCAACACTTGTGCTGTTTAAGAATAAAGATAGATTTATTTTTTCAATTGTTGCTACTTGTTCTTTTTGTTTTGTTTGGAAGCTTGCGAAATACCCTATTTTGTTCTGCAGTGAGCAAGTAAAATTTATTTCTTATTATAGTTTCTAAAATTCTTGCGTGTTTAATATTATAGAATTTTATAGCCGTTATTTTTGAGCCGTAAACCTTACTTAAAACAAAATATGATTTTTTTAAGTATTTTTCCCATGATTTATTTAAAAAATGAAAGCCGAAAAACATTATTACAATGATTTTTGAAAAATCAGACATTTAAGGGTTAAAATACCGGGAGACAAAGACTCTGTACACTTAATTCCTTTTATTTTTAGCTTCTTTTCAAACGTTTAACTGATCCTCTTTAATCAAACACGAAAACAACCATTGGATGTCTTAACAGCAACTGATTCGGCCTTAAATTTTTGAAATCAAAGGAAATAGAATGGAAACCCGTTTACAGGTAGATCTGCACAGCTTTTTTCAGTATAATATTTTTTAAACTGGTCAGATTAGCGCGTTTTTAGATTCTGCGGTGTCTGAACGGGGGTTGGCGAGCGTAGCTTGCAGGGGGCAGAGTCCCTAGTATATATATATATCAATTTTGAACGGAGGGTGGTTTCGGGGTCTAGGGGTCATGATCGGTGAAAATATACCAAAATTTTTCGGAATCGTTTTCCTCCGAACGGCTGCAATAGGTAGCTTTTTGTAATGAAAGCTACCTAATAAAAAAATTAAAAATTGTCTCTTTAAAACCATATAGTTTGCTTCATTGTTTCATGTTAATTGCTTACAACTCAATTTCGACGTTGAAAAACCATATATAATATTTTTTTAATAATGGAAATGTTAGTGGACACCAGGAAAAAGTGACCCAAAGTACGGTTTACGGTAACTTGTCATTTTAAATAAGTTTTGGGAATCATAAGAGACATTATAAAATAATACTCACTTAAGAGAGATGTGGCTGGTTCTGTCTGGGAATGTGTATCGGTTACAGCAACCCTTTTAATTCGCATTTGGCACACAACAGTGACAACTCCATCTGGTGTAATGAGATTCTTTTCATCCAGGAGTTTTGATATTTTCAAGCGATAGCTTACACCCCAAGTACAAGATTTGGAATTGAAAAGGCCACTGAGAGAGAAGCTGTTAAATTCTTTTCCATCGAGAGTTTCAAAGTGGAATTTTAAAAACACATAATGCTCTTCTATCTGGGATTTTAATCTGTTAGCTATTAAATCGACACATCCTTGAGTTTTTTTCTCTGTTCTGCCGCAAGGAAAGATTTCGAGAACCCAACTGGCACCTGCAAAAGCAAAGGGTGAGCTTTGGACCACGCTATCCACCAAGTCTGGAAGAGATAAAGCATTAGGAATTTTCCAAGTGATGTATTTAAAATCAAACGGCTCGTCAAATAATTCACCCAGCTTCCGGGAATCTTTATCCATTTGGAAAACTTGACTGTCTGAAATCATAAAAAAATATATGAATAAACAGTAAATGATAAAATAATTAGTTTATTTTTAATAAGTATAAACGTAAAATAAGTTAAAAAAAAAAAAACAATCACTTTTCATAGCACTAGGGGATCTAACCCGGGTTTCCCGGATTTTACCGCTGAAAAAAAAATGGCTTAGGTCTGCGCTTTTGGTGCAAAAGTCGAAATTTTGGATAAATTTGACATTTTTTCAAAAAAATTAAAAAATGCTTCTATAGCTGGTTATTATTTAAAAGTGTTCTTTAAACCTTTATAAAGAAATACATAACGTATTTAAACAATGAAACGATATCTTTATTCTGTATAATTGGAGCAAAACTGACAATTTTCGATGAAAAAAAACGGCGTTACCACTCTATTGGGGCATACTACGCGAATTGTTGTTTTGAATACAGCTCTTACCTAGTTGCTTTCAAAACTATTCCGGATATACCACGTGGAAGTGGCTGCCTTTTATGTCCCAACCATATCTGGGCACAGTGTTTTATTTATACATTGAATTGTGATTTTTTTTTTTTTTTTTAAATCAAAGACTGTTAAAAGTTTTCTATGTATCATCCTAGTTCATCTCTCCTTTGTATCTACAGACTTTGGATGATGCAGCTGTGATCTCCTTCATGTATATTTCTACTACTTGAATAATAGTCGTTGAGCCAGAAGCCAAAATTAGTGATTTTGGTTTCATCTCTGAGGACTTGATGATATATACCTTTTTGGATTCACAATGATCCAAGGAGTTCATTTTATGATGATACTATGAAATTTATGGTAGCTTATAGACGCCATATTGAAAACATGAGCGCCATCTATCGCACACAGATACATATGATTTTTTTTTGCCAGTATCACATAATTACAGAGATTTCAATGAAAAATGGAAAGAACAAATATTGTTAAACATAAAACGTTATACAAATTATATATTTATTAAGATTTTATTTTAATATGATGCTTATCTTTACATTTAATTTTATGTTTATTAACATTTTCAGTGCGATAAACATCTCGTTTCACATTTTAATGCATATTATTTTCATATGGTAAAACACAGCAATTCAAGAAAAATTTAATACTGGTGAAACTATTGTACTTAGTATGTTAAGAATTAACCCCTTCGGGACCACGGGTGCATATATGCACCTTCGGAAACGTGTTTACATCGCTTGTTTTTGATACCACTAAAAAGAAAAGTAAAAATTTCCTTATTTAAGTTATTTTCTTGATTGCTAAGCTAAATTTAATTGTTTGACAAAAAGGGGTGTCAAACGAATAATATTCATGTGAAAGATACTGGTCCCAAACGGATTAATAAATAACAGAAATTTTAGTCTTCTTCTCAACTATCATCATCATCGGTTGACATTCCTGTGTCCAAATAACTTCCATCGTCATAGAGCAGTTCTATATTTTGCATATGCTTGTATACTTGAGGTTATTATAATATATGCATATGATGGTGAGACACATGTTCTTGAACAAGAACATGACATCAGTTCCAAAATAGATTTAGGAGCAGGAGAACTGCCATTCCACTGGATCTCTAGATAGCCTTTTCCTTCACTATCTGTTCCAAAAATCCAACTATATTTATCTGGGTATGTAAGATCAGGATCAGCCTGTATGCACTTCATCCAAACAACACCGTGGCAAATAGATTGCATTACCTATAGGTAGAGTGTTATTTCTGCATGGCAGAAGGTGATGCGATTCCACAGACTCCTTTTTACAGCAAAAGTATATAGAATATAGCGGAATTCATTGATATCTGAGTATTTGTGCTTTCATAATAGAGATGGCAAACTTACGGCTCAAGCTGTTTCTTTGTTTCCTCTGACAGCGCCTTAAGCGCATTTCGAAATTCAGTGTTCTGAATTCAGGCACTTACTGTATCGCATTCGACAGTTAATGCATTACATACCGCTTTACCTAAAAGTCCATGCATCTCACTCAAGTTGTAGTACTTTACTTTACCCTGTCATTGGATCCACATTTTACAAATATTAACCCTTTCTAGTTCTTCAAATCGTTTTCTAAAGAAAACAGTGTGAACAGAGCATAATAATAATATTTCTAAATGCAGACGCTAAAGCCATGGTGTGCGCAAAATAAAAGTCGGGTGTAACGTCTTCTTGGAAGCAGGTCAACTTAGTGTATTCTTCAACTAGTTATTTCGTGAATATATAGCATTTTCTCCGTAGATAACGTACATAATTTGTGTAATCAACTATTTCAGATAATGTTCATTTTGTCATTCTTGAGAAATGAAATGTATAAGTTCTTTCTTGTTCTCCTCATCGGACAGAAACCGCTTCCATTTTTGTACTGGATGTCCAGGAGTACATGATCTTTATAGCATTACCAACAGTTCATATTTTTCGTTCATTTCTTTTTATTGACACCTGCCTGTATGTATCAAATAAAACATCTATTCTTTGAGAGGATATAAAATCTTGTATTATTTTAGAAAACAGATTCTTTGCTAGTTGTCCAAATGATTGTAGTTCCTGCGTTAGCTTTGAACAAAGCACATTCCGTCAATGATATTAACAATACCATCATTTGCATTCTTTCAGCAGTCACAATTTTGTCATAACATCCATCAGTTTGATTTTTCAGTTTTTCGCATTAAACCACCAAGTGTTGCTAAGGGCTATGGAAGAGGCCCTAGGTGGTAGGAAAAGACAGTTCTCATACCGAAATTTCTTCGCTCTGCAATGATTGTCATCTAAGCAAATAGATTTCTTTCTGCCTAGGCAACAAACTCTGATTTATTAAATTTTACATTCTGTTTCTTTTTAAAGTCAGAAAATGTCTTTAGCTTCTTTATCTTTGGAGGTTTGAAAAACACGTCTGGCTTTAAGTCTTCAGACAGATATTCTCTCTTGAAAGTTTGGTAAGCTTCTTCACACATCTTATGAGCTTTGACCATGTCTTCGACAATTTCTAGATTTGTCATTGCTCCAGTTGATTCTATTACCATGTCTAGATTTATCCATTCATTGGTAATCATGTTCTGTAAATATGAGACATCACGTTCGTTTTTCTGGATCCTGCTATAAGACAGATCTGGATGTAGAACTAATTTTGGTTCTTTCACGAATCATGTGAAGAAATGCTGCCCTGATATCAAAAATATCTTTCGACTGTGGCAGGTCTTTGACTGAACTTCGTTGTACCTTTTGACACCTGCATGTCTTTACTTATTGTCTCTTCAATCACACAATTCATTTTATAGCATGCAAAACCAAGAAAATCTTTCAATCACCCTGTTTATCGGCAGCCATTTTCCAATATAATGTCCATTAGCTACTCTGTTTTTGAATGTATCATGGATAAATGTCATTCTGATGTTGTGGTGAATCCAAAAATGTGTGATTTACCAAGTCCACTGACATGAAACCACTCGAACCCCTGACTCAACGACGGCGGCCATTTTCCAATATGGCGTCCATAAGCTACCCTGGTTTCGAAAGTATCATGGATAAATGAAGTGCTGTTGTTGCGGTGAATCCAAAAATATATAGTTTACCAAGTCCGCTGACATGAAACCACACGAGCCCCTGGCTCAACGACTATAAGGGAAGGCAAGCGAAGTAATCCAGTGGGGATGTTAATAATGGAATCTATTCAGCCATCTTTTATCTTCACCAAAATTGCATCTAATTAATGCATAGTGATTGGGAGTTCTGCTACCACAACATTTTTTCAATCATTTAGATTTTTTATACAATGATCTGCTTCAAAATTGATTGTAGGTATTTCAACTTTGAGTATGCCATCATTTACTCTACCTCTAGCATTTATTATATGCTGATAAGCTAGCTGTTTAATGTGATGACGATCGTCAGAGAGCATTGCAATAAGAATTTGCTCTCGATGGACAAAGCAACCATTGTTCTAAATAACACTTTTTAGTAATTTTTTTGTCGTTTTTTGTGTTATTTAGTAGTCGGGTAATTTCCCATAAGTTTTTAGATCCATTCTTTAGATGTGTATTACATTTAATGTAAACTATCCTAAAGCATAAACTTGGATTACATATTTTGTGAGTGAACATTAGGGTGGAACTAAAAAAACGAAGTTTCGAATTTTATATTCAAATAGTGATTATTTTTTTCCTTTTTAACTCCATAAAAAGAAAATATTTTTCTTTTAATTTTAAAATGATATTTTCCGGTTCCTCAAAGCGCCTGATTTTCCCTAAAAAACGAAAAAAAGCCAATAATTGCATGAAAAGTTTTTTAAGCTTATTGTTAAATTTATATTTTTCAAAATTAAATTAATTAAGTGTTAATGTCCTGTAATAAAGATAATAATTTAGTTTGAGTACCTTAGAAAAGTTAACCTCACTTTATTTGATTTTTGTAGAAGCCAGCGTCGTGGGCGTCGGCTTTCATTGTCTCTGATTTATTTGGCTGCGGCACATAACAAGTTAGTCCGATTTAACGTGTATTAACAGTTTCTTTAATTATTTTTCAATAAACATTCGGTGTCAAATGTTACAAAGTCTGTTAACGTACCTAAATCTAGGTAATTGTTGAAGTGTCCTGTATTTCGTGAACCAAAACAATTAACATTAGACTGTCATCTTTGACAAACACATGAAGATGTTATGAAACATGATTTTTGGGTTCAATTTAACTTAAAATCTGACAGCTGGAATCTGGTACACACTATTTCTAAAATATCTAAAGCTGTTGATGATACAATCAAAAGTGTATTACTGAGACCTTCAATTCCAACGGTTTCTGATACACAAATCATAAAAATGATTAGAGACTAGAGCGAGAAATGTCAAAATTAAAAAAAAATATATTAAGATTAGAAAGAATAATCCGACATCCAATATAAAATTGCAAAATGTTAGGTAATCCTGCAAAAAACATTTCTTTGTGTAAAAGCACTAAATATTATCGTGTATCAGAACAAGTACGTCACTTTCTCAAAGACCAAAGAGAGATGGGGTGATGGCAATAGGATCAATAGATATAAAAACTACAAAAATGTGTAGCAAGACTGGAAAAGGAAATATCAAGGAAAAAAGTTATTTTAAAACAAAAAAACGATGTTTTGATTGAATGATCGTCAAGTGTAAAAAATAGTTCGGAAGGAAATAGTTCAATCGGTTGTTTTTCTAAACCTGAATTTGATAATCAACAAGGTGAAAGTATTAGACAGAACTGCAAATATTATTGCAAATGGCACCTTAGAAGATATGGGTATTTCTGATGATAATAAAGAAAAGGTAACTGAAAGAAGGACTTGAAGACGACAAAGAGAAAAGAAAAGGAAGAATTTGAAAGAACAGGAAAGACGAAATGAGTTAATTTTAGAAGGTTAGTATTTTGATGGCAGAAAGGATAACACTATGATAACTGAAGCAGAGGAAAAAAAGTATAACTAAAAATCATTAAAGGCGAACACCTGGTCTTAGTTCAAAAACCAGGATAAAAATATATTGGACATATTTCATTGACATCTTCTTCTTATATTAATATAGCCACTGCAATTTTGGTGTATTTTCAAAATAATAATACGGACATTTCAAGTTTGAAAGTTATTGGGTTGAAACAGAAACGCCTTTAATGCAGGATGTAAATCTGGAGTTGTTAAAACATCGGAAGCAATACCCCAAAAACTTTATAATGGATAATTTGATTATTACATGCAAATGAACTTTTTTCTTAGATACTTATTTCAACATCTTGCTGGAAAAACTACGGGTACAAAAGGATTTTCTGGACCAGTGGGAAAGCGCCTTGAAAAAATGCGAACATATTGAAATTATAGACTATAAAAACATTGATCCTATTTTGACGGACTGATCGGATGAAGAACTTAAAAAAAGTACAAACAGGGGATACACCTGAATTTTAGATTTTCCTTGTCATACTCAAACAGTGGAAACGTGTGTCAAAATTGTCCCGCGAGCTGCGTCAGCTGTCTTTAAATATTAAGGAAAAGATGGCCTAATCTTGGGAAAGTTGAATTCCCACAATGCAATGACAAAGTTTGCCTAAAAAGACAGTAAGTTGAATATCCAATTGAATTAATCCATAACAAAGGGAGGTAAGGAGGGTGGAAGTCGATATTTAACCACCTCCTTGTGGTGACTTCTGGATAGTATTTGCTAAATAAAAGTAGATATGAGCTAACAGCTACGTCGCTAAGTTGTTTACTTTAAGTTACTTTATACTGAAATTTCAAAATTTTGAACTCCTTGAGGAACCGGAAAACAACTTAATTTAAAAAAAACGTTTTCAGCCAAAAGTTTAGACATCCAAAAAGGAAAAAGTTTTCACTATTACACATTAAAACAAAAGGGTTTTTTTTTTTTACCCTATACTTAAGTTCCACCCTAGTGAACATACAGACTCTGAGGGTCAATCAGTGCTTATATAAAGGCGGAAATTTTTATTCGCCTTTGTTAGCTATCTTTTGTGGGACAAATTTCCTGGTTTCATATTCGCTAGTTCTTCTGAGAAACAGTTTTCCCGATGAAATAGCTTTGCAAATGTCCAGAAGGTATTTTTGACCTATGCAGAGTACCGTTTTCTCCATTTCGGGAAATATTTTTTTCAAAATTACTCTCTATGGGTTAAAAAATTGCAATAGGGAGTGAATGGCACGTGGGCAAAGATTTTCCTATCGGTCCGTCGAATCGATGTGTGTTAGAATTTTTCCCATCGATTTTGTCTAATAAATGACGCAGAGGAAATTCATTGGAGTGGAGCCAGCATATGATCCATTGTAATGGTCGATTCTAAACTTGTTCCAAGCCAACACTAAAAAAAAAAAAAAAAAAAAATCGGAATGTTTCAGGAAATTATCCTGAAACATTTCGTATATTTTACCTGAATTTCGAATTTCTTTATGTCCCATGTCAATTACGGCAATAATTCGTGTAATATTTTTGAGAGGTTTCAACTTTTCCGTAAACTACGTTCTGCGCATGCGTGCTTCATGTTTTTTGTTCCATTGGCCATTTTGATAAATAAAGAAGAATAAAAAACAGCTGCCTAGGTACTTAGGGACAAATGCATTCTGAACACATGCCATCTTTGTTTGGATATCAAACAAAGTAAGTAGCTAGTTTAAACCTTTCTGTGCTTCATTATTTGAATTTTCATTTTATCTGTAACACAAAACTTTATAAAATTTAATTTCTTAAATAAGACACTGAATAAAAAAAGTATATTGATTATTTTTTATAATGTCTAATAATTAAATAATTATTCTTTTTAATAAAAACTGAATGTATCTGCCAATTGAGAAAATGCTTTTTATTAAAATGTATAGATAAGTATTATTTTTCAATTTTCTTTTGAAATAAGCTTCCTACAATTTAATACGAGTAATGCATTATTAAGTTTAAAACATTATGAAATGCATTTTTTAAGGTAAGCATCATATTTTATTTACAAAATTTCACAGAATTGCAGATAATCAAATTCAATTATGCTGTTGAAAATCAATATTTTTAATAATTTATGAAATAAAGTATATTGAAATATTCCACAAACGGTTTTTATAATTTTTGTATTACTTCGTGAAATTTATCTTTTTTAATCCTTTAACGGGTACTATTTGCACGGCCACAAACACCAAAAATTCACAAATTTGCCATAAGTATTTTCAAATAGAAAATTTTGCTTTTATATTTTGGAGAGATTTTTTTTTACAGGTAAAAATTATTATATTAAAATACTGGTTGTAAAACATCGTACTTTTGACATACATCACTGCCCTTCAAAGGGTTAATGCATTTGGAATCGTAGAGGAAATTATAGTACTAAAAGTGTTTTTATTTATTTATATATATATATTTTTTTTAATGAGTAATAAAATCAAGTCCATGCTCACCTAGTGTTATCTTTCAAAAATTTATATGTTTTATTAATCAGTTTTTCTATTTTCTTTAATTTATAAATTAATTAAAATGTCCTTTAAATACATAATTAAGCCTTTTATATGTAAATTGTTTTGAAAAATCTTATTCACTGATAGAACCATGTATTGTCTTTTTTTTAGGTGCGTTCGTAATTGTATAAATATATAGCACCTAAAGTCGTCGTTCGGTCCGTCTGTCTGCCCGCATATAACAGAGCAAAAACTACCGAACCAAATGGTATGAAATTTTAAATATATAATTGTTAGAAAATTTTGTCAAGTCATGTCAATTTTTATGAAAATCGGATGCATAGTTTAATGACAGGGACAGTCGAAAGTTTTCCGTTACATTTCGGCCAATGGGGAAAAATTATTTAAAGTGCATTTTAAGGATGTTATAGTCTTTTAAACCAAATGAAATGGATATGCACTTATGAAGTGCACTCAAATAGACATTCAGTACACTATGCGGTGCAAAAAATATAAAACGAACGCACCTCATTTGCTACGTTTGACGTGCAATTTTCAACTTGTTTTTCGTTTAATTAATTATAAACAAAATGATTTTAATAAATTTGTGTCTTAGAGGCAGTTGAAATAATTTTAGAATTTTTACTGTCCCACCTTTCCTATTTATAAAATATGATATATTTAAAATAAGTGTAATGCACTATTTCTTTCATTTTATTATGTAAAATTTGAAAAAAAAAAATTAACTCATAAAAGTAATTTCTGCACGTTTTATACTTATCTTTTGTATTGCTTATCGAATTCTTCTAGCAAGAATGTAAATTATTAAACCAAAAAAAAAAAAAAATAATAATAATAATAATAATAATAATAATAATTAAAAGGAAATTTTATATTTTCTAAAACTTATGATTTTAATAAAGGAATAAGAATAATGTTTGCATTTTTTAAAAAATATCATTAACAGTTTTACACTTTATTTACTAGCGCAAGTCCGAGCTGGGAACTCAGTTTTAGCAAGTAATTTTTATATGTTCAGTCATGAGTTTCGATTAATGTATTTTTGTTGTACATCTTCGATTTTGTTACCCGATAAATAAAAAATAATATTTTTAGAATTAATGCGTTTTCAGCTTGATTCTAGTGTTACACTTAAAACTAACACTAAAGTTTAATTTTGTACAATGTATGAGAATTACATCAAATAAAATACGTTAAAACTATATGAAGTGAAAACTAATACTTCAGAAAGGCAATCAAGAAAGCTAATACATGTAAAAATTGAATTCTTAATATTAATTTAGCTATAGTGGATAAGCAGTTTTAGAAATTTTAAAATCACCTTGTCTCGCAACGCCGCCGATGAGGAATTTTACTCGGGGCACACCTGTAGTTGTTGTCCATAGCAAAGCTGTAAATAGGCAAGAAAAATAAATTCCGTTTTTTTTTTTTCTGAAGATGTTTTTCAGAAGTCGAATTCTTAAAAAAATAGTTTATCAATATGAAATTAAAATAAAAAAGTATTTGAAATTTATTTGCCATATTTTATGTTGAAAAAATCGAGTAGATCTGAAAATAGTGTTTCCTTTTATTTTTTCACATATTTTATGTAATATTTTAACGTTATATTTTTTTTATATTGAAAAAAAAATCATTTTTTCTACCGAGATTGCATTTATGAACAAATATGACGCCTATATTGATTGTTAACCTTCACTGTAAAAAAATTTCCGGAGGATTCCGGACAAAAGTGGTGGCATTTTAGATGCCACGGTTTTTTGCTGTTACGTAACACAAGAAAGTAGTGAAACATTCCAATTTTTCAGAAACGTTCCGTAATGTATACTCCGAAACATTTCATAACTATTATGAAAGGTTTCTGAGTATATATTACGAAATGTTTCTGAAAAATTGGAATGTTTCGCTACTTTGCTGTGAAAGGTTTCGGAGTATATATTACGGAATGTTTCACTACTTTGTTGTGAAACGTAACAGCGAAAAGCCGTGACATCTAAATGCCACCACTTTTTTCCGGAATCTTCAGGAATTTTTTTTTACAGTAAAGTGGCTCACAACAACGAATAGAATTTTACGCTTTTAAATGAACACTCATTGCCCATCAGAGTCTCTACATTCACTCACAAAGTACTGTGCATTCCAAGTTTATGGTCCCAGGATGGTTTACCATCAAATGTAACACACATCTAAAGAAGAGATCTAAAAACTAATGGAAAGTTACTAGGCTATTAAACAACACAGAAAACGGCATGAAAATACTAAAAAAACTTATATAGGACAATTGTTGCTTTGCACCATGGTTTCAGAAAGTCCATCCAAGCCAAGAGTGAAAACTTTTTTTAGTTTCAGGAAAAACCAAATTGAAATGGGTTTAGAAGATTTCTATGCCTTACATTATGGCTAAAAATTGTTCATTTATAATAAAAGAAAGGGATTAAAAGTTCTTGATAGTAAAATTGCTAATATTTAAGTATATAAAGTAGAATTTAGTATGAGTCAAAAATCTCTCCAAGACTGAAATCAGTCCTGAGACTGAAGGCCTTGCATTCATGCTTTGTACGTGCAGAGAAAATTCTGATTGCAATGCTCTGTGACGATCGCCATCACATTAAACAGCTAGCTTCTCAGCATATAATAAATGCAAGAGCTAGAGTAAATGATGGCATACTCAAAGCTGAAATATCTAGAAATAACTTTGAATCAGATCATTATATAAAAAAAAAAATCTAATTGATAAAAATATGTTGTGGTGACAAAACTCCCAATCACTATGCATTAAATGGATGCAACTTTGGTGAAGATAATAGACTGGGATCCGGCAGCATAGAGACATGGTTCGTACGGATACCGTTATTTCTCCAGGAAAACTATCAGTATATTTTTATAGAAAAATAAATCTAGGTTAAACGCGCGCGCAAAATTTCGCCTTCTTTCAAGAAGAGATTTTCTATAAGATAATACTGGTGCCGAAAAATTTTCTGGTCTGCAAAATTCAAGGAGGCGTACGAACCATGAGACAACCACCTCATCGAGTTGGAGGCTGAAATTCCAGAATTAGCTAAAACTCGATTCCCATATTAAAGCGCAATCGGTCTGCTAAGTCATGTCTTGGTGGAAAACACCTAAAAACCCGCTTTTACCGGTCAACTTGTAGATATACCATTGTGTTTTCCTGCTCCCAGTCCGCCATGTTTTCATATCTTTGGGTGCAGAAAAACGCAATGCTACGAGTCGACCGCTAAAATCGGGTTTTTAGGTGTTTCCCACCAATATATGACTTGGCAGACCGGTTGCGTTTTAAATGGGAATCGAGTTTTAGCTAATTTTGGAATTTCAGCCTCCAACTCGATGAGGTGGTTGTCTGTGCTGCCGGCTCCCTGTCTATAATAAGGAAAGGGCAGCTGACGTCACTGTTGGTCGAATTACTGTAGATCAGCAAGAAAAACCTGTCCGTTCCTTATTACTCAAATTGTACACATGAGCTTGGGAAATTTGATTGGTCTACGTTTAACAGGTCTATGATACGATTGGCCTGTGTTGCCAAGACGATTCCTGCAATGATCGCTATGACAAAAAAATTGTAGTGGTAGATTGGTTGACGGAAGTGTTTGTTTGTAAACATGCCCTTTCCTTATAGACGGCTCTATAGATTCCATTGACAACATTCCCACTGGATTACTTCGCTTGCCTTACCTCACACAAGCAGTAGAAATATACTTGAAGGAGGTCACAGCAGCATCATCCAAAGTTTGTAAGAAGAGATGAACTAGGATGATACATAGAAAACTTATGAGAGTCTTTGATTAAAAAAAAAAAAAAAATCCCAATTCAATGTATAAATAAAACACTGTGCCCAGATGGTTGGGTTGTTGGGACGGGTGGGAGTGACCCCCCCCCCCCCTCCCAACCAAAAAAAAAAGCAATTTAACAAATTACAACGACCATTTGGAAAATGATTTTTTCAAAGACTAAAATTTAAGACATAAAAAATCGCATGGAGTTGAGCATACATTACGTACACCATGAATTAAACATTAATAGTGTTATTACACGTAAAAATTGCAAGATTTCCTGAAACTTACGTATTATCCAAGCATTTCATTGGCTGTTCAGGAAAAGGCTTTTCCATCGTCAGATTTCCAAGAAATCTGACGACCCATTTTAAATGAAATTTCATTCTTAAATTTCTAAACATCCCACAATATTATTTTTTACACCGTCGTATAGAGAAAAAATGTACTTTTAAATGCAATTTGTTTAAAAGCTGTATCTCAATTTGTTTTTGAATTATTCATTTTTTTTTTGTAGTTTTTATTACTTTTTTGTCATAGTGGCAACAGAAGTATCCATTTCTGTTGAAACCAAAGGGAAATACAGATTACTGTATAGACCAATCAGAAAACGAATAAAATGCGGATTCAACCAATAAAAAACTTCAGATATGCTTTTGGTTTCCTACCCTGACGAGGACAATAACCATTTTTCCAAACGGTTAAAAAAAAAAAAAAAAAAAAAAAAAAAAAAAAAAAACTCAGTAAAACAACTTTATTTTGGGGGTACTCATTGGATTTTCATTTCTAGTGCCAAAACGAAGTTCTTCCCAATTTTTGGTCAATAGCCATCAGTTGTCTCTGTAAAACCCTATTTTATCTGCAGAATTGGGGTCGCTTTCAATCTAGACATACCACAGCTAATAGATGTGAGTTTGACTGACTTCACATTTGTAGTTACTATAAAATAGAGATGCACAACCTGTGGCCCGCGATGGGTAAAGATGTGGCCCGCGAATTCGTCAATTTCTAACTGGAAAAATTTTAAATTTCTGTCCATAGGTCGCAACAAAAAATCATGAATTTTATCAATTTGCAGCTGGAAAAATTGAAAATTCAGTCAATTAAGAATTGCGAATTTCGTTGATCGGATGCGAAATCATAGCGAATTTTGTCGATGAGGCTCGGAAAAATCGCGATTTTGGTTGATCGGTCACAAAAAAAATCGCGAATTTTGTCGATCAGGCGCAGACAAATCGCAGATTTCGTCGATCAAGCATGGAAAAATTGCAAATTTTGTCGATCAGGAACGAAAAATATTACAAATTTCGTTGATCGGCTGTGGAAAAATCGCGTATTTCGCCTGGTTATCGCGAATTTCATCAATTTGCCGCAGGAAAAATTGTTTCGTCAAGGTCAGTTAAGAATCGCCAATTTCGTTGATCGTGCACGGAAAAATCACTAATTTCGTTGATCAGGCTCGGAAAAATCCCTAATTTTGTTGATCAGGCGCGGAAAAATTGCAAATTTCGTCAATCAGACGCGGAAAAATAGCGAATTTCATTGATTGGGACGAAAAAACTCGCAAATTTTGTCGATCAGGCGCGGAAGAGTAGCAAATTTTGTTCATCAGACACGGAAAAATCGCGAATTTTCTCGCTGATGCGCAGAAAAATTGAAAAATTCATTGGTCGGTTGCGGAAAATCGCGAATTTCCTCAATTTGCTGCGGGGAAAAGGGCAAATTTCGTCAGTCAGTTAAGAATCGCGAATAACGTTGATTGAATTCGGAAAAATCGCAAATTTCGTCGACCGGGGACGGAAAGATCGCGAATTTCGTTGATCAGGTACGGAAAGATGATCGGAAAAATCGTGAATTTTGTCGATCAGGCGTGGAAAAATCGCAACTTTCGTTGTTCGAACGTGGAAAAATTGCGAATTTCGTTAATCAAGCACGAAAATAATCGAAAATTTCGATGATCGACTCCTCCTCTCCCCTTCGTTCATAAAATTTACATTTTTTCGGTACTAGCCACTTTCATGCCTATGTTTGTTTTTTAGCACTTTTAATAGAACAAAATTTACTCCCCCAAATAAAGTCAAAGAATATTATCACTCTTCCTAAATAATCCTTGCTCTATCTCTATGTTGTATATACAAACGTAAACTGTTCATATATCATTGCCAACTGAATTGGACATGTTTACTGGGTAGGGGAAACTAGAGGGGTAAATGTCCCACCTCCTCCTCTGAAATCATATTTTTTATCTGATTATAGGCCATAGATCACCTCCACGAAATATAATTATCTCCGTGTTACTGATGTGGCCCGCGACAACCCAGAAATTTTTATAAGCGGCCCTTCTCTTAAAAAGGTCGTGCACCCCTACTATAAAAGATAGGTTCATTTTACTGAGTGTGATATCAAAGGTCATAGTGTGATTTTGCCAGAAAACACCGAAAACTCATAAAATTCAGTGATATTTCGGTAAATTTAGGTTACACAGAAAAGGAATTTTACTGTTTTACTTGTTAGAGCACGAAGAAAGTTTTTCTAAATAGATCTTATAAGGAAGTAGGGAGCATATAAAAATTAAATTTCGTAGTATTTAAAAAAATAACTATTTTGATTTAAATGGATTTTCTTATGATGAAGAACAACATTTGAAGCATTTTAATTTCTTCTATCTTTACAAGAAAAAAGTATTGGACTCGTGAAAAATTTAGACTTCCGGTTTTCGACGGATTTTATACGTTTTAGAAGGCCCTGAACACGATTTTATGGTTTTTAAAAAATGACTATTTTTAGGTGACACAAATTTTGTGGGCGCTGTATCTCAAGAACTAATACACGGAATTTAATAAAACTTTAGATTCCGTTATACCTTGATATGAATTGGTGCAGATTAGTTTTTGGTGTAAATCGTCCAAAAGTTGGCCCTGCTATACTGCATTTTTCTCGATTTCCGCAATAGCTCTATCTGAAGAGTTAATGCACAGATTTTCATGAAACTTCATATTCTGTTAGAGCTTGACATAAGTTGGTGCTGATTCGGCTTTCTTGTGAATCTTATTACAGGTGGCGTTGCTATGCTGCATTTTACACGATTTTCCTGATAGCTGTATCTCAAAAATTAATGCACAAAATTTAATCAAACTTCCTGTTCTGTAACATTTTCACATAAATAGACCCTTTTTGGGCTTGGGTGTATATTGTCCAACAGGTGTTGCTTTTATGCTCTTTGGGTTGTGAATTCGGGGTTGCAGACATCTAAGAGGGTGGATGTCGAAATTCAATGACTTGTTTGAAAAATTCTATGCTTATTAGAGAGGAGCAAAAAAATTATTATTCATTTTTTTTTTTTTTTTTTTTTTTTTTTTTTACGAAAAACGGGTAGGTGTCAAAAGTTGCCTTTATACTAGTACATCAAATCAACTGTGTGCTATTTTATCACTGATAAAAAATGGCTTGGGTCTGCGTTTTTGGTTCATAACTCGAAATTTTGGTAAAATTTGACATTTTTTCAAAAAAAAAATTAAATTCTTATTATTTAAACCTTTATTAAGAAATAATAACACATTTAAACGATATCTTTATTCTGTATAATTGGAGCAAAACTGACAATTTTCGATAAAAAAAAAAAAAAAAAAAAAACGTTGTTGCTACTTTATTGGGCCATACAACGAATTGTTGTTTTGAATTTTGAATACAGCTTTTATCTAGTTCCTTTCAAAACTACTCAGGACATACCACGTGGGGATGGCTGTATTTGTGGGGGGTTTTGTGAGAGGGGGAGGGGCTTTTTTACTCGGTGGGGGAAAATCCAACTTCTTGTAATTAGGTCAAGTGGGGTATTGTTTGTTCCATATTTTTAAATTCTAAATCGAATGGCACCATCCGCAAGTCAATACGACTGATACGACCATTCATTTCAAAGTTATGATAGATTTTATGAATACGAAGTCGAGAATTATGCTTTATTATTGAGCACAGCTTTGCCAACATTTATTTTATGTTCAAAACATGTTCTTTATATCATATCAAATAATCTCAAACTTATTAAATGCCCTCAAAATAGCAATAATCAAAATCAGGATTATCTGAATCTTTTAGGTCATTAAGGGGTCTCAGGACTCTTAAAGCTTCAAAAATTAAATTTTTTTATATGTTATACTCCTGTCTTTTCTGAACATTTTGACATAAATGTTTTTTGAAATTCCCATTAGAACAGGAATTATGGCTTTTAGAATTATACCCGCTCAATAACTGAAGAGGAGTTTCCGAAACTTGGAAGTTATTTTTCTCCAAATGACGTTTTGGGGCATAACGCGCAGGATATCTCAAAAACTTCTGAATATGTTTTCATGAAATTTTCCAAACATATGTTTCATGTTAATCTGTATAAACTGAACCTAAAATTTCATTTTTATTGTTAAAAAAAAAAATTTTTTTTAGGTGATTACACTGTTGTAATTTTAAAAATTTTGTATTAGCTAAATGTAACTTTTTGTATTAAAAATATAAAAATGCTTTAAATACAAATTTATTTAGGTTCAAGGTAATTATTATAATCTGAAGTACAATTAGGCATAAAAAATTTCATTCCAGTTGCAAAATTTATTTTGCAATGCTGCCTGTAAGTTGTTATGCACATTTTCTGCTCGACAAATACCTGACAGCTTGGAGCCCACTATAAATGCTAATTCTGCATCTTGCAATTTTTCAAATATGCGAAATGAAAGAAAATACTATCTTTCATGCCAACAAAAATAGTATTTTTAAATCATATGCATTTTAAGATATTAAATGTAGAAAATGTTTTTTTTTTTTTTTTTTTTTTTTTTTTTTTTTTTTTTTTTTCATATTTTCAACTTTCAAGAGTTCTGAGACCCCTCGTCCAAAATCCGTACATTCATAATTGTTTTTTGGGAGGTAAAGAAGGAGGGGGGGGGGCATATTAACTCAGGGAGGTGTGAAAACTCAAAACTTTTTAAGTTGATCAAGTGGGGTGCGGTATAGTTCATGATGTATTTTTTAATTCTGAATCGAATCATCCGCAAGTGATTACGATCATTTATTACAAGGTTACGACAGGTTTTATGAATACAAAGTCGAAAATTATGCTTTAGTGCAAGTAAAACAGGTTTTCACAGCAACAACTAATGGCCATTCATGAAAATTTGGGAAGGATTTCGTTTTCGCACTAGAAAAGAATATCCGATGCGTTCCCACAAAATAAAGTCTTTTTGTCGTATTTTGTAGCGACAAAAGTGGTCAATTTAAAGGGTCTCTGGACTCTTAAGCTTAAAAATTTTCGAAACTTTAATTTTTTAGATGTTAAACGCCTATCTTTTCTGAACAGTTTGATATAATTGTTTCCTTGAAATTTCCATTAGAACAGAAGTTATGGCTTTTAGAATTATATCCGCTCAATAGCGGAAGCTGCGTTTCCGAAACTTTGAAGTCATTTTTCTCCAAATAACGTTTTTTGGATATGACGCGCACGATATCTCGAAAACTTCTGAATATTTTTTCCTAAAATTTTCAAAACACATGTTTCATGTTAGTCTGTGTAAACTGAACCTAAAATTCCCTTTTTAGTGTTCAAAAAAATATTTTTTAAAGTAATTATTATACTGTTGAAAATTTCAAAATTTTGTATTAGCTTAATACGACTTTGTATTAAAAATATAAAAATACTTTAAATACAAATTTATTTAGGTTCAAGGTAATTATTACAATCTGAAGTATAAGTAGGCGACAAAATTTTCAAAGATTGCAAAATTTATTTTGTAATCTTGCGCGTAATCTGTTATACCAATTTTCCGCTCCTCAAAAGCCTGACACTTTGGAAACGTCTGTGATTGGTAATTCTGCTTCTTGCTATTTTCTAAATACATGAAATGAAAGAACATACTTTTATCTTTCATCCCCATTAAAAATTGTGTTTTAAAATCACATACATTTTAAGATATTAAATGTTGAAAAAGTTTTTTTTTTTTTCCTTCCAAATTTAAGAGTCTTAAGATCTCATAAATGAAAGGGGGGGGGGGGGGCTCAACTTTATTAAAATAGCTAAAATATGCCATCGTTTATTATGGATTTTACAATTCTGAATCGAACTACACTATCCGCAAGTCTATACGATCGTTTACTACAAAGTTACGGTAGGTTTTATGAATGCAAAGTCGAAAATTATATTTTATGAAGGAGCACAATTTTACTACACCTAAACATAGTATTATTTTTTATTCCCTAACATATTGCACAGATTAAACTCAACTAAACAAAAATCAGAAAAGATTCTTTTCTAATGAAGCTTTATACAAAGGATTATCTAAATTAGTTTATCTTTCAATGACTGCAACATAAGTTTGGAAAAGATGTTTGTTTTCTTTGGTGAAAAAAGTCACTGCCAAGAAACAAAAGTTTATCTACTAAATGACAGTCAATAACAGTTAAAATTTTCATTTTACACTTGTTCTGACTGAAAATATGAAAAAATATCTTGCACAGTAGTATTTTAAAAATAAATATAAAATATAGAAAATATCAAACATCTTAATATTTTGAAAATAAATATCGGATATATATCATGATCCATTGACATACATCAACGAACACTGCAGTGATATATTGCAAAAATATAAGCTGGAAAAAATGAATTTAATGATTGTAACTGTGAGTCACTTACAGGGAAATGGATGCAGTAAACATCCTTTTATCGCGTATTTTTTATTATTACATCTTTACGCTTTCAGAATATACTATAAATGTCAAAATTCGTCCTAAGCAAAAAATTGGAACTGATATTTTCAACTTTTTTTTTTTTTTTTTTTTTTTCAAAATGAACGAGTTCACTTATCTTTTCATTCATTTATTTTTTTCTAAAATGCTATATAAATTTAGCTAATTCTTCTCCTATTTGTTTAAATCTTATTTTTCTAAAAAGTAACTACTGCTGGTGTTAGAGTCAATCGTACTTAATTTACCGCATAATCATGTTATATATACATATAACATGATTATGCGGTAAATATAAAGTATATAAGTTATAAAGTTATAAATTAGTTAAATAAAGTTATTAAAGTTATAAAGTTTTCTTACCTCAACCGTTCAAATCGAAAAATACATACTGTTTTCAACGCTGTATTGAAAACATAAAGGCAACTTCTGTTATCAGAAGATAAAGATTAGATAGCTTCATGCAACTACCGATACTTCCCCAAATCATACTTTTTTCCCTTTTCAATCTGAAACTCATCGGATGACGTCAGGGGCGTAGCCACAGATATTTTTTCGGGGGGGGGGGGGGGGGGGAATCCAAAAATTTCCCAACTTGGACAAATTGCTCCAATTTTTGACTAAAATGATATGCACAACGTGTGTAATAATTATAATGATACTTTACTTTTGCATAAAAACTTCCTTTCCAAAGAAAAATTCTGAAACTGAAAACATAAAAATTCTAATTATGGGTTTGTTACTAAAAAAATAAATAAGCTTTTTACTTTCTTCTATCTTTACACGAAGAAATTATTGGATTCGTGAAAAAATTCGACTTCCGGTTTTAGACTGATTTATACGTTTTAGTAAGTCCTAAACACGATTCAGACTGTTTTTAGAAAATATCTGTCTGTCTATATGTGATACAAATTTTGTGGGCGCTCTAACACAAGAACTAATGCACGAAATTTAATAAAACTTTAAAGATTCACTTATACAGTCGAACCTCGTTAACGCGAACACTCAAGGGGAAACTTTTTTTGTTCGTATTAAAAGTAGTTCGTGTTATCGGAACTTAACTACATACAACTGGACGAGGCAATCGGGAAACAGTTCGTATTAACGAGGTTTGACTGTGCCTTGATAAAAATTGGTGCTGATTTGTTTTTGGTGTAAATCGTCCAACAGGTGGCACTGCTATGCGGCATTTTTCACGATTTACATGATTTTAGCGATAATTATATTTCAAAAACTATTGCACGGAATTTGATCAAACGTCATATTCTGTTAAACCTTGACATAATTTGATGCAGATTAGCTTTTTATGTATATAATATAGCAGGTGGCGCTGCTATGCAGCATTTTTCACGATTTTGCGATAGCTGTATCTCAAAAACTAATGCACGGAATTTAGTCAAACTTCATATTCCACATAAGCAGCACTTCCACATAAATAGATCCTTATTAGGCTTGGGTCTATACTGTCCAAAGCTATCGTTTTTGTGCACTTTGAGTAAGGAATTTTGGTTGCAGACATCTAAGAGGCTGGGTGCCAAAATTGAATGATTTGTTTGAAAAATGCTATGCTTATATCTCCTTTTTAAATGCACACAATTCCACAAATCTATACCTTTAGAGTTTGTTATTATAGGCAAAGAATTGTCATTTAATTTTGGCACTGTGATTGCAAATTCTGAGGCCTTAACATGTATGGAGTAGAAGAAAATTTTGGGATTGGCACATCCGACTAGTTTTCAATTAATATTAATTCTTGTGGTCTTCAAAGAAGCCCACCTGTTAATAACATCGCTTAGTTTAATAAAATTCCCTATTTCACTTTCATATTTTAAAAGCATTATTCTGTCATGTCTGTCATCCCTCATTCTAGCTTGCAATATATATTTTAAAAATTTTTATTTGACTAAAGATTCTTTCATTAGGTGCAACACCTTAAAAATAAGCTGCTGTGAATGTCAAGGTACGAGTATATAGTTTGACGGCATGACCCAAATTGTCTTTGAATTTCATGGCATGAGTAAAAGTTTTGTTAAGTGAGTTGGGATTTGGTTTATTTCTATTTGACTCTGCAAGTCATGTACATCCTGTTTCTCATATCCAGGTGGAAGCATTATTAACTTTTCCCTTGAACAATTGTAATTAAAATATGGAATGCATTGCTGCAATATTATCTTGATATACGGAACATTGTCATTTAAGCCTATTACTAAATTTCCGAAATTTTCTTGTATTTCTTATAATTCTTTACTGTAAAACTTATGTGTATCAATGTCCATTGCTGTGCTATTATTTTTATCTATTGCCTTTGGTGAAACCGTTTTTCTACGGTGCTTTCGGAACTCAGCTTCTCTAGTCACATCCTAATATTCATAATTGTTTGTGAGCTTGTCTGTAAGGAAATCTTTATTTCTTCAAAATTTTATTCAAGTGCAACGTGTCAGTGTTACAGTGCATGTATATTTTTTCTTCAGTTGATGGGCTGCTTTCATGGTCATATTTCTGTTCCAAATTAAAATCGTCCATTTTTTACCTTTTTCATCCTCGAATGGATTTTTAGACGCTCCAAAATCTTGCACAAAAACTCTTTTCCTATTATGAAGGGTTTCTTCGTGCTGAGATTTATAGTAACTTTTTAGAACAGCTTTAAGCACAGAACACTGGACTTTTGGTTTAAAATTGTATAAACACATATGAAAATAACGAACAGGACATATATATATTTCCGCACACAAATAAAAGTAAAATGTGACAAATTTATCTAAAGTAACGACTTCTTATATCCGCATTTGCTCATATAACGCTTTTTACTTGACAGCGAAGGGTTAACTAATTTTTGCGGCAAAAAAATCATGAGAATGAGTAAAATATTGTCCAAAAATCGCAAAATTAGTCAAAAAAGTTGTGAAAACTCATAAAATCTTCTTGCCCATAGCTGTGTTTCAAGTAGGTTAATACATTCCTTTCTGTTGTGCTACAAGTGATCTCCAATTTTCAAAAGAAGCTGCAATCCCTTTGGATTAAAATAGCTGTATTCTCTTTTGGAAGGAGAAGGGGAGGTAGGGTGAAATTTTTGAGAAAGGAACAAAGTTTTGGAGGAAATAAAGGAACTGGTTAGTAAGTTATTGATGGACAGGGGTAGAGAAATTTTGGTCTGGTAGATGTACAATATTTTGGTAGAACTGAAAAATACAATGATAGATTGAGTGTGGCTGATTTCTTTTTGTATTTCTTTTGATAACTTAACTTGTTTACTGTTGCAGTACTCAAAATAATCACCAAAACAATAAAAATTTTGTAATTTTTTTACTATTACATTTAAAAAAGAAAAAAGGCCTCAAAAATCTAGAATTTCCCAACTCTAAGCTCAAATTTCCCAACTCCACATATATTGGGGGGGAGGCTCCCCCCCCCCCCCATGGCGACGCCCTTGGATGACGTATAAAGTAGCAGGTCCTGTTTCGATTCTCATCATGTAAAAAATAACTGGATGTGGACCACTGCTCAATGAAATTTGCATGGCAACTCCCACGTAGTGGCGACATCTAGTAGGAATTAACAAAGCTAATTGAGAAAGTAATTTCATATGAGATTAAACTAAAAAAACTTCTTCGAACTAAAAAGAAATAAATTCGAAATAAAAAGAAAAGTCTTACATTAAGAATTTAAGTTGATCGTAAAAATAATCTATAGATATCTTGCAGAGTATTAATACCCCACTATTCAATCATCAGTTACTTTTTGCATAGATGGAATAAATGTGTGCCATCATGTCTTCATGGTGTCATAAACTAGAAAAAAGTTTAGTGCTGCCATCTATTGCCCCATTTATTTACTACAGATTGTTAAAATTGACAAATTTAGTTTATCAGTAATGTTTTTCACTAGCGGAAGCTTAGCTGGTCAATTTTTTCCAAAAAAGAACCTCGAATTAAAGGAACTTGGTGTTAGGGGCTCTACACATACCCCATCAAGGATTTAAGAGAACCTTGAATTATTGCGATTTTTTATTTTGAGGCAGATTAAATTCAAATTATCATCATCGTCGTTCACGTTGCTATAGGATTAATCACGGCAAAAGGAAACTTTAGCGGAGAGTTCTTCCTTTTCAAAACAAATTGTCCAAAAATTGCTGCGGAACGAAAAAAAAGTAAAATAAAAAAGATAAAAATTGCATAAAAAGTCTGAAAAAATTAAAAATCGCAAAGAAAAAAAATTATTATATTGGGCTAAAAGATTAAAACCACCAATACAAATGCTACGGAAAGTGAAAAATTAAAAAATCGTTGTAAGAAGCCCAAATAAACTTTATTGAAAAAAGGACAAATTTTACTATGTTGGTCTAAAATATTGAAATTGGATTCCTTTTACGAATGTAAAGAAAAGAAAAAAAAAACTTCCTAAAATGCATAAAAAAATTCTTAGATTCAAAAATAGGAGAAAAATAAATTCACTATATTAGGCTGAAAGATTGAAAACGGATTCCTTTTACGACTGTCAAAAAATCGATGCGATACGCGAATAAACGCTAAAAACAGAAAAATCGTGGAGGTCAAGTTTTGCTATATTGGTCTAAAAGACCGAGGCGGGATTTCTTTTACGAAAGTCAAAACATTCGCTACAAAAAGCGAAAATACTTTAAAAATCACATAAAAAATATACGAAAATTTCAAAAATCGCTGTCAGAATTCAGAATTAACTTCATTGAAAAAAGAACAAAAACTACTATAATTTGCTAAAATATTAAACCGGATTCCTTTTACGAACAACAAAAGAAATCTCCGCGGAGTGCGAAAAAACTAAAAATCGCATAAAACAATTCGCGGAAAATTAAAAAGGGCCCCACCGTAGCCGAGTGGTCAAGGCATCACACCCCAATCGCTTGCGAGTGTAGGTGAGAGCGGGTTCGAATCCCTCTGGCTCCGTTGCACACTCTTTTTGAAGCTCCCGGCTGTATTTCTCTGTGTTAATTTCCTTGTGTGTGCTATCTCGTCCCTGTATATATTGACGATGACTTATAAGCGGGCGCTTGACGCCAAGCACACAGATCAGATGTGAGTTAATAAAATGTCAAAATTAAAAAATCGCTCTAAGAATTCTTAATAAATTTTATTGAAAAGAAGACATATATTACTTTAATGCGCTAAAAGATTGAAATTGTATTCCTTTTACTAACTTGGAGAATTTGCGACAAAGTGGGAAAAACGCTAAAAATCGCATAAAAATTTTTCTAAAAACTGGCTTCGGCATGCATGGTTTCAGACATACAGGTATCGTATTTCCATGCCAAATCTTGTAGCTCTGCGCGTAGGGTTATCTTCAGAGCATAGTACACACACAGTTACACACACACACACACATGAACCTATAACTTTATTATTAAAGATACATGATTAAAATAAATTCATTCTTTCAGATATAACTGGAAGCAAAGGCGTCATTTGAAGCTTCCTTAGTGGTGGTAAAAATTGTGCACAATTTAGAAGCAAATTGGCACAGTTTTATTCGCACACATATTTTCAAAATTAACCAAAATACTCCTTTACCGAGTCCAGTTGCTTATACAGGGTGTTCAATCAAAGTTAGAGATCGACCAAAAATCCCGCTAAAAGTTCGGCCGGACCGAAACTATCTGTATTCGAAATGTGTATTTCTCAATTTCAGAATTAAGTGAAATACAATCTTCAATCAGCACTTCATGGTTAATTTATTCCTTTTTTCTCATATGTATCCACATTTTTTCTAAGGGATTATCGTCTTCGTCCTCCGTTACTTGCCGAATTCTCACTGCTGACAAAGAAGGCGCCTAGTAAAAACCAGTTCAAGACCACTGAACGTCATAAAATGTGTTTAAAGAAAGAATAAATTTGAAATGTCCAGAAATATTTTGAGGAATGGGGAGAAAAAAAAAATTAGATCGCAAGAAAAAGTTCGTTAAATAGAGAATGCACTTCGCTATTTGGAGGTTATTTTACGAAGAAATTCGCAAAATGTCCTTGGTTCCAAGAAAAAGTTCGCAAAATAGAGAAATTCGCAAAATAGAGGGCACAAAATATTCGTTAATCGTATTTATCACTACCACAAAATATATATATATATCAAAATTGCTCGAGCACTTTATGAGCTAATGGGATTTTTATCTGAAAAATACGATTTTCCAGGACATCCAAAAGACATAAATATTCACAATTCTCGCTCTTTGCGAATGACAAATTGAGTTTTCTGATTACGTATCGATAGAACAGACACTGTCAGTGTCGATAGTCGGTCAAATGTTAGTAGAAGGAAAATGGGGGTTCTATGCCAGCAGGAGCCAAGAGCTGAGGTGGAGGGCGTGGCCAAAGATGAGTGACAGGTGGGCAGAGTCGAGTGATTGACAGGTTAGGGGAGATAAGAAAGTGATGGACATGTGGGAGGAGTCAAGACAGACAGGCACCCACACGGTATGCTATAGTAGAGGGGTTAAAACAAAGAAGCGTTAATGGAAAGTCTACTGTAGTAGAGAGGGATTAAACAAAGGATAATGAATGAAAGTCTACTGTTAGAGAGGAATTAAACAAAGGATAATGTTCATGAATCAATGAAAGTGTACTGTAAGAGAGGGATTAAACAAAGGATAATGAATGGAAGTCTACTGTAAGAAAAGTGTTAATGAAGGAAAGTCTGTTGTAAGAGAAAGGTAGAACAAAGGAATGATTAGGAATGATTAGAAAAGATCGCATGCAATTAAAAATACTTACCACGGAGCAGCGCAGAGACACGTCCTACCTGTATGACATCCACCGGGCTAATGAACGAAGAAGCATGCAACAACCGGCTTCATCCAGATAAGGAGCTTGCTTCTGATTGGACGAGAGACGAACCTAGGGGGCAGCACCATCGTTTTCGGCGACACCAGCGCCCTCTCTCGAGAGGATGATTCACTTACCTGTGATGTCGTCATCCTATTTGAACTAACATAAAGAAGTGAATACATTTTTTTATGAGTTTAACGAAATAAGTTTTTGTCATTTGTTAATTTCCGAAACATGTTTTTAAAAGCCGAAGTTTCATAGTTTAAAAAGAAGTTTTCTCTATAAGTTTAATCATTTAACGAACACGTTTTTAAATTATTTTTTTTTCCATTTAGTCATTTGCTAATAAACCTTTTTTATTTAATAAGTTAATTTTTGTTAATACATTATTTTTTCGAAACAATTTTACTAATCAAAAGAATGCAAATTAGTTAATTTTTTTTATTTAGTCATTTGCTAATTTTCGAAATAAATTAGTTAATTTTCATTTAGTTATTTGTTAATTTCCGAACAAGTTTTTTTTTTCAGTAAGTTATTTGGTAATAAAACTTTTTAATAAATTAGTTAATTTTTCTTTCAGTCATTTGTTAATTTCCGAAACAAGTTTTTTCTCAAATAAAGCTTTTAATAAACAACTTTACATTTATTTTCATTTAATTATTATTTAAAAGAATATAAATTATTTTTACTAATCAAAAGAACGCGAAAGTTTTTAACAATAATGTTTTTGTTTAATTATTGTCAAGGGTGATTGTTAACTGAAATATATGCTGAATGCGAAAACGGTTTTTTTTTTTTTTTTTTTTTTTTTTTTGAACTAAGAAAAGAATTTTTTTAAATTAATGAACAACTGTTTTTGGAAAAAGGAGAAATATTGTGCTTTGCAACACTGAAAAAGAGTTGAAAATTAATGACTTCACCTAGTTTAAAGCATATTTAACATAAGATGAAGACCTAAGTGCTGTGGAAAGGCTTAAAAATAACATACTTTTGAATCGACCGATTTATGTTGGATTTACAATCTTAGAATTGCCTAAACTTCTAATATATAAATTTCACTATGATTTTATTAAAAAGAGTATAAAGATGATGTAAAGCTAATTTTCAACGACACGAACTCATTGTGTTACCATATACACGCTAAGAATGTTTTGGATGATATGGAACATCATGCAAGCTTATTCGATTTCTCTGAGTATCCAAAGAATCATACACACAAATTCCATTACGGTTTTGTAAAGAAAACATACCTTTAGAATTACAGGTTTTGAACCCATACACTGCAACACACTCCCTTTCAAGAAAATAGATTGTGTCAGTACATCCCGGAATTTTTTTTTCCTGGACAGGTGAAATACTTGATCATTATCAAATCTCGCTCGGAGAGGACACATTATTGCAACCCGTTGTTTCATCATATGAATAAGTTTTTTATATTAGTTTTTTTTTAACTACTTATTTTGAGATATATATATTTTATTTATAAGAATGCAAGTTAGTTTTAGTCTTTTAACTAAGACTTTTTCAGTGACTAACGAAGTAAAGTTTTGTTTTTTAGAAAAAGTGGTATGAACTTTATATTTTTTTTATTAGTTACTAATGAAAGATAATATATATATATATATATATATATATTCAAGTTAACAGAAATTTAGGTGAAAGCTTTTGAATTTTCTTAAGTGTTTTATCTAAAAGAATGCGAAGTAGTTGTAATCGCTAGTTTTCTCTCATGTCTCCTACGAGACAAGTGGCTTCTATATATATAGTGAAAGGTTATTCTGTGTGTAACCATACGGTTGCGCATCAATGATGTTTCTTGCCGGTATTGTATCAATTAGTATTTTACTGCTTTTAACCAAGATATTTAAATGATAGATAACGCAAAGTTTTATTTTATTTTTAGAAAAAGTGGTTTGTACTTTATTTATTTATTTTATTATTAGTTACTAATGAAGGAATATATTTTTTCAAGTTAACAGTAAATTGATGTGAAAGCTATGAATTTTCTTAAGTTTAATCTTATCCACTAATTTGGAGAAATAATTTTAAATGCTCGAGCTACTGAACTCTTTTCAAATAGAACGAACAAGTTTTTTGATAGTTTGAATCTTATACCAAAAAAGGTTAATGATAATATATTTTAACAAATAACAATGTAGGCAATTAGATAAATGTTTTTATCTAGTAAAATAACTATTTAAAGAAGCTTTTAAGTATTAACTTTTAGTAGTGGATTTTTTTTTTAAACAAAATTTTCCAACATGTCAAAACAAAAACTTACTTCTTCAAAATTGAAAATCTTCATTGAATTCCCGGTCTTGAAAACACGCTAGCAAAATATAGAAAATAACAGTCCGCAAATGATTTCCGAATGAAGTTTTACAATGTTGTGATATTATTTTGTTTTCAATGACATCACTTTTAGACCCTTTGATTTGCTGAAACTAGCGAAGCTTTAAACGAATGGGAAGCCAGTCCATAGTTTCACACGTTAGTTGAAATAACAATTGTAGATAATGTTTGTTATCAAGCAACTTTTGAAACGCTCACACCTCTGGCGAGTTTTAGAAGGGGTGTTTTATCTTTTAGCATCTCCTGTGGGATGCAATCTCTCATAGCGTTCAACTATGAAAACTATGTATTGCTTTAGGCAAAAAGAAAAAAAAAATAGTTTTCAGACATTTCCTATCACCATGTTTCTTATCTCAACAAAGATGTTCAATTAAGAATAGAAGATAAATCTTTTTTATTTTTAGTTTAAAATAGAGTATGTTTCGATTCAAATATAAATCTTTTTTCCTTTTTATACATTAAAAATCAAGATTCCAATTAACAGAAATTATTTTTTAATTTTCTGGAGACTGTATTAAGTTTTTTTTTATAATGAGTTTTTACTAAAATTGATGAAATAAACAGATATTTTCTGCTAAAAGAAAAGAATGGTATTGCTTTTTCTCAGCTTTTAACCTGTTCAGAACCAGCATTTTTTTTTTCATGAATTTTATTCGTTTGGCACTACTTTTTATTAATTATTTCAATTAACTTTGTAAATCACAAAAATCACGTAATTAAATACAATCAATTTTACTTCTATTTTTTTTACTGATATCAAATTCAAACGTTTTAAGTACTTTCGTGGGTGCATATGCGCTCATGGTTCCGAATGGGTTAAAGAAAGATCGCTTCAAACATAACTAAGATTTGTTTTAAACGTTCATTAACCGTTTCAGTTGTATGAATAAATGTCTCTCATTAAATTAAACTAATGTTATCATAAATTAAATTGTATTTACTTTTCAAGTTTTCAAAAGAATAACGCTTGATTTTCTTAAAAAGGTTGAAACACAAATAGATATTTTTAAGTAGTTCTTTAATCCAAAGACAACTTTTTAACGAAAGTTTTCATTCATTTTGTTTACAAACTAACAGATGTTGTTATTAAAATAGTTTGAAATAGAAAGACGTTTATTTGAAAACAGAATAAACCTTTTAGATAATACTCTGATAGTAGATGTCTTTAACTAAATTATCAAACATATGAGTGAGAGAAATCTGATTGCTACGTGACAAAAATCGCTTTTAACAATGAATTTTGAGTCAGTTTTAATTTAGAAAATAGTAAATGGCTAACTTCAATGACATATTTTTAGTTTTGTTGTTAGAAATAATATGTTAAACAAATCACATTGTTTGAAAATATATTTTTCGAGTTTATTTTTTCAACAATTGTTTTTTTTAAATGAAATCACAGATAAAACTAATGGAGGCAAAACTTGTGAAACACAAGTTGAATATCGAGAAGGATAGAACATGTTTTGAATTAAGTAATGTAGAATGTGAAATTTTAAGTTCAGTTTAATAAAGCAAATAAATAAATTGAAAGACACATTTTGAAAGGATTGTTATGAGTTTGTTAAAACTTTTTTGTTTTAAGAAACACTAGACAAACATTACACTTAAAAGACCAAATAATTATACATACCTTTTGTTGATTGAAGCAAGCAGAGTCATTGAAAATAGCAAGAAGCTGAAAAGTCGACGGTAACTTTAGCTAACCAGACACCGTAAAATGTTCGATAAGGTACCGCAGAGCACTAAGCTAAATGTACGGTAAACGGGAGCTAAGGAACATACGACCTTCATCGACGAAATCCAAGACACGACTGACGTGTGCGGGGTCTACACCCGTCGATGACGGTTACTGATAAGAGTTCACGTGACCGCTATCAACCAATCAGAAGCGAGCTTGCAGGTGTGACGTCATCGACTGTGCTGTCCTCCCCCATCGCAAACGAGGATGATGACATCGTATGGCAATACCTATAGACAACCTGGCGCCATTTGATTGACAGGAGGCGTGGTGGAATGTCAGGAATGCAGACAGAGTGGCGCCTACCTTCTGCATCATAGTATTTTAGGAAAAATATATATTACGTTGATGTAAAAGACATTATTTTTTAAACTAACTGTTAATATTTTTTGAAATAACATACTTTTCTCATACAAGCCAAGAAAGAATGTTTCAGAACATGTCTCTTATCATGATTAAACATAACTTTAAGCATAGTTAACCATCTCAGAGTATGATTAAACAAATCCGAACATAACTTTGGGCATGTTTAAACAATCCGAACTATATTTGAACATATCCGAACATCTTCATTCATAACTTTGACAGTTTTTAATCTTTCAGAATTTGAAAAAACATATGTAAAACTATTTTATTTTAAAAACTTTTGTAAAAATTTTAATTTATAATTTCTTTTTAAGGTTTTAACTTTTTTTTTTGTTAAAACTTTTTTTAACGTTTTTTTTTTTGTTAAAACTTTTTTAACTTTTTAACTTTTTTGTTAAAACTTTTTTTAACTTTTTTTTGTTAAAACTTTTTTTAACTTTTTTTGTTAAAACTTTTTTTTAACTTTTTAACTTTTTGTTGTTAAACATTTTTTTTTTTAATTTTGTTAAAACTTTTTTTTTACTTTTGTTAAAAAAATTTTTTTTACAAACTTTTTTTTAAATTTTGTTAAAACTTTTCTTTTACTTTTGTTAAAACTTTTTTGTAAAACTTTTTTTATAAAACTTTTTTTGTAAAACTTTTTTTTATAAAACTTTTTTTCTTAAAACTTTTTTTTACTTTTGTTAAAATTTTTTTGTTAAAACTTTTTTTTGTAAAACTTTTTTACTTTGTTAAAAAAATTTCTGTTAAACCTTTTTTTTTACAAACTTTTTTAAAATTTTGTTAAAACTTTTTTTTACTTTTGTAAAACTTTTTTAAATTTTGTTAACTTTTTAAAACTTTTTATCATCTTTGTAAACTTTCTATAATTTTTAAAACTAATAAATTTTATACATACATATGTGTATATATATACATATATATAAATATACATATATATATATATATATATATATATATATACATGTACATATATGCATATACATATACATACATAGGTATGTTATATATATACATATATATATATATATATATATACATACATCATATATACATATATATATATCTATATATGTATTTTACACAAGAACCCATACATAAACATTTAACTTTCATATATTTAGAGACACGTAGACGTGGATGTATGCTTTTACTTAAACATTCATATAGATAAATACTACCCTTAAATTTACGTTCATGCAAAAAACATTTTTTTTCTTAAACTGTTAATATTTTTGAAATAACATACTTTTCTCATGCAAGTGAAAGGAATGTTTCAGAACATGTCTCTGGCCATGGTTAAACATAACTTTAAGCATAGTTAACCATCTCAGAATATGATTAAACATGTTCGAACATGACTTTGAACACGGTTAAACATATATCCTGACAATATTTGAACCTACCCAAACATGGTTAAACATGTTTGAACAAACTTTGAGCATATCCGAACATTGTTAAATATATCCCAACTAACTTTGAGCATGATTAAATATACTCGAACTATCTTTGAGCATATCCGAACATGGTTAAACATGTTCGAACATAAATTTGGTCATGGTTAAACATATCCTGAAGAAAGTGCGAGCTACCGAACAAAATTCATTAAGAAAGACAAACTCATGAATTTGATAATCACAAGCCAGTTCCAACTTTTAAAAAGCAACTGATTAACTAAATTTTGAAGAATTGTTATTAGTTTTTTAAAACACTTTGTTAGAAACTGACGAATGAGTTTAACAAATTTTTGGAAATAATAGAGTATGATAATACTCTTAGAGTATAATATATACTACTTAGAGTATAATAATACATTTGATGTCAGAACATGTTTTGAATGAAATCGTGAATTCATAGTATGCAGAAAACGCGAACTTTGAAATTTATAGTTAGGTTAAATGAAGAAAAATAAAGCAAATTACTAAATTGAAAGACACATTTTGAAAGGGTCGTTATAAGTTTGTTAAAACTGTTGTTGTATTAAACACTATATTAGACAAAAAAAATTACATACCTTTTGGAAAGAAGTTTCCCTAAGCTTTTGATGATTCGAACAAGCAGACTCATTGAAAAGTAGCAAGAAGCTTAAAATTCGACGGCAGTTTTACTTAATCTTATGCCGTAAAAGGTTCGATAAGGTACCGCATAGCACTAAGCCAAATGTACGGTAAACGGGAGCTGTGAAACATGCGACCTACCTCCACCAGATCCAAGCCTCGACTGACGTGCGCGGGGTCTAACACCTGTAGATGAAGGTCACTGACTAGAGATCATGTGACCGCTAACAACCAATCAGAAGCAAGCTTTCAGGTATGACGACATCCTGTGGCAATACCAGTAGACGAAGTGACGCCCTCCGCCTGCAAGAAACGATCATGTCGAAGCATGTACCGTCTTTCTGGCGCCAGTTGATTGACAGGTGGGCGGGGGAATGCAAGGAATGCAGACATAATGTCGCCCTCCTCCACCGCCTACTCCTTTCACATGTCAGGTGATCTTCGCATCCAATCACATACAAGTATTAGATGGTAGAGAGCGCTCGTGTTGTCTTCAAGTACGACGTCATCACTTGTTTTGTGCTTTGTCATCAACCATTTCCCCTTCAGTTGATGTCCTGGGCAGATGCTTCACAGTAAGTAACACCATTTAAATTTTAAGTTTTTTTGTTAGTAATATTTTTATGTATAAAAAATAACAAAAAAAGACATTTTGTTTAAAATAACAAGTGTCTTTCATCACTTTTTCGAATATCAAGTTTAACTTTATCGAATAACACACTACTTAAATTATCACAATTAGAAATATCCACTTAACAAGTTGTTGAACAAGTTTATTGTTCCGACGAATTTAGTCATGTTTTAGCATGATCTAAGCATGATTAGTCATGCTTAGATAATCTTTTTCTGTTTAAAAATAAATTAGATTTAAAAATCTAAGTAAAATATTTATCGAGAAAAAATTTTACTTAGATTTTTAAATCTAATTTATTTTTAAACAGAAAAAGATTATCTAAGCATGACTAATCATGCTTAGATCATGCTAAAACATGACTAAATTCGTCGGAACAATAAACTTGTTCAACAACTTGTTAAGTGGATATTTCTAATTGTGATAATTTAAGTAGTGTGTTATTCGATAAAGTTAAACTTGATATTCGAAAAAGTGATGAAAGACACTTGTTATTTTAAACAAAATGTCTTTTTTTGTTATTTTTTATACATAAAAATATTACTAACAAAAAAACTTAAAATTTAAATGGTGTTACTTACTGTGAAGCATCTGCCCAGGACATCAACTGAAGGGGAAATGGTTGATGACAAAGCACAAAACAAGTGATGACGTCGTACTTGAAGACAACACGAGCGCTCTCTACCATCTAATACTTGTATGTGATTGGATGCGAAGATCACCTGACATGTGAAAGGAGTAGGCGGTGGAGGAGGGCGACATTATGTCTGCATTCCTTGCATTCCCCCGCCCACCTGTCAATCAACTGGCGCCAGAAAGACGGTACATGCTTCGACATGATCGTTTCTTGCAGGCGGAGGGCGTCACTTCGTCTACTGGTATTGCCACAGGATGTCGTCATACCTGAAAGCTTGCTTCTGATTGGTTGTTAGCGGTCACGTGATCTGTTATCAGTGACCTTGATCTCTAATCAGTGACCTTCATCTACAGGTGTTAGACCCCGCGCACGTCAGTCGAGGCTTGGATCTGGTGGAGGTAGGTCGCATGTTTCACAGCTCCCGTTTACCGTACATTTGGTTTAGTGCTATGCGGTACCTTATCGAACCTTTTACGGCATAAGATTGAGTAAAACTGCCGTCGAATTTTAAGCTTCTTGCTACTTTTCAATGAGTCTGCTTGTTCGAATCATCAAAAGCTTAGGGAAACTTCTTTCCAAAAGGTATGTAAATTTTTTTGTCTAATATAGTGTTTAATACAACAACAGTTTTAACAAACTTATAACGATCCTTTCAAAATGTGTCTTTCAATTTAGTAATTTGCTTTATATTTCTTCATTTAACCTAACTATAAATTTCAAAGTTCGCGTTTTCTGCATACTATGAATTCACGATTTCATTCAAAACATGTTCTGACATCAAATGTATTATTATACTCTAAGTAGTATATATTATACTCTAAGAGTATTATCATACTCTATTATTTCCAAAAATTTGTTAAACTCATTCGTCAGTTTCTAACAAAGTGTTTTAAAAAGACTAATAACAATTCTTCCAAATTTAGTTAATCAGTTGCTTTTTAAAAGTTGGAACTGGCTTGTGATTATCAAATTCATGAGTTTGTCTTTCTTAATGAATTTTGTTCGGTAGCTCGCACTTTCTTCAGGATATGTTTAACCATGACAAAAGTTATGTTCGAACATGTTTAACCATGTTCGGATATGCTCAAAGATAGTTCGAGTATATTTAATCATGCTCAAAGTTAGTTGGGATATATTTAACAATGTTCGGATATGCTCAAAGTTTGTTCAAACATGTTTAACCATGTTTGGGTAGGTTCAAATATTGTCAGGATATATGTTTAACCGTGTTCAAAGTCATGTTCGAACATGTTTAATCATATTCTGAGATGGTTAACTATGCTTAAAGTTATGTTTAACCATGGCCAGAGACATGTTCTGAAACATTCCTTTCACTTGCATGAGAAAAGTATGTTATTTCAAAAATATTAACAGTTTAAGAAAAATAATGTTTTTTGCATGAACGTAAATTTAAGGGTAGTATCTATCTATATAAATGTTTAAGTAAAAGCATACATCCACGTCTACGTGTCTCTACATATATGAAAGTTAAATGTTTATGTATGGGTTCTTGTGTAAAATACATATATAGATATATATATGTATATATGATGTATGTATATATATGTATGTATATGTATATGCATATATGTACATGTATATATATATATATATATATATATATATATATGTATATATATACACATATGTATGTATAAAATTTATTAGTTTTAAAAATTATGGAAAGTTTACAAAGATGATAAAAAGTTTTAACAAAATTTTAAAAAAAGTTTATAAAAAAAAGGTTTAACAGAAATTTTTTTAACAAAGAAAAAAAGTTTTACAAAAAAAAGTTTTAACAAATGTAAAAAAAGTTTTAACAAAAAATTTTTTAACAAAAGTAAAAAAAAAGTTTTAAGAAAAAAAGTTTTATAAAAAAAAGTTTATAAAAAAAGTTTTACAAAAAAAGGTTTAACAAAAGTAAAAGAAAAGTTTTAACAAAATTTGAAAAAAAGTTTGTAAAAAAATTTTTTTTTAACAAAAGTAAAAAAAAAGTTTTATCAAAATTTAAAAAAAAATGTTTAACAACAAAAAGTTAAAAAGTTTTAAAAAAGTTTTAGCAAAAAAAAGTTAAAAAAAGTTTTAACAAAAAAAAGTTAAAAAAAGTTTTAACAAAAAAGTTAAAAAGTTAAAAAAGTTTTAACAAAAAAAACGTTAAAAAAAGTTTTAACAAAAAAAAAGTTAAAACCTTAAAAAGAAATTATAAATTAAAATTTTTACAAAAGTTTTTAAAATAAAATAGTTCTAAATATGTTTTCTCAAATTCTGAAAGATTAAAAACTGTCAAAGTTATGAATGAACATGTTCGGATATGTTCAAATATAGTTCGGATTGTTTAAACATGCCCAAAGTTATGTTCGAATTTGTTTAATCATACTCTGAGATGGTTAACTATGCTTAAAGTTATGTTTAATCATGATAAGAGACATGTTCTGAAATATTCTTTTTTGGCTTGTATGAGAAAAGTATGTTATTTCAAAAAATATTAACAGTTAGTTTAAAAAATAATGTCTTTTACATCAACGTAATATATATTTTTCCTAAAATACTATGATGCAGAAGGTAGGCGCCACTCTGTCTGCATTCCTGACATTCCACCACGCCTCCTGTCAATCAAATGGCGCCAGGTTGTCTATAGGTATTGCCATACGATGTCATCATCCTCGTTTGCGATGGGGGAGGACAGCACAGTCGATGACGTCACACCTGCAAGCTCGCTTCTGATTGGTTGATAGCGGTCACGTGATCTCTTATCAGTAACCTTCATCTACGGGTGTAGACCCCGCACACGTCAGTCGTGTCTTGGATTTCGTCGATGAAGGTCGTATGTTCCTTAGCTCCCGTTTACCGTACATTTAGCTTAGTGCTCTGCGGTACCTTATCGAACATTTTACGGTGTCTGGTTAGCTAAAGTTACCGTCGACTTTTCAGCTTCTTGCTATTTTCAATGACTCTGCTTGCTTCAATCAACAAAAGGTATGTATAATTATTTGGTCTTTTAAGTGTAATGTTTGTCTAGTGTTTCTTAAAACAAAAAAAGTTTTAACAAACTTATAACAATCCTTTCAAAATGTGCCTTTCAATTTATTTATTTGCTTTATTAAGCTGAACTTAAAATTTCACATTCTACATTACTTAATTCAAAACATGTTCTATCATTCTCGATATTCAACTTGTGTTTCACAAGTTTTGCTTTCATTAGTTTTATCTGTGATTTCATTTAAAAAAACAATTGTTGAAAAAATAAACTCAAAAAATATATTTTCAAACAATGTGATTTGTTTAACATATTATTTCTAACAACAAAACTAAAAATATGTCATTGAAATTAGCCATTTACTTTTTTCTAAATTAAAACTGACTCAAAATTCATTGTTAAAAGCGATTTTTGTCACGTAGCAATCAGATTTCTCTCACTCATATGTTTGATAATTTAGTTAAAGACATCTACTTTCAGAGTATTATCTAAAAGGTTTATTCTGTTTTCAAATAAACGTCTTTCTATTTCAAAGTATTTTAATAACAACATCTGTTAGTTTGTAAACAAAATGAATGAAAACTTTCGTTAAAAAGTTGTCTTTGGATTAAAGAACTACTTAAAAATATCTATTTGTGTTTCAACCTTTTTAAGAAAATCAAGCGTTATTCTTTTGAAAACTTGAAAAATAAATACAATTTAATTTATGATAACATTAGTTTAATTTAATGAGAGACATTTATTCATACAACTGAAACGGTTAATGAACGTTTAAAACAAATCTTAGTTATGTTTGAAGCGATCTTTCTTTAACCCATTCGGAACCATGAGCGCATATGCACCCACGAAAGTACTTAAAACGTTTGAATTTGATATCAGTAAAAAAAATAGAAGTAAAATTGATTGTATTTAATTACGTGATTTTTGTGATTTACAAAGTTAATTGAAATAATTAATAAAAAGTAGTGCCAAACGAATAACATTCATGAAAAAAAAATGCTGGTTCTGAACAGGTTAAAAGCTGACAAAAAGCAATAATACCATTTTCTTTTAGCAGAAAATATCTGTTTATTTCATCAATTTTAGTAAAAACTCATTATAAAAAAAAAACTTAATACAGTCTCCAGAAAATTAAAAAATAATTTCTGTTAATTGGAATCTTGATTTTTAATGTATAAAAAGAAAAAAAGATTTATATTTGAATCGAAACATACTCTATTTTAAACTAAAAATAAAAAAGATTTATCTTCTATTCTTAATTGAACATCTTTGTTGAGATAAGACACATGGTGATAGGAAATGTCTGAAAACTATTTTTTTTTCTTTTTGCCTAAAGCAATACATAGTTTTCATAGTTGAACGCTATGAGAGATTGCATTCCACAGGAGATGCTAAAAGATAAAACACCCCTTCTAAAACTCGCCAGAGGTGTGAGCGTTTCAAAAGTTGCTTGATAACAAACATTATCTACAATTGTTATTTCAACTAACGTGTGAAACTATGGACTGGCTTCCCATTCGTTTAAAGCTTCGCTAGTTTCAGCAAATCAAAGGGTCTAAAAGTGATGTCATTGAAAACAAAATAATATCACAACATTGTAAAACTTCATTCGGAAATCATTTCCGGACTGTCATTTTCTATATTTTGCTAGCGTGTTTTCAAGACCGGGAATTCAATGAAGATTTTCAATTTTGAAGAAGTACGTTTTTGTTTTGACATGTTGGAAAATTTTGTTTAAAAAAAAAATCCACTACTAAAAGTTAATACTTAAAAGCTTCTTTAAATAGTTATTTTACTAGATAAAAACATTTATCTAATTGCCTACATTATTATTTGTTAAAATATATTATCATTAACCTTTTTTGGTATAAGATTCAAACTATCAAAAGAACTTGTTCGTTTCTATATGAAAAGAGTTCAGTAGCTCGAGCATTTAAAATTATTTCTCCAAATTAGTGAATAAGATTAAACTTAAGAAAATTCATAGCTTTCACATCAATTTACTGTTAACTTGAAAAAGTATATTCCTTCATTAGTAACTAATAATAAAATAAAATAAATAAATAAAGTACAAACCACTTTTTCTAAAAATAAAATAAAACTTTGCGTTATCTATCATTTAAATATCTTAGTTAAAAGCAGTAAAATACTAATTGATACAATACCGGCAAGAAACATCATTGATGCGCAACCGTATGGTTACACACAGAATAACCTTTCACTATATATATAGAAGCCACTTGTCTCGTAGGAGACATGAGAGAAAACTAGCGATTACAACTACTTCGCATTCTTTTAGATAAAACACTTAAGAAAATTCAAAAGCTTTCACCTAAATTTCTGTTAACTTGAATATATATATATATATATATAATCTTTCATTAGTAACTAATAAAAAAAATATAAAGTTCATACCACTTTTTCTAAGAAACAAAACTTTACTTCGTTAGTCACTGAAAAAGTCTTAGTTAAAAGACTAAAACTAACTTGCATTCTTATAAATAAAATATATATATCTCAAAATAAGTAGTTAAAAAAACTAACATAAAAAACATATTCATATGATGAAACAACGGGTTGCAATAATGTGTCCTCTCCGAGCGAGATTTGATAATGATCAAGTATTTCACCTGTCCAGGAAAAAAAAAATTCCGGGATGTACTGATACAATCTATTTTCTTGAAAGGGAGTGTGTTGCAGTGTATGGGTTCAAAACCTGTAATTCTAAAGGTATGTTTTCTTTACAAAACCGTAATGGAATTTGTGTATATGATTCTTTGGATACTCAGAGAAATCGAATAAGCTTGCATGATGTTCCATATCATCCAAAACATTCTTAGCGTGTATATGGTAACACAATGAGTTCGTGTCGTTGAAAATTAGCTTTACATCATCTTTATACTCTTTTTAATAAAATCATAGTGAAATTTATATATTAGAAGTTTAGGCAATTCTAAGATTGTAAATCCAACATAAATCGGTCGATTCAAAAGTATGTTATTTTTAAGCCTTTCCACAGCACTTAGGTCTTCATCTTATGTTAAATATGCTTTAAACTAGGTGAAGTCATTAATTTTCAACTCTTTTTCAGTGTTGCAAAGCACAATATTTCTCCTTTTTCCAAAAACAGTTGTTCATTAATTTAAAAAAGTTCTTTTCTTAGTTCAAAAAAAAAAAAAAAAAAAAAAAAAAAAACCGTTTTCGCATTCAGCATATATTTCAGTTAACAATCACCCTTGACAATAATTAAACAAAAACATTATTGTTAAAAACTTTCGCGTTCTTTTGATTAGTAAAAATATTTTATATTCTTTTAAATAATAATTAAATGAAAATAAATGTAAAGTTGTTTATTAAAAGCTTTATTTGAGAAAAAACTTGTTTCGGAAATTAACAAATGACTGAAAGAAAAATTAACTAATTTATTAAAAAGTTTTATTACCAAATAACTTACTGAAAAAAAAACTTGTTCGGAAATTAACAAATAACTAAATGAAAATTAACTAATTTATTTCGAAAATTAGCAAATGACTAAATAAAAAAAATTAACTAATTTGCATTCTTTTGATTAGTAAAATTGTTTCGAAAAAATAATGTATTAACAAAAATTAACTTATTAAATAAAAAAGGTTTATTAGCAAATGACTAAATGGAAAAAAAATAATTTAAAAACGTGTTCGTTAAATGATTAAACTTATAGAGAAAACTTCTTTTTAAACTATGAAACTTCGGCTTTTAAAAACATGTTTCGGAAATTAACAAATGACAAAAACTTATTTCGTTAAACTCATAAAAAAATGTATTCACTTCTTTATGTTAGTTCAAATAGGATGACGACATCACAGGTAAGAGAATCATCCTCTCGAGAGAGGGCGCTGGTGTCGCCGAAAACGATGGTGCTGCCCCCTAGGTTCGTCTCTCGTCCAATCAGAAGCAAGCTCCTTATCTGGATGAAGCCGGTTGTTGCATGCTTCTTCGTTCATTAGCCCGGTGGATGTCATACAGGTAGGACGTGTCTCTGCGCTGCTCCGTGGTAAGTATTTTTAATTGCATGCGATCTTTTCTAATCATTCCTTTGTTCTACCTTTCTCTTACAACAGACTTTCCTTCATTAACACTCTTCTTACAGTAGACTTCCATTCATTATCCTTTGTTTAATCCCTCTCTTACAGTACACTTTCATTGATTTATGAACATTATCCTTTGTTTAATTCCTCTCTAACAGTAGACTTTCATTCATTATCCTTTGTTTAATCCCTCTCTACTACAGTGGACTTTCCATTAACGCTTCTTTGTTTTAACCCCTCTACTATAGCATGCCGTGTGGGCGCCTGTCTGTCTCGACTCCTCCCACCTGTCCATCACTTTCTTATCTCCCTAACCTGTCAATCACTCGACTCCGCCCACCTGTCACTCATCTTTGGCCACGCCCTCCACCTCCACCTTCCCACACAGCACACGTTATCTATAGGATGTCGATGTATAGTGTAATTACATCTATAGCGTCCACAACATCTTTTACATGTGCATAGCATTAAACCAATAGATGTCTTTCGGGCATTTCCCATTTAGATATGTATTATACGTCCATGACCTGCTATAGACGTATTATAACTATGACTTTTTTTATGTCTACTGGAAATGCTCTTTTTAATTTCCAAAGGATGTACTCTTTAGTGCATCCAGTGGATTTGCGAATAACACCTATTACGCACATCTTATGGAAAAAAAAATACTGCTACTTCAATCTTGCCGCGCATGCGGAAATGGAAAGTCGAAGGTCACTCCTAGAAACTCCGGACGCGAACGATGTTTACGTCTGCTCTCGCTCAACCCGCGTGATTCGCCTCGCCATTTATTTGGTAAGGCTCTATGTGCATTTTCCCCCGAGTTTTACTCTGTTCAGCCATTAACGACTTGCATAAAAGGTAAGTTATTCATTTCTTATTTCATGTATTTACTTTTCTGTATAGTTTATATTTTAACACCCGATTAATGCTATATCCGTGTATCGTGCAGATAGATTTAGGCTTAATGCTACGATAATTTTCGTATAAAATGAAAATAAACTTGCAAATTGTTGCTGTATTAGTTGCATAAATATCGAAATTTAATCACATATCTTGCAGATATAACGAACGGTATAGTAAAAGAGTGTTAGAGCCACATATTGTTTTGTTTATCACCAATCGCCGATACAGTCTTGGCTATTTTGAACTTGACCTTTTGAAAGGTTGTGTTGTTATGTTATTTATACAATAAATTTTAATCCTCAGCCATAATGTTTACCAGAATTTTCAAATAACATTTAGGTTTTATGTTGTATGTGTAGCAGAAAAAAAGCAGTTAATTTTAAATGAATTCCACTAATTCTGGTTTCAATAAAATAGAAAAAAAGATTTCAACATCTTAGCAACTGAATTATTTTACCCTTAAAATAAGTGTTGTATTATTTACAATGGTGGGTCCAAGGGGGAAGTCACGATCCCCCCCCCCCTCCGTGAACAACAGGAAAATGCTAAAAATTATTTAAAAAATGAAATATATTTTAAATTCCCCTCCCCCCCTTCAACAATGTGAATCAAATCAAAATTAGGTAATTTCTGATACATCCGTGAAAATCTTTTTAATCTCTAGAAATTTGCAAGTTCACTTATTCAGAAACTATGTGATCAAATGGTGTTTTCCATTTTTCAATAAAAGAAAAGTCTTTCCAAAAATTCCATAAAATTTAGCATTTTAAACTAAATTTCCGGACGTGAATGCTAATTGCTCCCTCATGACTACATTTCTGTGGCTCTTAAGTCCTAAAAATTGGCTTAATGTGGTAACTTGACAACATTTCTGAATCATTCTTAGCATTTACAAGAAAATGAGAAACGCTTCAATTTCTTGGTATCTGAATGAAATCTATAAATTATATATTTTACGAATACCAATGCAAATTTTTAGTATAAATGAATTCACGAAAGTATCAGAAAAATTGTCAGTTTTAATTTGGGAATAGCCTCCAATATAAAAATTTATCATGAAGTGGGGTGACGACCCCCTCTGCAAAAAAAAAAAAAAAAAAAAAAAAAGAGCCATGACCCCCCCCCCTCTCTAAATTGAGGGTTGGATTCACCCTTGATTATTTATCATATTATTTAGAATAAAGTTAACTTCAATTATTACATATAAATGTTCCAATTGCTTAAGAAACTACTTTTGTATTTATTATAATCTAAAGTTCCCTCTTGGCATTATTTAAGGGTGCTCCTTTTTTAAAATATTGAAATGCATCTTTAGTTTTAGCCAGAGATCTCTTGTAAAAATCTTCTCCAGTACCAGAGTATTTCTAAATAAATGTGCCCGAAAACTTGCAAAAATTATAACCTTTTTTATTTTTTTTTTAGGAAACACAGACTATTATTAAATCATGTACTTTTTTTATCATTACTTAACAAAATTTTTTCTTGAAAAGGCTCATTTTTACTCAATAGTGATCTTTTACTGTTGAAGTTGTGCCTTTATTAGTGGCTGGCACCCTACCCTTTTCTTTCTAGTGTGAACAGTATATTAATCAATAAAATTTTTATAACTGTATATTCCCAGTAGCAGAAAATTCAAGACCGATATCGCATATTTTCTTTTCTCTTTTGCAGATTATTTTTCTATCAAACCTTTATTTTGCTTCATAATTATGTTTAGTTCTTTATTACTTAATACAAAACTTAAGATTATTATTAATAAAAATGAATAAAATGCATAATGACGTCACATGTAAGTGATTGTTTGATTAATTAATGATCCAATTGTAAAATATTTTACCAGCAGATTATTTTCTGCCCCTTGAAGTATCTATCGCAGACACTTGGAGTATTTTCTGCTACTGGGACCATATTTAGTTTTGACTCTAGAAAAAAAAAAAAAGCTGCCATGCAGGAATCTTTTCAAAAGTGCACACTATTCTAAAAAAAAAGCACAAAAGATATTTTAAATTTGTTTGTTAAGAGTCCTTTTTTATCAGTAGAATTTTGTGATATTTTCCCACGACAGATTGAATTTCATGATTTGCCCCTCTACTGACTGACAAATTTTGAGATTTTTCCAGCAACCAGTCGATGAATTTTACATTTTTTTCTGCAACCAACATAAGAATTTCACGAATTTTTTTTCCTGATAATTGACTTCTGAATTTCTAGATTTTACTATTTATTGATCTTTGTAATCTTTTAGCAAATAATTTTCAGATTAAAAAAGTATCATATAGCCATGGAAAAATTATAGGTACTTGTTAAGATGAAAACATTGAAAACCTACCTAAAACGAAATTTTTCCCAGTTCCATGCAATTCCATCTTAGCATTTTGATTATATATAGCTGCTATGATAAAAACCTATTTAAAGAGAATTTTTTTCCGTTTCTTGTGATTCCCTCTTAGAAACCAGGGTCGAAACTAGGGAGTGCAGAGGTGCCGCAGGCACCAGAACGAAAGGCGTAGGGGGTCGCCTAATAAAGATTTTGTTTGTTGTTTCATGCAAAAATGTATATATATATATATATATGAAATATAAGGAAATTTGCAAGCTAATGTAAACCTGTGGAAGCATTCTTTTCAAAATTTGTGGAAGTGAAAGTAAATTTAAGAAAAATAATCTGCAACCAAATTCTAAAGAGTAAACACTGACCTGGTTAGAATTCAATTTCAGCTATTATAAGCAAGAAAAAAAATCATTTAAAACTATTAATATGCAAGTAAGAAACTTTAAAAAGAATGCTCCCATAGGTTTAACATTAGCGATTCAGTTTCTTCACATGACTAGTGTAGGATCTTAATGCTCAAGCTAATGTTAATCCTATGGGAGAGTTGTTTACATATTTCTTACTAGCATTTTAATTATTATTAAATTATTTTTTTTTTTTTTTTTTTTTTTTTTTTTTGCATTGGGTGCCTGCAGTCAGTAACTTTTATTGTGCATGAGGAGGAAGAGGGGGGGTGCAAAATCCATGTTTGCCCTGGCAAACATGGGAGAAAAAGGCTAGTTTCAGCCGTCTTTTACTGTATGTCAGCCCCCTCCGAAATGATGAAGTCTAGATATGCCACTGCTCATAGCCGCTATTTATATTACATTCATTTCATTTAAAATATAAGCCTTTAACACACTTTATTTAAAATATATTACATTAGAAATACATTCTTGTACTTATTTTATTTAAAACAATTATGTTTAAAATACATGTCTTTTACTCATTGAATTTAAAAACAAAAGAAATAAAAACTACTACTAGGACTTCCCTCAGAGGGATTAGTCTGAGCGATATTGTATTATTATAGCCGAGTATCATAGTATTTGGCCACGCTCAAATATTGCTATCAGTTAACACTGTGACTGACACTTAAGCTGAAAAATTTACAATGTTTAATTTTTAAGAAAGTATAATCCTGTAATAAATAAAAGGTAAGTAAAATATTAAATACATTTTCAGTAATTACATAAAACAATTATATTTTTTTTAGTTTCATATCATATTTTAGACCGTCAGTCGTCGGCGAATGATGAATTCTGAACGGAAAATTCGGTGTCAGCCACCGGTGGCTAATGTGCCGCTCAAAGTTTTAAATATTTATAATCATGGGTGGAAAATTACCTCATTTTACTCATCGCTGGCAAGTGAATTTTTAAGTAGTCTCTTAAAAACTATAGGCTATAATCAGGGTTGCCGGCTTTTAGCCAGGCCAAAAAAAAGGCGGCTGGCTTTTTTTTTGGTTTTAACCACTTAAAAAAGTCGGTTAAGTTGGTTTACAGCTAATTCGTTTTAAATTTGGATCAATTAATTTATAATACACTTACTTATAAATATTTTCTGCTAAGAAAATTATGAATTTCTGTTAAATTTTGTCAAATAAATGTCTTTAACTGCTAAAAGGCAACTGTAAAGGCATTATATCTAAAAAAAAATATATATAAGTATTGAAAAGAATATAAGTTACACTCCAAATTGGTGTTTTGAAATTCTATATTACATATATAGCTCCACATATACTACACATTTTAAAGATTATAATTAATTAAACAATGACAAAATGTAGCACATCAAAATAGAAACATTCTTATGTGTCCATATGAAGAGTGAAGTTATAAATGTTAAAAGAGAAATTAGAAAGGATATAATATTTGAGGAGAGTTTGGTACATAAGTGTATAAAAATAACAAGAAAAATAAAATTTCGAAAAGCAATTATGCTATTCATAATGTTTTAATAGTGAGAAATGATATATTTTTTTATATGACTATGCATAATTTTAAATGTTTAATAGAAATAAAATAAGACGTATATTAATAGCTCTTAAAATTAAGTAATAAAACATGTAACTAAGTAACCAATGTCCTCTTTAATTTTATAAAGCTGTAGAAATGAAAAAATTGGGCGGGGGGGGGGGGGGGGGGGGTCTGTTAAAGGTCAGTGTAAAACAGATAAAGCAGTTGATATGGTGCTTTTAAAATTTAGCTGACATATTTGCAATTCTAACTACAAATCACTAGCAAAACCATCTAAGTTTTATTTCAGTTAATGTCTTCATTATTGAGAAATTGGGTTACTTATTAAACTCTAATTCTAAACAATAATTGAATGTCATTAAAACTAATTAAAAACACTTTAAAATGCATAGTTTATAATTATAAAGCCAATTATAGCCAAAAAAAGTCCATTTCTTGCCAAAAAAAAAAAAAAAAAAAACCTTAAAACCAATAAAAGCCGCCGGCGTGGCTTTTTTGCAACCCTGGCTATAATAGAAGATATATGTTTTACTTGTTAGCTATATTTTTCAACTCTCCGACTTACTGCAATTGTAAATGTGTTATTAAATTCTATAAAATTTTCTTCTGTTTATATGTAATTCTTAATTTTATAGGAAAAAAATTAAAAATCTATTTTGGTAATAGTATTTTTTTTTTTTTTTGTAATCATGTAAATGTTGTCATAGCAATTTTCAACTATACATGGCTTCTTACTAGCTGGTAAAATAAATCCTTCGCTGGTAAGATTTTCAAAATCTCCCTCTCTCCCCGCCCCCCCCCCCCCTCGTCCCACCTTCCGTGTTCATAATTATTCATTAATTGTTTGCGTGTTTAAGTATCTTAAATAAAGCTTATTTATACAGTCGATTCCCTGAAATCAGTGTTCAATTCAGATACTTTTCTCCCGGGGGAAGGTGAAAATTGCACTTTTTGACTGTTGAAAAACACAAAATTCTTCCGGATCCACTCCTTGAATTCAACACTGTCTGAAATCTTCACTTCAATGCAGATGTAAACAGTGAAACTCACAATTAAGATGTTCAGGGAAATTTCAAGGTTTTTTTTTTTTTATATGTCATTGTGTACACATTTTATATGAAATTCTGGTTAATATGACTGAATTAATGCTTTCTCATGAATGAAATGAATTTATTTCCAAAGAAATTCAAGATACAACTCACAGATATCTCTGGCAAGCATTTTTTTTTTTTTTTTTTTTTTTTTTTCCAAATACATTTGTGTTACTGCAGCTTTTTTTTATCTAATAGTCTGATTAAACATGAAATAAAACATGGTTATTTTAAGATTTATTTATTTATTTATTTTTGTAATTTATTACTTTACCTAATAGAATTTTGTAATTTCTTTCCACGCAACTGATTGAGGAATTTTGCATGTTTGTCTGCCACCAACTTAAGAATTTTGTAACGTTTCCGCACAATTGATTGCTGAATACAATATTTTCCCGTGACCGATTGATGAATTTCCCAATATTTTAAAGCAACCAACTGAAATATTTCTGTGTTTCCCCCCCCCCCCCCCCCCCACAATCAACTGACAATTTTTTTGGGTTTTCTTTGACGGCAGAATGACGATTTTGGCAATTTTTTTTCCTGAAACCGATTGATGATTTTTGTGCTACTTATTTCTCCGATTGCCAAAATTTGTGGGAATTTTTGCGACTGATTGGCAAAACTCTTGTTCTATTTTCCATACAGTGCAGGGTTGCCGGCTTTTAGACAGGCCAAAAAAAGCCAGCAAGCTTTTTTGGTTTTAACCGCTTTAAAAAAGCCAGCTTTTATTTTTCAGAAAGACGGTTTATAGATAATTCATATAAAATTTGGATTAATTTATTTTTAATACACTTATAAATATTTTCTACTAAAAAAACATAAACTTTATTAAATTTTGTCAAATAAATATGACCTTATAACTGCTAGAATGCAACTGTGAAGGTGAAGGCATTATGTCTGAATAAACAAAATTATGAATATTCAGAAGAATACATTAAATTAGACTCTAAAGTATTGGTTTGGAATTCTTTATCATGGTTTTACACATACTACACATTTTAAAGATTATATGAAAGAATAAGAAAATGTCACACATTAAAATAGAAACATTCTTTCATATACCTACTGATATTTACTTTTAAAATTGATTAAAACTAAATAGCTATATGTATTTAATAACTGAAATTATCTTATATAATACTTGAGCAATAATAAGCAATTGATAGATAAAAAATACTTATAAAAATGATCGACTTATAAAAATGATATATGTAAAATGTTTTTCTACTACTAAGCTGTTATCTAACTTATTCCAGATATGTCCATACTGACAGATTAAAATCATAGAATGAACAATTCTGAAGAGAAATTAGGAAGGATATAACATTTGAGGAAATTTTAGTACATGTAAGTGCTAAAAATAAAGAGATTTTTTTTTTTAAATTCTCCGAATAAAACTTGTTGAATTAGAATTTTGAAAAGCTAGTTGTTATTTAAAATAGTGCATATGCATGCATAAATTAATGCATGTGTTATTCATAATACTATTTTAATAGAGAAATGTTTTTATTAATGACTTTGTGTGTGATTTTAAATAAATGTTTATGAAAAAAAATAAGACTTGTAATATTAATATCCCTTAAAATTAGTTAACAAAATATAGAACTAAGCAACCATTGTCCTTTTTAATTATATAAGAAGTAAAAAAAAAAAAAAAAGATTGTTAAGGTCAGTGTAAACCAGACAAAGCAATTGGTATGACCTTTTATTCCAATATTAATGTCTTCATTATTGAAAAATTGGGTTATATTGATGTCTACCTCAATTAAATATCTTTAAAACTAATTAAAAAACACATAAAAATGAGTCGTTTATAAATAAAATGCTTCACTGTATAAAAGCCAAATTTGCCAAAAAAAAGCCGGTTAAAACCAATAAAAACCACCGGCGTGACTTTTTTGCAACCCTGATACAGTGGGAGGAATTTTGTAGATTTTTCCTGCAGATGATCAATAATTTCATTTTTTCCTGTAAATAGTTGATGAATTTGTAGATTTTTCTCAGTGATTTACTGGCAAAACTCGTACTTGTTTTTTCATGCAATTGATGGACGAATTAAGTTGTTTTTTTCGTAACCAACTGGCAAATTTATCATTTTTTTTTTTTTTTCTTTCAAAGACCAAATGACAAATTCACGATGCTTCCCAGCGACAAAATGTCAAAATTTACGTTTATTTCCCAAGATTAATGGATATATTTTGTGCCCCCCCCCCCCCCCCCCCCCCTTCAGCCAGGAAAGAAATGAATTGAAAATGCATGTCAAAAATAGCAGCAAGGGACACAATATTATGTAAACAAAACAGTGACCAGAAATCTGCGCAAACTCTTGATTCCAAGCTATGCGGGTTTGAGGGAGTCTACTGTATAAATAAGTAGTAGAAAAAAAAATGTGGGGTGCTATCCACTAATAAAAGCACAACTAAAACAGAAAAAGGTCAGTAGTTCAGCAAAATTGTTTTACTCACACACAAAGGGTTCTGTACAATAATTGAATTCAATTGCAATGAAAAACGTTGACTTATTCATCACTGTGAGTCGGCAAATTTTGAAAAAAGCACTTAATTTTATCTCTCACAGACCCAAAAATTGAGGAAAGATGGAAAAAACTTAAAATTTTGTTATTTCTGTGTACTCAAAAAGAAAAAAGTGAAATTTTAGAATCTTGGTTCACAAACTCAAAAATCTGGAGAAAAAAAAAAAAGAGTGAATTTAAAAAATCAGAATGAAAGGAAGAAAAGAATACTCAAAGCATCACTAGTAAACAATCAGAAGGTATTAAAAGTAAAACTATTCCAAATGATCAAAACAAAAAAGTAATTATTTTTTAATTAAATTCTAATTTCACATCTGAAACTGATTTAAATATTAAGATTTCTTTAATTTGGCATGCTCATATCCTTGCAAATAATTGTTCTTCTCATCCCATAAGTAATCATATTCATATAGAAGTTGATGTGAAATATAAACACGCAGTCACATTTTAATATAATAGACAATGCCCCAAAAAGAATGAAGGTTTTCTTGATTTCTTTTACAGATAGAACTTCCAGTCGGAACACACCGCCACAAACATTTGAAGATAGCCTTGAAGAAGCCCTAGATGAGGAAGACTTGTATGAATACTGAGTTAGTATATTTTTAAATTCAAAAATCCTTTTTTGTTTCTTTTTTTTAGACAAATTAGTTTGTGAGATTTTAAAATAAGTATTAAACCAAAAATTTTTAAACAAAATATTTAATGTATAATATAACTCATGTAGTCAGGACTGACACAACCTTCGAGCTAACAGTTAGCTGCCCACTCCCCTGTGCATGTTGGAGTCTTGTTTGTGTCGCCAAGCCCCTATATATTTCAAAATAATAGTTGCTTTGTAATAAATGATAATCATTTTGCTCTAAATTTATTTTAAAATGTTCTGTGAGTAAAAAAAGTTAACTTTATTTCTTACAGGCAAAATTGATATTATTGTCGGTGAATATATGGATTTGATGACCTTGAAATTAACTGTGAATTCAAAAAGTAAATATTTAAAATATTGTAAAAATAGAGGATTTCTGGAAATTAAAAATAATTATGTTCATTAAATGTAAAAGTAGTGGTATTTTTAATGCATTTTATCTCTACATGTATTTTTTTCTTACATAGCAAGAAAATAATGATAATCTGTAGTTTACTGTGTGGCAACAACCATAAATTAACGCATCACCTAAAATGTTATTGACACCTATTTGCTATAGGTCCAGATTCACAGTTGCCATGTGGCGAGTAATTTTCTTTTTTTGTGTGTCCATTAACTTTCGGTGTCTTAAGTCGCCAAGATTTTTTTTTTTTTAGAAAAACAAATGTTTGAAGTACATTTTGATTCTTATAATGCGAGTTTCTCACCATATTCACAATTTTTTTAATGTGTATTTTTATATGTCAAAATAAGAAATATTGTTTTCCTAATACTCCTTAGTCATGATTGTTTAACTTATACATACATATTTTTAACTATATCTAGCCCAACTTTATATTCCAACGGTACATAGTTTAAGATGCATATATTTAAGTAATATTCAGATTTAAAGAATTTTATGATTAAATTAAACACATTTGATGTAATTAATCTGTTTTGTTGTACATGCATTTATATTAAGTAAATTATTTTTCGCTTTGAATTCCTGAGATTTTTATCCATATAAAACCAATCGCTATTGTTTTCATACTTTTATTACATAGTGTGGCCACTAGATTTTTTTGAGTTTAGGAGCCACTGACTCCTTCCAGATTTTGGAAATCTGCACCTATTACTCAAAATGTATTTAAAGAAGAAACACAGGTTTCAACTAATTGTTTTATAAAATTGGATATTAAAACTTTTTACAAGGGAGGAAAAAGAGGAATGGTTTTGCATGAAAAATTACTTGTTTTTAGCATTTATTTTAATTTATAAATCTAAAATATTTTTGCTTAACTTTCCTAATGATGTTGTTTTTAGTTTTCAAAATATCTTGTTGTGAAGAAAAAAGAAAATCAGATTATTGTTGATGCCATTTTCCACTAATAATTTTATTAAAGTGTTTAAGTCTTTTTCTATGGGTTATCAAGATTGGACAGTATTTACCGTCTGATGGTTTTTATCGTCCTTGGTAAAACGTGTTTTTATCATCTTTTGAAAAACTTATTAATTAGTGTTTTTTTCACTTTTATGAAAATTTATTTACCAATTTTTCATTTTACCAGAGGTAAAAATTTTACAGGTATTTAATACTACTATAACAATATTCACCTAATTTAGTTTCTGACTAGGTAAGTAAAAGAATGTTGTATGAAAATAGTGATTTTAAAGAATATAAAAAGGCCGGAAAACTTCCATCCAAGTTTCCCTCCTACAAGAATTCAAATTTTAAAGATATTGTTGTATATTTTTTATTATTAAATCTGAAATTTATATTCTATATGTGTATTTCTCTTACATAGCATGAAAAAATGCTGAATTTGTAGCTTTTCTTTTGGCAGCAAACACAGTAACATAAAATAAATTTGTCTTAAAACATTCCAGCTATTAGAAGCATAATTTCACCGCTGAAGCTTGCCTCATATTTAAAAGAAAAATTTCAATGGTTTTCATCAAATGTATTTTTTTTTTTGTTTAGCTGAACCAATGAATTTAAGCATAAACAACTTTAATCTTCACGTATTTAGCTAAACAATTATTGCCTCTTTTCAGAAATAATGAATGAGAGAAGAAACATAATTTGTAAATTTCATATAGAGTGTTTTCATTTGTGTTTTATGAGAGTTGCTGCAAAAAGTGTGGAGCAAGAAAAGCGAGTATCCGTTCTTCAAAAAATAAGTAATAAGCTTGAATTCTGCTTTTTCAGAATTTAGTGTTATCCCCGATGAGAGGGGAGACTTTAAAATTTATTAGCGCCATGGCCCATTAAAAAATTGTACAAAATTTAAATTTTTTTTCAACTTTCATTATACATAAAATGACATCATTTGCATCTGCTGAAGAATTCCACATTTACGATCCAGTCTTAAAGAACATCTATAGAAAAGTAGCGTATGATGTCACAATCGTGGTATAATATGCAAACGCAGAAAAATACCGATGTAAATTCGACCAAAAGATTGCCCAGCTAATGTATGCCTTTATTTATTTGTAATGTTAATATGGATACTTAAACAACTTAAATATAGTTTATTGTAGCTCCATGTTTTATCAGAAATCGTTCATTTATATATATATATATATATATATTTTTTGAAAATAGCATGTATTTTAATTACATTTTTTTTTAGTTGTAATGAGAAAATGGCAATAAAAAGATAGTAATCTAGTATTTTCCAACTGTTTTCCCTTTACTTTCTACAGAAATGGAGGACTTCAGTTGCCACCATTATAAAAATGATATTAAAAACTAAAAAAAAAATGAATATCTCTAAAATAAAATGAGATGCAGTTTCCAAACAAATTGCAGTTAAAAGTACTTTTCCCCTTAAACGAAGGGTAAAGTTTGAAAATGTGTGATGCTTAGAAGTTTTAAAAAAATTGCAGTACAGATTATCAATATTTAACCATACAATGATACATCTGCTTCGTTTTATGGCTGGCTTATGTAACGTTACGTTACTTTTTAGTGACATTTTAATTGTTGACTGAAAGAAATAGCATATTGGGAGCTAATAACTTTTTATCTACAATTATTTCAAAAGAAATTTATTAGCATAAGAAGCAGGGCCCGACTTATGCCGGGGCATGCGGGAAAATCGCCCCATCACCTCCCCTTTTTAGAGGTCCACCCCCCCATGAGAGTAGTCAGGATTTTCATTAAAAGGTGCCAAGTGATTAAAATTAGCCAAAAGTGGCCAAAATTCATATATTTTCAAACATTTAGGGAGTGCGGTTTCCCTCCCCCTCTCCTTCCAGTACACTCTCCATCCATGTAGAAAACAAACTATATCATAAGAAAACTAATGATTAATATTTTATTATGACGACTTAGTATTCTATTGTTTTCAACAGAAATTCTTTATTAATGTTTTCCTTGTAATGTGGCAAGTGAAAACCATTAATTGTGACCCATTTGGGGCATTTTCTTTTAGACATGACATACACAGATAAGCAAAGTAAAAGTTTGCAAAGAAATACTCGTATCAACCAATATATCACTTTCTTTCTACTATTATCCTACACTAATATTTTTTCTTAAAGTTGTGACCATCTTTTTGTGACACTCTGTATACAAATGTGAACAGTACCGGGTACAAAATGTATGCATATAATACAACATGTATGAAGTTTAGTACTAGACACTTTCACATTATTCACAAAAAAATCTATAGATAGAAGGGATGCCCCCCCCCCCCCCATAACCTAAGTTGGGCCCTTATAATAAGTATATATTTAAATGCAGTTTTACAATATAAATAATAAAGATATTCATAATGTTATTGCTGTTTAAATAATTTTAATGCAAATAGAATATTTCTTATTTTATCGATAGCACTTCAACTACATTTCAAACTGTTTTTTAAGCAATTGTAAAACACTTTAAAGAAACTTCAAATTCACTCTTGTTTCTCAAATAACTTTTTTTTAATACTTTAATTACTAAATGTTCACTTTGACCATGAGCTCGAAAACTACTATAAGAATCGAGCCCACTTCCTGAGTGGGATTGAGATTTACATTAAATGATTTTTTCATTAAGGTTACAGACGTACTTTACATCTGAGCTATGTATGAGATTTAATGTTTTAATTATATAGCGAGGGAAGATGACTCGTAATTATTGTTGTATATATATATATATATATTTTTTTTTAAATGATTTTTCTGTTGCCTATCCTTAATTACTAAAATAGTGGTCTTTTTCGTTTTATTGTAGGTGCTGCTCAAAGAAATCAGTTTATAACCATTGTAGTGAAAACATAAGATCTGCTTCCGGCATGTCAACGCCCATTCCAAGAATTATCTTTGTTAATAACTATTAATAATATTATTTTTTTTAAATAAAATATTATTTCTTCATGTAATAAAGTCTTAATTTTCTTTACTTTTTCTATTTCAGTAAATTCTGTGCCACCTAGTACAAGTATTAATAACAAAATTTATTACTTATATGTTTATTAAATTTTATTGTGTAAAAGAGTATTTGAAAAATAAGATGTATCCTAAAAAAAATAATAATAATAATAAATAAAGCATGCAATAATTTTCGGCATTTAAATAAGATCATGTTGCAAATTTTTTTCCTTTCTTTCTGAACATGCAAAACTAAGGTAACAGGCAATTCCTTTCTCAAACTAAGATAATTGAGTTAAAAATGTTTTGATGTAAGCAGACATGAGAAAAAAAAAATTTTTGAATGGTCTGTAATGTAATGTGTTGATTGCAATATTTTTATTGATAAAAGTTTTAAAATATTGAGTTCAGTACACAAAATGGATTTTTTAAAACATTTCTAGTAATGTAATCAAAATAAGTTTTATCTCTTCTCTGTATTGGGAAATTAAAAACAGAATAAAAAATTTATTAGTTTGCATTAAACCCTTCAGGTAATATAAAATAATATAAAATATATGTAATATAAAATTGCCATTCCAAAATATTAGTGTAAAAAATTAATGATTATGTTTCCTGTATGTAATGTATATATGAATGATGTTTGTTGCAAAAGTCATATCCCCCTGCCGATTCTTTTATACGTACAAATACAATTGCAATAAACACGTAAAGTTTTCTATTCTATGTTAGTATACTTTTTCCTTCTTTTTTTCCTCCCTCTGAAAGGAAGATTTGTTACCTTTAAATAATGAGAAATAGCAAATCTTTTAACCTCTTCATTTTCTTTGCAAAATACTGGATGATTAAGAAATTTCTCCCAAAGTAAAACTTAGCCAAACTGATTTTAAATACCATATTTACGCGTGTATAAACTATAAAGTGCATTTTGATTTAGATTAGGAATTTATTATTATTATTATTATTTTTTTTTTTTTTTTTTTCACATATGCACAACATTCTATTAACATAAAATATAAAGAATAAAAAAAAAAAAAAAAAAAAAGGAAAAACTTGTAGAAATCGTGATTGGAAATTTTTTCTCAAACCTAAACTATCAGATTTCCTCATGCATATTTTGCCCCCTTGTTAAAATACCATAAAATAAAAGGTTTTTGCAGAAAGTCGATGTCACATGATTGTTCATAATACACAAGATATTGCATAGATACAATAATACAATTACTTCCGTTTTATTTTCTACTTCTATATTTGTATAAGCATATTTGTATCGCAAAAAAAATGTGTATTATGTACTCACGACTTTTTAGACCTGAAATTTTGGGGGAAATGTATGCAATATGTTAAATTATTCTGGTAGTTTTTGAATTCAGTTGAGAAATTTCAGTGAACAAAATGGCTAATCTTAAATAGCCCAATTATAATACAGTTTTTAATTAGATAAGAGGGGGGTCTTCAATTTGGAGCCTGAAAAGAAATGAAAGTAAAAATTGAATGCTTCATGTATCCCAAAAATGAAACTAAAATTTCTCCGTGACATGAAAAGCAGGGCTTGTGAGAGCTCAAGCCATTTGGTAGGCCTCCCCACCTGGTTGACCCTGACATGAAAAAGCAACAACATAAAAGATGTCTATTGGAAATATCTAAAAAATTAGTCAGTGCTCTTTGGGTGTTAATGTTGGAATAATGCTAATATGGTGCTAATTACATAATTGTTTTAGCATTAGCAACTGTTAACTGTTTGGCTTATTTAGTATGCCATTAGTGTCTTTAAAGGTTATTACAGTTTGTGAGAAAAATGGCAGCAAACCAAGTACTGTACTTTTAATTAAAACATTTGCTTGAAAAAAAAAAAAAAATTCTTGCTCAGTGTTTCATTAATGAAATTTGCATGGCATAGCAATTGTTATGCTTATGCTAGTACAATAGATAATTTTAGGAATTATTCTAATTTTCATGATTAAGTACATATTTTATAATTTTTATTGATGCGTTAAAAATAAAAATCATGTATAAATTTAAAAGTTTTTTTAACCATTTCTTTTTTTTTGTTGTTGAAGACAAGATTATTTGTATTTTGAAATTCCAAGAATTATTCTGATTTTCATATAGGTAGGTATACTTATGACATGTAAAAAAATGTCATTTCATGGGAAATACATACTTGACCGAAGGTATTGAGCAACCTCCTTCACCCCAATATTTTTAATATATTTGTAAAAATAATAGTTATATACAAATGTTTAAGTACATACAATTAGAAATTTTCTTAAGTTACCACAGTATGAAAAAAAAAAAAGCCAACGAACTCATCTTTTAATGAAGTCATTTTATTTAAAAAACCCTTTTTTTAAAAAAACTTAAATTAATTTGTTTTCTGGGAGTTTTATTATATAATGCATGGTGATAGATAGTCATGAAAATAATTCTTAATATTTTTAACACATTGAAATTTAAATGTAAATTTAAAGTATTTTCAACATAAGATATCTTTATTTTCATTGTTGAAGACAAGTTCTTTATACTTTAGCACTTTTAGCTATAATTATTCTTATTTTCATGATTATCTATTAATTGGCATGTATAACACAACAAAGTAAATATATATATATAATGGCTTCATTAAAAAATTAGTTGTTACTTTGTATTTTTTCTTCAACTGTAATAACTCAAAAAGAAAATTCATAGTTGTATGCAGTTAAATATTTGTGTATTACTACTATATTTACAAATATATTAAAAATATATGGTTGCTCAATACTTTTAGCCAAGGCTGTATTTCCCATGAAATGACAGCTGTTTTTTGCCCATCTTAAGTATATCTATAAGAAGTACCGAATATCAAAAAATAGACGAACATTTAGAGTTCTTATAGATGCTTATCAGATGTACCTGGGTAGCTACAGTGCAAGTCTTGGGTGCATCTATAAGAAGTACCCCATGTCGAAAAGTGATCTATGCTTGAGATCTTATAGATGTGGTCTCATAGATTTTCTGGATATAATCGACGTCTGAAGGAACTCAAAAACGACACACATGTTATTTCTATTAGATGTGAAAAGAGTGTATCGTGGATATTTTTAGACTACTTATAGATGTGTTGGCCGTTTTGTGTTTACAGCTTGTAGATGACTTATGGATGGTTGTGTGCTATGTGGGTTAGCTCTTGGCTCCTGCTGGCATAGAACCCCCATTTTCCTTCTACTAATGTTTATACACCTTTTTAAAACCTTCTTATTGTTTAATCAAAAGAAGCCAACTTTTTGTATTTTGTTTTGTGTTGAATTGCGACTTGTATTTTTTGAACTTGCATTTTGTGTTACAAAATGACAAAACTGAAAAGTGTTTTTGAGGGAAGACAAGAATGGGTGCAATCATAGGGGAAATGCAAGCTTTAAGACCTGTTTCCTCAGAAACTATCAGACTGATTTTGATGAAAATCTGAATTCCTATTCACTGGATAATGTTCAAGACTTATGGCAATCAGTTTTTTCTTGCGACTAAAACTTATTTTAGAGCAATCGCAATTTTTCAGAAATGTTTTTTTTTCTGAAACTAATTAAAAATTTTTAACTGTCTATCACATATGATCTTATATTTGTTCTCTACCAACAAAATTTCTTTATCGAAATTACTCACGTACTTTAGGAGTTAATAGGGTTTTTTAGCAGAAAAGTACAATTTTTTGAAAAGCTACAAAACTTAGACATTTCTAATTTGTGTGAAGTTCTTGGAGTGTTTTATCAAACACATGAATTAAAGTATATATAAACACTTCGATAAAGTTTAGTTTTGTACAATAAATGAGTAAAAAGAGTAGAGTAAAATTAGAGTAAGTCTAGAGTAAAATTAATGTGAGTGGGCGTGGCATCCCAGTTCTGTCTTTCCTTAGTGTGAATAGGAGTGACATCCCAGTCTTGTCTTCTCCTAAAATTTTTACAATTATTTCTAATGGTCAGAAAAGAAAAAAAAAAAAAAAAAAAAAAAAACTGGGCATACCAATGGATTCAAGAAGGTTCAAAGAATTTTTAAGCCAATAAATATATATATATATATATTTTTTTTTTTTTTTAAGAATTTCACTGATGAATTTCCTTAGTATTTATAAGAGCAAAAAAATGATTTGCAATAAAATATAAACACTAAAAATTAATGCATCTAAGAAAATATCAAATCAATTGTTAACAGAGTTGCACACTAGCAATTACAAAGTAATAGTGCATTTCTTCCAATTTAACACGGAATAACAGTGATCAGTAGGGCTAGACGATATCAGAATTTTAATTATGGTAATATATCGCTGACCAAATACCGATATTTTCCTTATATTTTAACTCATAGGTCACTCCATTATAGGGTCGTAAACGCAACTGTCCTCTGTTTAAAATACTACAAACACACACACGCATATGTATATATATATATATGTGTGTGTGTGTTGATCTTGAAAAAACAACTATACTTTACCATATTAAAAAGATACAAAATTTTAATTTTTATATGTTTTAAAAAATGCAAATCTTTCCCCTGAAGATCTGATCTAAAATGCATATTATTGAAAACTTTTAGAAAGTTAAACATTATAAATTATTCAAACGAAACAAGAGTCCACGAGCGATTGTATCGGAAATGCCCGATCCTCGATGAACTCCAATGAACAAAGCGGTACATCAGAACAGTAGACTTCGCCCATATCCCGGTATGTGCGCGACACCTGCGCAAAATTGAAAATATCATGCAAGTGTCAATATCAGCGCAGTATTTGCAAAAGTAACCAACTTTCGCACCAAAATTCGGTAGATCCGAAATTCCGCAATTTCCGAAACTCCAGAAGCAGGATGAAATACCGTTTGAAACGATATATCGGAAAGATTAAAATCTCAATATAGTTATCGTGATCTAATCAAAAAAGTAGTAAAATGCAATATTTGAACTTTTGTGATTTTTAGAGTTTTTACTCACAGGCTATCAAAGCCTGAGAGCTAATGTGCCCGCAGGTTATGTACATAAGTATGTACATAACGTGATAACTCTTGATAGAAATATCTGATTTGCTTTAAAACAAAAATTCTAGGTTCATTCCAATAAGGCACTTCCCTGATTAGTTTTTTTTTGGGGGGGGGGGTCATTGGTTAAGTATAAAACGTGGTATGGGGGGGCTAAACCGCCCATTAACTTAGATAAATGGGTATTTCATGCAGAATTATCAGATTTACTTCAATTTTGGAACACCGGTTAATTCTGATAAGACGCTTCCCTGTTTAGATTTGGAAGTTCATTGTTTAAGTATAAAGGGGGGTAGGTAATACCCTTTAATTTAGAAAAATGGGTTTTCTTATCCGATTTGCTTCAAATTTGATATGCTGGTTTATTATGATAAGGGGCTTCCCTGATTAGATTGGAAGGTTCATTGGTTAAGTATAAAAGGGGGCACAGGGGGCTAATACACCCCTTAATTTAGATAAATAGGTTCTTCTATCTGATTTACTTCAATTTTGGTATACTGGATTATTCTGATAAGGCGCTTCCCTGGTGAGATTTGGAGGCTCATTGGTTAAGTATAAAGATGTGAAACAGAGAGGGAGCTGACCCCTCACCCCCTTAATTTATTTTTTGAAAGGCATTAGTCTTTGAAGTAAGAGTATAATACATAATTAGTGTGAATAGACTGAGCTCAATGCCATCAGTTTAACTGGGCACTTTTCTTTTTTATTTGAGTTTTGCGGAGATTTTTCCACATTAGTAAATTTTTTTCAGCCACAGAAAGGGAACTAAGAGGACCAAAATGCATAAAAGAGAACTAAAGGGGACCATTTGGGAGCCCTGAGTTATTTATATCTAAAATATTTTTTTAATAAATGAAATTCGTATAATTAGAAAATCATTCTGTGTTGTAGATGAATTAATTACATTTTATTTTATATGAAAGTAAGAAGTTTTGGTCAGAGGCACAGAGAGCCAAGTTGGCCCACACATATAATTACAGGTGTAATGAGTTAATAATTATGTATATTTATGTATGCTTAAATTATTTTTAAAAAATTGGTGTTTTCGGCCGAAAATAGGAAGATTACCGAAATTTGGTTTCGGTCGAACCTTAAATAAAATGTTTACAAATTTTCAGAGATGATAGAGCATACAACAAGAGGCATATTTTTGAATAGGAAACCAGGATTGCAATCTGGTCATTCAGTCAAAATTGCAGGATGATTTAGTTCAATCTGAGCATGGATTTTTTTGTCATAATTTTTAATAATAATAAAAAATATTTTGACGATATTTACAACAGACATGCGATGAAATCACGAAAAGGGCTAGAAGTTCACAGTAATTCGGTTGGGGCATTGTACATAATGCATAGCTGCCAACTAGTACAAATTTTTCCTACCACTAAAATTTATTAGAAATTTTTGAATTATTTAAACGTTAAATTTCCTTGAATTTTGGAGATCCAATTAGCTAAAATTCAATATAGAATTTTAGTGGTATGAAAAATCCGTACAAGTTGGCAGCTATGATAATGTCAACTACATTCTGAAAAGTGGATCGTCAAATTTAATACTGAGTTTGGATGCGGATGGTAGCCGTTTTTAGTACATTTTGCGATAGTGTATCATTTAAAGTGGTAAAAGTATTAACCATCTGCTAAACCTGGCGACCCACTTTTCAGAATACAGTTTTATATATGGTGCATCGGCCAAATTACTGAGTACTTCTATTCTACTACTTTTCATGATTTTATCGTATTTTGCACACAATGAATTAATTTCAGGGGTGATTCCAAGTAAGAAAAGAAAAAAAAATCTGAAATCCACAGCAAATTTTCTGAAAGGTTACAGCAGAGGCGAATATCTTCATGAGAGTTCTGCTATCATATCATTTGTGTTGTTCAGAAGCTGTTTCTTGTGCAAGTTACAATTTTTTTTCTTTTAACATTTTAATTTCAACTACAGATTTTCTTTTTTGCTTGCTTCATAATTTTCTTTCTTTTTTAAATTTAAATATTCATTCATGATATATCTCATCCTAGCCACCTTAACATGGCTCAAAATTTTTTTGGCAGAGGTATCAGCGACAAATTTGTATAGATAAAACACCTTTACCTTAACAATGTGAATATTCTACTTGCAAGTGAACTTTTTTGCGGACGGATCTCGGAAAAATCTTGACAAATGATAGCAGATTAAAAAAGTCTTCTTCAGGTTTTAGGAAGAAATTGTAATTTTCCCTGACTTTTTGAGCACTTGTCATTTCCCTGTTTTCCAGTTGCGTCAGAACTTAGGAACACTGTTCTGTCTTATTACGTGGGTACTCATTATGCAGTTTTGAAACATTACAATCTTTTACAACATACGTTTTTTTACTATTATTAATACCTTGAAAGCATTTTTCTGCAAACACCAAAACTTCTAGTGACACAATCATTTAAAGATACTCAGTATCTCCAAATTTTTTAACTTTACAAAAGGATTTTGCAATTTTCATACTAAAATCAATGCACATATGCTCTAAAGCAGAGATGCAAAGCGTAACTCACATGGATGCCATGACTTCCCCAGCTTTATATCAAAGAAATAATTATATTATAAAGCAAAAATGTGTCCATTAGTAACGTTGACTTGCCAAGTTCTGAAAGCCAAAAATCAGGAGATTTTATTTCAGAAATCAGGTGATTGTACTGAAAAAAAAAAAAATGTTTTTTAATAAAAACTTATTTTTTAAAAGCAAATGTGTTTAGTACAATTTTAAACCATGCTTGGTTGTCATTAAAGATTATAAAGTATATCACTTTAAGGCAAATAAGAAAAACTTAACTTCCGATACATAGAACACATTTAAGCATATGATATTTTAACATACACTGTTTTCTTAGACACATAAAACTATAGTGAAATTCTCAAACAAGTCTTACTATAGACAAATTATTGATAATAAAAAACATGCCTATAGCAACAGTCACAATGTTTTAAAAATTCATCCCTGCTAATCAAATCGAATGTAGTTTATCACGTAAAATATACTATTCATCAAAGATACTAAAGAATAAGTACACCTGCATTGCAGTTTATCTCTCAACTCTCAATTAAAGTACTTTTAAGTCTCCTGATGTTCTGCCAGCAATGGTAACAATTTGATCAATCACTTAACGTTTATTCGGATAAAAACACACCGACCAGGAAAATATTGTTGAAACAATTGTTGTGTATTAAGATTATTGAATATTTTTTCATATTCACTATTATTTTCATATTTTGAAAAAAGGGTTGTCATATCTTTTGTCTGTATTGAATGCTGATAAAGGAAAAGGGACATAACTTCTATAGAACAGATTTCAAAATTGTTTGGATTGTTAGTTAGGTAAATTTACAAGAAAGGTTTTAGTATGTTGAGTACCCTCACTTGGCTTTTGGTTACAGCAATTTTGATGATATTTGTAAGATAAGTCATAGAAAAATCATACAACTGGTGACATATATTAATGCCCAGCCTCAAATGCAGATGCTAAAATCATGCATGAAATGCAGAGGAAAAGTACCTTTTGTAGCCTAGTCATCCAAAAATAAGACATGTATGTTTAACATGTTGAGCGCCAAGTCTATTTTGTCTGTCTTTCCGTTTGGGCCTCAAAATAAGATTCTCGTTACACAATCTATATTTAAAAAAAAAAAAAAAAACTGTAAAGTCTTTAAAGTGCGCCAGTATTGCTATGAAGAAAATGCAGCACAATTTTTTAGAAGAATGACCAGAAAATTAACTAAGCAAGTTTCCACATTTTATGATACCTGTGAAAGACAGCCGTTTTTATGTTTGTGTTATAATAAAACCCATTAAATTTTTTTTTTGGTAAGAAATATTTAGTACATTCATGATACAACACTGAAATTACTTAAAATTTATTTAGAATGTAACTTTTTAATTTTATATCGTATTTTATACTGTCAGTAATGATCTTTTTACTTTTTAAGTATGGAATCCTAAAAATACAGCTGTCAGCCCGGACTTTTCTCACTGGATCCTGTTTTGTGAATATGAAATTAGCATTTTTTTCACGTCTCCATTTAACCAATCAAATTTTAACAAGGTCCTGATTTAATAAAAAAATTATATGAATGCATTAAATTTCGATAGAAAATTTATATGTTTACATATTTATATTATATATAAAGCTAGATACATACATGCCAACCTCTGGCTTTTTTCAGCCAAAGAAACATACTTCGAACCAGAAATTTATTTTATGAATGAAATTAAGTAGATTACAAATGAAAACCACATTTAATTTAACAAATTTTCCAGTTCAAAGTACATTTTCATGATTTACAAAAAGCCGGAGGTTGGCAAGTATGTAGATGATAACATGTTTTTTGGTGACTTTAGCTGTTTTGTTCCACACTGGAATTTATTATTTTTAAGATAAATAGATGAAGAGTCCTTGATATGAAGAAATCCTTTTTCTAAAGGATCCTTTTTTTTTTTTAAACAAAGAATTTTGTGAAGGATTTTGTTTTCAGATGGAAAATTTCGTGAACGACCCTGTTTTAAGTTGAAAAAAAAGTGTAAAGGATCCATTAATGCTTTAATATATTCGTATATGCACAAAATACCAGCTTTTTAAAGCAGCGTATCAGATAAACTTATTTACCAAAGCAGCATGTAAGAGGCAATATGAATGAATCACAAGAATCCTCTGCTTTGTATTGCAACCAAAAACACCCTAAAAGTATTATTGTGTATACATTTACTGAACTCCTAAGAATTTTTCACTCTGTTTAGAGACAAAAAAGCATCATTAATTGATCATTGTATGTCTCAGATCAGCCAAAATCTGCTTAAAATTAAGCCTTGTGTTTTAATATATAGATCATATACAAATGAAATAGTAAAAAAGAAATCTGGGAGAAAGACAAGAGTTAAAATAGCAAGTAAGTTTATTTTAGAAAAACAATTTCTTCTTTTATTAAAATACAAAGCATATATTCTCACTCTTTTTTAGGCACCAGAGCTTTGATCATAATTTCATTACCCTGAATTGGGTTTTCGACAACAAAAGATTGCCATTTGACAGTCACAATAATTTCTTGATAGTGTTCTGCGAAAAACTCAGTTGTAAATTTGATGAGATCCTTTTCCAAATATTGGAGGGCCAGAGTGATGATATCGCAAAAATTATCTACTGACAAATTCTTTTTGATGAACTCCAAACATTCTGATCTAAGATCCTGAATATCATATTTATCAGCAGTAGTAAAAAGGCTGAAAACATTTCCCATTGACAAATTATTTAAGCTTCCGCAGTAGAGATAACAAAGGAAATCTGAAAAAGATGACGGGTCACAATCCTCGATGTCTATAATACCAGCAGATCTTTCTTTCATGTCATTTCTGAATGTGGAAGCAAAGACAGGAGAACGAGCTATCAGAATGGCCTTATGAGCTTGGAATTCTTGTCCCTTTACTTTAATGATAACATCACATTGATCTTGCTTTAGAAACAATTCTTTCAAGTCCTGAAGTGTTTTGTCATTAGGGACTGCTACTGGGGGCTGTGATATGCATACAGAACCTTATTTAAAAACAAAAAAGTATAGGAAATCGAGCAATAAGTATTGGTTATATCATTGTTTTGAAAATTAGTACAATTAATACAAATTTATACATTATATTAATATATATGTATACAGTAGAAGATCTTTATAACGTAATTCTATATAACACACAACTTCTCAGATGTAAACAATGATTTTTGCAGTTAAAAAGCACCTGTATTTTCACATTGTAAAATATTGCTACTTTCTAGATGACTAAATTTGATACATTAGTTCAACTTTATCTTCTAATTTAAGACCTTTTTACTGAAAAAAAAAATGCTATTATTACAATAAACATTTTTGAAAATGTCTAACATAAGGGATGGTTGTGTCAGTTATATTTGGATCATGTTTATAAACTAAATTTAACAATGTCTTATTCAAAAATTTATAATTTGGATAACTCTTGGTAACAAGGAATGCAGTATAAAGATATTCTAATGTATTTTGATATGTTTCAGACATATTTGACAAGGTGAATTTAATGATGTGATCCATATAACGCACAACTGTACGTTTTTCGTTATAAAGATCTACTGTATATATGTGTGTATGAAACTTGCAAGAACTTAATAAAATCTGCGATTTTAACAAAGAAAATATGCAAATCATACATTTTTACACAATGGGCAACAAAGCATGTATTAAAGATATTATTATTTTTTAATTACACCTTTTAACTTTTGTTTTCACGTGCTCGGTAATGCTAATCCTATGGGCAGGTTATTTTTGAATTTCTCGTTTAAATTCAAATATTTTTAATTGATTTTTTTTTTTTGCATAGGATAGCTGAGCTTGATCTCTAATATGGCTACTTTTCACTTTCTCAATTTTGGCTGCAGATTTTTTTAATAAAGATACTTTCACTTTCGAAATCATGCAAAAAAAATCGTTTAAAAATATTCAAATTTAAATGAGAAATTCGAAAAAAACCTGTCCATAAGATTAGCATTACGGAGCGGGTGTTTTCAAGTGAAGGAAGAGTCCCCTTAAGAGTTATCATGTCCACTCACAAACACAAATTATGATTACAATACTTTCCCTACACTTTGTGCTTGGAAAGAGAAAAGAAAGAAAAAAATATTTACTAGCTAACCTCATAATTTTTATTATCAAAGTTAAGATTGAGTATAATTTGTAATAAAATGCATATACAAACACAGAGCCTCCCACAAGTCTTTTCACATTTCAAAAAATCTGGTCTGTCAAGTCATATCTTGGAGAAAAACAACTTAAAACCCGATTTTAGTGGTTGACTGGTAGATGTACAATTTTGTTTTCCTGCTGCCAATCCTCCATGTTTTTATTCTTTTGGATGAAGGAAAACACAATGATAAACCTACCAATCAACCACTACAATTGGGTCCAGGGTGTCTACAGAAACTGTAAAAGAAAGTTCCCTGATTTTTCCATGATTTCCCTGAGTATCTTTATCAGACTTCCCTGATTTCCATTATTAACGATACACATACGGCATTTTTTTATGTATGTTGCTTCCTGGTATAATACACTTATCCAGCTTGTTAATATCTCATTTGGGAGAAAAAACAAGAGAAAAATATGAAAACTGCTTAATATTCATAAAGTACTGGTTGACAGTTTTATAAATCCAAACTCAAAATTTAGTCCAACAACTTCACATATTGTCCAATGGGTATAGGGTGACCTGAAAATTTCCTCATTTTTTGAAAAATATTCAATTCTAAGACTTATCAACATCTGATGGGATAGCTAATTGGATTAAGCTGACCACCCGGTCAGGTTGTGCTAATGTATCATTTAAAATTTAAAACAAGTTGGAAATTATTCATCAAATGTGGCAAATGAGGTGCATTCAGGGACGTAGCTACAGGGGGGGTGTGGGGGGGTGCGACACCCCCCCACTTCGGTAAACTCATATACATTCGGTAATTTCACTTTCGTTCAAAAACTGCCTCCTTCGGCTCTGATTTTTTTTTCTTTTTTTTTTTTTTTAAGAATTTTTAAAAACATATTACAAAATTTATTACAAAACAGAAAACAATGTCAAAACGTATTTAAAATTATTAAACATTTTCTAATTAGAAACTTCCTTTCTCTTTGCTCCTTTGGTGTAAGAAGGGGAGGGGTCCATGATACAATGATACAGTATCCCTTTAGAAGATTAAATATACCTTCTTCCTATTTCTATGCAGTATCCCTGTAAGCTAGGGGTAGAGAATATCTTCCCATCTTCCCTTCATTCAAGAAAGGAATCTGGAGAAAAAGGCCTTGAGGGTAAATGCGTACACTCCTTGACCAATGCAAATGAAATTAGAAGGCCAGACTTCTTGTTCGTTAAAATTCGTTTTGCTGGACTCTGAAAGCTATGGGGGGTGGATATTTCGCGGGTTTTTCGGGGAACAGGATGTCGCCAGATGTTTACTGTTGTATTGTCTGTTTTTCAAAGCAAAAAATAAGAGAGAACCGGGAATTTTTTCTTATCAAAAATTAAAACGGTGTAATAAAATTACATCAGCTACTAAGGATGAACCGAATAGTGATTATGACCGAATACCGAATATTTGGCCTACAGGCGAACCGGATACCGAATATTCGACTAGGCGAGTAGTAACTATTCGGCCAAATACCAAATATTCGGTTGGTCAAATATTTTAAAATTTTATTAATTAAAAAAGTTTCATATTTCATGGCTTCTTCTGGTGAATTAAACCAAGTAAATATATATATTTTTTAATTCTAAACAAACAACTCAGCAAAAATAACTTTTCTACCGAATATTCGGCCTACAGGCGAACCGTATACCGAATATTCGGCTAGCCGAATTGACTGTTAGGCCGAATACCGAATATTCGGCCAGCCGAGTAGTATCTATTCGGCCAAATAGCCGAAACTAGCCTTTTTTGCGCCCGGGGCAAACATGAATTTTGGCGCCCCCGCTCTTTCTTCCTCAAAGTATATTTACAAAGAGAATTTTACTAATTTTCTAATGGCCGACTTATTTTAAAATTAAAAATATGTAATACTGAACTACGTAAATTGAATGTGACGTTTGTTGCAATTATGGTTCGTTTACATAAAAGAATTCGCATGTATTACCGGCTATTTGCAGCGTTTGCTTATACAGTAGAGTTCCGATTATCGGAGTCCCGCTTAACCGAGTTTCCGCTTTAACCGAGTTATTTTCTTCTGATGGACTGATGGCTTTCATTATTATGAAACAGTCATTATAAATGAACTGTTAGGTGAAGATGAAAGAGCAGCCGTAAAAAGTTTGAACTCTGATTTTCTGGTCTGAATGGGGGGGAAAAAAGGACATATTTTTTTTTGAAAAAAAAAAAAAAAAAAAATGGCCATTTTTGTTTTCATTCAGACCAGAAAATCAGAGTTCAAACTTTTTACGGCTGCTCTTTCACCTTCACCTAACACTTCATTTATAATGACTGTTTCATAATAATGAAAGCCATCAGTCCATCAGAAGAAAATGATCGATTCCAAAGGTATAATCCTTCATTTGACGCCCCTTTGTTCTGGCGCCCGGGGCACATGCCCCCTCTGCCCCCCCCCCCCCCCCCCCCCCTAGTTTCTGCCCTGCAAATACCAAGTACTCGGCTGGTCGAATATTTTTATATTTCAAAGATTAAAGACATTAAGATGTTAAATTTTAAAATAATTTTACATAATATTTAATGTAGAAACTTACATCTTGATAAACAAGAACGTTTTACAAGTAAACTTTATACGTGAAAAAAATCTGCTTTGAGGTATTTAAGAAGAGAAGTTTAAAATTTTATTAATTAAAAAATTTTGATATTTCATAGCTTCTTCTGGTGAATTAAACCTAGTGAATATATTTTTTTTTAATTCTAAAACAAACGACTCAGCAAAAATAACTTTTCTACTGTCTTTGATTTAGCAGGGAAGTTTTTAAATGCATCTTAGATCAGTGTTTCGAATGGGCGATTATTCTTAGAAATTGTAAACATACACATTGTTCCTAAAAAAATTGTAACAAACTTTCAACAGAGATAACGTGGTCAAGACAAAAAATTTTTGAACAAGAAACAACACCTCACTCCATTTATTCCATCAAAATTACAGTATATTCAGTCAAAAATTTTGGGTGTGCATGTGCAAGTACAAGCCGAAACTGAATTTTCGTTCACAGCTTTATCAGTAAATGAAGATATTTTTGCAAGATTTGTTTCATATTAATTTAGTTCGTATTAAATGTGATGATATCATTGAAAATGACTGAATTTTGGTCTGTGACACAGTATAAATACTATAAATTGCATTCTGAATAAAGGAATGTCTACCTCATAGTTGTTTAAATATGAAAAGTGGCAATTTCCAGCACTTCTCATCATGATATTATATTTGACAGAAATCAAAGCAAGTTTGTTAAACATATAGCTGTGATATCTTCGTTAGGGTTAACAAATGAAAATCCAAGTTTGACCTCGAATGAGATGAGATACACTTTATTTATAACTGAATAAGTGGATTGCGATTGTGGTTTTTTCTGAGCAAAATTTGTCTTTCTAGATGTGTATTATCAACCCTGAAAGTTTTTCTGTTTTGATTAGAAGCTCCCTTTTTTTGTGAAAAAGTAAGAAACAGATTATTTACTAGAAAAGGTTCAGGAACTTGCAATTTTACATTGTTAATTCCTATGAAAATCCCCATTAATGGTTAGTTTTCTTAAGTAATACTTTACAAAAAGCAAATAATGTAAAAACATTCTCTTAATATGATTAACTCTTAAATATGATTCTGTTTCTAATTATTATGAATATCTTTATAAGTTGACAGTTAAAAACTGAAATTGTGTAAGATTTTTAAAACTGTTTTTTAAGTATTTGGTTTGGCCGAATATCTTGATATTCGGCCTAACCGAATATTCGGTAACATAACCGAAAAGGCCGATTACAGAATAGACACCGAATATTCGGTGCATCCCTATTAGCTACTATATGCAATGGTATATTGTATCTTCGAAAAATTAAAAGTTTCTTGAAAAAATTATTTTTAAAAAATGCGGGAAAAAAATCCTTAAGGGTGTTTTCAAATTAAAACAGCTACTTTCTGAGACATTTCTGAATTCATTTTTGTTCGGAAATTGGCAGGTGTTGCTATTCAGAAACTATGTAGTCAAAAGACGTTTTCCATTTTTTGGTAAACGCAGAAGATTTTTCAGAAAATATTGTCAAAGTTGGCGTTTTGAACCGAATTTCGGACACGGCAGCTCAAGAAAGGCAAAAACTTGTCGTCAAGTGACCACAATCGTTTATAACGCGATAAGTAATTTTATCAAAAAATGTAAAACTAGTTTCCATTGTATTCCGCTTCAACAGTCAGGCCTGCCAATATGCTTAAAAATGAGACAGAAAATTTTGCGTTGTTCAGTAGGAAACTCGAGAACCGCTTTAAAGAAAAATAATAATAAGATAGAGAACTATAATATAATGGATTTTTTTCCTTTGTAACTTAATATAAACCGACGATATGTTTTAAGATCTGGATCTGTTCTTGTCACGGGGTAGTGGAGGGTATACGTAGATATACGCCATACACCCTCTCTCTGGATTTTTTTAAGAAGCTCCGCATACCTTCTGCTTCTCAAATAAAACATTAGCGTATACTGTATCCATGAATGTTCATAACTTTAGCCTATACCCTTTGTTTTTTTTACGACTGCAACACTGGTCTTTGTCATTCAGTTCGAAAAGATATTTTTTATTTATGTTTTTAAACTTGTTTTAAAATCATCAGTTGTATTGATATATAAAGACAAGTGCATTGGTGATATGCATTAATCTTTCTTCTAATTGGCGTTTTGAGACATACAATTACTTTCTGCTGCAAAAACTGAAATCAATTTTTTTCTTTGTTTTCTGAAATGAAGAGATCTCAAAGTTAATTTAAATTAATTAAAAAAATCCTTTGATTTGAACCAGGCTAATTCATGTAACAAATCAAAGCTACACCTCAACAAAAAAATGCAAGCAAAGTAATTTTGTAGAAAATAAAATAATTTTCCACACTGTCTACCCCCTCTCCCCTTCCCCTTCTCTATCGAAAAAAAAAATCTTTTTGTGTTCAACACTCTTTTTCTTATTATTGCAAATTAAAATAACAATATTTAATTTTTTTATACTTATGCTCAATTGCTCAACATGATATTTGTCTATTTCAATACTGAATACTTTCTATTTCTATGTTACGAGTTCCAGCTTAAAAATTCAACAGAAAAAATATCCTACAAATAAAGTGCAGCTTTGATTAGCCACATTTTGTGGTTTTTTAAAAACTATTTAAAGCTGTTCTGAAATCGTAACATGCATTTTTTTTTACACTTTCGTGAAGAAATTTTCATTTTTAAATGCACGAAATTTGCAGATATCCTTTCTTATTCGTAAAGGAATTAGCGTTTCTTTTTTTTTCTATAAAGGTAACTGGTCTTTCAGAAAATGGTGCCAAATTTGAAGTTTGATACAGATTTTATTAAAACGTGGCAATCGGCGAAAGATCATTATGAGGTAGCAATTGATTATAACTTAATATGTAGTAATACATTTATCAGAAAATTTAAAAGTGCTATTTGATTTCAAAGCACTTCATGCCTCATGCCTGCTGATTACATGCTTCTGGATAAAATGTCTGCTTAAATGTGTCAGAAAATTTAACATTCTTGAGAGGAGTAAAAATATTTTTTTAAGAACAAGTGTTTTTTTTTTGTTTTTGTTTTTATAAACGTGGCATTTAATACGAAGTTAGAAAACTGTTTAGTTATTTCAAATCTGAATCCGTGCACGGGTGTATTTGATAATTTTGATCATATGTGACAGAAAAATGCACAATATAAGAATAGGAAGGTTTGAATTTTTTTTTCTTTTTTTTTCTTTCTCTTTTTTTTTATAAATTCTATATATTCTATAAATCTAATAAAACGTTCTGTAAAAAAGTTCCAAGTAAAAAAATTCTTCTGTCTGGCTTTATGCAACATTGTCTACCAAATGTTTCCGTCGTCCTCTGAAGTTTGTTTTGGTCCTTTGATCTGCTTTGGGGGGCAGACAGTTGAAATTTTCTCATTGAAGTAATCTGCAACAATTATCCTTATTCTAATTACCAGAGAAAATAAAAACTACTAATCAACCAATTCTCTCATATATTTTTATTTAATTTTTATTAATTTTCTTATTTTTCCTTACGCTTTTACTTGGATAAATAATTATGGAAAAAGAGAAATAAATAAAAGAAAATAAAAAATAAAATCCAAATCCTCCTATTCTTATATTCTGCATTTTTCTGTCACATATGATCAAAATTATCAAATATACCATACACGGATTAGATTTGAAATAACTAAACAATTTTCTAACTTCGAATTAAATGCCACGTTTATGAAGAAAAAACACTTGTTCTTAAAAAGTATATTTACTCCTCTCAGCAATGTTAAATTTTCTGACACATTTAAGTAGACATTTTTTTAATCCAGAAGCATGAAATCTGCAAGCATGCTGAGGCATGAAGTGCTTTGAAATCAAATAGCCTTTTTACATTTTCTGATAAAGGTATTACATACAAAATTATAATCAATTTCTACCTCATAATGATCTTTTGCCGATTGTCACGTTTTAAAAAAGTCCTTCCGGCCAGTGCCGGGAGGAAGAGGTAGCTTTCATAATCCTTATTTTAAAAAAGCCAACTTATATCATGCAAACACACGAAGCTCAATTTAGTGGAAACCGAATATAGGAGATTCAATTACTAATTTTTATCAATATAATGAATGAGAATTTCGCGAAATTAGTCAGCTTTATCCAAGCTGCTTTTCTTTAAAGTAACTTATATTTGGCTGCCAAATTCGGCAATTTCTTAAAGTGCCTGTCATTTCAAGACAACATGGTGGATGAGGCTAAGCAGTGAACTTGGTCGAGACCTTAGTAATTGCTGTGCACATGCTCACTCACATCGGAATCGGTTAATATATAGGAGTGCTGTCGCATGCAAAAAATCAGATTTTTCAAAATGTCACCCACAATAGAAATTGAAACTGCTATATCTGAGCCATTTTTTAAGGTAAAGACAAACAAAAAATGCTCCTGAATCATTATATCAAGATCAAATACTTAAGAAAGAAACCTTTTTCAATTTCTAATTTTTTTGCACCTCACTTTAAATATATATATATATTTTAATTTAATGACCGCCATTTTGAAACAAAATGGCTGATGAATCTGGCCAGTGACAAATACAAGATCGTTTCAAAATGTTAGCCATGCTAGAAATTCAAAGGGCTATAAATCAACCATTTTTTAAGATATCAACAAAAGAACAAATTTTCGGAAACAAAAACTGCTCCGGAATCTTTGTATCAAGGCCAAACACATAAAAAAAATCTTTTTCATTTTCCAATTTTTTAATACCTCATTTTGAATTTTAATCTTTTAAATTTAATTTTTTTTTTAAATGGCAACCCTTTTTAAACAAGATGGCGAATGAAGCTGGCCAACGAACTCGGTCGAGACATTGGTATGTACTATGTACAGACCAAGTTACATCCAAATAGGTTCATAAATACGCCTGTTATCGCGTGACAAAAATCAGGTCGTTTTAAAATGTCAGCCACAAGAGAAATTCAAAATGCTATTACTCAGCCATTTTTTTTTTAGATATAGACGAAAGAAAAACTGTTCCGGAATCTTTGTATTAAGGTCAAACACATACAAAAAAAATCTTTTTCATTTTCCAATTTTTTGGTATCTCATTTAAATTTTTTTATTTCTTTAAATGGCCGCCATTTAGAAACAAGATGGCGGATGAAGCTGGCCAACGAACTCGGTCGAGATATTTGTATGTACTATGTACACACCAAGGTACATCCAAGTCGGTTCATAAATACGCCTGTTATTACGTGAGAAAAATCAGGACGTTTCAAAATGTCAGCCACGCTAGAAATTCAAAATGCTATAACTCAGCCATTTCTTAAGATATAGACGAAACAAAAACTGCTCCCGAATCTTTTTATCAAGGTCAAATACATAAGAAGAAAATATTTTTTCAATTTTCAATTTTTGGTACCACATTTCAAATTTAAATTTTTCTTAAAAATTTAAATGGCCGCCATTTTTAAACAAGATGGCTGGTGAAGCTGGACAACGAACCCGGTCGAGACATTGGTATGTACTATGTATAAACGAAGTTACAACCAAATCGGTTCATAAATACGTTTTTTATCGCGTGACAAAATTCAGGACGTTTCAAAATGTCAGCCACGCTAGAAATTCAAAATGCTATAACTCAGCCATTTTTTAAGATATAGACGAAACAAAAACTGCTCCGAAATCTTTGTATAAAGATCAAATACATAAGAAAAGAATATTTTTCCATTTTCAATTTTTTGGTACCACATTTCAAATTTAAAATTTTTAAAATTTTTTTAAATGGCCGCCATTTTGAAACAAAATGGCGGATGAAGCTGGCCAACGAACTCGGTCGAGAGATTGGTATGTACTATATACACACCGAATTACATCCAAATCGGTTCATAAATACGCCTTTTATCGCGTGACAAAATTCAGGACGTTTCAAAATGTCAGCCACGCTAGAAATTCAAAATGCTATAACTCAGCCATTTTTTAAGATATAGACGAAACAAAAACTGCTCCGGAATCTTTGTATAAAGGTCAAATACATAAGAAAAAAATATTTTTCCATTTTTAATTTTTTGGTACCACATTTCAAGTTTTAAATTTTTTTAAAAATTTTAAATGGCCGTCATTTTGAAACAAAATGGCGGATGAAGCTGGCCAACGAACTCGGTCGAGACATTGGTATGTACTATGTACACACCGAATTACATCGAAATCGGTTCATAATTACGGGAGTTACAGTGTGACATAGGTCAGATGTATATATATATATATATATATATATATATATATATATATATATATATATATATATAAATTTTGAACGGAGGGTGGTTTCGGGGTCTGGGGGTCATGATCGATGAAAATATACTAAAATTTTTTGAAATCGCTTTCCTCCGAACGGCTGCAATAGGTAGCTTTTTTGTAAAGAAAGCTACCTAAAAATCTGTTACAAACATCAGCTTTGGCACCATTTTGGCAAAACATAAATTAGGCTTTACCAGGCCTAATTAATGTTTTCTGTACCGAGCCGGGACTGGTTTCATTCTTCCAATTCTTCACGAGCCAAAATTTTCAGTCCCGTTTTTCACCCAACCCGAATGAAAATCATTGTCTCAGCGTGGCCTGTAGCAAAATACAGCAAAATTAAAATATAGTGATACGTGTGAAAAAGAATGACGGAATCCTGTTTTAAACTGATAAATGTGTTGATCCATGCAAAATTAATATAATAGTATGTGAGAAAAGAATATATACAGTGAAACCTCGTTAACGCGAACACTCAAGGGGAAACTTTTTTTGTTCGTGTTATCCGAACTTAAATGCATTACATACAACTTCGACGAGACAATCGGAAACAGTTCGTGCTAAAAGTAATTCGCGTTAAGCGTGTTCGTGTTAACGAGGTTTGACAGTAATACATTTACACCTATTTAAAAGGGAACTTGTCTATAATGCATTTTTTTACTTTACTGTGCGATTCCGTCTTAGAAGATTTTACTATATTGCATTTTTTAGATTTTTTAAGTCTCCAATACATGGAATATGGATTAACAAAATTAATGATAATCGAAACATTTCCATATAACAAATAGAGATTTATTTAAAATAAACGGTCAAGTGCGAGTATTACTCGCGCACAGAGGGTTCCGCAGAATAAATATATGAATTTGTAATTGTATTATATAAAAAAAAAAAAAAAACCGTTGCTAAAATAATACTTTGTAAAAAATTATACAATATAGTGTTGGGTATAACAGTATATATTAGAAAAGTGCAAATGGATCTATCATGAAAATTCAAAGAGATATGGAACCTAAATAATATCAAATATAGCTTTTCTGTATAACTCATTTTTTAATATTATCCTAATCTGTTTATGATGAACTTAATTCAGTACTGACAATAAGAGCAGTGCATATTTAAACTTCATTTAGCATTTCATAAAACTAAATTCAGCCTAGAAATAACCTTTATTTCTACAGTGTAGCTAAAACAAAACCTTTGTTCAAAGTTTAAATTTGGCATTGTGCTAAGCGCGCCTCGAAAGGAGGTCGCAAAGTTGCAACGCCGCCTTGGTCAGTGCCGCGTTTTTCCAGATAGGTTTTTAATTAACTTTTAAAGTCACTCGAGGCGTATTGAGAGATACACTCAATGCAAACTAGTCGCGAATCCCACAGTATTTATGTGATTCAATTAAACTAATTAAACCTTTCGAGGAAGGTGACCTTAAAAAACGGACACCTAATTTTAATTCCAAAACAGACAAACGGCACCAAGAATATTTAATTAAAAATTTCCTTTTATCATGTACTTGAAAATAAGCAAGTTTGTATTTTCTAATAAATTCGTTTATAAATTCTGGTGTCAGTCCATTATTTCATAAGTTTATATACAGAATTACTCCGCGCCGGAAAGGGCGCGGCGACAGGGCGAAAGGGCGCGGGTCCTGCGACAAGCGGTCGCAGGACTCTTAAAGCTTCAGAATTTTAGAAATTTTAATTTTTTTAGATGTTAAACTCCTATCTTTTCTGAACATTTTGATATACTTGTTTCCTTGAAATTCCCATTAGAACAGAAGTTGTGGCTTTTAGAATTATACTCGCACAATAGCTGAAGCAGCGTTTCCGAAACTTTGAAGAAATTTTTCTCCAAATGTCGTTTTTTGGGCATAAGGCGCAGGATACCTCAAAAACTTCTGAATATTTTTTCATGAAATTATCAAAACATATATTTCATGTTAGTCTGTATAAACTGAACCGAAAAATTCCTTTTTATTTTCAAAAAAATATTTTTTAGGTGATTTGGGCTGTTTTGTAGGCTGTTGAAATTTTCAAAATTTTGTATTAGCTAAATGTAACATTGCATTAAAAATATAAAAATGCTTTAAATACAAATTTATTTAAGTTCAGAGTAATTATAACAATATGAAGTATATGTAAGCACTAAAATTTTCATTCTAGTTGCAATATTTATTTTGTAACCCTGCAAACTGTTATGCCAATTTTCTGTTCGGCAAATGTCTAACAGTTTCGAACCCTCTATAAATACTGATTCTGCATCTTGCAATTTTTTAAATACATGAAATGAAAGAACATACTTATATCTTTCATCCCAATTAAAATTGTGTTTTAAAATGATATACATTTTAAGACATTAAATGTTGAATTTTTTTTTTTTTTTTTTTCCAATTTTTAGAGTCCCGAGACCCCTGAAGTTTGTATGTTTTTAACAATTTGACATTTATTGCTTTTATACTGTTACTGGACATTACATCACACATATATACCATTAAAAGTTGTTAACTAGGCATAGAGTACGCCGCTCCTGTCATTGTGTATGTCCAAACTGGCCGTATCTTTAAGGGATAATATCTCAGCTAATTACCGATGATTTTTTTCGAAATTCATTATCAACAATGCTTTTTTACTTCTGCTACGATAGGTACATCCAGCGATGCTCAACAATTTTTCTGAATGCCCATAAATCGAAATTTGAGTGTAACAGAAAAATGCAATTTTCTCAAAAACTATGTGACCTATGGTGATCGCTATAATTTTCCGGCAAGGTTTAAATTAACGTCTACTACCTCCAATTTTTTCATAATTTTAGTTTCAGTAGATTCGGAATTAGATGGGGGGGGGGGATATATTTTTGCTCTACATTTTCGACAATATCTTTGAAAATATAATACCTAAAATTAAAAGGAATGTATTTTTGAGTTCAGCGTTACGAAAGCTTTCCCACGATACCCCACACGATATGCAAAGAAAAGATATTTTTTTTCAAGTACCATACCATTTCAAGCCCCTCTACCAGGGCCGAAACTGGCCTTTATTGCACCCGGAGCAAACATGGATTTTGGCGCCCCCCCCCCCCTTCTTCCGCAAAATATATTTACAAAGAGAATTTTACTAATTTTCTAATAGCCGATTTATTTTAAATTTTAAAATATCTAATCGTAAAATATGTAATACTGAACTACGTAATATACAATGGCGGATCCAAGGGAGAGGTCACGGAGGTCATGACTCCCCTCTGAACACCAACAAAAATATTCTAAAGATCATTTTTAAAATGAAATATACAGTAGAGCCCCGATTATCCGAGTCCCGCTTTCACCAAGTTATTTTCTTCTAATGGAGTGATGGCTTCCATTATTATGAAACAGCCATTATAAATGAAAGATTAGATGAAGCTGAAAGAGCAGCCGTAAAAAGTTAGAACTCTGATTTTCTGGTCAGAATGGGGGAAAAAAATGGATCCATCAGAAGAAAATGATCCATTCCAAAGGTATAAATCCTTCATTTGGCGCTTCTTCGTTCTGGTGCTCGGGACACATGCCCCCTCTCCCCCCCCCCCTTAGTTTCGGCCCTGCTACATTTTTACTAAATATATTTATGAATGTTTATTAATCTGAAAATATGTGGGTCAATGGTCTTTATTACTTCCCCGAATTTGAACTTTCCACGTTCCATAGTTTACGAGTAAAATGGCTGTGATTGACAGACAGACAGACACGGGAGTGAACTTATAATGGTTCTGTTTCTACTTTTTAAGCACGGAACCCTAAAAAAATAAATATCGCAGCCTACGGCATTTCTATAAAAATAAAGATTACAAAAGAAAAAAGAAAGAAAGAAAGAAATTGAAAAGCTGAGATTAAGTATTTTTGATCAGAATTCCTCGTACAGACAAATTTTTAACCAAATCGACGTAAAAGTCAGTGTTTTGTAAAAATTCATTTGGGCCGTGCCAGGCTCGGGCTTAATTTTTTTCCCGGCCAGGATGGTCTCAGGCTGAACTTTTAGCTGCTATAACACCGGGCCAGGCCAATAATTTTTTTCGACAGGCCTGGCCGAGTTCAAGCCTACCTTTTAGAATGGGCCGGGTCGAATTTTTTCTATGGGTCGGTCTGGCCCGGTCCTGAAAATTTCTATCCGTACAGTCTTCTAACTTAAAATTTAAAAAGAATTGCAAATTTTAAACTTTGAGTTATAAATAAAAAAATAATTTTTTAAATATTTTCTATTGAATTTATTTTTATTGTAATAATAATTAATCAATCTAAACCTGCCATTTTACACCTCACCCCAAATTACTGCTTTTACCTTTGCCCCCTCCCCCCCTCACTGGAGTATCGAGCACGAAAAGCTTAAACCTTAAGTGATTAGGTGGTTTATATATATATATCTATATATAAACGTAGTGAGATGGTGTGTATGCAACCCCAAAGTTTGATTTCTTGTCTTGTGCACTCCACAAAATTTAGCGAATTAAAATAAGAAAATCTCCTGTGAATTTTGCATTATTTACTTGAATAAAAACAACTGAAAAAGTACTGTAAGTGTACATACATATAAATATACGTATCTAAATAACACAAAAAAATTTTCTTCATAATTGAAATTTCTTTGGGTTGGAAAACACCTCACCTGATCAGTTAAGGGTTAAAATCTTTAAAATTACTTTTTTCCTCTGCTTCATTCGTAATTGTGCAATACGATAAATAAATCAGCAGTTATCTACTTCACTCCCTCCATTCATAATTTCTACTACCCTCGCTCCCTCCAGTTTGTAAAATTTTAAATGGTTGAAATTATTTAGTTCTTTGTTAAAATTTTTGGTCTGTTTATTTATATATTGCTGAAATAATAAATAAATGTCTACCCCCCCCCCCCCCCTCGCCCAAAAGAAAATAATGCGAAAAAATACAAAATACAAATAAATAAAAAATACAAAAAAATACAAAATTTACTATGAACATTCGGTAAATTCGATCTCCACACCCCCCCAAGCGAAATGCTCTAGCTACGCCACTGGGTGCATTCGTACCATAACTAGTTTTACAAACATTTTTTTGCACTGCATATTGTACTGAATGTATATTTTAGTGCACTTCATAAGCACATATCAATTTCATTCTTTTCGAAAAGCTGTAACATCATTAAAATGCACTTGAAATAATTTTTTCCCACTGGCCGTAATGTAATGATAAACTTTTAACTGCAATTAACCTATACATCAGATTTTCATAAAATTCGAAATCTCTTGACAAAATTATGCAATAATTATATATTTTAAATTTCAAATGATTCAATTGAGTAGTTTTTTCACTGTTATATGTAGACAGACAGACTGAACGACGACTATAGGTGCTACGTATTTATATAATTACGAACGTACCTAAAAATGGATAAATTGCCTTCAATATAAGTGCTATCTATAGAAAATGAGGACATCTGATCACATTAATTTGCATTAAATATAAGAAAACTCATACCATGTGCATCTTTTTAAAAATATTGGGAAAGGGTAACCAGCATGTGAAAAAATATGGTATATAAAATAGACTAATCCTTTTTGGCAAGATGGAAATGCAAATATTTTCACACACAGACTAATTTCCCTGATTTTCAAGCATTTTTACAAAGTTCTCTGACTTTTCCAGATTGACAGAAATTTGAATTGAAATTTGATTAAGTTGAAACCTCTCTGATTTTTCCCTGATTTCCAGATTTTGTAGGCAACCTGCGGGTCTGCAGGTGGTTTGCACCAAGATATGACTAGAAGGCCAGTTGAATTTAATATGCTGTAAGAACTTTACTAATTACCCCTAAAGACTATTTATTCACAAACTATTATTCGAGAGAAGATTCCTCTGAAAGGATCTTCTAAACTTTCCCACGCTAAATCTCATCGGTCATTTCTGAACAAAGCCATGGTGCCATCAAGACTAGAAATATAAATGGAGAAGACAGTACAATTTCATTCAGGCGCGAGTTGAACATTCCGTGGAATCACAGAGAAAGCAGGAGCTTCAGCCGTCCAGTAAATGAGCGGTGGCAATGGCTAAGGGGAGAAAAGACCATTTCTCCTAGAGCGGCGAGCTTCAGCCTTCGAGAAATAGGCGGTGGCAACGGCTAAGAGGGAAAAAGACTAGTTTTCCCTAGGACCGGGAGTTTCAGCCTTCGAGAGAGGCAAGGTGGCAACGCGGGAGGAAGGAAGAAGGAGTTAGGAAGCGAGAGAGTGACGACGCTGGTGGAGGAGAGGTCTTGCTGGACCTAATGGTGAATGAGCGAAGTGAGGAGATGAGATAGATGATCGTCCGATCAGTCTTCTCTCCGATTGAAGCACTATATCTGTGGAAGCAGCCCGTTGATGGAACTTTTTATCCTGTTATAATGACGAGAACCCAAACAAATATTGTTTAACTTGTAAATATTCATATTTAATCGAGAAATTGTTATAAATAAAGGACTTAGATTTTAGTAACTTACGCTACCATAGACTCTTGTCCAGTGATATCTAAGTCCCTACAATGCAAATCGAGTTCTGTCTAATCCTGGAATTTCAGCTGTCAACTGGATGAGGTGATGGTCAGTCCTCCCGGTAAATAAGTCTTATAAGTGCAAACGATACTCCAATACAACAACAGGCATCTGTCCAGATTTTTATATTTGGGAAAATTCTAGTAATAATTTTGTGAATTTGAAATTATCATTATCAGACCTGCCAACCTTTGAAAATGAGAAATTGTAGCACACAAGATTAAAATTAATCTGGAGGTTGGTTGGTTGGTTTTTCGTGTTTCGCAGCCATCATTTGACATTCGTAAAAGGAATAACGTTTCAGTTTTTCAACAACTCAATGTAGTAATATTTTTCCTCTGAAAATTTTTATACGATTTTTAGAGTTTCCTCTCGTTTCGAAAAGTTTTTTGACATTTGTAACAGGAGGCTGGTTCCAATTTTTCAGCCCAATGCAATAAATTTTGTCGAAATTCACGTTTTTTTTTTTCCGCGATCATTTCAGGATATTCACAATTTTTTTTTTTCAAAAATCGTAATTCACATTTTTCTATCACGATTCTTTGTAGAAATCCGCATTATTTACCACGAACTTTTGACGAAATGTGCATTTTTTACCGCGATCCTTTAACGAATTTTGCATTTTTTACTACGATCCTTTGACGAAATAAGTGTTTTCTTTCCACGATCTTTCGGTGAGATTTTTGTTTTGTTTCTGCGATATTGTAACAAAATTCACGTTTCTATCACGATCCTTTGACGAAATTTATTTTTTTCGCCGACCAATTGACGAAATTAATATTTTTACACGGTCATTTGTCGAAATTAGCAATAGTTTATCGCAACCGATCGGTAAAATTTTAAATATCTTTTCGCGACCAATTAACAAAATTCACTACTCGTTCCTGCGACCTTTTGACGAAATTTGCAATATTTTTCCCTCGATAGTTTCTCGAAATTTGTGATATTTTATGCAATGTTTTCACGAAATTCGCAATTTCTTTCTGAACTCTTAACAAAATTAGCGATTTTATTCAGCAACCAATTGAAGATAATCACTATTTGTTTCTGAGACCTTTGACGAAATATCCGATATTTTTACACGATCATTTGAAGTGATTCATAATTTTTTCTGCGATCGATTCATGAATTAATTTGGAAAATTCCGTAAACGGAAAAAAAATTCGCGGACTTCCAAGAAATTTCAAAATATACTCGCAAAAGGATCATAAGTCTGTGGAAGAATTTACAGGGGAAAATACTGCACAGCAGTTTTCTTGATGCAGGATTTTCCTTTTCTGTGTGCAAATCGTGGGATTTTGCACACTATATCAAACCTTGCCCCTCAAAGAGCCACCTCCCCCCTCCAGAAATTCTTAAAATGGCACCCCTGTTTCTAAGGAAGGGAATTCCTGTATAAATATTTACAGAACACAATTCACTCGTGGCTAATATACATAAGGAGGGTTTTATGTTAAGAAGTTTGTTTTGCAGCTCAGACTCCCGCCCCCCATGAGCATTTTTAATGTCCGAATTTTCGGATTAATGACCAATTTTTTAAAAACTTTTGGAAATGAATACTTTGAAATTTTGGAAATTTCGGAACAGAATCACTCTTGAAAAATATGCTGCGCGGGATAAAAAATTGCAACTAGAAACAAAAAAAAAATGCGTGTGCATATATTTTGCAAAAAATCGTAGTTTAAAACCGATTTTCGTAGCATCGTAGTTTATAGGTCCAAATTGTAGCATCGTAGTTTATAGGTCCAAATTGTAGCATCGTAGTTTATAGGTCCAAATTGTAGCAACTACGATTTTTTCGTAGCAGTTGGCAGGTATGCATTATATTCAGGTTCTTGTTTATACCATTTAAACATATCCTTTATACATATAAAAGCGAGATAATAGGTTCGTTGGTGACTTTAGCTGTTTTGTGACAGGTCAGATTTTAATTTTAAATGATTAAATTTTGTGAAAGGTCCTGTTTTGAGATGAAAAATTTTGTGAAAGTTCTTTTAAAAGACCTAATTTCTTCAAAAACAGATCCCTGAACAATTTGCTAAATTTTTGTTTTTGAAATGCAGATTTATGGGACTTAATTTTGCTTATGACTTCGTCTTAATTACACCTAAAAAATGTTCAGTTGCCATTCACCACGTGGCGACTAAATAAAATAAACAACCTTCCATTTTTTTTTTCAAAAATGTTTTAAAACATGTTCCAACTTTTAAATATAGCAGAGTACCAATTATCAGAATCTGTTGGGACCGAACCTACTTCAGATATGCAAAAGTTAAGATAACTGAACAAATGAAAGCACAATTAAAACTGCGACATTAAAAAAAAAGTGATTGCACCACTGCCGTGAAATACTCAACTTACAACAGGAGTTTCAACTGTCACTATTCCCTTGGTAATAAACACTACTTTGAATGAGAAAAGTTTTGTTTATCTATCTTAAAAAGTTCCTTTTATTTTGATGTTCATGATTATTGAAGTGATATTTCCAGTGCTGTCTTTCTTTAGACCCAATTTCCAGATGATCAATTTCTTGTAATCATTGGTGGATTAAAAAGCATTGATTTGTTTGAATGGTTTCTCCCTGTGAAAGGGACCTGAGGTAGTGGATTAAGCCCCTTTTATACCAACTTTGTGCGTTTGCATTCTCCTAGCCCAGGGTCGGCGAACCTTTTTACATCCGCATGCCAAAATTTTTACAAAAAAAAAATTCAACTGAACATGGAGTGCCGACAACACCCTCCCCGTAACATTCCTGCAAAAAAATAGTGAATTATAAGTTAGTTTAATTCTAATAATAATAAATAATAGTGTCAAAATTATTTATTATTATTAGATTATTATAAATATAGCCAACATATCTGCGAGTAATACCAACATACACATTAAATTAAACAATGTATGACATAGAAAACTCGAACCAAAACATTTTTCACATGAAAAGATTAATTAATCATAGAAATAATTATAGGAAAAATACAATTATAGTTTTCATTTCATTTTACAAATATTTTAGCAATCAAATTATTATTTTTCATAACTTATGAAAAAAGTCATGTTTTATTAGTTTTATTAATGCTTTTGCCATTTAAACAAATTAAAGATCAGTTAACAAATTCTAGCAAAAGTCAAATAAAACCTCATGTGCAGGTCAAAACGCGTCAAATTTGCAGAAATATTATAGCAAAGAACAATTTGATTTGCTAGATTCCTCTCTTTCTATGCGAATCATAGGTGCCATCATAACGAAATCGAGGAAATGGAGAGTTGGGAAGGGTGAAATATTTCTAAGCGGGAAGTTCAGTGATACAAGTACACAAGTGCCTATTATGGAAAACAAAAGCTATTTTCAATGAAGCTCGGGTATTAATAAAAAAAAATAATAAAGAGGTGCAGAATTTTGGGAATTTAACTGAATTTTGATTTAGAACTTCAATCAACGGCGTGCCAAAAATATCTTCTCGCGCGCTAGTTACGGCACGCATGCCATAGGTTCGCCAACCCTGTCCTAGCCATTGGCATTGCTGAAAACTTACTTAAAACTTACTTTGAATTTCTGTGATTCAGTTAGGCCAAAATTTCTGTTTTGAAAAACCGCTGGTAAAAGAATAAAAATTTTGCAAAGGACACTCGTTGCGAAGGGGTTAACAGTTTAGCACACAGAGTGTAAGCAAGAGAATCTTTATTTTTTCATATAATTTCAGTTGTGCTATCATTTTTTTCAAAGAACTTTTAGGTTTCTTACTGTGATAAAGAAAAATATATGTCTTAATCATAAAATTATAAATAAAAGAGGTTTATAGAGGTCTGGATAATCAACAGTCTATGGTAATTTGATCTTTATTTTTTACACTCATCGTTGTCTCCAGGATCTCACATTTTAGATCAATAAATTATTCAGATTTTAAGTGATTTTTTTAGCAAAAATTCTGTTAACTGCATAATCTATATAAGGAATTTCAATTTAACTCAACAGAAATTTAAATGGATACCCCCCCCCCCCTCCAAAAAAAAAGAGGGACTGTTTTGGCAAATCTGATAATGTAAACAGCACCCCGATAAGTCAATGTTATTATTATTTAATATTTGATACATAAATAAACTTGACATATACTGTATTAGTGTACAATTTTAAATGACAACCTAAATTGTAGCCAGTAAGAATAAATTTTTAATCATAAGTTAAAAGTGTTGAAATATGTTGAAAATGAAAATATTTTCAGAATAAAGCAACAACCAAATTAAAAGTAGCATTTTTTAAAAATCACTAAGGGGCTCTACCCTCTACGAGCTATGCTTGCCTTGCCAACCCCATTCAGACATTGCAAACTCACACAAGCACACTAATTTGATCGGCTTAAAAAAAAAAAATTTCGGAAGAATGAATTATAATTAAAAAACAGTGGCGATCTCCCTGTTAACGGGTTGTTTTCATCTTTAATTAAATCAGATAAGTTAAACATGTGAAAATAAGCTAATATAAAATGAATTAAGTAAACAGAGTCTTTGTCTCCTGGTATTTTTTAACAAAGCTATAAAGTTTTTTAAAATAAGACATTTTAAATGTATATCATTTTAAATCTGACGTATTTTTCATCAAAGTTTTCTTTCTCTTTTTATATTCAAGTGAAAATATTTTTGTTGTTAGAAAGGAAATATTATTTGTGCTGTCTTAGAATTCTCATCATAGTTTAAAAAAAATTATCTCACAATATGAAATAAATGTCTCACACAAATATATTTTTTAATTTAAACTGTTTGGTAATATTATTATTTGGCAATTTTAAATATGACATAATTTCTTCCATTCAAGACTTAACACATATTAATGGCTTTATTATTTTACAATTTTCTTTCTCTTTTAAAATTCACGTGTAAATATAGTTTTGACGCAATTATCAATATTTTCCTGCTTTTTATATGTAATCATTTAATTCCATTTTAAAGTTTTTTTCTGTTTATAATAGTCATGTGTAAACAATTTTTTAATTTGAAGGAAATATTATTCTTTGTGCTGTTTTTAAATTTCACAACAATTTAAAATAATACCTTTTTCTAAAAACTGTAAAAAATCTTTCTCAAAATGCTGAATATTTGAATTTAAAGTGGAAATAAAACTGCAAAAAATGAGTCAAATTCAAAAAATAAATGCAGTTTGCACACCAGGAACTTGTATAAAATGATCTAAAAATGATTAAATTCCCATGTATAGTGTTTGCTCCTATAAAATTTTATTAATAGAATGATTTTGATAAACTTTAAAATTAAATATCTCTTAAAATAATTCTTCGATGTGAAAACTTTCTGCATCAGCGTGTTTATCAAACATTTCTCTATAATACCACCGATTTTCATATTTTCGTATGCAGTAGTTTTCTTAATATTAACGAAGAATGAACTCCAGTCACAAAAAGTTTAAAACCAGCGGTGGTGACAGTGTTAGTTACTTTTTTTAGAATAGAGAGATTTTTGCAATGAAAACAGATGATATCGCTCACCCGCGAGAAAAGTGACACATCTCGCAAAAATTCATTTTGCGTTTTATTCCACTAATAGGTCTGTCATAGGTTTGTCTTGCTACACAAACAGTTTCATAAGTGTAGTTATACGGGAAATCCCTTTCTTACGCTATATGTTCGTTTGTGACCACAGTAGAGGGGTGGATTGCGTGGGGAGGTAAAATTACCCAACCCTCCAAACATCATTTTACGTCTTCATTCTTAAGTGTTTTATGCTTTTATGCTCGTTTTTATTCCTGCATGCAGTGCTAAGGGCTGCAATTTCACCTTAAAGTAAAATTATGCAAATTTTCTTTTACCTTTCCTGTGAAATTTACTTTTGTCGAGATGTGTCACTTTTCTTGCGGGTGAGTGATATATATATAATGATAGAAGTAGGGCAGAACTAAAAAAAAATATTTTATTTTTACTTATATATTTTTTATTTTATTTACTTGTATATTACATTTATATTTCTGATTATATAAAATATGTTCGCCTAAATGAGAAGCAAATGAATCAGATTGAAAATATCCGAAACATACTCACTTGAAAAAGATGTGGTTGAATCTATTTGGGAAGATTTGTCATCCCCAGCAATCTTTTTTATTCGAACTACACATATAACTGTAAGAGTCCCTTCTGGCACAAAAATACTGCTCATTTCTTGTAATTTCGCATTACTTGTGTATCTTATTGTTAAACTCATATCACCTTCTGATGTGAAACATCGATTGGCAGAGTGACTCTTAATTTTCTTTCCACTTCGAGTTATAATGTGGAACTTGCAAAATAAATCATGCGATGGAATGTGAGAAATCAATCTTACAATCGCTAATTCCACAAATCCTCGTGATAATTGTTTATGACCATAAGGAAACATCCGGAGTTCCCAAGTGGCATTTGCAAAAGCAAATGGTGGACTATGGATATTGTAGCCCACTAAGTTAGGGAGAAATAAGGCATTTGGAATCTTCCATGTGATCTCTTTTGAATCAAATGACTCGTATAACAAGTCACCAATCTGCAGCTTCTCTGAAGTTGCATTCAGCTTGAGACTTGACAGCCTAAAATTATACAAAAAAGAATAAATACTAAAATAATGGAAGTGTTATATTAGGTTGAGCAAAAGGTTCTGGGAAATTTTTAATCTAATAATTACCAGAATTTGTATCGTATATAGGAGTACTAGTGGTATATCTATAGGAGTTCATGAATTTCGGCTCCAAAATGCCTATTGAACAGTTTGATTTGCGTATGTTGATCCGGCATTATTGGAGAAAAGGTCTAACGATTCTGAAAGCCGTCGATGAGATTAATGAGGGTGAATTTGCTTGTACGGTGACAAACATCGTACTTCCAGCAATCCAGAATCTGGCAGAATGATGGCAGAAAGTCATGGTTATGATGGTCTCTACTTTGAAGAATAGTCCTTGTTGCTTTTGTTGTTAATTTGCACATAACAATGCAATTTTCTATAATTTCACAGAACTTTTTGCTCAACCTAGTACTTCTGAATTTAGCTTCAGTATAATTATAATTCATTCAAGATAGAAGAGTGTTGACATGAACATATAGCATTTCCCAATTTACAATAGGGACTTTCAGTTTTAATGTAGTGATTTCACAAAAACAGAAAAAAATGGGGTAAGGGAGGAATTACTATTATTTTAATTACTTTTGCATTACAGTAGAACCCCACTAATCCAAACTAATTGGTGTGGCGATAATTAAAGATCGTTTAAGTGGTTTACTACAAATTGCGAAATTCCTTTAATAAATACTATTGATCGTTAAAGAAGTGATAAAAAACTGGAGAATTCTTACTTGAAATGTAGACAGTGAAGAGGCAATTTGATGGAAGCAAATATCCTTTATTTCGGACGTTAGTTGAATAGAAGGTTATGAAAATTCTTGCTTTTGGTCACCATTTTAAATAAAAGGACTGAATCTTTTAAGAAGAGAAAAATAACAGCCAACATGGAATAAATCCAGGGGATTCCTTTTAATAAGAGCAGCACAACTTTAAAGGATTAAACTTTAAGAAAGAACATATCCACATAACTAAAATATGACCCATAGTACAGCAAACTTATTCGGCCAAAAAGCGGCACGGCATTGAACGGCCGGCGAGCCGGAGCTCCTATAACTACGTTAAAAGACTACATCTTTTTCAGACAACATCAAACCAAATTCTGAATTAAAAATTAACGAGTTTTTGTATTTAAATGATGAATACGGGGTTGACAAAGTAACTAAAAGGCAGACTTTAAATTGATTAGCTAAATTAACATTTACGAGAATGCTGGACAGATAATTACACCTGTTTATTTTCTATTTAATTTACATCCAAAATTGTTAATTGGTCCAAATCATCCAAGCAACCTCATAGTAAATTGGTATATAATTTTATATACCTTAGATAAATTCAAATAACATAAGTGATCGTAATTACATAATTCTAGTAGAAGAGCAACGCGAAGCATTAATAAAATTAAATTATAATCCGCGTCAAAATGTAATTATTAAATTTAAATAATTACGAATAAAATTAAGAGTTTGCGTTGTGAATTATTTAGACGAACTCTTCCACTTATGAATTAAACTAAAATTTAAGCTGTAAAAATAAATTGACACACCTTAAACATTATCAATTAAATAATTACAGAAACTTTTTAAAACTTGATTAAATATTTTATTTACATTGAACACAACTATATACAGAAATACATAATATTATTTCAAAAAAAAGAAAGCAACACTTTTGTTTGCTTCTCATTATTTTATGTATATTTAATCTTTAAAAAAAAGACAATATTTTCATTTACTCTTATTATTATATATTTTTCTTTTTGCTAAAAGAATAATTCTCTTTCATTTTTAAATTACCTTAATTATATTTAATTATTGGTTTTGTCGGATCTCAGATTACTCTCTACCATAAAATATCAGAAAAGGATATTTATAATTTTTCATATGATTTTAAGTGGTAAAAGAAAAAGTTTAAGGTAGTACCTTTTTTTCATATACGGGATGGTGGCCTTTATTCATCAAATTCAGAGTTGTCGCGTTGCTTAGGATCATATCCATATGTCATCAGGAATTCGCTTCGTATCAGAGCGGCGATATCGGGATGGCAGGATGCACAGCTACGGACCTCTGTAGAACAATCCACTTTATTTTAACATCAGGAAGACACCCTCAATTAGGCTTGCTTAGGCTCACTCCGATATGTCCATCTCGCCTGGGCATTACTAGGGCTTTTGGGATTCATTGCACGGGCTTTTAGGAGAGCTCCTGCGTCCTCGACATCTTTTTTCAGACTCCCTTTTTCAAACCCTATTCTTCTGGCACACCAACTCCTGCAGTGGGTGGAACTATTTGTCTAGTCTACTCTTATTGGATGTGAGAAGATTTTGCATTATCCTTCGATAGGCCTATTAGCTAACAGTCTGCAAATGGCCCCTTACATATACTTTAATATTATTATCTGCCTTAAAGTTTGGGTGGTCTGAAAAGCCATAAATTTATCCCAACACTTTTATTAAGGCCATAAATTTGTTCCAACATTTTTATTATTTTACGATTTCTAATTATACACCACTTTCCATTGGCTTGTCATAAAACGACACCATGGCGTCTGGCTATTGTTGTTATCTGAGATCCGAACTCTATTCAACATTATACATTCATTTTACAATACAACAATTTTTTAAAAATATATATTTAATATTTAAAATCAACTTAATAATTTTTGTATGAACTTACACTCTTATTTTACTTAAATATATAAACATTATAATTTTACACTCATAATTATATTTTATAAAAAAATATTTATACAAACAGAAATAACAAATTACGCAATTTTACTTTGATTTAACCAACATGGTGCGGGAACATATCATTGTTATATGTTGCCCAGCATCTCTCCCGGTGGTCAGAGAAAAAAAAAATAAAAACTGATTGCTGGTTTTATTTTTTTTTTGTAAAGCATAAATGAATGTACGTGTCCATATGACTGTGTATCTACACAGTTTTTGAGCTAAGACTGTAAAGTTCAATTATCAATGGTTCTGGTATATTTTATAAGAAGTTCTTCTATTTTTCATAACAGAAAGTTCAACACATGATAGCATAGTTGTCTGTTGACATTCACATTTATAGAAGACCTCTGTACTGAAAATCTGACGTCTTTCTCGAAGCCTTTTTTCTTTACCACACACATGTTTAATAATTTTGTAACTTTACAGTTTAAGTGCCCAAAATACATTCAAAGCTATAATTTTGTATGAAACTAATATGCCGAAATAAACCTAATTACAAGAAAAATAATGGCATACACATTTGACATATTATTTCATCACATATAACCTTATGACACAGTGTTTCATTTAAAACACATTTTATACTGAATAAAAGTAAATACAATGCTTGTCGTATGACATGTTATTTTTCACATAATTAATCTGATGTATTCAAATTATAATCAGAAAAATATTGTATACAAACTGGTTACATTATTTTATTTATTTATTTGTTACTTCTAACATGTATGATATGTCAAAATATACAAGCTATCTCATCTCCTTTAATATATCATTACGTAATGCTCTCCAACTTTACCCGAGAGAATCAAAAAAGAAGAAGGAGAAGAGAATAAAACCAGTTTTTGACCGTCCCCGATCCTCCCGAAACGAGGGGTTGGTCAAGCTACTAATCACTTTCTGCGAGGTGATTTGTGCTGTGACAAAATTTTACGACTTCCAAAAGTATGTATTTAAAACCATTTCATGCTTGTAATTACCTTATTAATTAGTATAATTTCTTGATATACTTTCTTCTTAACTAACTGTGCATGCCTGTATGTAATTTTTAACATAATCTATGCATAAACAGTGTATGTATTTGTATCATATCTAATGTAAACCTTCTGTTTTTTTTTATTATTTTGTAGGGGAAAATGGCGATTCTAGCATTTGAATTCTCCTGCCTCATACTGCAACTGAAGCGAGCGTGGCTTTTTATGCTGTCAGGTTCAAATCTAAACCAAATTGCCTTTCAGGATTTAAGAAAAAAATGCATATAATTTTCTTTACCTGATTACATTGTATATTTTTAGACCTTTCTAACAAACACAAATTTTGATTCATGATATTGTTTACTATTAAAATGTAAACAACACGGAAATATGACTTCTACAGCCTCTCAAAATGCAAAATATGCATTACGCTGACCTTAAAAATGCACCTTCATTTAATACTATTAAATAGTGTTGTCGGATAATGCCATTCACGAAGAAGAGAACAATTTTTTTGTCTTTAATTATTATTTATTTAGCCAACAATTCTATCTTAAAAGATTGTTAATTTTTTATATTTATTTATTTACTAAATGAAATAAAAATTTATTTATTCAAAAATTTATTTATCATTAACATTCCGTATGTGAATTCTACTGTCTAAACTTTAATGATATGTTTAAAAAATAAAAGATAATAAATTATTATTATTAATCAAACATTAATAATTATTATTTAATTATAAAAAAAAATGTAATTAATACCCTTGTATAATTTTAAAAAATCCAAAAGCAAATGATAATTACTACGTAAAATCGTATGTAGTAACCCATGAGTACTCGGCCGAACCAAAGAATTTCTGCCAGCAGAAAAGAATCTTTGTATACTCATAAATATCTACACCCAATTGTTACAGATTAAGTTTTTAAAATAATTACTGTATGTACTAGAAAAAAATTAAGTAAATAAATTTATTAAGCCATACTACCTATTTTAATAAAAAATAAGGCCAATATATATAAATATATTTATTTATGTATTTTGTTTTCTTATGTTAAATTGGCCAAATTATATAAAAAAAATTTTATGAACTCACACACTCACATTTATCAATACTATGTATATTTATATGTGTTTAATTTAGAATTGCATTTAATTCTAAGGGAAAGTAAAGAGAGAAAAAAAAAAAATGCTTAAATTCTAAAATAACATAAATTTATAAAATATTTTATTTAAAAAAAAAAAAAATCTAATTTCTAGCTGATTTCAGCAAGATGTCATTTAATATTTATATTAAATAATTTTGCTTATACATTTTATTAATTATTAAATTTGCATATTTTTATATATACAATAAAAATATAATAGTCTTACATAAAATTTTACACTATAACAATGTTATTAATTAATTTAACTTGGATTTAAGCCTACTTTAATTCTAATTGAATACCGTTAATAAAAGTAAATTAGCTTATCAAGTTAAATGTAATATAAACTATGTTTGTCTAATGTTAATTTTGCTGAAAATTCCATAAATTTTAACTGTAAATGCTAATTGCTATACCTTTTGTTATTTATTTTGAAAACAACACGAACTTATATTGTTTTTTATTATTTTTTTATTAAATCTAGGAACTATACACTGAGCTAGACACTCCATAAATGTGTAAAACCTAAAAAATTAAAAGTTTTACTAAATAAAACTCAAAATGCTGCTTTTTACAATATAATATTACTAATTTTATTGTTTGAGCATAACATCTAGTAATTATACCATACTTAATTTTTTCTTCGATTCCTTTTTCAGCCAAGAATCCTGAAATTTATAACTAAGTGATGACCTTGATTTACCTTGATGAATTGATAAATTTTCTACAAAAATTTTGTTGGTGTTGGTGCATACCCAGCCGTAGGCCAAAATTGCACCCTATACAGAAAGCCTTTGGTGAGAAAATTTTAATTTTACTTCAATTATTTATTTGTGTTTACTATAATTTTGTGTGCAATCATATTGAAATAACTTGCCTTGTCCATTGTTATACATATATATGTTTTTTAAAAACCAATATGCTACACCAAAAATCCTTTTTTTATTTATTTATTTTTTTTTTTTTTTATAACACTAATGTAAAAAATCCACAAAACGTACCACGCAAAGCAGATTTTTGTTTACTTTTAAATTCTACGAATGAAAGACTTTTAATAAACTTTATATTTTAAACTTAAACCATACTCACATTAGCACCTTTGTGCTCGTATAGTTGTACTATTTATGGAACAACTCCTACGGTGAGATAACTTCAAAACTTAGTAATAATAACTCATAAAAAACAAGCTACCAGCATTTATTTTCTTTCTTACTTGAATCTACAAAAATATAAGAAGTTGCCACAGAATACATCAAAACTTGTCCCTTTTTTCTTTTTTAACCAGCGACAATAACATGTGAACGCGCAAAAACAAAATAATAAATGTCATTTCAAGTCAATTGTTTTTTCTTTACATTTTTCATCTCTGATCGCGTGATTTTGAACAAAAATAAATAATGTCGATCCCGTAACATCCTCCCACCTTCTGATTACCTTGTATCAGTGTTGATTTCAGGGGGTGGCCCGGGGGGGAATGTCCCCCCCGGGATTAAAAAATGTCCCCCCCGGAGGAAATTTTTGACTTTCTCCTTATTTTTCCTAGTGGTGATATTTTCCTTCGAATCCTTTCGAAAAACCTGTTAAGATGGAATCGCAAGGTACCGTTAAAAAATGCTATCTTAAACTAGATATACTTGCATAGCATTTTTGTCGTCAATTACAAGGAAATATTCCTTCTAAGTTTATTATTCCGTTATAGAAAGGTTCAGTTTTTACGACATATAACAGCTTTGTATATAAGTCTTACAAGCTATTCGAAAAATCGAACAAGTTAAAAAAAATTACGAAATTAATGTTTATTCTGTTTATTAATATTTAACCTTTCAGCTAACTTTTTGCACAATAGGTGCGTGTCATATTTTTGTGTACAATAGCAGTTACAAGATTTAAAAAAAAAAAAAAAAAAAAAGAAGAAGAAACAAATTACATAATTATTAATTAGCATACCGCTAATACTTGCATAATATTTATTTAAAGAATACCGATAGTAAAACTTAAATTTTAATTTTGGCGTCATATATGAGATTAAACTGTAAAAAATTGTTGTTAAATAATTCCAATTTTTTTTTTTTTTTTTTTTTTTTTTTTTTTTTTTGTAAAATTATAAAATAACTGGTATAAATTTATTTCATTAACATTTTCAAAAAAATTAAATTCGGTAAAGTCTGGGAAACAGAACCTGTCTATATAGGAATGCGGAATCCTCTCTTAAACGAAAAAAAATACGGTTCCAGCAAAAGCAGTACACTGCGTGATACTTTCTAAGACAGAAATGTGTCTGTAACGGAATTTTTCTTCCACCTCTTTCAATTTTATATTTGCGGCTTTTAATGTACTACAATTGTTTTCATTGGGACCATAAAAGTTTTCTGGTTAGGAGAAGATTCCATTACTGACAGGTGTGATGTCGAATCACATATTTTTGGCTTACTTACTCTAATTGCATCAATTATTAAATTATTTAGATATTTTAATTAGACTCTCAATTTCTCTAAAATGTATTTAAATTGTACCATAAAATATATTTTTTCGCTTAATATCCATTATTCAATCTTAACAATAAACATAATAATTCATTGAATGTATCATATCACGATAATAATTTATCTAAATAAGCTTTTCCTATCCAGTGAAATATTATTCATTATATTTTTGAGGTTATAGTATTAATTTCATGTATCATAAATAAAACTTTTTCTGTTACAAAGTACTAGCCCATAAAATAAATATTATTACTTCCTTATTGTGAAATTCTAAATTTGTGCGTTTCTTAATTGAAATATGATATATTGTTATTATTCCGTTCACTCATAAAATATCTTGAAAGTTAATCCTTTCAGTAATAATCCATTTGTTTATCCCGTATTACATAAATAATTGCTTTATCTAAATGTAATGTTTTCTTGGAAAAACCAAATTCATTTATTGAATGATAAATTGATTATGCTGTCAAAAACATTATTACAATGGAGTTTGAGTGGGTATGGACAACTGAATTAAAGGCACAGAAATGTTTTCATACTTGATAGTTTAAAAAAGATTTAGTTACTGAAAATGTCTAAATATTTCTATGCAAATTTTATAAATTACATCCGGTATTTACTTGTTCGCTAACATAAAATATTTTATTTTTCTTATTTTATTGTAGAATGCTAGGGAAATTTCATTTTCAAAGACTACCAATAAGCAATTAGGTGACGCTAGTTCTAGACGACACTGTGTCTGGTTAATCTATTGCGCTTTTCTGTCTTGATTGTTACAGATAAAAATCACAGCTTAAATTGAATATTGGATAGGAATTATTTTTGATATTGAATTATGTCAAAACAGTCGAAATTATTTTCTTTTATCCAAATTAAAAAAAGAAGACGTAGTGAAGAACCTTTAGTACAGTCATCTGTTGAAAATCCAAATAATAATTCTCAACTAATTTTGAATGAAAGTGAAACCTGTAATGTGATAGTTCCACCCGCGATACCTTCGTGTAGTACTGTTAGTGGACAACCTCAACCGGAAGATAAAAATGTTGGACGCAAGTTCAAATAGCAAAAACAGTGGGAAACTAAATATGAATGGCTGTATTTTGATCGAACTCGTGGTGGTGCATTTTGCAAGCTGTGTGAAAAGCATTTAAAAAATGATGTAGAGGTATTCCAAAAAACAAGTGGAGTATTCATATCAGTGCCCTACACAAATTTTAGGAAAGCAACTGACAGTACAGGAAAACTTGAAAAACACTCAAAATCAGACAAACATTGTAAATCTGTTTTTATGGAAAATGAAAGATTACAGAATTTAAATGCTCCTATACATACACAAATAATCCAATACAGCGAAGACAAAAGGGATAAAAATAGACAAGTTTTATCTTCTTTAATTAGAAGTGTGTATTTTTTAGCTAAAGAGGTGATACCCCACACTACAAAATATGAATCCTTAGTTCAAAGAATTTTAATGAGAGAAAATGAAACTCTTCGCGACTGGGTTAAATCTCAAAGTGAAAGATCGACTTACATAAGTAAATCAACTGCTTCTGAAATATTAAGCTCAATAGGCACAATCTTAGACAGAGCAGATGACAAAATACTTAATGGTAAATATTATTCTATAATGGGAGATGAATCGACGAACATAAACAATCAAAGTGAATTATCACTAATCGTGCGGCACGTCGTCCATGATCCAGTTTGCAAAGTAAGAGAAAGATTTTTGTGCATAATATACTAAAAAGAACTGATGCTGAATCAATATTTTTAGCTATAGATGATGCTTTAAAAAAACGAAATATGTCATATGATAAATTGCTTTCATGTTCTTTTGATGGTGCAGCGAACTTCAGCGGTAGTATAACTGGTGTTTGTGCTCGTATTTCAGAAGCTAAACAATGCGAAGTGCCTTACATTCAATGCAGATCCCGTATTCTATCATTAGCTGTCACTAATTCAAAAAACAAGACGATAATGATTAAACGATTTTTTCACACAGTTAAAGATATTTATAAACTTTTTCATAGTTCTCCTAAGAGAGGAAAAATTTTGCACGAAATACAGAAAGCTTTAGAAGAACCCGTTCAAATCATACCTGAGGCAACGGATATACGCTGGCTTGGCAATTACCGTACTGTTCATGCTGTATTTTTATCCTTTAAATCGATTATGATTGCATGAGAACACATACACAAGGATGGTGCTGATTTAGCAAGTTTAGCTGGTGGTATTCTCTTGGAAATGATTAATATTAGTTTTATAATCAGTTTAGTCGTTATGGATGAAACACTTAATGCTGTATAGAATTTAAGCAAAATTCTTCAAAAGAAAACTCAGCATTTCATTTCTTCCTCAACTTGTTTCTGGGACAGTTGATCACTTGCAAGAAATTGCCAACTTTTGTGATAGTGACAATGATAATAACGAATTGCACATTAAAATTAAAGGTCTCGAGAGTGATGTATCAGAAATTAAGAGCATAAATTTTAATGACCCGAAAAAAAATTGCTTAAAAAGTGCAAAAACTTTTATAGAAAAAATGATTCATCAAATTAAAGAAAGATTTAATGATAAAGCACTGCGCTTAATAGAACTATGTGCATTTTTTCGAAGCTTTGGAGAATTTGTAAAAGTAAATGAAAATCAGTGTAAGGAGCTGTGCCATCTTTTTGGAATTCAGGAAGAGGATGCAGCAGTGGCAGATCTCCATTCTTTTTAGTACGTTGCACACTGTAATTTAGATGATACCAGTTCAGATGTCGCTTCTTTCATTTTAAAAGCTGATATTGGATACGAAGTTTTGAAAAAACTTGCCGAGTGTGTATTGTGTGTACCAATTTCAACAGCGAGTGTAGAAAGGTCATTTAGCACAATGAATAGAATTATGAAAAAACTTAGAAATCGCATGGGGCAGGATACTTTACAATCGTGTATTAAAGTATCTATCGAAGGTGATGAGGAGCCAACAGATGAATTCATCGATGCAGTGATCACACATTATGCATCTTCGAAACCAAGACGCATTCGCTTAAGTTTAAAGGTGAGCAATTACAAATTTAATACTGAACTTATGCGATTTATCAAAAACAATGCTTTATAAGAAATAAAGACTAGTTTTATAAGGTAGATTTGATGGTTTTACATATAGAATATTATAATTACTATTTAGTACTTTACAGTAACTGAATGTTATACACATTATATGGTATTATTTATTTAAATTGCTATTAATATTTTATAAAATTAAAGTATTTAAAAAAAGAGTGAAATCTCTATTTCTTTAGTGGACATGATTGTTACGGAAGATTTGTTTTTATTAATATTAAGAAGTTATACTTAAACATAGACGCAGATAGAAGTATACAAATGGGGGTTCAATTTTAAATTTTGAAATGTTACATAACTTTTATCTTTCATAAGTTTGAAAATATTGCGAACGTTACAAAATAATTAAAAAATTAAGAGAAAAAAATATATAAATTTCATCTACAGAAAAAAGTTTTAACATAGTAGGGCGTCGCCCAACCATATTCTCCCCCCACGAAAAAAGGGAGAAAAATCTCCCTATTCCATTTAATACTGTTCGCGTCTATGTCTGAAAGCATTATTATTAAATAATAAGTAAATATCAAACAATAAAAATTTGTTATTGTACTATTAAGTATGTAAACTTTGTTATTGTTGTAATGAAGTTTTATAATTTAATTGTGATATATTGCCATTTTTCGGTGCTGTTTCATGAATAACTGTATATTAATAGAAATATTTCAGTGGTAAATTGTAGCAATGTTGATTCAAAACTTTTATGAAATGAGATATTCAAATCCTGTATGGTAAGTTAAACTGTAAGATATAATGAGATTAAATGAAAAACAAATGACCATAACTTATATAAGTTATATTTAGGAGTGACAGTAACCTAAGAATGCCACAGTTATTTTTTATCTTTTCAATAATGGTTTGGGCACAAAAAAGTACAAGAATATCTTAAATTAAATAGAATTTTTAAAAAGTTTTTTAAATTTTCAATTTGAAATTAAAAAATAGAAACTTATATATAGCATGATCTATGGAAACAGAAGATTTTCAAAATCCCGACTGGAGAGATACTTGTTAAGACGGAAACTTTTTCTGATCGTCGGCAATTTAGCAGGTTTTAGTATATTAATGAAATCAGAGAAAATTTCATGTTGGAATACTAGTGTCCCCCCCAGGGATCAAAATTTCCCCCCCGGAGGTAACAGTCTGGATTCAACACTGCCTTGTATAATCAGAACTAATTTTAAACGTAGAGAAATTGACAAAGTCACTTGCTATAAATTCATTCTTTCAGGAATTTTCAGTATCCTTCCAGCCCTGCTGTGTCTAGGAGATTCCTTGCTTGAGGATACATCCAAAATTGTAGCTTTGTTAAGTATTTTCACTGGATTGTGAGAAATCTTTGGTTTCGGACAGTCAGTAGACGAAGCTATCTCTAGTGGATATATTCTTTGTATAGGTCGTAAAAGCTCATGTTGTGATGTTTGAACTCTTACGAGTCGAACTTTCTTGTCTCTACCAGGTATAAGTTCTGTAATTCGACCTAAAGGCCAATCAGTTCTCTTTTTATTATCAGATCCGATCAATACAACATCCCCTACAGCTATAATTTGCTCTTGGTGTTTGTTCCTTGCTCTTTCAATTAATGCACCTAAATATTCGGACCTGAAGCGATCCTTCAATTCTTTTTGTAATGACTGCCGATACTTCAATCTCTTGCTTAATGATTTTTGTTCCACAACATCCAGGTCTGAAAGATTGCATTCTTCTATACTCTGCAGAAACATAGATGGGGAGATAGGTTTCACAGTTGCGTCTTCCGAAAGGTATGTTAGCGGTCTTGCATTTATTACACTTTCCACATCTGTCAAAATTGTGTTCATTTCTTCATAAGTGAGGTAAGCATGACCTAATACTCTTTTGAGAAGATCTTTCATTATTCTGATAAGCCTTTCCCAAAAGCCACCCCACCACGCTGCGGTTGGTGGATTAAATTTCCAATCAATAGCATTAACAGAACTGTATTTTTCTATTCGTGACCAATCTAGGCTTTTCAATAAATTAGCTGATCCAGTGAAGTTTGTGCCGTTGTCAGAATAAATGACAGCGCACCTTCCTCTCCGTGCTACGAATCGTCTGAGTCCCATCAAAAATGCCTCAGTCGAAGCAGCGGTCACTAGCTCTAAATGCACTGCTCTGTATATTGCGCAGGAAAATATCAATATCCAAGATTTCTCAATTTTCTTCAAGTATAACGGACCCGCCATGTCTACACCTGTGATCTGAAATACGTTAGCATCCTTTATTCCATTTTCCGGTAGAGGCGCACTGTCTCTCCATAAACTCTTCCCACTGAAGCGTTTGCAGACAACACACTGTGCTAACACTTGTTTTACATTTCTACGACCATTAAGTATCCAGTATTTTTCTCTCAATAAATTAAGTAGAATCTGTAATCCAGCGTGACAATGTTTTACATGTACATGATATATGAGTCGTTTTACAACTTCATGTTTTGCTGGCAGGACTATAGGTTTCAGAAAATCTTCATTGTCTTTCCTGTACGTTATTTTAGTCTCCAGTCGAATTATATCTTGTTCATCTTTCCATGTTTGTAAAGTTCTCAATCTGTTATCATTCTCGGGAAAAAACGCTTCTTTCTGAATCATACGTAGAGTCTTTAATTCAGCTTCTTTAAATTCAGATGACGTCAGGTCTCCTCCTCTTTTCACTTCGGTACTTCTGCAGTTATGCCTAAAACGTAATATCCATGCGACCATCCGTATGATTTTTACATAACTCGAGAAATATCTGTAATACCAACCATCTTGTTTAACATCAGAATTCGTTATCATGGAAACTGACTTTATTCGTTCCTTCCGAATTTCATCTTCGTCATAGTCTTGATCACTAGAGTTCGTATATTTTTCAAACTCTGCTGAATCTCTCAACCAAGCTGGACCCTCCCACCATCTCCTGGCAGCTAGCTGTCTCGCTTTACATCCACGAGTTGGCAAATCTGCAGGATTTTTATCACTTGGCACATAGATCCATGATGAAGGACTGCTTAATCTTCTGATCTCTAGAACTCGATTTCGCACAAATACTGACCAATTGACATCTCTGGATATCCAAGCGAGTACTGTAGATGAATCACTCCAATAATATCTCTTCATCTTTTCCCAACCGAGGGCATCTACGATAGTTTGCGCCAAACGAGTTCCCATAGTTGCCGCCAATAATTCCATTCTTGGTATTGTGACGTTCTTCAAAGGTGCAACTCTTGATTTGGCTGCTATAAAAACTAACTCGACTTGGTTTCCAATTTCTATTCTAAGGAATATAACTGTTGCGTAAGCATCTTTACTTCCATCTACAAATGTGTGAAGTGCACACGCTTCTATGTTTCCTGGAGTCATTTTCATGTATCTTGGGATCTCTATATCCTTCAAAACTGTTAGCTCTTGAAACCATAGTAAAAATTCTTTACGTAACTCACCAGTTATCTCTTCATCCCATTTAAAACCTAATTTCCAGGCTTTTTGAAACATTATTTTCGGACAAATCATGACTGGCGACGTAAAACCAAAGGGATCAAATATTTTATGCACAGCTGACAACATACTGCATTTGGTGATCTTTTCTGTGTCAAAATCTTGTAGCCAACTTAGGTTGATTTTCAACATGTCGGATTCCTTATTCCAAACAAGTCCTAAGACGTTAGTTTCATTCGTGTTTGGCGTTTCTTGGCGATCACCTGTGTACTCCCACTGTCTTAGATCAAAACTGCCTTTCGCCATGAGCATCCTCGCATCTTCGATGAAATGTTTCAATTCTTCGCTATTTACACTGGTTACGACATTATCCACATAAAAACTGTGCAACAATCTATCTTTAAAACTTTCAGAGAAATCTGGAGCCCTTTGAATGTGATATTCAATGACAGATGAAAGAAGAAATGGACTGCATTTCACACCGAATACTACTCGGGTATGCCTGAATGTCATTAATTTCTTTTCCTTTAAGTCCTTCCACCACAAAAAACGTAGGAAATTTCTATCTTTCTCACAAATGCTGATCTGTAAAAAAGCTTTCCTAATATCTGCAATTACACCAAGTTTTCTTTCTCGAAAGCGTAGAAGAACATCTGGAATGAGCTCGATCAAGTTGTGTCCACATTGTAGGCATTGATTCAGAGATGGATAATTTGCTAATCTTGCTGACGCATCAAATACAGGACGGATCGGGGTCGTAGTACTACTCTCTTTTATGACTGGATGATGCGGCAAGTAATTGCCATAAGATTTCGTTTCGTAAGAAGGAACTTCCTCTATAATACCTTCGTTAATCCAATCATTAAAAACATTCTCGTATTGTTGAAACATGTTCTTGGCGATTAACTTTGAGGTGATGCCTTCCAAACGTTTCATCGCCAACTTAAAGTTATTTGGCAGTGTTGTTATGTCATCAGCCCAAGGAAGACAAATCTCATACCGATTTTCATCGTTTATTTTTACTGTTTCGAAGAAATGCTCCTTAGTTTGGCGATCTATCTCTTCTCTTGACTTCTTCTCTATGGGATCTGTAATTCCGATTAAGTCAAGTCTCCATAGGTTTGAGATATCCGCTTCTTTTACAAACATTGATGTTACTGTCATCGCCAAGTTTTCGGATGAATATGGCTTTTCACATGGTGCTTTTCCCATTAATGTCCATCCGAGATATGTTTCCACTGCAACTAAACCAGAAGACAATATTTTTCTTTTACCAGTTAACATTTTCCCCATAACATCAGCTCCAATTAAAACTTCTATACTACCACAACATTGACTCACATCACTTAACATGATGCCACTTTCCTTTAATTCTTGTAACCATGGCCCCTGTGTAACGGGTTGAATATCTCCGCATATGCTAACTTGATCTCGTACTTCGAAATTACACCTGAATTCTTCGCTCAAATCTCTAACTCTTATTTTGTAACAGTTGTGTTGGCATTCTTGAGTAGTAATGTCGCCAAACAGAGAATGTATTATCTTTTCTTGCCGAATAGGCTTGTAATTCATTTCTTCCGCCACACTTTTTAATATATACGATTTCTGTGATGCTGAATCTAACAATAAACGAACAATCTTCTGTTTACTTTCAGAAACTAGCTTCACCTTCAAGGTCTGCAAGAACACTTTGGCGCTCTTCTTACTAATATTTGTCATATTCACTTCATCTCTTTTAGACTTCTCCTCAGCTCCCTCTTGAGTATCTTTACCGGATGACTTACGTTGATCGCATAGTAATGGCACATGCCGCTTATTACAAATAATACATTTCACCATCGCTCGGCATCTTTTAGCGGTATGTTCTGGTACTAAACATATGAAGCAGCATCTTTTCTCCTTGGCGATTTTTTGTATTTCCGCTAAGTTTAATTTTCTCGCAGAAAAGCATTCCGAACTTGCATGTCTTCCCTGGCAAAAAATGCAGACTCCTTTTTTCTCTGTTACGGAAGAGGTAGTCAACAGACCTGCCGCTGTCAAAGTTTTACCGGTTTTATGTTCAAAATTATGGTGATTCCTTTTTGCGACATACTTACGGTCTTCACTTTTAGCTAATCCAAAACCAGCTACGGCGAGTGACACCCTTTCTTCACCTTCTACTTCAGTTCGCAAAAACTGCATCAGACTATTTAATCTGTCCTGGGCCTCAGTTTTCTCAGACGATATGTTCGTGCGATTCCACGCTTTTAGAAATTCTGCTGGAAAACAGGACTCAACTAATGGATATAAAATTGATGCACATTTGTCAGTTGTGACACCTAATGTATCTAAGGCTCGTAAATATAATTCCAATTTATCATATAACGATGTCAACGAGAATTTTCCCTTCGTTTGTACTGATATTATTAATTTGAGTAGTTCTCTCACGTAGACTTCTACCAATATATCTTCTCTACCAAAACGGATTTTTAAACTCTCAATTGCCTTGGCGTAATTAGTGCCACTTGGCGGGAAACTCTCTACCACTTCTCTTGCTCGGGAGCCGGCAACTGTTGCTTGTACCAAGTACTGAAATTTATCTTCTGGTGCTATTTCTGTATCTTCATCAATTTGTCTAAATTGACACCAAAACGGTAACCAGTCTATTATTTCACCGCCAAACTTTCTGAATTCTAATTTGGGCAGCGTAAACTTTCTTCTCATTGCATAACTATCGTTAATTGGATTAAGAGCTCCACCTTGGCTGTTTACTGCTGACTGAAGTTTCGCCAATTCTAACTCGTGCGCCAATTTTAACTTTTCGCCTTCAATCTTTGCTTGTAATTCCATATTCAATGCTTCATCTTTTTCCTTTGACTGTCTCTCTAATTTTTCCTTTTCCTTTCTTTCTGAAACGGCATTTTCTAAAACGCTCTGTACAATTTCAGGATCATCTTTATATGCCTTACAATTCAAAATTAAATCTTTAAGTGCCACAAGTGAAGCCGTTGCTGCTATTTCACCTAATTGCTCGGCTACGAAGATCAAATCTTCCTTTTTAAAACCTTTAACCAACTTAAACATCATGGAAAATCTTTATTTCATTTAATTTTTTTTTTTTATTAACACCTTTTAAACTATGTGTGATAGATAACCTTGTTTAAACTCAGGTCCTGTACCGGCGGACGCCACTAATGTAAAAAATCCACAAAACGTACCACGCAAAGCAGATTTTTGTTTACTTTTAAATTCTACGAATGAAAGACTTTTAATAAACTTTATATTTTTAACTTAAACCATACTCACATTAGCACCTTTGTGCTCGTATAGTTGTACTATTTATGGAACAACTCCTACGGTGAGATAACTTCAAAACTTAGTAATAATAACTCATAAAAAACAAGCTACCAGCATTTATTTTCTTTCTTACTTGAATCTACAAAAATATAAGAAGTTGCCACAGAATACATCAAAACTTGTCCCTTTTTTCTTTTTTAACCAGCGACAATAACATGTGAACGCGCAAAAACAAAATAATAAATGTCATTTCAAGTCAATTGTTTTTTCTTTACATTTTTCATCTCTGATCGCGTGATTTTGAACAAAAATAAATAATGTCGATCCCGTAACACTTTTGTTCATAAAACTTATCCCTGCTGTCTAAATTCTAGACTTTAGCATATAAGTTGTAATTGAACTACCGGAATAAATCTTAGCACTTTTTGTATATTTTATTATATTTAGGCTTATAGCTGACCGCTATCCTAATATAGAGTGCACTAATAATTTATTCCTTGTCAACCATATATTTATATAAGAAAAAAATATATATATGAGTATGTTATAAAGCTGTTCTAACTACCCTGAACCTAATAGCTTACACCTACTCATTTTAAAGAGTAATTCTGAAATTCTGTCATCTAAATTGTAAGGCTATTAGCAAAGGCTACCCTTATAGAAGACAGAAAAATTCTCTTTTTTTTTTTTTTTTTTTTTTTTGAAAATTACTCCAACATTATTCACTATTAAATTAATTAAGTTTTAATGTTATTTGGCTTTGTTAAGATTTTATATTTTCTAATTCATATTCGAAAAGAAAAAAAAAATATATAACTTTTGCCTGGAGAGAAATATTTCACTGCTCCAGTGAAGTTTTGTGAAGCACATTACATAATTTTATAAGTATGTTTTCGGGTGCACCCTGCACATTTGCTCAATATTGTAACCCTGAGGCAAATTGGCGTTCCCATGTTCCTATCCTTTCTTATTATTATTTTGAATTTTAAAAAGGCAAGTTATTAATTTTTTTTCAATTTTTTTACCTAAAAGAGAAAAATTTATTTTTAAATTTTGAAAATTTTGAAATTTGATTAATTATGTATTTTGATTTATTTTTAATACCAATTCATATCCCATGGATAATATTGGGGAGGGGGGAAAGGGTAATGATCTTGTATAACATCCCCGTATAAGTTTGTATATGGTGTATAACCATATAACGACATATTTTTATCATAATAATCTGTTTGATACTTTAAATATGGGTCTACATTCTCAGAATATTTATTATTTTTTTTATAATACTTTTTAGTAAGTTTGTCACCCTTTTGACTCGTATTTTTGTTCAATTTAAACCAACAATTTTCAGTTAAGTGCAATTTTCTCTGACAAATGCCACATTTATTTTTGTAATTTTTATCACCCTTAATTTTTTTCTGCGACCCCTGTAAATTCGTAATTTCCGCCTCTGTATGACCTGTTGCATATTTCGGAGCGTACAGCTGATCCATATGTCGTTTGATCGGCTCTATTGATTTATCTGGAACATATTGTAATAAATAATTAAAGTTTCTAAACTTTTTAGTAACTTCGTAGGGTCCTTGAAATTTTGGCTCTAATGCGCCTGGTTTTCCAATACATTTTAAATATACTGTTTGACCCAAATTTAAATCCTTTACTTTTTCGTATGCCTCTTCATCTATATATTCTTGCATTATTTTCTCCTGGTTTGCAAGGGATTGAATTTTGATTTCCTTCATATGCTGTATTCTGCTTTTAACATAAGAGTGGGTATATATTTCCTTGGAAGGAATATGGGCTGTGAAGGGATTTTTTATTTCCCTTGCGAAAAATAGCAGTGAGGGACTATATCCCGTAGCGCGGTGTTTCGAGGAATTATACGCTAGTTTAAAAAAATCCAGTCTTATGTCCCATTCCGTAGTGCGTTTCGACATAGCTACAATTGATGTTTTTAATATTTTATTGGTAACTTCACAAAGTCCATTTCCTTGCGCACGGTATACACTCACAAATTTCCTTTGTATGTTTAAAGATTCCAAATATTCTTTCATAATTTCGCTTCATAAAAATTTTGCGTTATCAAAGATAATTTCTTTACACATCCCATAATTTGCAAAATATTTATTTAGTACATTTAATATAGTCTGTGACTCTACATTTCATAGGGGAACAGCTTCCAGGAATCTCGATGTCGAATCAATTATAATTAAAATGTATCTGTTTTTCCTTAACGTGAGGTTTAAAGGTCCAATGACGTCAGCATGCAGGACTGTACCGACTTCGTGGTCTTTCACCATTTTTTTAACAGGGACTTTTATTGTCGTGTGTTGTTTAGATGTGAGGCACTGCACACAATTTGCACAATAATGTTTAATATCTTTGTACATTCCGTGCCAAAAAAGCCTTGTTTTCACATTATCATAAGTTTTTTGAAATCCGAAATGCGCTTTATGAGCTTCTTCTATGGCTGCAATTTTTAATGAATCCGGGGTAATTAAAAGCTCCTTTTTATCTGAACCAGGTTTCAAAATTAATAATTTATTTTGATTTAAAGCAAATCTCTTCGTGCTTCTATTATTTTTGTCTTTTTCGATTTTATTTATTATAATTTTTAATTTTTCGTCTGCGTATTGCTCCGATTTAATATTTTCGTCTGTAAGTGCTATGTTACTTGCAAACAAATTATTTTGGAGTTCTCTGTCTGTTGTAAGATTATCTAAATTCCTGCTCAAATAGTCTGCTGGATTGTTAATTCCTTCGACGAATTCAAAGTCGAAATTAAAGTCTTGTAAATCTGCTACCCATCTGTTTATAATTTCCGATTTATCTTGTAAATGTAAATGCTGAGTTAGTGCTTTCAAATCAGTTAACACAGTAAATCTTCTACCTGAAAGCATATATTTAAAATGCATAATTGCTTCATGCACTGCTAATAACTCAAATTTAATACTCGGATAATTTTTTTCCGGTTCTCTAAGTTTTCTCCCGAAAAATTCAACAGGTAGCAAATGACCATCCTTTTCTTGAGCTAGAACACCTGAAATTGCAACTTTGCTCCCATCCGTGAATAAGAAAAATTCCTTGTTAAAATCGGGGGGTCTGAGTGTTGGTTTTTGTACAATTTCTTCCTGAATTATCAGAAAAGCTTTTTCTGCTTCTGGACTCCACTTGAATTTAACTTTATCTTTAGTCAGCTCTATTAAAGGGTTAACTTTGTCTGAATAGTTGGGTATTAGCGTCCGAAAATAATTCGCTAAGCCCAATAAAGATCTGACCTCCTTTTTCGATTTTGGTCTGACTAAATTTTTCACTTTTTCAATATTCTTTTGTGATGGAGAATATCCCATTTGATTCACCCTAAATCCTAGGAATTCTATTTCTGCTTTGCAAATTTGCATTTTTGAAGGTTCGATTGTCATGTTGTGATTTATTAATACCTGTAGAACTTCTTCTAAGGTTTTCGTCATCTCTGCTATTGTGTTTGCAGATATCAACACATCATCAATGTAGTATGATACTTTGCTTTTGTCAAAATGTCCCAGAATTTTATCGATTACTTCTGCAAAAATTGCACTAGAATTTCGTGTGCCAAAAGCTAAACGAAGCGGCATATGTTTTCCAAATTCCATAATAAAAGCTAATTTTTTGCAATCTTCTGGTTTTAAATTTATTTGGAAAAAAGCACTATGTAAGTCTAGCACCGTATAGTATTTTTTACCGCTTATTTTTTGTAATAAGTCTTTTACGTCCGGCATCGGATAAGTATAAGGTTGTAAAATTTGGTTTAATAGTCTTAGGTCCGTTGCCATTCTAAACTTGGGTTCTGCATTCGGGTTATTACTCGGATTTTTCTTTCTAACGAAAATAACTGGAAAAGCATACTCGGAGTCAGTCTTCTCTATAATTTTAGCCTGTAACAATTGTTCAATTTCCCTTTTCGCATACTGTCTTACTGCCTGAGGCAATTTATATGGCTTAGCTTGTACCGGGAATTCATGATTCAATTGAAAACTTGGTGCGACAAACGCTGATTGCCCCAATGTTTGATAACTTTTTGAAAATGCATGAACATTGCCCATTAAAATTTTTCGAAATTTTTGTTGTACTTCCTCTGATAAATGGCTTAAATCGAAATCCGTCTCTTTAATTTCTGCTTCTCGCAATTTTCTTACATCTTCTATATTTAAATTATTTATTTCATAAAATGTCCCTTTCTCTATATTATCAGTTGAGTCATCTTGCTTGCACTCAAAGTTCTTTATAATTTCCCCCATTTTAGTTCCTTTCTGAATAATTAACTTTTCTAACAGTTTATTCTTTATTATAATATTTATGTTATTATTTTTTTTAACTTCATGTAACGAAGTCTCGCATGAAAATTTACTATTTTCTTGAATGGGGTCAAAAATAATCACATCTGACATATTTATATCCTCCGGGCATTTTAATTTTACAATTTTCGATTCTTCAGGTTGGAGAAAAATTCTATTTTTAGTAATGGCAAACATACTTTTATTTGAATGTTCCCCTGAATTACATGGCGTAATGTTATTCACTTCATAATTATTTACTTCACTTGCAACGTTTAAGTTAATTTGTTGATTTTTAAATTTTAAGGTTTTATTGCATAAATCCAAAATCATATGATTTTCTTTGAGATAATCGTACCCTAATAACATTTGGTACTGCCTATCAAAATCATCATTAGTGACATAAAATGTGCCTGTTGTGAATATACCTTTTAATCGAAAAGTTAATTTTACACATTGTTTAAAAAAAATCTTTGAATTCGTTAAAGTTTTAATTTGGATCTGATTGCCCAAATATTTGATTTTGACGTTTGTATCTTTAATTTTTTTGAATAAAGAAGGTGATAAAAGGGAAACAGCAGCTCCAGTATCCAGTAACGCTTGTATTTCGACGCCCTGTATACTTAGTGATATAATTGGCAGACTATCTTTGTCTGCATTTGTTATATTTGCGATTGTTTTATTTATTTTATCGATTTCCGTCTCTGAAAATCCCGAATCTTGATCCGGTTTCGCTGTTTTCTTTGCCCATTTTTTTTTCTTTTTGCGCTTTTCAAATTGATAACCATTTTGATCATAATTCTCAGAAATATATCCAAAATCCCTATTTCCCGAATTCCAGTTAGGTTGTGAATAATTATACATCCCATAATGCGTCGGGTAATTAAAGGAATTGTAGTAATCATTATAATATCGTTCGTAATCATTATAATGAAAATTGTTATTGAAATGGGGACCCTGATAATTATTGTGTTTATTAAAGAGTTTCTTATTCCGCGGAACACTATCATCTCTAATTGCATGGGTTTTTTTCTTTGATTTTTTTAGTTTTTCAATCTCCCCTTTTAATTTCTCGATTAGCTCTTTGTTTTGCTTACTTGATTCTATAATGTTCTCATAAAGATCTTTGTTTTCTTTATTTATTGCGTTAATTTCCTCAAACTTTGATTCATTATAAGCACTTTCCATAAGTTTTGCTAACTCGCATGCCTCCTTGAAGGACCTGGGCGCATTTTTACGAACATCTAGTGCAATATCCTGTCTAATTGAATTTAAAAAATTCGACATTTTTAAGATTTCGATAAAATTCTCTTCCTTATTATCCACATTTTCGCCTGCACTTTCGATATAAGATTTTACACCCTTTTTAAACTCCAAAATGAAATCCTCTATCGTTTGACTTGCGGCCTGTTTTAAATTTAGGAAATTGCTCTGAGCATTAAGGAAGCTTAGTTTTGTACCAAATAACTCCACCAAATTATTTTTAAATAAATTATAATTGGTCTCGTTATATTTTTCAATCTGTTTACTTAAAATATGTTTTGCGTCCCCAGTAATTTTAGCCTTTAAAATTACCGTATTTTCGGGTGTATAGCCCGCGGGTTATACAAGAAAAAAACATTTGGAACAGCCGCTGCGGCTTATACACGGTGCGGACTATACAAAGATTTTTTTAAAAAAAGAAACGGAAAATCGTGATTTTTCTATAATTTTTAAGCCCGAAAAAATTTCAAAAATCATCGAAATTTGTAAATTTTTTCGCTATGCCGCGAAATTTAAAGAATTTTCACGTGTTTGTAATGTTTTTTTACTGTTTAAATGGTATTATTATTTATTTCTGTCTTTGAAAATAGAGATATTATTGGTTTGTTTATGACGGACTCTGAAACTTCCGATTTTGAAGGATTTTCCGATTCCAGTGATTAAAATAAATATTTTTGAGCAAATTACTGTGTGCCTTTTTATACAGTAGTTTTATATTACTTATAGTAATTATTGTTTAAAATAATAATAACATATTTTCTAGGAGGTAAAACGCCATTAATGGCTCCAGTTGTATATTACATCCAGTTCTCTCAAAGTTACTGTTGTGATAATTTACCTATTATCTGCTGCTGCAATTCAAAAAATTTAACTGAGATAAATGGTATTTAATGTTTGCAGAAATGTATGCAATTATCACAATAATTACATTTACTTTTTGACATGAAAAAAAAATATTGTGGAAAAATTTGTGTATTGTGTTGCTTATGATAGCTAATTATCTACGAAATGGACCCGGAGAGGCGGGGATGCCCTCCGTGGGGGGTCTTTCTAACGGAACCTAACCCGTATTTACGCACAAAAATCCAAGTTTAGAAGAAAACTCCGAACGATTAGGCCGACGGGCGCGATTGGGTTCGAACCCAGGACCTCCCGTCTACCAGCTTTTGAGAGCAGAACCTCTCGGCCACTGGTAGGGCATAGAAAAACGAAAATATTTCTTGAATTACCTCTGACAATAATTTTGTTATTTTTAAAGGGAAAAAAAGTGACTTTTTTTCCAGATTAAAAATAATGATAATAATAAATAAGTTAAAATCTGGTTTTATTATTATGGAATTATTAAAAAAAAAGATTTTAGTACCGTAATTTACGGAAGAAACGCCGCGGCGTTTACGTGTTTTAAATTGAAATTTCAAGCGATGCGGCGTTTACGCGCAATTAATTTTTTTTTTTTTTTCCACTTTCAAAAATTCAGATACCAAAGATAAGAAATTTCATATTAATTAGATTTTAAAATAATGTGGGCGAGCCGAAATTTTCAGACCCAGGCGATCGAAATATATTGGCCCTGCCTGGGCTAAACTTGAACCATTTATGCTAAAAATTTGGCCCACCCAGCCAAGAAAAATCGATTAAATCAAGTCCGGGATCCTATCAATAAAATTATTTAAGATATATTTTTTACATACTCATGCAAACATTTTGCAGCTTAAACTAGTATGTCCACAATCTATGTAATATGGAATGGCAACATTATTGATTACTTAGAGAAATTCATTTAAATGATAACTCATTAGAAAAAATAATGTAGTTTAAAATGGAAGAAAAATATTTTAGAAAAAATAATTTTGAAGCTCTATAATGATTTTTTTAAATATATATTTCTCTATAATTTAATAAAATGAAATAAATTTCTTCGAAGATTTCGTCGAACAAAGGAAAAATTTCACTGTTATTTTCGCAAAAACCTGCGGTTTAACATGGCCCCGGAAAAAAAAAAAAAAAAGTAGTTCTCCAGTCCCGGCCCGGAGCAACCGCAGATAAAAATTACGCTCGATCGCGGTCCGGCCCGAGTCTAATAAAAAGAGATTAACCAGGTCCATGCAGATCTCTAATGTGTACGTTTTAAGTGAAAATCCTATAAAAATTATTTAAAACAATATTCATAGGATACATAAAACAAATTAGTGGATATAATTTTTTAAATGCTTAATATTTCATATTTTCTAAGAAAATATAACTACCAGAAAATAATCTATTTGTAAAAAATGTATTTTTCTAGAAAAAATACATCCCCCCCCCCCCCCCTCTATCCATAACAAGACAATAGCAGGTAAAATCAGACTACATGATCAAATGTTGGACTCTACTCTGAACCTGAACTGCAAGGTCCGGATTGTATCCTATCCGAATCCGAAAATTCTACTTAAAGTCAACTCGAGACCCGACAAGAACAAATTTTGTCAACCGAAATATTAAAACCAGAAACTAAAATGAAGGAAAATTAATCCATATTTTAATGCATTTACGGAAAAGTAGTCTATAATTATGTTTTTCTTGTATCAAATTATTTCGGCTTTTACCATTTTAACAAATATTCAGCAGCATCTTTTGGAGGGGAAAAAAAAAAAAAAAAAAAAAAGTTAACTCGAACGAATCAAATTCCAACCCGACCCACGTCAAAAAAAGAAAAAAAAATCCCGCCAACCCGACCCAAACTTTAGTCGGGTTCGGGTACTATCCGATTACCCGACCCAATGCAGGATTCAATTCTGTACCAAGTGATTGAAATAAATATAAAATATAACTTTTAAATGTTCATGCAAGAAGTATTTTTAAAGCATCTACAATAACGCCAAATATTCTCAAAAACGACCATAAAATAAATCAGATTAAATTGCATTGTTAAATCATCTTGTATTTAAGAAACAGCACAGTGATGGTAAGTATTTTTTTTTTTTTTTCCTTGGTAATCATTTCGTGTATAAATGCTTTTAAAGCAAAATCTTCTAATTGAAATCTATATTTATTTCTTTGAGATTCTGACAGATAAAAAGTTCCAAACAGAGCGATAGAAGGGGGAAAAAAAAAAGAAAATAGCTTTAGGATGGCACGTGATATCTTTTCGTAGTGGTTAGCATGAATCATATAATGTTTATAATCCTTATCGCTCCACGTGCAAAGAAATAATAAAAGTAGGTCATGAAATTTCTTGCAGATTGATTGGAATTAAATAAAACCGATTCGAATTAAATAAAAAGTTTTGTTTTGTTTCTGATAACTTTATTATAAAACACGCATACACACATAAATAACGGCTGCATTCACAATAAGTCATTTTTAATTTTAAATGTATAAAACTATTGACGCATTTATTAATACTTAACGAAATCGAACAGCGTTTTCCAGTTTTTGATAAGGGAAAAAACATTTAGAAAATGCTGAAAGATGATTTTTTAACTGAATTTCCAGATGAGACAGCTCGGGAAAGGTAATCATCAAATAGCAATAGCTTATAACTTAAGATATAATACATTTATCGAAAATAGAAAAACGCATTCGATTTCAAATCCCTTTGATAGATATGCCAGCAGATTCCATGCTTTTCCATTTAAAATTCTCGATGAATTATTGTGGGAGGTTTCTTTTAATCCTCCCCCCCCCCCTCTTAAAAAAATCAAAAACATCTGCATTCCCGATTCTACAGATTCTTTTAGAAATAATTAAAATGAGAATTTTTATATCTTATTCAATTGACGAAATGGGATGTGATAACGTTATTTTATTTGTACATAGCGCTAAATATTAAAATTAATACGTTTATTATCTATTTGTAAATAATTGTAATATATGGCACTGTGAAAATAAATGTCATTTTAGCACGTCGTCATTTTAATGTCATTCAAGCACGCTATTTAAGATACTTGAGTTAAAGTTGAGATTGCTAACGCCCAATCGTTCTCATGATGCTCTTTAGTGTATAGAAAAGTTTACTCAATTTTAACGAGATTTTTTTTTTTTAAATATTATTCATAATGAATTATTAATTTTGAATATCGTACTTATATTATTTATAACAAATTAATAATTTCATATTTCCAGAGCTCCCACTCAACTGGTGTAGTAAAAAAGGGGACCAAAAGGGAGCACATATTTTGTAAAAAAAAAGAGATCAAAAGGAAACTATTTTCGCAAATCATAAAATAAAATAAACAAGGAAACCCTCCTTTCCTTCAATTGTCACTAATTAATAAATGTTCAAAGTATAATTTGTTATAAGGAAAACGCTTGCTCCGATTCAAATTCTGAAATTCATTATCTTAAAGCCATTGTTATTGGTAGAGGTTACAAACCTTCTAAGACAGGTTGAATTTCACGAATTTTTCCATGACTATTTAAAGAAATTTGCGTGTTTTTCGGGATCCTTTGATGAAAATTATATGTTTTTTACTATATCTTGACGAAATTAAAGTTTTTAAAATCTTTTGACGAAATTTGTGCTTTTTTCCGCAATTTTTTGACCGTTTTTTTTGCGATATTTTGATGCAATTCGCGTTCTTTTCGCAATCTTTTGACGAAATTCACGTTTTTTCGCGATCCTTTGACGAAATTCGCATGTTTTTTCGATTTTTTGGCGAAATTTGCGTTTTATTGAGAAACCTTTTGCCGAAATTCGCGTTTTTTTTTTTTTTGCCACTTTTTGACGAAAATCGCGTTTTCCGCGATTCTTTGACAAAACTTGCGTTTTATTGAGAGATTTTTTGATGAAATTAGTGTTTTTTCGCGATCTTTTTACAAAATTCTCGTTTTTTTCGCAATCCTTTGCCGAAATTTGCGTGTTTTTCGCGATCCTTTGCTGTAATTTGCGACCTTTTGACGAAAAACGCGTTTTTGGCTATTCTTTGACAAAACTTGTGGTTTTTTTCGCAATCTTTTGAGGAAATTAGTCTTTTTTGCGATCTTTTGACCGCTTTTTTTTTCTTTCTATCTCTTGACCGCGTTTTTTTCTATCTTTTAACGAAATTCACGATCTTTTGAAGAAATTTGCGTATTTTCGCAATCCTTTGACAAAGTTGGCGATTCTTTTCGTGATCGATTAACGAAATTTAATGGTATTTGTTGGAACATATTTGCGAAAAGCGCGCTTTTTCCGCGATGCTCGGCTAAATGCCAAACATCGGTAAAATTTTAAATAAAAGTCGGTTAAAAGTGTCAAAAAACAGACTTTACGGACCTAACAATGAAAAAACGGACTTGAAGCAAAAAAAACGGATCTAGTGGGAGCCCTGTAATTTCGGTGCTTGTGGTTTTTAAAATTTCAGTTTAATTAATTTTTTTGTTGCAAAATCATTCGCGATATACCAAGGTAATAATGCAATTTATCATCCGCGCCATATGCCGGAATTTAAGCTGCAAATTTCACGCAATTTTAGTGTAGTTTTTCGTATTTATATTATTTAAATTATATTAATAATTTCGAATTGTGCATTTAAATTATTTATTTCTAATTAATAATTTCATTTTTATGATTTCTTAATTCTTATTAATGTGTTTCTGTTTAGCACGCCATTCGCGATTACCTCGGAAATTTCACATACGGCGTAAACCCTGGTCGAAATATACATTCGTAGATGGTGTATAGCCCGCGGGCTATACAACGATGCAGCTCCGCGGCTTATACACGAACTTTTTTATGGTACTGCTCGATTTAGAGGTGCGGGTTATATACTGGATGCGGGCTATACACCCGAAAATACGGTAATAATTTAGTTTCTTCCTGTATATCTTTCGAATTCAAAATATTATCAAATTCCTCTAAGAAAAATATAATGTTTTTGTTCTTTTTATTGTCAAATGGTGACACTAACTTAATACGTGTATCTATATCCAGCGTCTGAGTCATTTTTAACAAATATTAGTAATCAATGTATACTTTTTCAAAATATCAATTCAAAATAGATCCTATACCTCTTAAAATAATATTTTGCATCTCATACTATTTTCTCTATATTACAACATATGTATGAAAATATTCTAAATTGCATAAATACATAAAAACAACAGCACTAAAATTTAAAAAAAAAATTTCTTAGGAGATGAAGTTGTTTTGTAGATTATTCTTTTACACACATAAATACCCCTAAAATGTTTATAATACACGTATATATAAAAAACAACATAATTTCATTTAACAGAAAAATCTGTCTTTTTCTACAGAAACAACAATCTTATTTTATTTTTTTTATATGTAAATATTGTACTACTACTTCGTAGTAAGACTCATAAATTTTCTTTTGTATCAAGGTGATACAATTTCAAAAATCATGATCTATTGACATTTCAATCATTTTTATACCAGACATATTATCAAATTTTACTTATTATTCTTATTATTATTATTTATACAGTATATAAAAAAAAAAATTTATTTTTACAAATGTGTCATCCGTGATGTGAATGCCATTATTTCTCAATGGTAACTGAGATCCAACCAAAAGAGAAAAGAGAGAAAAAAAAAAAAATTGTAATTCCTAAATTTACCTATTATAAATCCCAGAATTATTTTTTTTTTTATTTCTCTTTTTTTTTTCTTTAATTGCTAACATATATTATTCATTTTATTTATTTAAATTATTATATGTGTGTCATTATTGTTACAATAATAAAATTAATTTTAATAAAATTTTAATCAATTAAACTTACATACCTACAATATCTTTAAAATTGTGACATTAAAATAATACTTAAATTTATTTTCCTTTATTATTATTATTATTATTATTATTATTATTATTATTTCTAATGACCTCAGATGAACGTTCCTGAGTCATAGCACCATTTTACTATGAAGGGGGGGGGGGGGATGCTGGACAGATAATTACACCTGTTTATTTTCTATTTAATTTACATCCAAAATTGTTAATTGGTCCAAATCATCCAAGCAACCTCATAGTAAATTGGTATATAATTTTATATACCTTAGATAAATTCAAATAACATAAGTGATCGTAATTACATAATTCTAGTAGAAGAGCAACGCGAAGCATTAATAAAATTAAATTATAATCCGCGTCAAAATGTAATTATTAAATTTAAATAATTACGAATAAAATTAAGAGTTTGCGTTGTGAATTATTTAGACGAACTCTTCCACTTATGAATTAAACTAAAATTTAAGCTGTAAAAATAAATTGACACACCTTAAACATTATCAATTAAATAATTACAGAAACTTTTTAAAACTTGATTAAATATTTTATTTACATTGAACACAACTATATACAGAAATACATAATATTATTTCAAAAAAAAAGAAAGCAACACTTTTGTTTGCTTCTCATTATTTTATGTATATTTAATCTTTTAAAAAAAGACAATATTTTCATTTACTCTTATTATTATATATTTTTCTTTTTGCTAAAAGAATAATTCTCTTTCATTTTTAAATTACCTTAATTATATTTAATTATTGGTTTTGTCGGATCTCAGATTACTCTCTACCATAAAATATCAGAAAAGGATATTTATAATTTTTCATATGATTTTAAGTGGTAAAAGAAAAAGTTTAAGGTAGTACCTTTTTTTCATATACGGGATGGTGGCCTTTATTCATCAAATTCAGAGTTGTCGCGTTGCTTAGGATCATATCCATATGTCATCAGGAATTCGCTTCGTATCAGAGCGGCGATATCGGGATGGCAGGATGCATAGCTACGGACCTCTGTAGAACAATCCACTTTATTTTAACATCAGGAAGACATCCTCAATTAGGCTTGCTTAGGCTCACTCCGATATGTCCATCTCGCCTGGGCATTACTAGGGCTTTCGGGATTCATTGCACGGGCTTTTAGGAGAGCTCCTGCGTCCTCGACATCTTTTTTCAGACTCCCTTTTTCAAACCCTATTCTTCTGGCACACCAACTCCTGCAGTGGGTGGAACTATTTGTCTAGTCTACTCTTATTGGATGTGAGAAGATTTTGCATTATCCTTCGATAGGCCTATTAGCTAACAGTCTGCAAATGGCCCCTTACATATACTTTAATATTATTATCTGCCTTAAAGTTTGGGTGGTCTGAAAAGCCATAAATTTATCCCAACACTTTTATTGAGGCCATAAATTTGTTCCAACATTTTTATTATTTTACGATTTCTAATTATACACCACTTTCCATTGGCTTGTCATAAAACGACACCATGGCGTCTGGCTATTGTTGTTATCTGAGATCCGAACTCTATTCAACATTATACATTCATTTTACAATACAACAATTTTTTAAAAATATATATTTAATATTTAAAATCAACTTAATAATTTTTGTATGAACTTACACTCTTATTTTACTTAAATATATAAACATTATAATTTTACACTCATAATTATATTTTATAAAAAAATATTTATACAAACAGGAATAACAAATTACGCAATTTTACTTTGATTTAACCAACATGGTGCGGGAACATATCATTGTTATATGTTGCCCAGCAGAGAAATTAATGAAAATCGAATTACAAGCTGCAGAATTCAAAATGTTTTCACTGATTGGAAAGCGAAACTGAAATTTCTTCCTGTCAGCGAACAGCATCAAAAGAGGGCGGCGCACATTTCAATGACGTCATCATAATGCAAGTTGTCTCCATCGATACGAGAGCTCCAGAAATGCTCTCCTAAAATAGCAGAATGCGCATGCGCAAGCTGCCGACTCGTCCAAAAGTCAAGAGAAGATCGGTGGGCGAAAATCACAGCCGATCGGATCGCAGCCGATAAGAAATAATTATTGCGGTCGATCATAACGATGGATTTAAATAGACATTGATGCAAAAAAAATAGCTGAAAGGAAATAAAAATAAACCAAATTTAAATACTGTGAGAAGTATTCTCACAATTGGGACCGGTGCCTGTTCAGATTATAAAAAATTCAGATTATCCAAAATTCTGATAAAAATAGAAAAGAAAACTATACATGCTAAAAAATTGCAAGTTATAAGCACTGAGTAACATAATAAATATCCTCTGATCTGGCACGACTTAAAAAAAAAAAAATAGTATTCATTGTTTCATCAATCCTGATATTTATAATAATCCAATGAAACTTCAGAATGAGGAATTACGTAACAACCCATTACAAACGGTTCAAAAATCGCAAATCTTATAAATAGCTCAGTCACCACGTCGACGAAGAGGAAAGAAAGAAACATTTCTGTAGATTATTAAAGTCATATTGTTGAAAGTTGAAAAAAAAATGTCATTTGAATTAAATACTTTTTACATTTTAAAAGAGAATTTTATAGTGACTGGTAAACAAACTGATATTTGAGATTTTTTTAACATGGCTTCTACGAGTAGGAGAACAGTGCGCATTTTCATTTTATATTCGTGTACATATGTTGTACTTTTACATTATTGAGTATTTTTTAATTCTTTTCAAGCTGTTTGAAGAATGAAAAACATGCTCTACTGCCATTTTATGTTTAATTCTAACTTCTGCACGTTTTTCCCAACATCAACAGCTGTAATACCGAAAATTTCGTAAGTTAACCATCTCAGTTAATTTGTTCAAGAATAATTTTCTAAAATAAAATCGGTTCGGATTAACCGGAATTTTGGATTAGTGGGATTCTACTGTATTTATCTATTTTAAATGATGGTAAATCGAAGTAATATACAGTCGAACCTCTATTTAACGAAGTCGCTAAATCCCGGAAAAAAGTTCGTTATATGGAAAATTCGTTAAATAGAGATTTGCCTTTTAAAATACTTTAAACTACATAAAACAGATTTTAAATTCCTAAACACTAAATATTTTTACTAAAAGTAATTAATCACATTTTTTTAAATAAATTATATGGATTGGTTTTATTTATTTTACCCGCCGGTGTTCATCATCATTTCATTTTTTCTATGTGTTTAAATCTTTGAAATCTGCAAGGAAAACAAAACATTGTCCAGGAATACACTGTACTTTCTGTTTAAAGTAAACAATTTTTCATTAAAATTAACGAATTTTAATGACATTATCGTATTTATTATTATTATAACAATTTTAACCATATATTAACATATGCGTCCTTAAATTTAATTTCTGAAAAACTTAATTTTGCCTGAGTTTTTTATATAAAAAAGTGATTTCTCTCATAATACGTCTCGCATCTTTGCAAATTACCAAAAACCCCTTCATGCGTATTTTCTTCTAACTATAATCCACGTCGGATTGTTTTAAATGATTTTAGCATTTCATCATATGAAGTAGGACTGGGCGATGTAGAAATTTCTTAAATCGATTTATCATCCATCTAACATCGCGATTTAGTGCTAAATCGCGATTTAACACCGATTTTACATTTTAGAATATGGACGCCTATTTTTTAATTTTTAGTAACAAAATACGGTCTTTATGCACCCCCCCCCCCCCCTGTATTATTTAGTATACTTAGCTTTTAATTTTTCAAATACCTTTGGAAAGAGGTATATTTTACACATAAAAAAAGCTTTGAATGACCCAAAACACTAGTTTTTTTTTTTTTTTTTTCCATTTTAAAAATTAGTGACCTATTTTAATACTTCTTAAAGAATGAGTTTATAAAATGTAATAGAAAAGAAAATGATTTTTTGGTCTAACTTGTTATGTCTGCTACAATCTAAATTCCTTAAGAAGGGGGGGGGGGGAGGCAACTTCCCCTAGTCCACGCAAATAGCGTTTCATTGCTAACAACATACACACACTTTTTTTTACAGACACAGAATTGAAAAGTTATTGAGGTAAAACAGAAGCAGATTCAAAGAATTCAATGATGAATTTAACTGTTCATTTACCATGATGAGAAAAGTAATTAAACAAAAAAAAAAGGGGGGGGGGGCGAGAGATATGAGAAATAAGGTGCAATTTTATATCTTTTTAACTTTTAGATTATAATAAGATTTGTTTAAGGGTGTATTCGAAAAAAATATTTTTCCACCCTCAACAGCTCAAAATTTTCTGAGACATTTTCAGACTCATTTTTAAAATTAAAATCATGAAACTTGCTGGGGTGATTTTTGAAGAGTTGTATAAGGTGTCGTGTGATTTCATTTTTCGCTCAGTTAATTAGAATTTGATTTTTAAGCAATTATTTTCTCAGTATGACCATCTTTTAGGTAGCTTTCATTACAAAAAGCTACCTATTGCAGCCGTTCGGAGGAAAGCGATTTCAAAAAATTTTGGTATATTTTCATCGATCATGACCTCCAGACCCTGAAACCACCCTCCGTTCAAAAGTTGATATATATATATATATCTGATCTTTGTCATACTGTAACTCTCGTATTTATGAACCGATTTGGATGAAACTCGGTGTGTACATAGTACATACCAATGTATCGACCGAGTTCATTGGCCAGCTTCATCCGCCATCTTGTTTCAAAATGGCGGCCATTTAAAATTTTTAAAAAAATTTAAAATTTGAAATGTGGTACCAAAAAATTAAAAATTGAAAAATATTTTCTTCTTATGTATTTGACCTTGATACAAAGATTACGGAGCAGTTTATGTTTTGTCTATATCTTAAAAAATGGCTGAGTTATAGCACTTTCAATTTCTAGCGTGGCTGACATTTTGAAACGACCTGATATTTGTCACGCGATAACAGGCGTATTTATGAACCGATTTAGATGAAACTCGGTGTGTACATAGTACATACCAAAGTCTCAACCGAGTTCGTTGGCCAGCTTCATCCGCCATCTTGTTTCAAAATGGCGGCCATTTAAATTCTTTAAAAAAAATTAAAATTTGAAATTTGATACCAAAAAATTGAAAATTGAAAAATATTATTTTCTTATGTGTTTGACCTTGATACAAAGATTCCGGAGCAGTTTTTGTTTTTTGTATATCTTAAAAAAGGGCTGAGTTATAGCATTTTGAATTTCTATTCTGGCTGTCATTTTGAAACGACCTGATTTTTGTCACGCGGTAACAGGCGTATTTATGAACTGATTTGGATGTAACTTGGTGTGTACATAGTGCATACCAATGTCTCAACCGAGTTCGTAGGCAACCTTCATTCGCCATTTTGATTCAAAAGGGAACATTTAAAAAAAAATTATTTAAAATTTCAAATGAGGTACGAAAAAATTGGAAAATGAAAAAGTTTTTTTTTATGTGTTTGACCTTGATACAAAGATTTCAGGGCACTTTTTTTCGTCTATTATTCGTCTATTATTTTTCATCTTAATAAAAGGTCGAGTTATAGCACTTTGAAATTTCTAGCATGGCTGACATTTTGAAACGATCTGATATTTGTCACGCGATAACACCACTATTTATTAACCTATTTGGATGTAAGAAGGCATTTGGATAGTATATAACAATGTCTCGACTAAGTTCACTGGCCAGCTTCATCCGCCATCTTGAATAAAAATGGCGGCCATTAAATTAAAAAAAAAATTATATTTAAAGTGAAGTGCAAAAAATTTAGAAATTGAAAAAGGTTTCTTTCTTAAGTATCTGACTTTGATATAAGGATTCCGGAGCATTTTTTGTTTTGTCTTAAAAAAAATGGCTCAGATACAGCAGTTTGAATTTCATTATGTGGGTGACATTTTGAAAAATCTGATTTTTGCCTGCGACAGCACTTACATATATCAACCGATTCTGATGTGAGAGAGCGTGTGCACAGGAATTACTAAGGTCTCGACCAAGTTCACTGGCTAGCCTCATCCACCATGTTGTCTTAAAAGGGCAGGCACTTCACATATCGCCGAATTTGGAAACCAAATATAACTTTAAATAAAATCAGCTTGGATAAAGCTGACTAATTTCGCGAAATTCTCATTCATAAGGATTTAGTATTGATAAAAATTAGTATTGAATCTTCTATAATCGGTTTCCACTAAATTGAGCTTCGTGTGTTTGAATAACATAAGCTAGCTTTTTAAAAATAAGGAATTTGAAAGCTACCTCTTCCTCCCGGCACTGGCCGGAAGGACTTTTTCATCCCCAGATCTCCCGCTTCCGGAAATTTCGGTTCAAAACGCCGATTTTGACAGCATTCTTTACAACATTTTCTGCATTTATCAAAAAATCAAGAAGCACGGCACATTATGTAGTTTCTAAATAAGAGAATTTCTTAGTTTGATGCGTTTGAGAGCAAAAATGAATTTAAAAATGAATCAGAAAATAAGCAGTTTGGATCGGAATACACCCTTAACATAAATGCTGACATTCATATAGTGGATGCAGAAGGATTGAGTCTTGGAGCACATTATTGAAATTGCTGATATTTTCGCGCCTTCTGTCACCCTGTAAGATTAGTAATAAAATATCTTAAAATATATCTCTTTTTAATGATAATAAAATGTCAAAAAAAGCAGAAAATCGCAGATCTGCAGAAAAATCTAATGAATGCCCCCTCCACCCCTCACTCATTCTGCTGTAAAAATCAAGTTACTTGACTTATTACAGAACTTTATTAAAGTATTTTTAATTAATTACAAAATAATAATAAATTAAAAATAAAATATTCCCATAATACCCAAACATATGAAAATTAATTTTTCATCAAAATAATGCATAAAAATATAAACTAAAATTGGATGAATTTGGATATAAATAGTGAATCAATTTCAGCAAGATACTCAATCCACACAGCTGGTGTTGAAATCGGATGTCGAACCTGATGCATGACTATTTTAAAATATTTTAATTAATTACAGAATAATAGAAAATAAAGAATATATATTAAAATATTACCCAAACATGGGAAAAATGAATTTTTCATTAAAAGATTACATAAAAATAAAAACTGAAATTAGATGAATTTGGATTTTAAATATGAAACATTATTCTTTTTCTTTTAACAATAAATACTTAATCAATTTCAGAAAAAAAATCTTATTAGCAAAAGAAAAATATTTCATGCGGATCATGCCCAAATCGTAATACACAAAACAATGCATGACTATCTATACTTTAAAATAATTTCATTAATTATAAAATAATAGAAAATAAAAAATATATGTTAAAATATTACTAAAACCTGTAAGAAATGAATTTTTCATCATAAGAATGCATAAAAGTATAAATTGAAAGTCGACGAGTTTGGATTTTAAATATGAAACTTTATTCTTTTTTTCAACCATGCTCAATGTCAGAAAAAGAAATCTTGATGCAGGATTCTACTTTAAAGTATTTTAATTAATTACAGAATAATAGAAAATAAAAAATACATTAAAATGTTACTCAAATATGTGAAAACTTAATTTTTCATCTAAAGATTGCATTAGTATATAAACCGAAACTCAATTAATTTGGATTTTAAGAATTAAACTTTACTTTTCCCTTTCAACCATCTAAGTGCTTAATTTCCAAAAAAACTACACATTCCAGTCTCAAACTCTGAATCTCGTTTACAAAATAAATAAATATCAAATTTTACTTAAATCGTCGTTTTCTTAAATTATCCTTTTTCTTAAATCGCCTATCCCTTACATCGGAAAGCATCGAGGCCTGTATGTTTTCTTAAATCGGATCCTGCTAAATCGATTTAACACCAGCTTGCCTTGTTTTTCTTAAATCGGAAAGCATTGAGGTTTGCGATGTTTGCTTAAATCGGGTCCTCCTAAATCGATTTAACACCAACTTGCCATGTAAGCGGTAGATACATCAAAGTGGATAAATCGGTTTTCCGATGTTAGCTCTGAATCAGTATTTGTTTTAAATCGATTTAAAGCCAATGGCTAAATCGCGATTTAAGACATTAGCTAAATCGCGATTTTCGATGTTAGCTTAAATCGATTTAAGACCAATGGTTAAATCGGATTTCCGATGTAAGCTTTAAATCGATTTAAGGCCCAGGCCTAATATGAAGTTTTGTTAATTCCTGCGTAATGATAATTTCCATCATTATCATATTCATCTTCATCGCAATTCATTGCTATATTGTTTTTATTTTTCACACTGTCGAAAATATCGAATTTGGATAGTGTTTCCGAGGTCTCAATTTCAGAATTAAGTGAAATACAATCATCAATCACCACATCATGGTTAATTTCTTCTTTTTTTCTCACTATATCCACATTTTTTTAAAGTTACTGTAATGGATTATCGTCTTCGTCCTCCGTACTTACCTAATTCTGACTGCTGACAAAGAAGGCGCCTGGTAAAACCAGTTCAAGGCCATTGAACATCATAAAATGTGTTTAAAAAAAGAATAAGTTTGAAATGTCCAGAAATAGTTTGAGAAATGGAGAGGAAAAAAAAAATTGATCACAAGAATAAGTTCGTTAAATAGAGAATGCACTTCGCTATTTGGAGGTTATTTTACGAAGAAATTCGCAAAATGTTCTTGGTTCCAAAGAAAAATTCGCAAAATAGAGGTTCGTTAAATAGAGGTCCGGCTGTAGAATAAAAAAATTTTGATACTTCTCTTGTATGTATCAGGCCTTGGCAAGATTGAGAAAATGGTACTGATAAAATTTTAAATGATAATATAGCCGGCCGGTCAGAATAAATTTTTAATCATAAGTTAAAAGGATTGAAAACGAAAACACATTCAGAACAAATAAACAAATTAAAAATAGCTTTTTTATATTTTTTTGCTTGCAAAGAAAACAGCAATTTTTTTTAAGAAAGCAGCAAGGCAGAAGTAAAAAATTTGTTTTTCTTTTTACATTATATTTATATTCCTGATAATACCTTATCAAATCAAGATAAAATAATTTTTCACTTTTACTTTCTGGAAACCTATTTGCTGTTTCATAAAAACAAGCAGTTTTCCCAATGTCTCTGCAATTCACTTTATAACAGCTGAGTGGCAACCCAATGCAATGTATTTACATTGCTTACATTGCATAATACTTTTCGATTTCTTGAGTGAGAAGGATATCTAATATTACTGTACATTTAGAAAAAGTTTATAACAATAGTTTTATGCAATCACGCGGGGCCAATTAGGATCCTTACATTCAAAACAGAAAAAAAAAAAAAAAAGATAGAGGGGAAATATATATACAGTACAGAACCATTTATCCGGAATGCTTGGGGTCAAATGTATTCCGGATAACTGGTTTTTCTGGTTAACTGGTTGTGCATTAAAGAAGCATCCATTTGATAAGTTTTGTGGAATATGTGTGGTTGTGGCATTATTTCTGATTTTAAATTATTGGATTACTTAGATTAAAAATCAATGCAAGAAAGATCAAAAGTTAACCAGACGTTAAAAGAAGGAATCTCTTAGGAACAATAATTCTTCTATTTCCTCTGCATAAAAATTAAAACATCTAAAATACAACTAAATAAGTTTTCTTTTCAAATACTAGATGTTGTCATCAAACTATACAATTGTTTCAAGCAAAGCCTATGTCAAACTGGCAGTGCATGACACCTTTTTTTGCAAAGATTCAGAAATCAGTCTATCAGAAATATCATTCCAGATAACTGGTTTTCCGGATAACTGGTTTCCGGATAAATGGTTCCATACTGTATATATTTTCTGTAACAACTAAAAATTTCCTTCTTTTTTATGGGAGGGGAGCAGATTTTTAATTTTTTTATTTTGGAGGAGGAGGAGGAGGGGAGAAGGGTGAGAGATTTGGATTTTTAATTATGCTTCAGAAAAAATTGCAATTTTTTTATGGCTGTAAATTAATATATTTATTTTCTTTTCTTTATAAATGCCAATTTTGCTTATTCTATGAGTTGATAATATTTCTCAATAGCTGGCATTACCAGTGAATGGGATAATAACCTTAAATATACCTAAAATCAGTATTAAATTCAGACATTTTTCTCCGGGAGGGATTTAGTGTTGAATGTCCCTGCTGCTGTCAACATTGCAAACAAACCTCGAATTTACATGATTTTATATTTTTAAACAAAAATCTATCCAAACAAATCTAGTGTTTAAGGAGTCATTGGATAGCATATACTTGCTATGGTCTGTTTATGGAAACAAACCCCAAATTTTTATAAATTTTATATTTTTAATCAAAAGTCTTTCCAAATGAACTAAAGTGCCCCATTTTAGCAATTATAGATTTAATTTCTGACATTTAGATACATTACACTTTAAATTTTAACCGAAAATTTCTAGGGAAAACCTACATAATAAAAAAAAGAAGTTATCCATTTTATACTTTTCCTGTTCCTTTATAAAGGAATTTGGCTAAAAAAATTATTGAAATTAGTCAAATAGCTATAAATTTATTAAATTATATTACATTTTAAACAAAAATCTTTCCAAATGAACCTAGTTCTAGGGGGTTCATCTGCCTTTCAAAACCAAATACAATAAATAGATTCTGGATAATTGGGACAAAATCGAAAAACTCAGTGAAAAAAATACAGCTGCCCCTCCCCTCCCTTTCTCAAGTCGCTAACTTCCTATTTTTCTCTATTAATGTATTGAAAAAATATTATCAACTTCTTTCCATGTGAAAATGAACAAAAAACCCTAGCACAATTCTGTTAAAGTGAGAAATTATTGCTTGTCACTACAGATCTGCACGGACACTGACCTGCAAAATGGAGTCAAAATTTCTAATGGGCTGGGCTGGCAGATTAAAGACAATTTTTTAAGGGGTCGGGCCGAATAAAAAATAACCGGCCCGGCTCATTTATGTTTTTCTTCGGCCACGGTCTGGGCAATAAAAAAGATTAAATGGGCTGACTGGCCAGATATAGAAATTTAAAAGCATCAAAAACTAAGCAGAATAAAATACGAACAATTTTCAATGGAAATGATTGGGACAAGGATAAGTATAAATGTACTGCACAATATGATGCTATACAATATAGAAAACATGTCCAGTGTAGAGATTGGCATCGCGCAGTTACATCGTATCTGAAATAGGCCTTCAACTTTTTAGTAGACTCGGGCCGGGCCGGGACCAGGCTTACATGTTTTTCTAGATACTAGGTCTACCTGGTGGGCCGGTAGTAGACTTAAGAGGCTACTTCAGTCATGCGAAAACACCCTTCTATTAATATTAATCCAATGGGAGAAATTTTTAAAGATATCTTCATTTACATTTCAATATGTTTAAAGGGTTTTTTTTTTTATTATTATTATTCAGGGGTCGATTTAGAAAAAGAAAGTTGCATAGCAGTAACCGCTATACAAAGTCAGTTTTGAATAGCAGTTAGACACTTTTGTATAGCAAGTAAAAAATAGCTAACGTAGCTTTTAAATCTTGAAACAAATTAAGTATTGCTCATAAAAATGTCAAAAAGATGTAGAAAACAACAAAATTGATAAAAAGTATGCGAAAAAGTTTGAAAAAATGCTTCTAATATTAAGAAAAGTGCAGGACTCATTACTTGCGTGCATTGGAAGTGTGATGTGGTAGCGGCCGAAAGTGGATCGGTGAGTTGGCTCTCCGTATTATTGTAGAGCTCAGTGCGTAACAGTGAGTGTTCATTTTAGAACTACTACAACACGCACGTCAAACTTCTATGAGCAAACGCCGTGATTAGCGAGTAACAGTGATTCAGAAATCAATCACAGCGTCAAAGCGGGAACAAATCATGTGTTTACTGGGAAAACTGCGCCCAGCAATGGCGTCTCGCTGTACTTCCATTGTAAATAAACATTTGGGGAGGGTGAAAACATAATGTATGTCTTGTAAAAACACCTTTAAATTTTAAGTGTACATGACATAACAAAGGGTGTGGGAAGTATGGATCGCAATGATTGCGATTTAATGCATTTCTTGGATCGCATTTTAGTTAAATTTGAATCGCAAATTGCGATGCGATACCGCTTAAATCGAACCCTGTTATTATTGGATAGCTGAGTTTGATCTTTCCAAAAGCTGTTTTGTACTTTTTATATTTTGTTCACGGTTACTTTTAATTAGGATAACTTCACTTTCAGAACAGATTTCAAAAATAAAAAAATCTGCAAACAAAATCAAAAAAGTAAAAAACAGCCTTTATAGAGATCGACCTCAACTATGCAATGCAATGCAAAAAAAATTAAATACTGAAATGCAAACAAGATATCTTCAAAAATTATCCCATTGGATTTACATTAGCGAGAGGGTTTTTTCGCGTGATTGAAGCAGCCTCGTTGTGCAAGCAATTTGTTTTGTAAAAATAATAGCAGTTTTAATGAACTTTTGGTAACAGAAAATTTGGAAATATACCTTAATAAATAAATTACAGAGAAATATTTTTTGAATCTCCCTTTTTTTATTATACAGCTTCAAAAGCTATGATGTTTTTAAACATATTTTTTCTTTCATTCTAAATATATTAATCTTTTTAATGAATTTTTATTTGAATTTAAAAGTCTAATGAGTTTAAGTGATTATTAATGTTGCTAATCTGTATACTCCGGCTTGCAAACTTACAGTAATCTAAAATACACTATTAAATTTTTCCATAAATATTTATGCAGTATTCTAGAAAATAATCTTAATTGTATGTTAAGAAAAATTGGAACTTTTTTGTGGAAATTGAGTCGGTTTGATTTCTTTGATTTTTACACAGGCCCGAGCCGAACTTTTACTTTTTACAGCCTGAAAATTCTGGCCCATATAGGCCTCTACTTCTCACTGAGGAAAAACTGTGGCATCTGTGATAAATAATTTCCAGATTTTTTTTTTTTTTTTTTTTTTTTCAAATAGTAAATATTAATATTTTTTGAATCAAAGATCCTATTACAACCACAAAGGTACTGTGAATGAGTGGATATTTTTTTGCTTATTTTTATGTATTTATTTCCATTTCAGTAACAAGGATGGCAGTTTAAAACTGCAGAAAAAATATAAAGCATGAAAACAAATGTAAAGCAGATCTTCAGAAAATATTTGAAAAAAAAAAAAAAAACTGTTACAACTGGAAAAGTACCACAACAATTTTTTTTTTTTTTTTTTTTTTTTTTTTTTTTTTTTTTTTTTTTGTAACTTCTCTGGCATAGGCGGTTTCAAAATTTAAAAAAAGATTAATTTTTTACTATGCCTATACTTGAAAACAACAGATTCTCCAAACATGCAAAATAGCAATCTTAAATGTGGCAAACTACCAAAAATTGAATTTTGTCTATTAGGGCTTTAATATCATGACTAATTATCAAAAAATGAAAAAAATTGAGCAGAGAAAATTTTTCTTTTATTAATATAGATAGATATTAGACTTTCTTTAGCATTGTTGGATTGAAGATAAATTTTGGTTTGTTACAGAAAATTCTGCTACTGGGAACAGGAATAGCAAGAAAATGAAGAAAACTAAACACTGTAGATTCTGGTTATTTGGGACAAAATCAAAAAGTATCATTTATGTACTTCTGATAATTGAGACAGCCACTTTATTAGGTCAAATTGTGATAGAACTGATGTGTCTCAATTAACCAGAATCTACTGTATTTAAGAAAAGTATAAAAAAGAGAAAAATCAAAGACTCTCAAGGAAATTTTTACCTCTTTTACAAAATGCGAAACAACATAAAGAAAATTCATATTAATACTTTCAGAAGTAAATTCAGTGTTCACAACTTATAGTTTAAATTTAAATACAGGAAGACAGCATTCTAAACAAACTCTGCCAAAAAGCAGGCTCTGCTAAAATGTGGCAGAGTTCATTTTGAATTACATTTTCAATTAGAGTTCACTTAGAGTTGTTTTCAATAAAGTGTTTATTGAAAATTATAAATTTTCTAAAATACAGACTTTTTTAATTTTTCTCTTAAAAAAAAAAAAAAATATATATATATATATATATATATATATATACATATATATATAGGTTATTTCACATAATTTTGACTAACATGTGTGTCATGCCATTTTATATATATATGTATACACTTTGTACATGAAATAAACGTATATAGAAAAGTAAAAATCCATTCGTCAAAAATTCCTATCTCGAAAATTAGAGGGATTACCTCTTTTTAACAAGATTGAGTTGAAAATGGTGATTTTGCACAAATTCAATCGTACATATATTTTTTTAAATAATAGATTTTTAAAAAATTTTAAACGTTCTGAAATTTAAAAACTTTTTTCAGCCAGATCATGTTAAAGCTGAGGATTTATATTTATTTTTTTTTTAATATTGAGACACTTAAAACAACTTATACAGACTATACAACCGAACCTCGTTAACACAAACTGTTTCCAGCTGTCCTGTCAAATTGTAGAAGCATTTACTGTGATTTTCATCCTTTTAACATCAATATGCTTAATGAGAAATATTGTTTATCACAAATTGAAAAGGATCGGCCATTGAAATATTTCCTACTCATAGTACGAACGAAGCAAGTCATAGCGCCCCCTCGCCCACTTTTCCACTTTCTAATAATTATCTTGATCTACCACTTTCTAATATTTATCTTGATCTAGCCATCACCCACAATTTTCTTTATTCTTACATCATTCAAACGTTGAATGAGTTAGTGTTCATAATCCTTCGGTATCAAGTTGACTCATACAGCCTGGGCTTAGGTCGGCTTTTAAACACCAGGTGGGAAGACTACACCTTCCTGCTTGATAACAGAAGACTCCGCCCATTATGCCTGAGACGAAAGAGCAGGCAGGAGTCATTAGTCAACTCAGTGACATCCTGAGAGATGTGTATGAGCAGTGTTCTCAACCGAGAACCACCACTGCCGAAATGCTGTCTATTGGTGGAGATCAGGCATTTAATAACTGAACAAAATCATGCCTGCAGGATATGGCAAGTCTATCGTACTCAAAAAATAAAATTCTATTGTAAGAATTGCATTGAGGGGTAAAACAAAAGTAAGTAATGTTAATTAAAATTGTTTAAACAAAGCTGAGAATTGTATTGCAAGAATTGCACTGAGAGGGGAAACAAAAGTAAGTAATGCTAATTAAAGTTGTTTAAGCAAAGCCAAGAGATCGCTACATGGCAATGACGACTTAGGTTTGAATCCACTAAAATAAGTCGACTTGGCTGTCCGGAGTTTTGGTGTTTTCCACAAATTTAACAAATATCGGCTAGTTCCTCTTGAAAACACTTCCAACGAGGTGTATCCCATGTGTAGGTCTATAATCTTGACAGATCGATCTTACGAAACAAAATCAACACCAGCAACACAGCAGATTTGGAAGGTACATATGCATATTTATTCTTGTTACATGGAATATATAATATTTTTAAGGGGATTCTTCACTCACCTGAAAACACACGCTCTGTAATGTTAATCCTATGGGCAGGTTGTTTTCAAATTTCTTGTTTCAATAACAATATTTTTAAACGGTTTTTTTTTTGCATAGGATAGCTGAGCTCAATCTTTAATATGACTCTTTTTTACTTTTTCGATTTTGGTTGCAGATTTTTTTTCAAAAAGGTACTTTCAGTTTCGAAACTGAAAGTACCTTTTAAAAAAAATCTGCATATTAAAGATTGAGCTCAGCTATCATATGCAAAAAAAAAAAAAAAAAATCGTTTAAAAATGTTCAAATTTAAACGAGAAATTTGAAAACAACCTCCCCATTGGTTTAACATTACGGAGCGGGTGTTTTCAAGTGAATGAAGAATCCCCTTATAGTATGGGCAACACAAACTACTTTTAACATGAACAAAAAAAAATTCTCTGTGAATGTTCGCATTAATGAGGTTCAACTATATAGAGAGGTCCTTTCTTGCCAAATCCCATATGATCACCACTTTCTCCCAATTGAGTTGTCAAATGTCAAAAATGCTGATTTTTTAAATTTTAAATTGTTATTATAATTCAGAAGCTAAAAAAAGTAACAGCCTGCTTTTTTTCTGAACACAATCTCTAAAGTAGTCATAACACATTAAAAAAAAAAAAACACATGCTGCTATCTCTTCCCCTTCATCAAAAAAAATTTTTTTTTTCAAAAACAATCATTTAACTATTATTTCAGTATATTTTAAAGTATTCTTAAAACACAGATACTGACATGACAATTACATGGTTTAATGGACAAATATATGTAGATATTAAATATTTTTATTTTACTTTTTAATTTATCTCTATTATTTCAAAAACTATTCAAGATTTTATAAACGTTTGAATTTTGTAAAAATGTGCAAAATTTCAATCTTTGTCCCCCTCTAATTAAAACAATTTTTAAGATAGAATTTTTTTGCAAATGGATTTTAACTTCATTTCTATATAAGTTTCTACAAACAAAGCATAGAAAAAATAAAAAATGGTAAAGCTGTAAAAAAAATTGTCATAATTTTGTGGAATGGTCCAACAAAGAGAGGATAAAGGGCAGAATTCACTTCTCTCAGTGCAGCTTATCACACAATCCTTCATTGTGTAAACCAAATAAATGGGAATGCAAACACACATACTGACTACATTTAAAATGTTAAATACAAGCAAATTACTGGGAACAAACTGTTTCATCAACATCTGTGTAGTTCCCAGATCCAGGACATTCTTTACTTGTGTGGTCATGAACACCGCAATTGTAACATATCATTTCATTTGGACAATCACGAGAAATGTGACCAGCTTGATTACATCCATAACACTAAAATAAATTATTAAAAATGAATAATTTTATCAAGCAATTATAAAAAAAAAAAAAAAAAAAAAAATGTTACACAGAAATCAATGTTATTATTCAGTATGAAGAAAACAATAAATAATGAAAGGTTTTACAAGATAGCAAAAAAAGTCCCTGAGATTTTCAAGTGTTCTTGACTTCACATTAAAATTTGCATTTTCAAATCTAATTAATTTCCACAGATTATTATTGTTTTTTAATAAAGCATTTAACACTAATAAGAGGTTGTTAAGGGGACTTTTCTTGAGGAGAAGAAACATTGTTGATTCCCATGTTATTCTATGGGAGAAAATACTATTCCTGTTCATTCAAATTTGAAAAAAAAAAATTCAGCATATAAATGGGACATTCTCACAATCTTTTGACTTTCAGAAGAAAAAATCTGATTAAATTAAACTTAATAAAATAACATTTTAAACTTATAGATAAACGCCTCAATGATTCAAAATAAAGAAAAAATGGTCAGCAGTGAAATTTTTTTTATTTAACTGAGGTTTAAGTTAAACTTGCGAGTTTAATTTTCTTTTCCACTTTAGCGCTATAACTTTCTATTTTCTTCTAAATTTTTACTTATAATGAATTTGCATAGTACCCAAAGGGCATTCAAATAAGAAATAATAACAATCTAGTATTTTAGTAGAAAATTTTTGTATAACATTGTTTTAAAGTGGTGTTAAAGAAGGGATAGAAGGGGAAAAAAAGGGATGGTATAGGAAAAAAAAGGGATAGTAAGGATGGGACGGTAAGGAAAATTACCAGTATTTTTAGACAAATCAAGTGACTAAGTGACGACAGCCACAAGGTTCATTGATTTTTAGAAACAGTTATTTACATTGGATTAAATTAAAAAAAAATTAATTTACCTTGAAAAGTGCTGGAATAAACCTTGGGGACGGTAAGACTATCAATAAAGCCACGATGCTTGAAATTGATATTTAAATGCTGATTTAAATTCTGCAGTAAATTTCCTGTCAAGGAATTTTAGACATTTTTTCTCTAGTATACTTCTGCATGAGAAAAAACTTTTAAAAAATTTTGATTCTGTGGCTGCATCTAAAGTGATTTTCTGTATAAGTTTGGCTAGAGGGATGGTAAGGAATCAAAACCCAGGGGCAGAGTTCAAAAAATAATATCAACCGTAAAAATTTGTGCAGGTTAATTTTTTGCTACATATTTATATAAAACAATTGTCCTAGTTTCGGAAAAAAATTACATTGAATTACTTTTATTGAAACAATTTTATACAGACAGCTCTAAGCTTAAAAATCAGCATCAGGGACATGGGACGGTATAGGAGTTTTTCTGGTATTTGTACCCCCAACATCATCCAAAACTTATTTATGTCATTAATATTGTTATGCAATCATGCAATGGGATGTTCCCAGTATACGAGATAAAAAAAAAACAAGAATATGCACTAAAATAAAAATTATTATTCAGGGACATAAAAGTCAAAAGCTTGTGAGAATGCCCCAAATCCGAAAGCTCTTTACAACACAAGCTTAAAATATTTAAAAAGCAGTTTTGAATGTTTTGAAATTCATGTTAAAGTTTCAAAAAACTCCAAAAAGTATGATGTGCAGTCTTTATTCGTTTATAACTATGGATTGTAGAAATATATAAAAATTTGAAGCTTATGTAAGCATTTTTTCTTTTTTTTTTTTTAATGCAATTAGGCAACTTAAAAAATTTATTCTAATCAAAACGCTGTAATTTTGAATTAAAAATTAGCTATACCTAAAATCCTCTACAGACTTGTCAAGTTTTCAACCTTACCTAATTGATTACTAGAGCTCTGGATTGAAGAGGAATCACGTTGGGGGTGGGGAGGAGGGGGTCATGGGTTGCTATAAATGGGAAGATGTCAGATTTTTATAAAAAGAATTCAGTCTTGGCATAATAATTTTAAATAAATGAAGTGGACATACTCATGGGTAAAATTATTTTTAATTTTAAATTATAGCCATATGTCCCTTACAGGGTGGGGGTGGGGGGGCAATATCTAGAGTTCTATCGGACGGTTTAAAATTAAATTTTATAGGATAATAGATTTTTGTGAATACACTCCACAAAATAATTCTTAATTAAAACTTTTGATTCCCGTGTCCCACCAGATGTAGTAGGTGGGGGTGGGGACAAATACCATATTTTGAGATCTGTCGGGTCTTTTAAAATTAAATTTTGTGGAATGGTAATTTTTTTAAGAATAGGTGCAGAAAAAGTTATTCTTAATTAAAATTTTGTTTGCTGCCCCTCAAAGGGTGAGATGGGGGACGGGGGGGGGGGGGCAAAAAGTCTTGAAATCTAGGCATTTTAAAATTACATTTTGTGGGTTGTAAGTTTTTGAGCATAGACACAGATAAAGTAATTTGAAATTAAAATTTTGATGGCAGTGATTCCCCCGGGGGTGGGATGGGGCAAAAATCGTATATCGTGTTCTATCAGACACTTTGAAATTAAATTTTGTGTAATGGTAAATTTGTGAGCATAAACACAGATAAAGAGATTCTTAATTAAAATTTAATCTCTATGTTCCTCTCCAGGGGTGAGGGTGGCAGTAAAAATGTATCTTGGGTTCTGTTAGGAACTTTAAAGTATTGTAGCTCGGTGTAACTCGTATCTGGTCATAGAAGACTGGAATTTTTGTAGTTTTATTTATTATTGTAGAGAGAAAGTTTATCTAAGCCTAATTTATAATACCTCGTAACCTAGAGTTTTAAATTTTGTAGCTCTAGAAAATAACTATCTTTGAGCAAATGGATTTTCATATGATGAAGAACATTTATACAGTACAGAACCATTTATCCAGATTAGTCGGGGTCAGGTGTATTCCAGATAACTGGATGAGCATTAAAACAACATGCATTTGTTCAGATTGATAGAGTATAAGTAATTATAACATTGTTTCCGATTTCAAATTAACTATTAGATTACTCAGACTAAAAATCATACCCAAACAAGATCAAAGATTCTAATCAGAGTTTGAAAGAAGGCATTTTATGAGAATACCTTGCAAACAAAAATTCTTCTATTTCCTCTGCATAAAAATGAAAATGTCAACTATATAAATAAATATGCTTCCATTTCAAATCCTAGATGTTGGCATCAATTTATATACTGCATGTTGTATTGTTTCAAGCGATGCACATGTCAAATTGACAATTTTTCTTTGGAAAAATTTTAAAATCAGTCAATTGGAAATATCATTCTGGATAAATGGTTCTATACTGTAACTGAATTTTCTAAAACTAATGGTTTTGGAATTAGCTATTGACATTGATAAGAAGGGATTAAAATATATGAAGTAATAATTTTTTTTTTCTTGCAAACATTATTAGAAATATTTTCTGCTTCTTACTTTCATAGAAGATTTAAGTAACACATTTAAATATACTTTTTGATATAATTCGCTATAATTTATGAAAAATATTAATAAATATGTAAAATTACAGATTCTAAAATAATAACTACCCTGCATTATCATGGCAATTATCACAAAAAAAAATAGCATTTACTTTGTAAAAAGATGTATACATATTACAACACGAAATTTATTTTTGTGTGGTTTATTTCCATATGAAGAATGTGTAGAAACAGCATGTTGATGTTATGAGAAGTAAAACAGCACAAATTATATTCTTTTACAACGAAAACTCACAGAGATATGATACTTTAAAGTTTGTGGATTTCAGAGTGTTCCGGCATTTAAAAAAACCATATGTTCATTTTCTGTACTGGAAAGTTCGGAAATTTCATAAACTTTACACTATCTTGGTAAGTTTTGATTGCAGAATAATAGAATTTTTAAAAATGCTTTAAATTTCTTACTATACTATCTAAATTTTGCATTATTTGTGATTACATAGAAATTCTGGAAACTTTCCCTTTTTTACAAAATTGTTAAGAGAACAATTCTCCGGGTATTGTCTGAGAGATCTTCGGTAGATTTAGTTCTATTCTTCAACAATTGGCGTTTTTTTCTAAATGAATCATTTAAAAACAGCTCTCTTTGAAATGAACTGAACGGATGTCATTTGCAGAGGCAGCTGTGACAAATGGTGGTAATTAAAAAAAAAAAAAAAAGTTGACATCATTACTATCCCAGAATGAAGAAAGAAGCTTGGCTTGAATTACCATAAGAAATTACCATCTGATCTTTTAAGAAATGTTGCATCAATAATGCAATCGATGTAACTGAAGATGATGCCATTTTTGAAGAAGATGGTGATGATGATGAATTAGATACTAACAATACCCATCCTGATGTACTAATGAAAGCAATTTTAAGGTGTTGCTTGAAAATTCTGATAATGATTCTGATAGTAAATGATGATTGACGACTTTTTCATTGTAAAAGAATGGATTATTAAAGTATTTTTAGAAATTTTTAAGTCTTTTTTATGTTTTTTTATATTTACCATCCTTTTTCATTTTAGAATATCAAATTTGGAATTTTTCTTAAACTCGTGTATAAGCTGACCCCTCTCACTTTAGAGCCAAAAAAATGTCCAAAAATTCTCGGCTTATACACGAAAATATACGGTAACCAAATTTAAGGATTACAAATATTTAATTCACTAAACTAATAAATGTTCCTAAACAAAGATAAATAAGTAAGCTGAATCACCTAAGTAATCTAACAAAATTGTACAAAGATTCAGTGAGAATGAAGCTGGTATTGAAAATTTCTGAGCTACAACGAAAGACTGAAAGGATGTAGACAAAAGGAATTGCATGAAAGATTGAAATACTCTTTACAGTACTTATGAAGAGCAAAATTGATTTTCCAGACACCGTAATTTCAAATTTTTATATCAGAAAAATCAATACTTTTCCTCGTTTTTTTCGGATAATCAGATAGTTTTTCTGAATTTTTTTCAGAAGTTTAAAATCTCTCGGACTTTTTCTCAGAAATTAAATTTCCCTGATTTTTCCTCAGAAATGGTAGATTTCCATGACTTTCCCAGCCCATAAAAATTTTCTTGACTTTTCCAGGTTATCCAGGTAGCCAGACACCTGTTTAATGTGTTTTGTAATGATTAAAAATAAATTTTGCATTAGAGGTTTCAAGCTTTAAATCTGCATAGATACTAAATTACTTGAAGCCGAATGGTTTCCCACTTGGTATTCAAAGACAAAATTTACAGAAGAATCTAAATATGATGTCAAAATTAGGTGTTAGTATTAAAAATTTGTTACAATTTCTGTAAGGAGCTAACTCCTGAAGCATAATTTAAGTGCAGTATTAATTAGTAGACCTTATTACTAATTGGTTAGTGCCAATCATATGATGATTAGGATCAGAGGTATCTTTTTTCCATCATGATTATATAAAAGCAAATGAAGTATGAAAATATAATTTAAGAGAATAAATTAAAATATACATACACTTCCGTATTCTAGTTCAGATTCCCATGCCCGCCAATCTGTAAAAATTACAAAATATAAAAGAACATACAAGCAGCATTTTCCACATATTTTCAATGTATACAAACACGATTAAAAACAGCAGAAAAAAAATTACATGTTCATTAAAAAATATATATATATTAACTTTTAATAAATAGTAACATAATTCAAATTTGAGCATACATAATGTCAGAACAAATTCGATAAGATATACATAATAAAGGACTTGCCTTTCAAAAATTTAAATGAGCATGGTTAATTATTATTTTCAATATGTTCCAGATATTTGTTATTATTCATATGATGCACTTAAAGTTAATTTCAGATTATAATCATTTAGCACTAAATTTTATAAACTGTTATACATAAACTTTTAAAATTTTTACAAACTTATAAAACCAGATAATTATAAAAGTTCAAATGAACACTATTAATTATTATATTTAATATAGTCTAACTCAGTAGATACGTGAAACAAGGGAATTATAAAAGTCCTCATAATACCCATGGAGATAATAAAAATCTTAAAAAGGTATACTTAATTTTAAGTTAATTATTACTATTAATTGCTTTAATTATCTCAGTGCTAAAATTATCTTAATACAACAAAATTAAAAAAGCATTTAATTTTACTTTGGTTAGTGTCTTTTTTTTTAGACATATATTTTCTTAACATAAAATCACAGTACTGAAGACAAAGCCTCTAAAGAACTAATACAGTACAGAACCACTTATCCAGAATGGTTGAAGTCTGTGTTGAAGTGTATTCCGGATAACTGGTTTTTCTGGATAACTGGTTGGGCACTAAAGCAACTTTTACTGATCAGATTGGTAGAATATATTTAGTTGTGACATTGTTTTTGATTTCAAATCAATTATTAGATTACATGGAATAAAAATCAGAAACCAAACAAATTTAATTATCAGAATTTTTCAAAAGGCAATTTATGGGAACACCTTGCAAACAAAAATCCCCGTATTTCTTCTGCACAAAAATCAAAATATCCAATAGACAGTCATCTCTCTGTTTAATGCCACTCTACTTAACGACGATCTCTATTTAAGGACGATGTTTTGCAGTTCTGTCTCCTTTAACGCCCTGACTGTCGAGCGAAAGGGCAAAATTGTAATGTTGTTTTCTCTGTAATTTTTAAAAAAATCTTTAAAAAAAAAAGATGATTTTTCCAACAAGACATAAAAAATGTAATTACGCGTAAGAATATAAGCTTTGAACGTATTAATCATAAACAAAATGTTTTAAGAGTGCATGGTATTTGTAGAATTATATTAATTAAAAAAATGTTGCTATTGTAGTGAAACCTGCAGCTTAGTGAACAGATATATCAGTTTGCGGCGGTGGGAAGGTTAAGTAAAAAAATCTCTATTTAAAGGCGAAATTGTTTCTATTTAATGACGATTTTCACGTAGTTATTTTTTCCGATCCCTTTAAATCTGTTCTCAACTGCTCTGCTCAACAAGCTCAAAACGTTTTGATACATTTACAAATTCATTTTTTAACAGAAAGATATAAAACTGAAAGGCCTGACTATGGAAGCGATTTGGAATCGAACTATGTTTTCCATTTTTTGATCAATAAATTACCTATTGAGGTATAAGCAATTTTGATCACGTGACAAAGATGTTTTTCTTCCTTCGCTGACTGGTTTTTTCTGCTTTCTTCGGGAACTTTGGTTCAAAACGTCCACTTTGACACTATTTTCTGAAAGATCTATTGCGGTTGAAAAAAACAAAAAAAAAAAAACGGAAAAACAGCTCGATTACATAGTTTCTAAACAACAATACCTGCTAGTTTCATGTATTTCTGACCAAAAATAAATTTAAACTTATGTTATAAAGTTGCCCTTTTGGATTTGAGAACAGCCTTAAACATGTTAACGAGGGAACTTCCTCTGATAGAAAAACAAGGTTTCTTGCAATTCAGATGAGTACAGATAAAGGAGAACAGTGTAATTGTTGGAATGTTATGATTCGTTTTCTCCCTCCGACCTTAAAAAAATTTATTGATTTTGAGGAAGACGTTTTAACAACCGACATCATAAATTTAGACAAAATTTTCTGAAGATATCGCAAATGAAAATGCAACTTCAGATGCAGAAAATGGTGATGAAGCTGATGATACAGAAAGCGAGACACCATCTCTCTCTAACTCAGATGTGAATTCTGCCCTGGATATTCTTCGGCAGTACATTGTTTCATCAAATATGGAAGATGACTCATTCAACCTGCTTGAGAAGATTGACGCAAGGGTACTAAAAATTAGACCACCATTGAAACAATCTACACTTTTTGATTTTTTTAAAACTTAATTTGTTTAATTAAATGTATTATAAATATTTTTATTGTACTGTAAGTAAAATTGTATGCAGTATAATTAATGCAATTTGTATTTGTGCAATAAAAATATTATATCCGTATATCTCTATTCTAAAAAAAAGTAACTACTGCTGTCACCGCCACCGCCGGTTTTGAATTTTTTGTGACTGGGTCTTTCTACGTTAATATTAAGAAAAATAATGCATAAAAAAATATGAAAATCGGTGGTTTTATACAGGACTGTTTGATAAACACGCTGATGCAGACAGTTTTCAAATCGAAGAATTATTTTAAGAGATATTTAATGCTAAAGTTGGACAAAATCGTCCCACTAAAAAAGTTTTATAGCAGCAAAAACTATACATGGCAGTGTAATCATTTTTAGATCATTTTATGCGTTAGAATTTGCCGGAGTGCAGATTTTTTTAATTTTGATTCATTTTTTGAGGTTTTATTTCTATTTTAAATTCAAATTTTCAGCATTTCTAGAGATATTTTTTACATTATTTTAGAAAATGGTATTAATTTATACTGTTGCCAAATGTATAAACAGCGCAAACAATAATGTTTGCTTCAAATTAAAAATTTATTTACATGTGACTATTATAAACAGAAAAAATCATTTGGAATTAGAATTAAATAATTATGTACAAAAAGCAGGAACTTATTAAAAATTTCGTCATAAAAAGTATACACGTGAATTTTAAAAGAGAAAGGATATTGTAAAACAATAAATTCATTAACATGCGTTATAAGTCTTAAATAGAAGAAATTACATCATATTTACGTCACATTATAGATATTACATAAAATGAACACAAAATAATATTGCAAAACAGTTTAAATTTAGAAATTGCGCTAGACATTTATTTGATATTTTGAGAGGATCTTTTCAACTACAGGCAAAGTTCTTTAATCCGCACAAGTTGGGACCAAAGGTTGTGCAGATTATGGAATATTGCAAATTATGGAGTATTATGGATTACATCTCATTTTCTTATTTCTGGACACTATTTTAATTCAATATTCAGTATAACATGAAAAGAAAAATATGAAATATAATAATTAATTTTTTGGGACACTATTTTAATTCCATATTCAGTGTAATATGAAAAGAAAAATGTGAAATATAATAATTAATTTAATATGCTATCTCAAAAAATGCATTTTTCAAATTCTCGTATTAAAAAATTGATTATATTCACTTTTACATTTAAAAATTTCAGATATTTCTTCTAAAAAATCATTTTTGTATCTAGAATTTGTAAATTTGTTTCATTGTTTACATTCATTAAGCAATGCGAATTATAGAAAATTGCGGATTATGGGTGTGCGGATTATAGATCCTTGACTGTATTTTTGTTAGGAAAGCGCAAATAATATTTCATTTCTAACAAAAGTATTTTCACGTGAATATTTAAAAGAAAAAGAATAGCTTGGTAAAAATTATGTCAGATTAATTTAAAATGTCTCATTTAAAAGAACTTTCTTTTCGCTTTGTTAAAAAATACCAGGAGACAAAGACTCTGTTTACTTAATTCCTTTTATATTAGCTTATTTTGAAATGTTGTTACACGTGTCTACGTCATCAAATTATTTTTATTTCGACGTTTTATTTGTATTTTTATTAATGTTGTACTAATTTATTTGTTCTTTCATTATTTAAAATAAAAATTATGTCAATTTGTATAATTTGGCGAGTGGTTTGGCGATTTATATAATTTGGCGACATTGGTCCACGGGATAATCAAGTAATACCGCAGCGGATTTGGCGTTAAAATTCCCCAATCAAAGAGAAATGAATAGAAATTCGTTTATAGGGAGATCGCCACTGTTTTTTAAATTATAATTCAATCTTTCGAAATCTTTTTAAAGCCGATCAAATTAGCGTGCATTTAGAGTTTGCAGTGTCTGGACGGGGGTTGGCGAGTGTAGCTCGTAGGGGACCGAGCCCCCTAGTCAATAAAAAAAAAGAAAGAAAGAAAACAAAATAAATTTAAATAAATATATAAAATATTTCTAAACACACCAATATATTAAGAAATGTATTGACCGTCCTAAGCCTGTGACGTGTGAAGGGAAATGTTTTTCAAATATTATTTTTCCACAGATTCTGTTTAAAGACGATTTTTCGAGGTTTCTTGAAAGTCGTTAAACAGAGAGCCAACTGTATAAATAAATATTCTTCCATTTCAAATCTTTGTTGTTAGCATCAAGTTTTACCATGCATGTTGTAATGTTTAAAGCAATACGCATGTCGAACTGTCACTATATGTCAAATTTTTCTGAAATAAGTCAATTGGAAATATCATTCTGGATAACTGGTTTTCTGGTTAACTGGTTTCCAGATAAATGGTTCCATACTGTAATTCCATAAATTGATGTACAGTAGCAACTAATCATTTCTTTTTTCCCTGAAAATGTCAGCTAATCCCAGCAGCAGAATTTTTTTCAGCAGCCTGCAACACAAGTATAAATTTTAATGACAGTCTGCAGAACTTAAGGACAAACTCCCTCTTTCCAATCCCTCATGCACTCAACCCCCCTCCCCCCCACCTCCAAGTATTTGTGATTACAGGATGCACATTACAGGAAAGTACTTTTTAAAATACAGTAGAACCTCGATTATCCGAAGTAATTGGGACCGGCTCTCTTTCAGAAAGTCGAAATTTTCGAATAATTGAGAATGCTTCAATTTTAAGATTAAAGAGAAATATATGTAATATTTCTTATTATAGTAACAAGTGCTTAATAAAAATAAAGCAATAGCAAAATAGAAACAAGAACTGATTATAAATAACCTGAATTTTAATTTTGAAATTAAGTATCTTTTACATATATCACAAGGGTTTCAAAAAATGTTTTGTTTGTTACAGTTTCAATTGCCTTTGCTTTGAAGCTCTATCACAGAGTTTTGTAATATTATTAGTTCACCAGTATCACAGTCTTTCTGCTGCTCCGGCCGTGCCAAACCTTTTGCCAAAATATTCAAAAACTTCAGAATTGCTCTACTCCGTAGTTTACGGGAGCTCAAGTTAAATTCAAAGGAACTCTGAGAAAGGGGATCAAAAATATTTATATGTACTCGTAGTCTGGAAGGGACCCCTTGCACACAAGGAATATGATAGTTAAAAAAAAAAAGAAACAAAAAATCTTTAAAAATGGATTTTGCACATAAGGAATGTAATAGAAAGAAAAAAAAAAGTTTTAAAAATGGATTTCGGTTAACCGAGAGTTTCGGTTAAAAGAGTTTTGGATAAAAGAAGTTCTACTGTAATTTATCTTTGTCCTCAAAATTTTTAGAATCACTGTCATAACATACGAACATCAATTTCTAAAATTTTTGAAAAGATTGATACAATGTGATAATATCAAAAATTATATATAAATATGATAATACAGGGATGAAAGTGCACTAAAGCCACTTTGGAGCAGCAAAAATCTAATTTTGTTGCAATAAAAGCTGTTTTTGGAGCCGATTGAAATTCTGAGAGAATCAAATTTGAGTAATTCATGTAAATACTATAAAAGTAATTCTAATGCAATGTTTTACTTAGCAATCTTAGCTAGTTGTCCAACTCAAAATTTAATGTTTTTACTCAAAAGATGGCTAATATTTAACCTGCCACTCAGCTGTAAAAAAATCTCCTGAAAACATTAATGCTGCAGCAAATTTTTTCGCGATTCTTTGACAGAATTCACCTTTTTCCTGATCGTTTGACGAAATGTGCATTTTTTCGCGATCTTTCGACGATGCTAGTGTTTTTTGTGATCTTTCGACAATGCTCGCATTTTATTTGCGATCTTTTGACGATGTTTGCGATCTTTCGACGGTGTTTGCTTTTTTTTCGCGATCTTTCGACGATGTTTGCATTTTTTTCACGATCTTTCGACAATGTTTGCATTTTTTTCACGATCTTTCGACAATGTTTGCATTTTTTTCGCGATCTTTCGATGATGTTCGCATTTTTTTCGCGATCTTTCGACGATGTTCACGTTTTCTTTTTTCATAATCTTTTGACGAAATTCCGGTTTTTTCTCCCGAACCTTTGAAGGAATTTGCGTTTTTTCCGCAATCCTTTGAAAAAAATTCGCGTTTTCTCCGCGATCTTTTGACGATATACGTGTTTTTTCGCGATCTTTGTGCGAAATTCGCTTTTTTCCGTGATCTTTCGACGAAATTCGCATTTCTTCCACGATCTTTTGACGAAATTTGCATTTCTTCCGCGATCCTTTGACAGAATTCGCGGTTTTTCCTCGATCATTTGTCAAAATTCACGTTTTTTCCCCCCAATCACTTGACGAAACTCGCGTTTTCCTGCCATCTTTTGAGGAAAATTGCTATTTTTTCGCAGCCCTTTGACGAAATTGGCACTTTTTTCGATCTTGTGACAAAATTTTTGGGTTTTTTTTGCCACAAAAATTCGAAAAATCCACCTATTTTGCACGTTCTTTCGATAAAATTCACGTTCCTCTGCGATCCTTTGACGAAATTTGTGTTTTTCTGCGATCTTTTGGCGAAATTCTCATTTTTTCTGCAATCGTTTGACGAAAAATGCTATTTTTCGGTTAGCCCTTTGACAAAATTCGTGTTTTTTCCGCGACCATTTGACAGAAGTCGCATTTTAATGCCATCCTTTAACGAAAGTTGCTATTTTTATGCAGCCCTTTGGCGAAATTGATGTTTCTTTCACGATCTTTTGATAAAATTTCATTTTTTTTCGCAATCTTTTGATGAAATTGGGTATTTTAAATGCAAACGAATGACGAAATTGTTTTTTCGGCGAACATTTGTCGAAAATCGGGATATTTACGTCCGAATTTTCGGATTAATGACCGATTTTTTAAATTTCTTAAGAAATTTACCCTTGTGAGGATTGGCTCATTTGATAATGTGCGTTTTACTATCGCGTGTCTAGAGTTTTCTCCGTGAATTATTTATATTTTAAAGTAAATCGGAGCTTTGTCAATCGCATGTGGCATAAGTCGTTTTATTATGGCACATGGCAAATAATTTCTAGCAAACTTTTTTTTTCTAAATTTTAACAGTTTAAAAATAGTCTGCAGGCTTTCTCAAGAGTCTGCAACGTGCGTCGCAGCGTTGCGCCGATTCTGCACCCGGGCAGCAAATATTGCAATAGTTACTGCAGTTTGCAAGTTATTGACCTCACATTTTTTTTTTTTTTTTCATTTTAATTGTGCAATAGAAAAAATGATCTCCAAGAACGTTGAAATCCTGTCTGAAACTGATAATTTGCTACATTTTGACTGACAGTTGTAATGTAGAGAGAACAGTGTTCAATACGAAAGAGATTTCTTTCCTCATTCTATCCTACTTTTAACAAAATTCACACTCAAATTAACAGTTCATAAGCTCAGAACTCAATTCTTGCTTTCCCTGATCTGAGACATCTGTACCTGCACCTGTTGTGTCTGTTTGTTTTTCTGTGCTGATTAATGTTAAATCTGAGTCCATCTCTATATTAACCCTTTCAGTAGCAACACTTAAAAATGAAGTAAAAATTATGAAGTTTTCACATATTGTTAATCAATCTCCTAATAAACTAAAAACAATCCTTGACGAAAAATCTTTTATTAGAGAATGGACAAACTTCATGACATGCATTTTAAAGTAATTCTATAACAAAATTAAAAATACTTAGAGCTATCAGCTATCACAGTAAGTTTAAAACAAAGTTTCTAATATGTGGGAACGAAAAGATTGATTACTTAGCTATTTATCATTACTAAAAATTTACAACTGGGATAGAAAAAAAAAGATGAAAGAGTTTTAAAGACTAAATTTTGTGTGGTAGGAAAGAAAGGAGGCAGGTAATTTCAGGTCGGGAAAGGGTGTTACATGATAATTTATTATTATTGTTACAATAAAATAAAATTAGAGCAAAGAAAGTTAAGAAACAAATAAAATAAAGAGGTTTGAAGAGTTTTAACTTTATGGACTGGGGGAGGGGACAAATATGGGAGAAGCAGAAATTTTATGGGGAAGGGGTAAGATTTTTAATTAGATGATTAATTATTTATCATCACTACTAAAGATTTATAATTAGGACAAAAATTTTTTTTTTTAAGTTATACAGGGGATAAGAGGAAGGGGATAGCAGCAATATAGGATTTCATGTGGCTGATTATTGTTATAAAATAACAAATACAGGGGAAAAAAGAAAGACTTTTAAATCTAGAGTGGAGACAAAAAAAAAGAACAGTTTTTTTTTTTTTTTTTTTTTTTTTTTTTTGCGGGAAGGAGTTTAATAGATGAGTGATTGTTTTGATAAAGATTTACAAATAGGACAAAAAATTTAAATTAAACAATTTTATAGATTTTAAAATTTGTGTGCTTGTTACAGCAAAGTAAAAGATGGAGCAGAAAACATTAAAAAACAATGTGACAATAAGACTTTTAAAGACTTTACAATATGACAATAAGACTTTAAACTTGGTGAGGTGTGGTAGGGGCAAAGAGGTAGGAGCAGAAGTTTTTTGAGGGTAGGGAAGCGTTAGATGACTTATTTAACTTATTAAGATTTTAAAATGTTAAAAAAAATAAACTAAGAAGTTTTAAAAACCTTACATTTTATATGCTTGGTAAGAGGGGGAGGGGGCAAAAAGGAAACGCTAATTTCGGGCCTGGTGGGGGTGGAGGAAACATTTTTATGGTCGATTATTTATTGTTACAATAAAATGCTACAATACAGCATAAAAAGTTTGTAAAAAATTAAAGAGTTTTAAAGATTTTAAACTTTGGTTACTGTAGGGAGGAATTTTTGGGGGAAGGAGAATTTAGATGAAATTTATGATTGGTTATTTATTATTACAATAAAGTAACAAAGTAAAGCATAAAAAGTTTTTTAAAAAATTAAAGATTTTCAACTTTGATAATGTGGGGGTGAAAGAAGGAAGCAGAATTTTGAAAAAAGAGGAGGCAACAGGGGATTTTGATGATTTTTTTTTTTTTTTTTTTTTGAAATTTTTAAAAACACAGAAGAGTTTCATCCCCGATCAAGAAATAATAAAAGGATAAAATTAAGGCCTTCTTTCAGATTTTCTTTAAAAAAATAAGTAGACCAAAAATTACTTTTGGAAAATTTAAGCACTTCTAATGATTTTCAAGGATTGTACAAACTATGCTTTAATATGCCCACAACTAAAATGAGGTTAATATGAGCAAATTGCGCATTAAGAATTGTTCAGTATTCAGGGATCTGTTTAGGAAGAAATTTGGTCCTTTAAAGAACCCTTCACAAAATTTTTCATTTCAAAACAGGACCCTTCACAAAACTTTTCTCCTTAAAAAAGAACCCTTCAAAAAATTCTTTGTCCTAAAAATAGGCCTTTTACAAAATTTTTCAGCTGAAAACTCCTTTCACAAATTTAATCATTTAAAAGTGAAATCTAGTCTGTCACTTTTACATAGATAAAGAAATATATGTAATTTTAATTAATTTTTCAACTACTTTTCAGCAGTGAAATTACACTTGAAATTATTGAATATTAAAGACGTGAATAATCCACATTGCTAACAAGTCGTAAACCAACTTAGTGAAAAATGTCCAAGCTGGGAATCGAACTCGGGCCCCTGGAATAGATCTTCAGTGCTCTACCACTAAGCCACAAGGACGATGCCCAGCTTAGCAATGTGATTATTCACGTCTTTAATATTCGAAAATATATGTATTTTACATAAATATATATCTTCTTAAAAACATATAAAAAAGAATCTGAATATAACGATCATTTTTAATTCACAAAATTAGGACTAAATTTTTCACAAATGTAAAAAAGCCTTTCACAAGTTTACAAAAACAGGACCCTGAGAAAAAAGTCTGGATAGACCCCTGGTATTGAATCTATATTGGTGAACTACTTTTTTAATGATCTATAAACACAGGATCACGGCTAATACAAGCAAAACAATAAACAAGACCTGTATCTATTAAAAAAAAATCTTTTGAGTATCAAATAGAAATCTTAAAATTATTTAAAATAAGTCAAACTATTTAAAAAATAGTCTAAAATTTCCAGTGATTAAGTACAAAACACTTATTAATAAATACTTCCACATGAATAAGAAAAATAATATTTTTCAAAAGCTATGTCACTTCATCTATAGAAAAAATCTTTTGAGGATCAAGCAGAAATCAAAATTACTTCGAATAAATGTTAAATACAAAAAATTTACCTGCATCAGAAGTGTTCATACAGTCTTTGGCAATATGTCCAGTTCCTTTACATCGATAACAAATAATTTCTTTGCAGTCTTTTGTAAAATGACCACGTTGGTTACAATTGAAACATTTCACTACAATATAAATAAACATAGTTTAACACATGAAGGAATAACATAACTTTCAAAAATATTTATGAATATAAAATGTTGTTTTAATGCATAGTTTTTATAATTCTAAATATATTCTCAAATTTTTCTAAGGTTTATTGAAAAGAAAAGCATTAACTAAAAGAATGAATGATTCAATATAATTTTTACTATAATCTTCACTTAAGCGGGCCAAGAAGGGTTAAGTATTTTAAAGATGCAGCACCCTGTTCTTTTAAAAAATGGCAAAATATTCCCTGCCTTTTTAAAAAAATAGTGAGATGCACCTTTAATTATCTCTCAAAGATCTCATGTAAGAATCTTCACCATAGTATAGTATTTCTACATAGTATATTAAAAGCATATTTTTATTTAAAAAACACACACACTTACATATATATGGTCTATTACCTTGTCTTTTGTAATAATTTATGAAAATACATCATACAATATACTGACATTCATTTTGTTAAAATGTATTGAAAGAAAAACTTAATTGAATGAAGAACTAATTACAACTGCAATTATAAAATAGCATACTTGTTAGTTATCCCATTGAAAAAATTACTGTTGCCAAATTGTACGAATAAATGTTAATAATGGTTGAACATAAATGTCACATTCACTTGACAACACGTATTTACGTCCTCAAGTGATTTTTATTTTGACGTTTTATTTGTATTTTTATTAATGTTATACTAATTTATTTGTTCTTTCGTTGTTTAATATAAAAATCATGTCAATTTGTATAATTTGGTGAGTAGTTTAGCAATTTATATAATTTGGCAAAATTGATCGAAGGGATAACTAACAAGTACCTAGAACAGTTAATGAATATCTAAACAATTATAAAATAATCTTTTCAGACCTATGCAGTTAATCATAATCATCATCTGTCAGATGACAAGTATAAGACCTGTTTTCTTAAATGTGTGGTTTGTAGATAAATTTTATGCATTCATCGAGTTGCATTTGTAGTGAATTCTTTTTCTGTTGCACAAGTATCATGACCCTCTTTTTCAAACAAATATGCATATCTGATGGCCCTTCCCAATTTTCACTTGAACAATACATATCTAGAATTACAGGTGCAGATTCCCAGCTGCCACAGGGCGACTAAATTTTTTGCTGTGGCCACTAATTTTTGGTGTCTAAGTAGCCATGCACTTTTTTTTTTTTTACAGATAATTTTTTTTTTTATAGAAAAACAAATGTTGGAAGTGTATTTTAAATTTTATAGTGCAAAATAATCTTACACTTTCACACTTTTTTATATATGTACTTTTGTATGACAAAATCAAATAAGAAATATTGCTTTCCTAATATTCACGACCATGATTGCTTAACTCTACCTTGGCCAATTTTATCTTCTGACTGTAGATAGTTTAAGGTTCATATTATTCTTAATTAATTTTCAAATTTCTAGAATTTTATGATTAAATTAAATATACACTTTTAATGTGATTAGTCTGTTTTATTGTACATGTGTATAATACAATAAATTATTTTTCACTTTGAATTCCTGAGGGGCATTCCACGTCAAATCAGGCAGTAAAATATCAATATGTAACCCACCATCACAGATTTTAATGAAACTGCGTGTGTTTGTTCTTACTATTAAGATATGATCACCAGTAATTTTTTTTTCTCCTTGGTGAAATAGTTTCTGAGAAAAAAATTGTCAAAATTTTGAAAAACTGCCGTCAGTTGGCATTCTTGATAGCTCGGTTTTCAAATGTAGCATGTCATATATATAATCATATTTCAATATCTACGCTACAAATCATCTTCAAATAATTTATGCACAATATTTAGGGTACGCAGCTTATGAAAAAAATATATTGTTACGCTTATAACATTTTAAGTGTGTTTTAAAAAATATTTAAACTTTGAAGTCGTGAATTTTTTATGAAAAATAATGCATTAACAAAAAAGGCATTATCAACAAAAGGCGGTATTTTTATTAAATTTATTTTTTATGGGAGATATACTTAAAGGTGTCCTTTACCTGATTCTGAAATAAAAATAGTGGGATTTTGGGTGTTTTTGGTAGTATTTCCTATTTAAAAATATTTTGAGGTGCATTTCATATCAAATCAAGCAGAGTCATTCCATGTCAGTTCCCCTAAGCCATTTAATCACTGTCACAAATTTCAATGAAATTGGGTTTGTTTATAGCTTATTTTAAGACGTAATCACCTTTAATTTTCTTGATCCTAAGTAAAATATTTTTTAAGATAAAAAATATCAAAATTTTGAAAATTTTTTTAATGACAGTTCGATATTCAAAGACTACATTAAAAAAAAAAAAAAAAAAAAGTCATTTCAATATAAAATCACTAAATAGGTTTCAAATAATGTATATGTGACAAATAATGTAGGCTGATTATTATTTCTTGTTTTTTATCATGTTTAAACACTAAGAGTGTCTTTTATCTTATGAATTTTTAAAATCAAGAATCTTGTCAAAAATAATGTGTTAATCAAAAATTTATTATTAACCGAAGACAGGGTGTTATTGCTTTTTTTTAATTGTACGTAAAAATATCTTTTAAATGGTTATAAAATAAAAATAGTGAACATATGAGAAAAAATTATCAAAATTTTGGGAAAATGCCACGAGTTGCCATTAATGATTGTTCAATTTTCAAAGGCCTCATTTTATATATAAAATCATATTTCAATAAATAATAAAGAAATCTTCTTCGAATAATCTAAGCAAGGTAAATAAAGTATGTAGATTATGAAAAAAATATTGCTGAAATGTTAAAAAATATTTAAATGTGTCTAAAAAATTGTATAATCTTTGAAATCAAAAATATTTTACAAAAAATAATGAAATTATTGAAAAATCTTTATCAATCAGAGGCGGGGTTTCTATGACTAATTTTTTAATTTTAAATTGTACATAATACTACATTATAACTGGATCTGAAATAAAAATAGTGGGATTTTGGTTGGTTTTAGTAGTATTTAAATCATATTTAAAATTATCAATATTTTCAAATGTAAAACCTATCCAATGTATCATCCCTGGAAATATTTTTATTTATACATTTATTTTATTTTTCAAATTATCTTTTATGTTCGTTTCTTAACGAAAAAAATAAACAATATTGTTTTTTAGTAAAACTTCTAGGGCGAAGAGCAATTATCCCTTTCCAAAAAAGAGAAAAATCACTAGCTCCTCACCGCCCAATAGAAATTTTCAAAATGACAGTCCTAATCTTTAAACTCATATTTGGCTGTTAATATTGAAAATTTAGCATTGAGCTGCTAATATTGAAAAAAAAAACCAAATTTCACTCTGTTGAAGAAAATTTTGACGCATTGTGCTTTAAATATATGCAAAAAATGCATAATCCATTATATTTATATCTTTCAAATAACTATATCTAAAAAAATATTTAAAACTTAATGAGTTGCACTTTTGTAACTTTATTCAGTTTCTAATGATATGTACCGTAATTTCGGGTGTATAGCCCGCAGATCAAACAATTCAGTTTGGACCCAGAAATTTTATTCCGTATTTGAAGACCAATATTTACTGTGATCTAAAAAGTTACATTTTATTTTTAAAAATTTCTGGGTCGAAACACGATTGTTTGATCCGCGGGCTATACACCGGAAATTACGGTAATTTGATTTATTTCATCACAGTATTGCTGAAAGATGGATTTTCAACATATATATGTGTGTATATATATCCCTGTTCTCAAACAAATTATTTAAAAATTATTCATTTATGTTTAATAAAGCATATATATATTGTTTATACACTTATAGAAAATACATATAGTAAATTTTATGATATTATGTCAATATATAATAATATTATCTAATAGTATGTAACGAAAAAGTTAACATCTGGTGTAATGACAACAAAATTTTATAATTGTTTTACTTAATTTGGATGAATGAAAAAAGCTTACATGTTTATATTTTATGGAAGTACAGGTGAAAATGTCACAAAGACATTCCTACCTCAACAACCACTGAGTATGTCACCTTCACACTACAGATGATTTTTTTTTCTTTTTGATCTTTCGGGTTTCATTTCAGATGGTAATGAATTAATTAGTTTTGTTAGAAGTGTCATTGCAGTCAGCATATTAGGCTCACTATTTTTTTTTATATAATTTGTTTTGATTGACTCGATGAACAACAATATTTAAAGGGACCATTTCATGACTTTTCAATTAAAAGCTGATTTATAAATTCCTCATGTTGTTTAGTTATTATTATCGTCTTAAGATAATAAGTTGATATTAAAATTTTTAAATGCAGTTTATTTATTATTTGAACAGTTGAAAGTATTTTTCAATAAGAGTGGGCTGTTGATTTTAAGTCGGCTGTTGAGCGATGTAGTGTTGGTAAAGGAACTGGTACTATTTAATTTAATTTTTATTGCTGTAAATAATATTTGTTATTTTATTATTGTATGTATTATATTTAAGCAAGAGTAGAAATACACGATATCGTAGTAATTTTAGTACATCTTAGCATGAACAGCTTCAATATTTATCATTAAACATTCACATTTTATGAAAATTTTGTTAAAATTGCTCATATTTTCACTATTTTTATTTTATAACTATTGAAAAGATATTTTTACGTACAATTAAAAAAAGTAATAACAGCCTGCCTTCGGTTAATAATAAATTTTTGATTAACACATTATTTTTCACAAAATTCTTGATTTTAAGAATTCACAAGATTAAACACACTCTTAGCATTTAAACATGACAAACAACAATAAATAATAATCTGCCTACATTATTTGTCACATATACATTATTTGAAACTTATTTAGTGATTTTATATTGAAATAACTTTTTTTTTATGCAGTCTTTGAATATAGATCTGTCATTAAAAACATTTTTAAAAAATTTCAAAATTTAGATATTTTTTTTATCTTAAAAAATATTTTACTTGTAATCACCTTTAATTTCCTTGATCCTGTCTTAAAATGAGCTATAAACATACCCAGTTTCATTGAAATTTGTGACAGTGAATTAAATGTCTTAGGCGAACTGACATGGAATGACTCTGCTTGATTTGATTTGAAATACGCCTCAAAATATTTTTAAATATGAAATACTACTAAAAACACCCAAAATCCCACTACTTTTATTTCAGAATCAGGTAAAAGACACCTTTAAGTATATCCCCCACAAAAAATAAATTTAATAAAAATACCGCCTTTTGTTAATAATGCTATTTTAGTTAATGCATTATTTTTCATAAAAAAATCACGACTTCAAAGATTAAACATTTTTTTAGACACACTTAAAATGTTATATAAGCGTAACAGTATTTTTTTTTCATAAAATACGTACCTTATATATTATGCATAAATTATTTGAAGATGATTTGTGGAATAGATATTGAAATATGATCATATTTATGTCATGCTACATTTGAAAATCGAGCAGTCAAGAATGCCAACTGATGGCAGTTTTTCAAAATTTTGACAATTTTTTTCTCAGAAACTATCTGACCAAGAAGTAAAAAAAATTACTGGGAATCATATCTTAATAAAAGGAACAAATACACGCAGTTTCATCAAAATCTGTGATGGTGGGTTACATGCCTGCCTGAACTGACATGGAATGACCCCTGAGGGTTTTTTTTTTTTTTTTTTTAAGTTTTTTTCTCTATCCTATAAACACGTTTTTATGAGTTTGTTTCACAATGTGGCCAGTGGATCTTTTGGGTTTAGGAGCCACTGGCTCCTTCAAGATTTTGGGAACTTGCACCTATATCTAGAACAGATAAACAGGGTGTCTAAATCAAATGTCCCTAATTTAAAACTTCAATTTAAAGAATATTTAGCTGACATAGGATGACGCTATTTAAAGAATTATGGCAACCGAAAGTTTAAAGCTTAACCCTTTGAGCGGTTTGGGCGTATTTTTCCGTTTCCCAAAAACAACTTAAATCTGTTGTAGAAAAAAATATTTTAAGCAGAATTGTAATGTATGTCAAATAAAGAGCTATGAAGTGTATTTTAGAAACAAACAGGAAAACAAAATTTAAATTAAGATTACTTTTATAAGCATTTTTATGAAAATGAAAGAAAGCCCTCAAGACGCTCAGATGGTTAAAGACAATTTTTTTCGGTTGATGCTATGACACACATACTGTCGTTGCAAGCAGACAAAGGGAAACATACGACGATGCAGGAGAAAGCACAAATTGTTCTGAGATATATTGGAAAAAAAATCGATAATCAAAGAGCACAGAATATTCAGAAAAGCATACAAAAGATAGCCACCTAATGCTAAAAGCATTAAGAGAATCAAAACATTCCTTGAAACCGGAAGTGTACTGGAAAAAGCAGAAGGTATTTGGCATGCAGTTTGAATTACTGATTGGACATCCTGAGAACAACTAAAGGAGCGCACATGGAAGTGCAGATTGTTTTAATAAAAAACTGATTTCTCTCATGCTTTCTACCTTTGTTAACTGCAGCAAGCAGTGTCTCAAAATTAGTGACATTTTATTCGAACATTCTCTCTATATATATACAGCTAAAAAAGCCAATGCATCTTTAGGCAAAGGCAAAATTTTAGCTCTGGATATCAAGTGTTTTTTCATAATGGACTTTGTAATGTTCTCAAGAGATTGCAATTCTTTGGTTCGGTTCTTCTTCAATTTTATTTTTACAAATAACAGGTACACGTGAGTTTATTCCATGTATAAAATATTACAAAAGGCCACCATTTTGTTTTTCAAAATATTGAATGTGCCTCATACATTTTATCACAGGTATTAACACCACCTTTGATTAGATTGTAATCAAGAATTATTCCAGATCTGCCACTTTCTGTATCCAGTTTGGTGTTAATATGGAAGCTTGACACAAATATCATGGGTTTGTTTTTTGTTGGCACATGTGATTTGAGTGTTTTACTTATTTAATTTTTGAAATACAAATATAGACGTTCATACAACTCTGTATTTTTCAGGAAAACATCTTCTGGAATTTCACTTATTTGACTGCTGAAATCACTGTGACAGATTAAAAAATTGCTTATTTTCTTCAATACTATCATTATTTCCAACCTCATTTAATACTTTACTGAGATAATCCTCCTCTTAGTTTATTATCTAAAACTTTATTTTCACTATGACTTAATTTTAATTCTAATCCTGATAAAAATACACGAGTTGAAAATAATTTCATGAGTACGTGTACGTTGTAAAAAGTACAGCAGTGTTGATGTTCACTGATCAAAATTAAATGCACAGCTGATTTTGCAATCTGAAAAGAAAACTTTTAGGAAGGTCTAATAAAGAAATACCTGTGGTGTTTAATGATCTATATCTACAGGATTTTGTTTTAGAGAAAAAAAAGAGTGCTAGTGTAGTACCGTGTACAACAGGTGTCAGGCAGAAAATTTTATTACTTTCTTGTACAACAGAACCATCAGGTAGTCATTACTCTTAAATAATTTTCCAAAGATTATTTTTACTGCAATTTATATTGCAACCGTTTTCTTTCATGAGGGAAAATTTTCTCTGAAAAAAATTACATGTATCTGAAGATGTGAGACCACTTTTATAATTTGCATGCATACTCTTATAAAAAGTATCCACCAAACAAAGAAATAAACTTTCAAAAAATCTCTACCATAAATTGTATAATATGAAATGTTAGATGTTAAAGTATTGATATTTCTGTTAATTCTTAGAATCTAGATACAAATTGTCTAAAAGTTTTTATGACACACACCAGGACTCACACACTGCACCACTAAGCCACAGAACACCAGTCCTAGAATCTTGAGAACCACTGTCCTAGAATTTCAAACTGTTGTGTCTCAACCATTTTTAAGATAGAGGCAAAACGAAAGATGTTTTGGAATCCTTGTATCAAGGGGCATCCTTGTCCATTTAAGTAAAAAACAAGTTTGAATTTATCATTTTATTGTTTGTTTTTTTTTAATCTGTAATCCATTTTAAAACCAGATGGTTGATCAAACTGGCCAATGAACTTGGTCAAGATCTTAATAAGCCATATATACACATGCTCAATCTCATTAAAATATAAATAACAGTGCTATTGCATGATAAATAATCCAATATATAAATAAATTAACATTTGGATGGAGGGTGGTTTTGAGAATCTGAGATTCACATTCAGTAAAAATGTATCAAAGATTTTTATAATTGCTTTCTTCCGGATGGCTGCATTAGAGATCTGCACGGGCCGGGCCTAGTCACTACTCTTTATGGACCGGGCCGGGCTCGGGCCTTATTTTTTTCCTGAAGGTTCAGGTCGGGCCTAACCTATTTTTTTTTGCACAGACCCGGGTACTGGTTTCCTTCCTAATCTTCACGGCCCAAAACTTTTATTCCTAGTTTTGACCCAGCCCGTATGAAAATCATTGTCTCGGCGTGGCCTGGTCCGTTCAAAAGTCAGTAAAATTAGGCTTGGCACAAATTTTTTTTGAAAAAATGCATACATTTTTAAATTGTGATTATTCTAAAATGAAACATTCAAATTCATTCTTTTTAAAGAATAGTAGATTTCTACACTTATTAAAATACAGTTAAATTAAAATATAGTAAAACGTGTGAAAAAGAAACTATGACGGAATCTTGTTTTAAACTGAAAAACGTGTTGATCCATGCAAAATTAATATACTACTACGGAAGAAAAGAATATATAATACATTTACACTTGCTAAGAAGCAGGGTTGGGTTTTTGACATGACAAGCGTCAAAAACTGGTTTAAACCGTCAAAAACTGTCATAAACTGGTTTAAACCGTCAAAAACTGCCAAATGCATGTAACACACTAAAACATTTTAACAACAGTAGGTAAACTTTAAATAAGTCAATGATTTATATGATCTTTTATTTAAATTTATTGTAATTTAATAATTTAAAAAAAATTTAAATTATTAATTGCCATAAATATTTTTATTTTTTTAAATTTTCAATCAGAAGAAAATCCCTTCGTACAATTAAATAATCTGGATCAATTTTACCCCCCAGCATGCGCAGGCCCGTAGCTAGACGATGCTTCCAGGTCGGGCAAATGTTTTTCCAAGAGGGACAAAATTACTTCTTCATTTTTTTAGACTTTTACGATCCTTTAAAAATATATTTTACGTATTCAGATTCAGTATAAGTTTATAGCTCTTCCCAAAGTAGTTGAAAAATGATATTCTTTCATCTTGCTGTCAATCCATAAACTAATTTTTGTAAATATGGTTAAGATAATATGGATTTCCACAAAAATGTTAGATGTTGTTGAGGATTGCTACAACAGCGTCACCAGCCAGTGTCTGTGGACACCCCCCTCCCCCACCATTGTCCGTAGAAAAATCTGGATACTTGCATTTTTATGCTTTATTAATAATAAACTAATAATACAATATTCCAAAAAATTCATTTACAGTAAAACCTGTAAAAATTAATTCGCAAAGGATTGAAAAAATATTCCGTTTTAGAAAGTTTCCATCTTATGAGGTATAACTGCAGTGTTGAATTTAGGCATTTTTCTCTGGCAGAGATATCTGATGCTCCCGGAGTGGTAAACGGAATGGAGCTTTTAGGGTGGGAATTGCACTTTTACAACTTTAATAAGCACAAAATTAGAAAGCTTCCAGGAGTGATATTTCGATGCTCAGGGGGAGAACCCTCCTCCCGGGTCACTGAATTGCTTATTTATTGTATGGTATTCCTTTCAACGGGACCATGAAATGCTCTCATGTAAGACAGCATTTTGTTATAGACAGGTTCTACTTACACAGGTTTTACAGTATAATGGAATTTTATATGATTTAAAATTTAATATAAAGAACGCCTTAATAATTACGTTGATAGATTCGTCACTTATTTACAAAGCAGGTAATCCTCTCACAACTAAACATTAATAGATTTTCCCGGATATTTTACACATGCTTTAAAACCATAATATGTGTTTATAACTGATAACATTTTCAAACAGTTTGGACAATAGAAAAAAAAAAATCACTGCCTGCAAGCACAGATAGATTTCGAAGCTAAGTACTAATTTCACCAACAAAAACTAAATCAAGATGAGAGATAAACCCAGTTTAACAATTTTATCTGGTCGCTTTTGACGAGTTTTTAATTTCATTTTTCTGTAAGAGTTGGTTTTATCAGAATCATGTTAATACGATAATTTTTTCTTCAACCCCGATTTTTTTCGCCCCTTGAGAATGTTTCAGTAATATCACCCATTAGTAGATTTCATCTTATCAGAAACTTGTTACTACAAAAGTTATAGATAATGTTAAGAAGATTTATATAATAAATTTAAACCATGTGGTGATTGTTTCATCAAATGAACCATACACTGGATTTTAAATTCTGACGTTCTTTTTATTGGTGCACACGCACGTTTAATAATACAACCCTATATACAGCACCTCCGAGGGTTGTCAAAATTTATCATGCCAATGATACTTTTTTTGTTGCCTTATTGGTAGATTAGTGGAGATGTGAATTTTTTTTCTTCTACAAACTCCCTTTTGTATTTTAATTTATTTTATTATTATTTTTGTGTGTGTGTAAGAGTTGGTCCTATCATACACTTGTCAAAACAAAAGTTGTAGATAATATTAAGAAGATTTATAATAAATTTAAGCGGATTTGATACCTTCTGAATTGACGAAATTGTGAATTTTTTTCTTCCTTACCCCCCCCCCCCCCTCTCCTCCTTTGTTTGCTGTAAGAGTTGGTCTTATCAAAAACTTGTCAATATAGAAGTTGCAGACAATATTAAGAAGATTTATAATAAATTTAAGTGGATTTCGTATCTTGTGAATTGAAGAAGTTAGGATTTTTTTCTTCTTAAAACCCTATTTTTTTTTTTTTTCCTTGAGGCCATTTTTAATACAGTCGAACCTCGTTAACATGAGCCTCAAGGGGAATCAAAATTTTGTTCATGTTAATAGTAATTCATGTTATCAGTATCAAATCTTTATATTCGTTTTTATAGGGACTGTGAAAACAATTCATGTTAAAAGTAATTCATGTTAAGCGTGTTCATGTTAACGAGGTTTGACTGTTTGACGAGACTTGTGACTTTTCAAGTCCCGATTGGCAAAACTCGCGATTTTTCTGCTTCCAATCGGCGAAAATCGCGATTTTCCAGTCTCGATCAACGAAACTTGATTTTTCCATGCCTGCTTCAAGAAATACACCTTTTTTTCATTCCCAATTGGCGACTTTCGAGTTATTTTTCGTTTAGCGACTGATGGGATATGCAACTTGGGAATTTCCTATGCTGATATTTGTGGTATCGGGTGGCCGCTTAACGAAGTTTGCAATTTTTAATTGGCTGACGAAATGTACAATTTTTTCCCGCGACAAATTGATGAAATTCACGTTTTTTTTGTTTTTTTTTCCCTGCTACCTATGGACAAAGATTACTATTTTTTCCAGCTAGATGAAATTCATGAGCCACAAGTTAACCTATCCAAGGCCATTTTTGGACCGCGGGCCACAGGCTGTGCATCCCTAACCTCAAGTCTTCTTACAAGCGTCTTTCCACTAAATATCAATAGTTTCCCACGAATCTTGTGCATAATCTTTGAAACCATTATGTTTATGACTCATAAAAATTTCAAAGAGTTAAGACAATAAGAACTATTTTTTTTTTAATATTAAATGTCTGATGAAAAAAAAAAAAAAATCTATGCAGTTTAAAATTCCGAATCCGCTATTTTTTTGTTGAAATACGGAAAAATATATAACATCCTTTAAAAAGTGCACATTTACTTTAAACTGTCGCATTCTGTATAAATATTGCAGAGCCAACGATATGAGGTTTGTTTCGATTTTTTTTTCAGTATAAATTTTTAAAAAATCGGATTAAAGATATAAACTAATTTCAAATTTAAGGTCAATATTATCGCATCACGAGCAACAACGGGCTGATAAAAACTATCATGATAATGTATGTCAATATAATTCACTATTATGGTTCCATTCGAACTCTCATTCTCTAATACAAAGCACGAAAACATTTTTATACTTAAATTCCATAAAGTTACAATTATTTTGATTCTGACCCCATGATAGCAAATAGTGTTTTCTGTTTTCTATAAAGACAAAGTATATTTCAGAAAAGAAAAATGCAAAATGGTGTTATAAACCAATTTTTGAGGCTAGGAAAGGTCATCTGAGGTTGCATTTGTCAAAAAATGAAAAATGCTATTCTATTCTAAACTACTTCAATAATCTTGCCTGCGAATGTCATGCCTTTGCATTTAAAAATAAATTTGTGAACGCATTATAAAGTTTTGCAAAGTCGAGTGAACAAAAATATTTTTTATAAACAGCCGTACGTGATTATTGTTTGCAAACAGCAGCTATAAATTAGGGAAATACCAAAATAAAAATGAGTATTTCATAGCTTAAAAATATTAATGCTCGTTTAGTATTTTTTTAATTTTTCAATTTATCTTACCGCTTCTCAATCTTTCATTTATTTCCTCTTTTTCATACAGAAACTATGTAATAATTTGGATATTTATGTCACACATATAGGAAGAAAGGAAGAAAACAGAAAAATATAATAAATAAGGTGATATCTTTGTTAAAAATAAAGGGTTGGGGGAAACGCCATAAAAAAAAAAAAAAAAAATACTTTTTGTACTCATAAAAAGAATAATTTAATTCAGTAATATTCGCATTGCTAAATTACATTTAAATCCTTTAATTAATATAAAAATTTTATATTCAAATAGTCATATGACATTTACAATGATTATAAAAGCCCCTTTACTCTGAAAAACCCTTCCTAGATATTGCAATTCTGTATGATAATGATTTTACAAACTTTTATGAGTTGCAACAGTGTCAAGAAAGCTGTCTCAAAGAACATTTCCCACTTTTGTTGAAAAGCCCCTAAAAGCAATATAGTGAAGTTAACAATGACAAAACCACATGATTGTAACACATGATAGTTGCCTGTTTTGTGGAACTGAAAATCCAAGCATTTGCTTTCAACCATACCTGATTTCAATAAATTTCATGTATGACAGTTGTACAAAGAAAACAATTTTCACAGACATCAGAACCAGTTTGAGAAGAGGATAATCTCTAAACCCTATTATTCTTGCAGTTTGACTCTTTGGGGAGGCGGTAATGTAAATTTCTACAAAGGAACAAAACGAAAAATTTCCTACAGATCTTGGAATGAAAGAAAAAAAAAATGTCTTTACAATTGAATTTTTGTTTTGAAAAGTTTTAGGGCTGGCTGTCTGTTAGGATCTGGTCTATTCTAAAAAAAGTTTTTTTTTTTTTAAATGAGGCAAAAAAAAGTTTGGAAATTTAATGTGTCGATCGGGGATTAGGATGTCCAGTTAATTGTGCTAGGTCGGGCAAATATTTTTCCAGGTCGGGCATTGCCTGACCTCGCCCCCACCTAGCTACGGCCCTGAGCATGTGGCACCACACAACGTGTTCACATTTATTTACACCCAAATGATTTCTGAGTTTAGAGTGTATGAAGCATTAGAAAATGGCCTGTCTCTTAATTGATGCTGAACTAGTAGGACTTGATAGCAAAAACATTGCTAGATGAGCAAGTTTTGAAGCAGGCTCAAAAAGGGGATTCTTTAGCTTCATACACAATCAGTTATGGGTAAGCATCCATAAATTCTCTCTGTAGCTCAAGCACGAGCTGAATTAACTGATACATCAGTCAACCCTTGCCCCTGATGGTATAGGTGAAAATTGGCGGTCGCCACTCGCTTCGTGGCGATTAAACTGGTAAAAGTGGCGATTAAAAAATCGGCCATCGATCGCCACCCTAATCGCCACTCGCCAAGTGGCGATAAAAAATCTGTTATCGATCGCCAAGTGAAATATAGCTTTTTTCATAAGAAATATGCATCTCTACTTTGGTTACATCTAATTAGCAAACTGGTTAATTCTTTTATTTACCGGATGCAAGCAGATTACAATGATTTAGCTGTATTTTCAATATTTCAGCTTTTCGCCATTGCTCTTCAGTTGGATTATTTTTTCAAGAAATACAGTTTTATTCTGCAAAATATATTCATCAGCTTTGATTCCACATGCATTTCAAATAATTTATTCCTTTTTTTTTTTCACCGGATGCAAGTGGATTTTAAGGACATTGCAGTATTTTCAATATTTCGACTCCTGTCACAAGTTAAATTTATTTTTCTTCAAGAGATACCGTTTAATCCTGCAGAATACACTCATCAGCTTAGATTTCAACTGTATGTAATGTGTGTAGTATGTTAATAACACATTTACTTATAAAATAAAATCCAATTAACATTTTATTGTGCTTTATTTGATTTTTTTTAAATTGTATACCTTGTTGGAATTTTGATTTAGTTATTTTTTATATCAAGAAAGTAATTTAAATTGATAATAGTGTTTATGAACATATACAAATAATCTAAAAATATCTTCTAAAAAATTAATGTAACAGATTCTGTGGTTTTAAAGTAATTTTCTTGAATTTTGACTGCTTCCCTATTCTTTCACGGATAGTTGGCTGGTAAACTCTGGCTTATAGAAAAATATGAATATATACAACAATTATAGTTTATGTAGATGTCAAGAAAGTTTGAAACATTATAGTGACTACTAACTTTAAAAAGTGGCCACTAATGAAACGGAGTCTACCGGCCACTGGCTACTAACTCAATTTCCCAGTTTTCACCTATACCTGATGGTTGGGATGCAAAATATAAGCCAAACAATGGTATGGTTTCATGATTTGATCCCTTCTATTATGCACTTTTTCAATATGGGGCTTAAGTGAATTTTCTTTTAGAAGACCGAGCCAATTTTGTTCAGTTTTAAAATCGAAAACATATTTTTATATATTTAAAAGAAAGCTGTTTAAAAAGAATTTTGACTTTAAGCTTTTTTTTTTTTATTACTTCTCTTATTTTGCAAATGTTTAAGATTAATAATACAATTTCAATTTTGAATGGAATGGTTATTGCTTAGACTAGAATAACATTGATGCACATTATCTTGTTATACATACAAAAAAATCTGCACTTTTCTAAATTTTTATTTCTTATTTATTAAAAAAAAAAAAAAAAAAAAAAAAAAAAAAAAAAAAAAACCTAGCTAGTGCTTTAAGCTCTCAAAAGCAGGGACCCGGAGCTGGAGCCCGGAGCTGGAGCCCGGAGCCGGAGCGCTCCGGAGCTGTGTTTTCCCTGGAGCTGGAGCCGGAGCTCTAAATTTTCCCCAGCTCCAGGGCTCCTTTAGTTTTTAATATTCTTTTAAATCTTTTTTTTTTTTTTTCAGTCTTTGAAATTTCTAGGCTTAAAATATTTTAATTACATCATTATTCAGTATTTTAATTATATCATTTTTTAGGTTTTTATTATTATTATTAGAGAAGGAAACCTTCTCAAAACATGGTAACACTACTTTACTTCTACTTTCTACTTGAATTAAGTGACATCACTATTCGAAAACAAATATGGCCGCCTGTTGTTTACATGTGTAGTTGTACAATTTTGGCTGTTTGAAAAGTGTAGAAGAAATTTAAGATTTTTGTGTTTAAAATTCCACCAAACTTTCTATTTTAAAAGCAAAAGTTAAAAGATGTCATACTTTCTGAACAAGCATTTGAAGTTTGATGAGAAGAAAAAAGCATTTTGTCAGATCTTTAATGAAGGTAGAAAGTATTTGTGAGCAAAAAATTAAACGTGTAAATTAAAATCTGCAACTCAAAAGCGCGAAGTCGGAGCCGAGTTGGAGCCGGAGCCAGAGCTGGAGCCACAGTATTTTCTCTAGGAGCGGAGCTGGAGCATCAAAAATTGTTCGGCTCCGGGTCACTGCTCAAAAGTAAGAAAAATTAAAATGATTTTAAGTACCGTATTTTATGGAAGAAACGCCGTGGCATTTACGGGTTTAAAAGTTAATTTTCTTTCAAGTGTAGTGTTTATTTATTTATTTTTTTTTTTTTTCACGTGCATAAAATTGGGATAAAATAAAAATACCAACTGTCTCCTTAATTTAAAAATTACATAAAAATATTTTAAATAAAATTTTAGGCATCTTAAGATATTAAAAATGAGGCACCCTACACTTACACTGTTCAGAAAACTTTGATTAAAGTTAGGTCAATGTGACGCTGTCGGCAAAGGTAGCGTTGCCACGGGTGCGGCGATTACGATATTTTTAATCTTATTCAGTTTTCAGTAGTGCGTCGCTTACGGACGGGTGCGCCGTTTCTTCCATAAAATGCGGTAAGAGAAAAAATTTACAGCTCAGGTGAGCTTAATGTCTACTTTTTAGAAAAACACAATTTTACAAAAATGAAAATTTTATTTTGTTAAAAAATTGCACTTAACAATAATACTTAACTATGTACTAATTATTGATATACAGTAATCTGAATTTAAAATATCACATGTAATGTTGTAATGTGTGACATTTAATGTGAATTTTTACAGATCAATTTAGTAATTTTAGGTTTTTGATGAGGTTTTTGACATGACGGTTTAAACTGTCAAACTGACACATGTCAAAAACCTGCCAACCCTGCTAAGAAGGGAACTTGTCTATAACGCATTTCTTTTTCTTTCTATGCAATTCAGTCTTAGATTTTACTGTATAGCATTTTTCAGATTTTTAACACTTTAATACATGGAATATGAATTAACAATATTAATGATAACTGAAACATTTACATACAAGAAATAGAGATTCATTAAAAAAATAAATATCTCACCCTGTAGTATAATATACCTATAAAAATGAAGATTATATAAACATGAAAAGAAAAGTTAAGATAAATACTTTTGGCTTGAACACCTCGCACGAGACAAACTTTTAACCAAATCGACGTAAAAATCAATGTTTTGTGGCAATTCACTCAGGCCGAAATTTTAACTTTTTTTCAGGCCGGGCCGAAATTTTAACTTTTTTACCGGGCCAATATTTTTTTTGTACGGGCCGGGCCGAATCTTTTTCTCTCTGAGTCAGGCCGGGCCTGGAAGTGTCGGCCCGTGCAGACCTCTAGGCTGCATTAGGTAAATTCTTACTTTTTGCAAAGGAAGTTACCAAATAACATTAGCAATAGATTCAACATGAAACACTGATTATAAAATCAATTTTTAACCCCCTAAGATACCTTATTTCTCTTTAAAACATGCATTTTTTTTTAGATCAATTATCTACTGATCTAATTCGAAATTTAATTATAAACTATAAAAACAAATAAAACAACAACAATTATATTTTTAGATGCTTTGCAAAGTTGAGAAAATTTTTTTAGCCCAATTTATCGCTAAAAAGTGTTATCAATACAGAAGGATCTCAAATTAACTTGAAATTCAAGATGGGATGTTAGACAGTTAAATAAAAAATATATATATGAATGAGATCTGGGTAGAAACAAAATGCAAACAAGTTGCATAGAACAACAAACCTTTCAATCATTGAATTAAAGTGATAAACAGAATTGCCAAAAGGAATAAAAAAGTTTTTTGCAACTCTTGCAATTTTAATCTTTCACTGTCTATTAACTTAGACAACATACTAAAAGAGTCAGAAACAGTCTATTGTTTTCTCATAGTGTTTTTTTAATGAATCAAATAAACTCTTTAAATCAGCCATACTCAACATGTGACCTGCGGGCCGCATGTGGCCCAGTGGTATTTTATGTGTTGTCCAAGACACATAATCATTAATCTGTATTTATAAAATTAATTAAGCCAGTGCATAAAAAATACTACTTCAGACCTCCACTATTGTTTTACATATTTTCAAAGACAAAATTTGTCCCTAATAATTTTAATTCATTTAAAACATCTTAAATGCCTTTTTTTATATATATACTCCCATTTGAGATACAATGTTGCATGTATTTCTTAATCTTCAACACTAAACAAACTTTATTCCAAATTAATTAGATTTGCACAGTATATTTTGACAATTAAAATAAAATGAAATGAAATTTTTGCAGTAGGCAAAATTATTTATTCGAGAAAATCTGATGATTTTTTTTTTCTTTAGGACTTTGAAATTCTACATTGTTACATTATAATGTTTTATGTGTATTGTATAGCTAATACTGATTTTTCAGGTTGAACGTTTATCGTAAAAAAAATTTCCACCAAAATATTTTTATCCTACTATTTCCAAACAACAAACTTCATGGCCTATTTTTACAACATTTGTAGATCTACCACGAAATTTATTGTTCATTAATACCGCTGTTAAAATTTTTTCCACGGCAAATGCTTAATCCATTGACAATATTAACTTTGTTGTATTGCTCTGTGCAGCTCGCCTAACATCTCAAACATATATTCGCGACCCGCGAGGAAAAAAGTTTGAGTATAGCTGCTTTAAATGAACCACATCCATTGTACTATACCATGTTTCTGTTCATATTACAACTGAATGAAAGGAAAGTTTATCATTAAAAATATTACAAACATACAAACCTCTAAACCTAGGACGATCATTTTGTCCTCCAACAAAAATGTCATCTTGAAGTCTCGATTCTAAATATATTAGGCCGCTGTTATCATTCTGGGGACAATCATCCTCAAAATGGCCAAATCGATAGCATTTAAAGCATTGAAAATTCATTTTAAAGATATTTCTAAAACAAGAAAAAAAAAATAGCTTAAGTATAATCACAATTTAGCATTTCTCATCATTCTAAAAATTACTGCATTATAGTTTTTGTTTTACATCAGTTTTTAAAGCAAGTTTTGCACTAGAACATGGGATTTGTACATTTTTTTTTTCTAAAAAGTTCCACTACTTACACCTCCTCTTCACAAACATTATAAAAGTTAAGACTTGCATCATAAAAGTTATGCTGGAAAAATGCAATCTTGGTGGAAAACACCTAAAAATCCGATTTTAGTAATTGACTTAGTAGGTTTACCATTGAGTTTTCCTGTATCCAAAGCAGGGTTGTAAAAAACCCGGGTTTTTTGTTAAAAGCCCAGCCCGGGCGAGTTTTATTAAAAAACCCGGGTTAAATGGGCAATTTTCCCCGGGTAAATTGGGTTAAAATGCCAAAATGTGGAATATGATTCCACCTTCCTCCCAAATAATAATCTTCAGGGTAGCCACTGTATAGGAGAAATTGGAAAAGTGAGGGAATTTAAAAATGAATACTAAAAACAAAAAATGTTACTAAATTTTGGTACTTTGCAAAATTTATCCATTGAAATTTTGAAAATTCTCAGAGGAATTACTCAGGGAAAATTTAATTTTTTGCTTAGGAAAGCGCAAGGAATTTGATTGCCGAAATAAGTGGCAATCCTGATCTCAAATACAATCTTTGTGAACACTTCATAGTCTAATAAGGATCTCAATATTTTTCTCTGTTTTTAAAATATACGTATATATATGTATGATCCCTTTAATTTAAATAACAAATTTTAAATTGCAAAGCTATCAGTTGTGTGTTATTTAATAATAAAATATAAATATAACTTAAAAAAAACTTGCTCCTTTGAAATTATCATAAGATTAGCAAATGTTGATAAAAAATATCTTACAACAAAAATTTTTCTTATATGTATATACAGGGTGTCCACTCTCATCGGTGTCCAATGGCTAATTCCTAAAACGTTAGTCATAGACATATAGTTCAAATTACAAAAATGTTTTAATTTGAGGCAAAGAAATATTTAAAAAACGATTTGGGTCAATAAAAACATTTCTTAAAAAATTAAGAAATTTAAGTTTTTATACGGCCCCCAGTCCTATAAGTTATATTTAGTAAAATTTTCCTATTACACTGACAAGACACACAAAAAAAGTCCCGTTCATATAACACTAAAATTGACTGAGTTATGAAACTTTAAAAATGCATGACTTATACCACTTTTTTGCATCTGAACACAAATGAGTTTGGCCATGCTTTGAGGGATCATATCCTAAGTTCTTAAAGCATTTGAAGAACTTTTCACGTGTATCTGCACTTTGAAAAAAATAGTACAAGTGTTACAATTGAGTTAACTTTTATTAAGTTTCAGATTGGCTAAAATTATTGTATTTTAAATTATGTTTTATTTTGTAAGGATTTGAGACTTTCTTTTCACAATTTCTTTTAACAAATATTATGTTATTTTATTTAACTTCAACAATCGTATGTATGTTTTCCTAGTTCAAAATTTGCACTCTAAATTTAACTCTCTTTCAAATATCTGATCGAAATTAAATTTTACACGTATACTAACGTAAATCTTATTACAATCTAATATTATTATTATTTTCAGTGGTTACCATTCATACTTATTTTACAGAATAACACAAAAAATTTCGAATAGATTACTGCCAAGAAGTTTAAGAAAAAGTTTTAGATTTGATAACACAAGACTGCAATAGTTGTGTTTTTTAACTTTTATGTATTTTTTTAGCACTGAATCCGAAAATTACCTTAATTTTTAACCATCATCTTAGGATGTTTTGCAAATCATAAGTTGCCAAAGTTAAAAAATAACAAAAATCAAATACTATAAAATAGAGGAGACGGCTGAGTTTTTTAACTTTTGATAATTGATTTTTATGTACTTTTTAGCACTGAATCTGAAAAAGACTTTCATTTTTAACAATCACATTATAATTTTTTTTGCAAATCGTAAATGTCAAATGGGTTGTTATATAAGTTCATAATATAGCAAAAATATAAAATATAGCAAAAATCTGATACTATAAAACAGATGTAAAACTTTTTTTATTTAATTTTCCTGATGCTATGGTTAAAAGTGAAGGTCATTTTCGGATTCAGCAGTAAAAAATGATACTATCAGAGTTTCCCCCAGGTTTAAAAAAGGGCAGGGTACTGTTTGTAGGAAAAGGGCACTTTTAGAATCTAAAGGGCATGTTTTGGATTCTTAAGGGCATTTTTTGAAATTTTTAAAGGCATTATTTTGATTTTTAAAACTACTTTTTAATATTTAATAGACAGAAAACTATTTTAAAGACAGCAATGAGTCAATTTTTACTATGCAAGTAAATTTTTTAATAAACAAAGGAGTAAAGGAACTTTTTTCAGGTAGGGGCAACAAGAGAGCTAATTTTTTAAATGAGGGACAAGAGGGGTGCTATTTTGTAAATCTAACGGCAGGCAGGGTGCAGCACCCTCCTGAAACTGTCTGGGGGAAACTCTGCTATAAAACAGATGTAAAACTTTTATTTAATTTTCCTTACATGATGGTTAAAAATGAAGTTCATTTTCGGATTCAGCGGTAAAAAGTACATAAAATAATTTAATAAATATAATAAGTTTAGTAAATATAATACTCTTGAAGCTAACTGAAAAGCTTAAATTTACGTTTTAAATTAAAAGCTAAAACGTTTTAAAATTATAGGGTTCCCAATCTAAAAGTGCAAGTAAATTAGTACAAATATATTTTCTAAGAATCATAAATAAAACAGAATGACCATAAACAACAAATACATCATTTGTTTATTTCCAGAAATATATTTAAAAAACCCGGGCTTTTTAAATGGGTTTTTTATAAAAAACCCAGCCCGGGCGGGCACCCGGGCAGCTACCCACTACAACCCTGATCCAAAGGTATGAAAGCATGGAGGATTGGTGCAGGAAAACACAATGGTAAACATACGAGTAGGGATTGACCGAATACCGAATAGTTGATTCGGTATTCGGTGGTTCGGCATGTAAACCGAATATTCGGCTTCGGCCGAATACTTTTAAGTATTCGGCCAAATAATTGCAGATAAGTATTTTCTTAGAAGTAGAAGAATTCTCTTTTACTTAGCAGTAGAATAGGCTAAACAATGAGTTTCAATATTATGTGCACGAGTTCAGAGTTCAGCTGCACTACAAAAAACAAGTCAAAGGCCATTTTTTATTTAAAAGAAAACTTTTTCCTTCCTAAAATAGTCTACATAGGAGCGAAATCAAAACAACTGTCTACAACAGAGAAGAAAAAAAGTAAGGCAGATGCGCATCTTTTCCTTATCATTTAATTTTATTTACTTCTACATTAGTTTTTTTTATTGAAATTTATTTAACGTGTATTTTCTTTAATATACACATCAAATAAGTATATCAGAGTTCATATCTGTATATTTAAGGTGTATATTAGATAAAAAATACACACATCAAATAAGTATACCCCTATACTAGATTAATTTTAACACAATTATTCAAAATGGTAAACAAATCATATTAGATGTAAATTTCCAACTGGGCGAAAAATGTCCGGACCAGGATTCAAACCCGGGATTTCCTGGCTGAAGCCGCCAGTGCTCTGCCATCTGAGCTATCCCGGACGATTCTGGTCGAACTTTTTCATCCAGCTAACCTTGAAGATTACAGCATCTGGTCTGAAACCTGGTTCAGCTCAACAGAATAAATCTCAGGTAACCTGAGATTACCTGAGATTTATTCTGTTGAGCTGAACCAGGTTTCAGACCAGATGCTGTAATCTTCAAGGTTAGCTGGGTGAAAAAGTTCGACCAGAATCGTCCGGGATAGCTCAGATGGCAGAGCACTGGCGGCTTCAGCCAGGAGATCCCGGGTTCGATTTCTGGTCCGGACATTTTTCGTCCAGTTGGAAATTTACATCTAATAAGTATACCCCTATGCCTATCCTATAGCTTTTATAACCATTATATCAAAATCGCTCAAGTTTCTTATCTTCACCACCACAATGTTAAAATGTTAATAAAAATATAAATATTCTATCAATAATTTGGCAGAAAATAGTTAAATGTACAATTTGATATAATACTTTTTGCATAGTTTCCCCCAGGTTTAAAAAAGGACAGGGTGCTTCTTGTAGGAAAAGGGCACTTTTGGATTCCGAAGGGCATGTTTTGGATTCTTAAGGTCACTTTTTTTTAATTTTTAAAGGCACCCTTTTGATTTTTAAAACTACTTTTAATATTTAATAGACAGTACGCTATTTTAAAGACAGCAATGAGTCAATTTTTACTACGCAAGTAAAGTTTTTGATAAACAAAGGAGTAAAGGCACTTTTTCCAGATGGGGGCAACAAGGGTGCTAATGTTTTTCATCAGGGGCAAGAGGGGCGCTATTTTGTAAATGTAAGGGCAGCCAGGTTGCAGTACCCACCTGAAACTGTCTAGGGGAAAACCTGCCTTTTGTATTTTGAGAACATTCCTATTCAGTATGTTTATAATTAGACTTAGATAATCAGTAAATCAGCTTTATGACAACATTGTTTCTTATTATTTGAATGAACTTCTGTTTTTCTGACAATCCTTATCCTTAATATCATGTATAGTTTAATATTTTCATACATTATTTTTGGGTATTGACTAGTGATAAAATAATAAAAAATAAGTGATGAGTTAATGAATTTGTGAGTGGAAAGAAGTCAATTTTTTTTTGTGTGTAATTAGATTTTAGAATAAAAATGTAACTGAATTAAATTATTGAGAATTTAATTTCAATTAAAGCTTATTTAAAAAGCTAATATATGCTAAAATGTGTATTAAATAGTTTCAAGTATTCGGTTGCCGAATACCGAAGCTTCGGTATACACTTCGACCGAAGCTTCGGTATTCGGTAAAATTGCTGCCTCGGTCAATCCCTACATACGAGTCAACTGCAAAAATCAGGTTTTCAGGTGTTTTCCACCAACACCTTGGCAGATTGATTGCGTTTTAATATGCAAATTGAGTTTTAACTCAATCAATTTGAAATTCTGGAATTTCAGCCGTGAACACAATGAGGTGATTGTCTGAGCTGCCACCTCCCGGTCTATAACATAGAAATGTAAAATTTCCTGAAATTTTGCAGTGATGAATAAAAAAGTTTTTTCTGGAAAAATTGGAAAAAAAAAAACAATTTCTCACAAAAAATAGATTTCTTGTCATTATGTTTCTTAGAAAACAAGAAAATAAACATTTTTTAGACTTATGCTAACAAAAAAAAATTTTCACTTTACACAAATTATGTTACAAGATAAATGAATAAATAAAATAAGTGATTTTTAATATTAAAAATTTAGTCTTTCAGTCTCAGAGTTCCCACAGATGTTTTTCTTTCTTAAAAATTAACACCATGTTTTGCAATATGATTCAATTCTTAAAAAATTATTTCAGTTTCATGTTCAAGTTTAAATATTGATTAAATTTCATTTTAAAATTTAAAGGGGGATAAAACTTGTAACTTTCTTCTGCTATCATGAAGTTTTGAAAGAAAATTTTAATTATATTGTACATCCCCCCATAAGAGTACAGCAGAACCTCCATAATGGACACACTTCTAAATAGCAGATATCTCTATTCAACGAATACTTTTTGAACCCCTAACACCTACACATTTATCAGTTTTTACCTCTGAATACCAGAAAAATTTTATGGTTATGGATCTGGTATTAAGAAGTTTTAATGTATTTTCTTTTAATTAGTATTATAAATGCTGCCAAGGAACTTTTTCTTGCTACAGAATAAAATTAAAAACAATAAACATCGATACTCAAAGTAAAGGTAGGCAAGAAGAAAAAGTATTTCCAACTGTATTTTATTAAGAAAATAGAATAGGGTCTGGTGGGGTAAAATGGGTAGTGATTGATATTTTAGCATATAACAAATGTCACATTTAAGAGAGAGGTTTTATTTTTCTAATATATTTTCAGACCTTAGTTGACAACATTTCTATCCCTTCAAAAAGTTTGTGTTGTATATGGCAACAGGATATATCCTTGTTTTCCTCTGTAGAATGTGTGTGTTTCAATTGTAATAGTGAAAACCCCTTAAAAATCTATATTTCTGAAAATTATTTTTTATAGTTTCAATTAATAAAGATTCTGAAATAAGGTTTAGGACAAATTGGAAAATAATATTTAAAATACTTTTTACCAAACAAAATAAGAAAACTAAAATCCTCATTCTCAATTACACCCTCTACTTGCACAACTTCTGATAGGATGAAAGTATCTGAAATATTACCATGCAAGTGGGTTAAAAGTGAAATATGCAAAAAATAAGTGTAGTTGAATTCAACGGACAAATTGGCATGGAAGCAGGAAGAGCAGAATTCAAAGTAAAGTTCCTAACGAAGTCAAGCATTGGTGATTTTTTTATATTTCCTGAACAAGATGACACAGATGTGGTTGCCAAATCTCAAATAGTGAAAATTTAAAAAGGAGCCACATTTCAACAACCGTGGTCACTACAGATTTCAAATTTAAAAATTGTGCAAATTTTTAAAGTTAACATTTTAATTATTTTTGTGTAATTTTCTTTATATAATTAAAAACTTAAAGTTTCAGCAAATTTAGATAATTATTTATTACTTATTCAATCAATACCTATTTTACCCCACTTCAGAGATAAAAAGTATATATACAAAACAAAAAAAATATTTCTACTATTTAAAATTTAAAAAATAAATTAACAACTATTTAAATGTTTTACCAAGGCATCAGTTGCATAAATAAACACATAAAAAATCATAATAAATATTTTTATTTCAATGAAAACAAGCATTGAATGAAATAAAAGCATAGTGCTTTTCATACCCATTCTACCCCACCTGAGCCTATTTCCTTTTTTCCAAGAATTCAGGGTTATAATTTTAAAGCATTTCTGGTATTACTATGTAATACAGTATAACCTCAAAAATCCGGCATCGTTGGGACCAAGGCTAAGCCGGATATTTGAAAATTCCGGACTTCTGAAGGAATATCAAAAATATTTCCGAAATTCCTAATGGCTTTAGTCATAATTTAATTAAAAAACAAGTGATATGTGACAAAAAAAGAGAAGAATAAATATTTTAAAAAATCTAATAAACAGTAAAGTCATTTATTTCTAGTGTAACATTTAATGTTATTTGCTTCAATTTTTTTAGCCATTCTTTAACAAGTTTTTGTTGTATTTTATACAAGAAAAAGAATACCAATTTTGGAAATACAATCTTGTTTCTCTAAAGGGAATATTAATTCTCCTGTAAAATTTAGGCATTTTTCTAGTGATACCTTTTTTTCTGTCGGTCCCTTGACCTGCTAGTAGCGTTATTGGTGGTTCTATTGCAGCCATATATTTCCAGCTCTGGGTTTTCTTGGATTTCCTGTTGTTCAAGGAACTAATCGGGTCTGACATATGAACAAAACAAAGCATTCTTCTTAGTCAATTATTTATTTTTCACTCTTTTACTTTCAAACTCGAAGTTTTCAATTTGTAAACAATTGCTATTTTTCTTTCTCCTGTAAGTTCAAAGTGTAAAAAAAAGGAAGGAAAAAAATAATTTCGATGCTGGATTTTTGAGGTCATACTGTATATCTTTAAGACACAAGAAATTTCCAATTCATGCATGTGTAACAAAATAAAAGTTTTAAGAACCTAGAAATACACTATATGGGCCAATGATGATGATCACTTGTGATTTTAGATGTTTTGTTAAATATCTTGTATAAACTTGTATAAAATGGTGGAATTCCTCCTTTTAGAAGAAACTCTTTGATGCCTGTATTCAACAAATTATTTCTCAAAAAAGAGGTTTAAAACTTTTGAGACTACTAAAAAGCAAAATATTTTAGCGAGGAAAATCACATATTTGTAAGTATTTATTTTAATCCATCAATCTGAAATATTTTTGAATAAATTTGTTGGTACTTTTCGGTTAGCCAGGCGTCAGTGTTATTTATACATATATATGTATATATACTTATATATATATATGTATGTATAACACTGTATATACATGCAATATATGTATGTATAACACTGGTGCCCGGCTAACTGGAAAGTACCAATTTGTCTAAATGGCATCATTTTTCTATTCGTTGTTGTGGGTAAAAGAGGGAAAGATGTAGTATAAAAAGGATTATTATGTTTCATCAATGTTGATTTCTCATAAAAATTGAACAGAAAAATATATTTTGTATGTAAAAATAATATGTTTGAATTACATTCTCTAAGAAAAATTGAATAAATAAAAACCTATTTTAAAGTTTCAGTAATCAGTTTATTTTTAAACTAGTCGGATGTACCAATCCCAAAACTTTTTCTATCTCATACATATACTTCAAAATTCGCTATCGCAGTGCCAAAATTAAATGGCAATCAATGCTCATCATGATGATTCTAAAAAGATGAAATTCCATGCATTAGGTTCTTGAAATATGACTATTGCTGAAATCAGGTAAATCCAGCAAAATGCACCACCTATTGGATGATTTATACCAGAACCTAATCATCATCAACTTATGTCACAGTCTAACTGAATATGAAGTTTGGGGAAAACCTGTGCATTAACTTTGAGATAGAGCTATTGTGAAAATCATTAAAAAACCAGCATAGCAGCGCCACCTATTGCACGATTGACACAGTTAAACCTAATTAGCAACAACTTGTGTCAACATCTAACGGAATCAGAAGTTAGATGAAAATTCATGCATTAGATCTTAAGATATGAGATATTGCAGGAATCATGACAAATGCAACATAGCAGCTATTTACACCAAAACATAATCTGCAGCAATATTAATCAAGGTATGCTTGAATCTAAAGTTGATGAAAATTCGTACATTAGTTCTTGAGGTAGAGCTATTGAGGAAATCGTGCAAAAAGCAGCATAGCAGCGCCACCTACTTGGTGATTTACACCAATACATAATCAGCATCATTTCATATCAAGGACTAACTGAATCTGAAGTTTGATGAAAATGTACGCATTAGTTCTTGAGATACAGCTATTGCGGAAATCTTACAAATCCTGCAAAAGACAGCATAGTAGTGCCACTTGTCGAGAGGTTTACACCAAAACGTAAACAGCACCAATTCATTTCAAGGACTAACAGAATCTGGAGTTTCATGAAAATCCGTGCATTAGTTCTTGAGATTGGAGCTATTACGGAAATCATGAAAAATGCAGCATAGTAGCGCCACCTGTTGGGTGATTTACACCGAAAACTAATCAGCACCAATTTACATCAGGGGCTACCAGACTATAAATTTTTATTAAATTCCATGCATTAGTTCTTGAGATAAGAACTCCCACAAAATTTGAGTCACATCACATACAGACAGACATTTTATAAAAACATGTATTTGGGGATCTCAGACCTCTAAAACATGTAAATCCATTGAAAATTTTCACGATTCCAATACTTTCTTTTTGTAAAGATAGAAGAAAATAAATAGGGTTGGGAGGGAGGATATGGCAATTATTCAACCAAAATGTAACCAAAAAAAAAAAAAAAAAAAAAAAAAATTCCGTAAAAGTGGAAGTCTGAGTGTAAAATTAAAATGACCACTATAACCAAATTAGATTTAACTTTATACTTTATCTAAATTAAATACTAATTTTGCATTCAAACTTCATACAATATGATTATTTACTTTGACAAACATATCAGCAGCTATCATTTAATAACTCAGAATATTATATGATAACCCTATATACTATACTGTGTAGCCACTCAATAATCATTAGTTTTTAAAATTGTTATTATTTATTTATTTATTGTTATGTCAGCGTTTCATACTGCCTACCAACAAAAATAAAAAGTTCTTTAAGATTAACACCTGATTTCACAGTCTTTGGAGGTAATACAGGCTTCACTAAAGAGAATATTCTAAACTCACCCAAGTGATCAGACATTCATATTTACACCTATATACAAACAAAAGAAAATAATAACATTTTCTTACATGCAGCATTCCTAATAAACACAAAAGCAACCTTTTTAAAATAAATATTAGGGCAAACTAACAATCATATAGGAATTTCCTTTTTATTAAATACGAATGTTCGAATTCGAATCATCAAACAAAACAGACCGCCAGATGGTTGGTTGATGCAGGAAAACGAGTTATGGGAGCAACCAGTGTTGCCAGATAGTTGAAAGTCAATTTCCCCAAAATTTCTGAAAATTTCCCCAAATCAGTGCTTTTTTCCGAAAAAGTCCCCAACGCAATTTCTACTCAAAAAAGTAAATTTTCAACTTTCAATTTTCCACTATAAAATTTTTTTAACTGATTTAAACTCAAAAATTTTCCCAAAATCAAGCATTTTTTTCAAAAAATTCCCCATTTACAAAAAATATACATTTAAAGACTGCAAAAATTTGCATGCATACTCGCAACTTTACGACGAGAATGAAGATACATTTTACAACGACAAGTTCGTTTACACTTGCTTTTTAAATTGTTGCCAATCGATGATGCTGGCCTATCATTACGTTAGCTCCATCTACATCTACACTTATACCAATAACTTTTTCACGGTTTAAACCATCTCTTATCAGTTAGGGTTTGAATGAATCTGAGATGTTCGTGGTATTATCTACTTCTATTTGACTTGAGCTATAAAACATTGTTTTCAATTTTTTTCATCCCTACTGAAGCACCTAATCATAACGCAAAGTCTATTCGTTGTATCAATCACTGTGCTTTTGTCAATAATGAAAAAAAAAAATAGCTGCTTTACACATCTTTAATTAAATCTTTTAAAAAAGCACTGCAAACGAACTTTACGCATACGTCCTGAAGATTTAATCTGAAGGTTTATGCCGTTTAAGATCGCAGAGTTTTCATCCAAGTTTTTTTATAAAGAGAATTTGGGAGGGGGGGGGGGAGCTGCATTTATTGAGCAATGTTCAATTATAAACGTAGCAATGTGATTGTAGTATGCAATTGCATGTCTTGCAAAAATCTCTACTGTCATTCCACGAAGCACAAATTAATGCACCTTAAACAAAGTTATAAATTGTTTTCATTTATGTTGTATAAGTCTATGCTAATAAAATAAATGTGCATGTGTATTTGTGTGTCTGTTCGCGATGACTAGGAAAATCTGCCGCAATTAGTGATCTGAAAATTCAGGCGGTGATAGTCCAAGGCAGGTCGTGATGCACCTGTGATACGTCTAAACTGTAAACGATTAGCACGACCCCGACAATAATGATTGATATCTCTGATTTCTGTATTTTATTTTCGTTTTCTTTCCAAATAAAAATTGAATTTGAGAGAGATCCAGTGTTGCCAGATGACTTAAAGTAAAATTTACGTGAAATAGTGAAAAAGAAAATCTCCAAGTTTTTCCCCAAAAAGGCTGATAGTCCCCAAACATTTCCCCAAGAACTACTTGTCCCCAAAAAATTCCCCTGGAGGCTCAAAATTCCCCAAAATGGGGACAAAATCCCCAATCTGGCAACACTGAGCAAAACCATTTAATGGCCATTTAATGGCTTTGAAGGGGAGCATAATTTTTTTTTCCAAGCGAGTTCGTCGTTCCGAACCGAAGCTCGCAATCTTATTGGTTGTTGGTTGCTCAGTGTGTATCAGAATGTTGTTCAGCCAGTTTTGGCGACTTTGCACTATTTTTGAGAAACTACGTTACAAACAAAATAAAGCAAAACGGCGTTTTTTACAACATAATGGATAATCTGTTGAATGTTATTAAATTCATTTTGTATAATTATAAATAACGATTTAGTAATATGTCTCTTCAATACTTTTTCAATAAATTTTTTGAACGCTATATTTTTATATATAAGTATACTTAATATTAATTTTTATTTATTAAATAAAGACGAATGAAAGATTGTTTTTTTTTTTTTTTTTTTAGCTCTTTGTAATAAAATTATTTATTTAATTTCTTTTTAATGAACTAGGGGGCTCGGCCCCCTACGAGCTATGCTCGCCAACCCCCGTCCAGACACCGCAGACTCTAAATGCACGCTAATTTGATCGGCTTTAAAAAGATTTCGAAAGATTGCATTATAATTTAAAAAACAGTGGCGATCTCCCTATAAACGAATTCATTTCTCTTTGATTGGGGAATTTTAACGCTAAATCCGCTGCGGCACTACTTGATTATCCTGTCGACCAATTTCGCCAAATTATATAAATCGCCAAATTATACAAATTGATATAATTTTTATTTTAAATAACGAAAGAACAAATAAATTCGTACAACATTAATAAAAACAGAAATAAAACGTCGAAATAAAAATAACTTGATGACGTATACACGTGTAACAACATTTCAAAATAAGCTAATGTAAAAGGAATTAAGTAAAGAGAGTCTTTGTCTCCTGGTATTTTTTAACAAAGCGAAAAGAAAGTTCTTTTAAATGAGACATTTTAAATTAATTCTCAAAATATCAAATAAATGTCTAGCGCAATTTCTAAATTTAAACTTTTTTGCAATGTTATTTTGTGTTCATTTTATGTAATAACTATAATGTGACGTAAATATGACGTAATTTATCCTAAGACTTCTAACGCATGTTAATGAATTTATTATTTTACAATATCCTTTCTCTTCTAAAATTCACGTGTATACTTTTTATGACGTAATTTTTAATAAGTTCCTGCTTTTTATACGTAATTATTTAATTCTAATTTGAAAGTTTTTTTCCTGTTTATAATAGTCACGTGTAAATAAATTTTTAATTTGAAGCAAACATTATTGCTTGCGCTTTTTATACAGTTGGCAACAGTTTAAATTAGTACAATTTTCTGAAATCTGTAAAAAATATCTCTAGAAATGCTGAAAATTTGAATTTAAAATAGAAATAAAACCTGAAAAAATGAGTCAAAATTAAAAAATTAATGCAATCTGCACTCCGGCAAATTCTAACGCATAAAATGATCTAAAAATGATCACACTGCCATGTCTAGTTTTTGCTGCTATAAAACTTTTTTAGTGGAACGATTTTGTCCAACTTTAGCATTAAATAACTCTTAAAATAATTCTTCGATTTGAAAACTGTCTGCATCAGCGTATTTATCAAATATTTCTGTATAAAACCACCGTTTTTCATATTTTTGTATGCATTATTTTTGTTAATATTAATGAAGAAAGGCCTCCGGTCACAAAAAAATCAAAACCGGCGGCGGTGACAGCGGTAGTTACTTTTTTTTAGAATAGAGAGATGTACTTAGGCAATATTGGGTTAATTTGCTTTTAGAAGGATGCTATTTAATGTATTTTGTATCTCTCTATTCTAAAAAAAAGTAACTACCGCTGTCACCGCCGCCGGTTTTGAATTTTTTGTGACCGGAGGTCTTTCTTCGTTAATATTAAGAAACATAATGCATACAAAAATATGAAAATCGGTAGTATTATACAGAAATGTTTGATAAACACGCTGATGCAGACAGTTTTCAGATCGAAGAATTATTTTAAGAGATATTTAATGCTAAAGTTGGACAAAATCGTTCCACTAAAAAAGTTTTATAGGAGCAAAAACTGTTCATAGGAATTTAATCATTTTTAGATCATTTTATGCGTTAGAATTTGCCGGAGTGCAGATTGCATTAATTTTTTTATTTTGACTAACTTTTTGAGGTTTTATTGCTATTTTAAATTCAGATTTTCAGCATTTCTAGAGATATTTTTAACAGATTTTAGAAAGTGCTATTAATTTAAACTGTTGCCAACTTTATAAACAGCGGAAACAAATGTTTGCTTCAAAAAAAAAATATTTATACGTGCAAATAAATTAAAAATTTATTTACACGTAACTATTATAAACAGAAAAAAAACATTTGGAATTATAATTAAATAACTATGTACAAAAAGCAGGAACTTATTAAAAATTACGTCATAAAAACTATAATTACACGTGAGAGAAAGGAATTTGTAAAACAATAAATTTATTAACATGCGTTAGAAGTCTTAAATAGGAGAAATTACGTCATATTTACGTCACATTACAGTTATTACATAAAATGAACACAAAATAATATTGCAAAACGGTTTAAATTTAGAAATTGCGCTAGACATTTATTTGATATTTTAAGAGGATACTTTTCAACTGTTTTTGTTAGGAAAGAGCAAATAATATTTCATTTCTAACAACACAAGTATTTCCCCGTGAATATTAAAAAGAGAAAGAATAGTTTGGTCAAAATTACGTCAGATTAAAAACGATTAATTTAAAATGTCTCATTTAAAAGAACTTTCTTTTCACTTTGTTAAAAAATACCAGGAGACACAGACTCTGTTTACTTAATTCCTTTTATATTAGCTTATTTTGAAATGTTGTTACACGTGTCTACGTCATCAAGTTATTTTTATTTCGACGTTTTATTTATATTTTTATTAATGTTGTACTAATTTATTTGTTTTTTCGTTATTTAAAATAAAAATTATGTCAATTTGTATAATTTGGCGAGTGGTTTGGCGATTTATATAATTTGGCGAAATTGGTCGACGGGATAATCAAGTAGTACCGCAACGGATTTGGCGTTAAAATTCCCCAATCAAAGAGAAATGAATAGAAATCCGTTTATAGAGAGATCGCCACTGTTTTTTAAATTATAATTCAATCTTTCGAAATCTTTTTAAAGCCGATCAAATTAGCGTGCATTTAGAGTCTACGGCGTCTGGACGGTGGTTGGCGAGCGTAGCTCGTAGGGGGCCGAGCCCCCTAGTATTTATAAATATAAATTTAGTAATATTTGCCTTCAGTTATTTTTTTATTATTATTAATTTTCTTAAACGTTATATATTTTGTAACTAAGTATACTTAAATTTTGTTATTATTTTTCTTCTAATACAAATTTATATTATACGAATTTGATATTATATTTTTAAATGCAGATTATTTATAACTAATTGTACTGAAGATTTGTTTCTGCTTTCATATTATTTATTATATCTTAATCAATATTAATTTAATAATAAAAATTATTGCTATATATTTATTTTATTGATTTAATAAATATTATTATTAAATATTAATAATTATAAAATGATCATGGATATCTTTTTCATTTATATTATACAATTGGACTATTTTAAATAAATAATAATACATATTTAGACTATATGCTAATTATAACTATATTTATATTATACAATTAGCTTATTTTAAATAAATAATAAATGTTTAGACTGAATGCTAAGTTAATCCTAAGCATTTGGGTTTTTCTTTACATTGGTTTTTAAATTTGACGTATTCATTACAAAATATTTTTACACATAATCAACAATTTTTTCTTCGTTTTTCCACTTTGTATTAATATTGATTGTTCAAAGACTCAAAGTATATAACTTCTTCCAGAAAAAAAATATATTAACGGTGCCGCTATATTTTATAATGATTGTTTGTCAAATGAAAAACAAAACTCATACCCTCCCCCCCCCCCCCCCCCAACACACACACACATACATACCAAATTATTGCTACTGCGAAACTGTAATTTATTTGCACCAGAAACCAGTGGCGTATCTAGGGGGTGGGCTGATGGGGCTTCAGCCCCCTCCGAAATTTGTAGAAAATAAAGTTTAGCAAAGTGTAATGAAACTTGCTAAGATAAAATTCAAAATGAACCAGAACAAATATTCCGTTTTAGACAGGTTTGCTTCTTAGAAAGTGTGTTATTTCACAAATGCCGTGCATGTATATGTTCCAAAATGAATCCAGGGATGTGTTGAGGGAGGTGGGGTAGATTGAGATTGCTTTTATATAATAAATGTTCTGTTTATTTCAGTTTTATTTACTATTCATTAAATACCTTTTAGTAGATAATTTTCAGTATTCCGTTTTAAAAAATGCTGTATAACAATGTAATTATACTTGTGAAGGCAAAAACCTGCTACGACATTTTCCCCTGTCCCATGCGATTTCATCTTAGCAGATTTCACTGTATAATAGATGCGTTACCTGCTAATAAGATAAAAACCTATTTAAAGCGAAAATATTCCCGTTTCTTGCGATTCCTTCTTAGAAGCTTTTACTGTTTCTCAGCCCCCTCCGAAATTATAAGTCTAGATACGCCACTGCCAGAAACTAACATTACACACTAAAGTGTAAAATTTCAGACAAAAATAAATAAAAAATAGAGACAAGTATTTTTTTTTCCTTTTTTTCTCCCATGTAATGTAGAATGTTGAACTATATTCCATAAAGGTATAAGAGCATACAGTTACAAATTCATGGGATCGTTAGGGCATCCAACCCTTCCCTCACCAACACCCCCCCCCCCCCTGCCGGATTTTAAGGTTTTTTATGGATTAAGAGGCTACTTCAGTCAAGTGAGAAGACCCGTTCGCTAATGCTAATCCTATGGAAGAAATTTATAACGATATCTCGGTTGCATTTCAATATTTTTAAATGATTTTTTTTGCACTGGATAGCTGAGATCGATCTGTACAAAGGCCGTTTTTTACATATTCTATTTTGTCAACAGATATTTTTAATGAGGACACTTTCATTTTCGGAACTGGTTTTGAAACTGAAAGCATCCTCATAAAAAAAAAAAAAATTGTAATCAAAATCGAACAAGTAAAAAACGGCCTGCATACAGATCGATCTCAGCTATCCAATGCAAAAAAAATCATTTAAAAATATTGAAATGCAACCGAGATATCGTTATAAATTTCTTCCATAGGATTAACATTAGCGAACGGGTCTTTTCATTTGACTGAAGTAGCCTCTTAAAACTGCAAATTCTTCCCGGAACTGCAGCTTGAAAAACAAAATGCATATAGTTTTTTTTTTTTTTAATCACAAATAGCATTTTAAAAATATATAAATAATATACTTATATTAATATTATTACATAATAATTAATAAATTATATAATAATATAAAAATGTTATTTATATTTTAAAAAATTATATTTTTTAATATAAATAATATTATATAATTATATTAATGTTATTGTATAATTATATTATATAATAATTAATAAATAAATAAATAATAATATTAATTAATTTTATATTATAATATATTATATTAGTAATTATATAATATTAATATTTATATTTGAAAAAAATATTACAATATTTTTAATATAAATAGTAATATTCTTCCTGGAACTGCAGCTTGAAAAACCAAATGTGTATATATAGTATTAATCACAAATGACAATTTTTAAAGAATATAAGTAATACAATTATATTAATATTATTATATAATTATATTATATTACATAATAATTAATACTAACAATAGTTATATTAATATTATTACATAATATAATAATATATAATAATTAATTAATAATATTAATTATTTTAATATTATATTATATTATTATTTATATTAAAAAAATTATTATAATTTTTAAACATAAATAGTAATATTCTCCTCAGAACTGCAGCTTTAAAAACAAAATGCATATAGTTTTAATCCCAAATGACAATTTTTTAAGAATATAAATGATGCAATTATATTAATATTATTATATAATTATGTTATATAATAATTAATAATAATAATAGTTATATTAATATTATTACATAATTATATTATATAATAATTAATTAATATTATTAATTATTTTAATGCTTTTAATTATATTTAAAAAAATTATTATAATTTTTAAATATAAATAGTAATAGTCTCCCTGGAACTGCAGCTTTAAAAACAAAAAGCATATAGTTTTAATCACAAATATTTTTAAAAAATATAAATAATCTTACTATATTAATATTATCACATAATTCTATTTTTAATTTTGTAACTTGTTCTAAAGTAAAAAGAATTTTTAAGATGATGAAGAACAACATTTGAAACATTTTTTTAAAATGTACATATTCTAAATTGAACGATTTGGGCATTAGTTCTTGGTCGGTGGAATAAGGGACCCAATGAAAGGGACGAATTAAAAGTATTCAAAAGGCTAAAAATATTTTCAGAACAATTGCCAGAGATGGAAAAAAGGTTTTCAAATATAAACTTAATATATTCAGAGAAGAGAAGTCGATTAACTATTGCTAATGTATTAAGCAAAATGACGATTAGTCTAATTCGTCTAAAGACCTCTAAAAGTATATGATTTCTTACTGTTATAGAGAATGTATGTTAAAAATGAAGCACATATCCGATAATGCTCGAGTAAAGACAAAAAAAAAAAAAAAAAAAAAAAAAGAAAAGAAAAGAAAGTTAGGACGTTTATTAAGAAGCTATATGTAAATATCTTATATAACATCGAGACATTCAGACAAATCGACTCATCAACTTTGACTGAGGTAAACCGAAGCATAACGACTCCTGTAGGAACTCAATACCACTGCATTGATACATTGGTATAACACATTTTCAAACTCTTTTTCGTACTTTAGTCTAGTTTTTGTACATCCTTTATTGTTTAAGTATTAAAAATATGAAATAATATACAGTACAAAGCTCAAAATCCGGCATCCTCCCTTCGGACCTCGGCGATTCCGAATTTTGGATCATTTGCAGTTTGTCATAAAAAAAAAAAAAAATACCGCGAATTATTTACATTACGAAAGCATTTTAATACTAAAAATATTAATACTAAAAATATTAATACTAAGTAGTTAATTTAATAGAAGAATATATTTCTTTAACGGCCAAAAAAAAAAAAGAAAAAAAAAGAAAGATTTTTTATTACAATTACTTTCTTTAATACGATTTTTAATGTTTTTCGAATTTCGTGGTGATTTTTCCACATTAGTAAAACGAATCTGGTTTTCAATTTTTTAGCTCAATACAGTAAATTTTAACCTCTTTTCAATAAAGTTTATTCCGAATTCATACGGCGATTTTTGAATTGTTTGCGAATTTTTTTATGCGATTTTAGAGTTTTATCACATTTCGCGACGATTTTTTGACATTCGTAAAAAGTAAGTGGTTTCAACTTGTAGCTTAATGTAATAAATTTTGTTCTCCGCGAATTTTTGAATTTTTAGAGTTTTTTAATGAAAATTTTAGCGGTTTGTCGCATTCCGCGGCGAATTTTTGTCATTCGTGAAAATATTCTTGCTACTCTCGTCGCTCATAAAAATAAATTTTGCCCTTTGCTATTTTCAAATTTTTAGCAGGTTTTTTTTTTTCTTTGCATTGCGGAGATTTTTCCATATTGGTAAAAGGAATTCTGGTTTTAATCTTTTGGCCCAATGTAATAAATGTTGCCCTCTTTTTAATAAAGTTTATTCGAAATTCATAGGGCAATTTTGGAATTTTTTATATGATTTTTAGAGTTTTTTCACTTTCTGCGACGATTTATTATTTTTTATATTCGTAAAAAGAATTTGGTTACAATACTTTAGTCCTCTATAGTACATTTTGTCATCTACGATTTTGAATTTTTAGCTTTCTTTCTTTCTTTCTTTTTTTTTTTTTTTTTTTTTTTTTTTTTTTTTTTACATTTTACGCGGCGACTAATAAACGGAATCCAGTTTTATATCTTTTAGTTCAATGTTGCCCTCTTTTTAATAAAATTTATTCGGAATTCGCACAGCAGTATTTTAATTGTTTATGATATTTTTATGCGATTTTTAGAGCCTTTTCGCGCGCTGCATTTTTTTGGCATTCGTAAAAAGAATTCAGTAGCAAACTTTTAAATTTTGTCCTCTGTAATTTTTGAAATTTCAGCAATTTTTTTAGGCATTTTTTTTTTTTTTTTTTTTTTTTTTTTTTTTGTTTCGTTGCGACTTTTTATGAAAAAATCCTGTTAGGAAAACGTCCGGATTGGAGACTTTGTACTGTACTACCTTTCTGAGTATCTTTTTAACATCATAAAGTTGTTTTCAGTACAGGATACCCAATATATTTCGAATTTATTTTTGTTGGTTTTAATCCGAAAAGGTATATAGTGTGCTGCTACATTTCATTGGCAGTTATTATATGAAAAGTTTTTAAAACATGTTGCATGTTTTTAAACTGAGCTAAATTTTATTATTGATACAAAATTTCCATACATAGCTTCTTCGCGAGCGAATTATTGTTATAAAAAAGTAATTTTTGAGTCACTTGGGATTAATTATAGGAGACGACATTGACGAATATCTTGGTGAAATTTCCGATTTTCGTGACAAAACAAGCATTAAGAAATAAAGCACCTAACAATGTATTGAGATTAACTTTGAAAAAATTACAAGTATTTACCACTAATCCAAAGATGCGAATAAGAATGCTTGACATCCAGTGAATAAGTATACTCTCACGAGATCAGACTTCAGCAATATCTGAGATGGACATTAGTTAATTCTTAAGCTTAAATTTCTGCTATTTGTATAATTATTGTTATTGTATTATACAGCTTTGATGCATTTTTTAATAGAAATTTTGATCAGGGTTTCATGATTGCCGAATATTTATTAAATAAATTACGTCCCTTTATAGGTAAACATATTTCAGGAGTTTTTTTAGCTATGCTCTTATAATATTAGAAAATGTTTCATGATCTATGTGTGATTTTTCATTTTCCTTTCACGTTTATACGTTAAAAATCTTTCGGGCAGCGAACCGGTTGTTGAATTATTTGAATCCCACCACTGCTTTCAACCATATTTTGAATCCAACATGATTTCGCTCTTTCGTCGACAAAAGGATGTCATTTGACAGTAATCCCTTCAAAGTTCCGGAGAGAGATCCTGAGCATACAAGATAGGACATTTCCATAGAGCGTAAAGGTAATGCGATTGCGACCGCAGCGCCTTTAGTGACAATGGGGACAAGGGCGGATCTGAAGAGTCGTCAAGGGGGGGGGGGGGGAGGCGATTTTAAAAATTTGGAAAGTTCCATCTGATGCGTGGGTCGGGGCTAATTTTTTCACTGTGGGTCGTGTTACTTCTACTTTTTGCTGCGGGTCGGGTTTGTGTCCGGTTGACTTCTATTTTTTGCTGTTGTTTGGGTTAACTTATATTTTTTTTGCTGTGGGTAGCGTTTGGGCCTGGTTGAATTCTAGTTTTTGCTGCGGGTTGGGTTAACTTATACTTTTTTGTTGCGGGTCGGGTTAACTTATAATTTATGCTGTGGGTCGCGTTTGGGTCCGGTTGACTTCTACTTTTCTGCTGCGGGTCGGGTTGACTTCTAATTTTCTGCTGCGGGTCGGGTTGACTGCTACTTTTCTGCTGCGGGTTGGGTTGACTTCTTCATTTTAGCTGCGCCTAGCGCGTTGGGTTTGGGGCACATTGACATACATTATTTCGGATTTGGGTTAGTTTCGGGTTGGGTTTTCAGTCTTGCAAGAAAGGTTTCGGTTGACCCTATTTTTGAAAAGAAAGATTAAATATTTTTGAAGATAAAAACTATATACAGTAAAAGCTCCATAACGGACACGCCCAAATAATTATTTTGGAATACTTTTTAATCTTTAGGATTATGTAAAAATTACTAATTTGGTATAAGGCTGCTTGGCTCTTTATATCTAACAAGGGAACCACTTTTGGTGTTGCTCGCACCTAGCATCGAGACTTGGTGCGTTTTGTAGCCCTATACATAAAAGTTAGAGAACCGAAAAAATTTCTCTGTTAAAATAATATTTTATATACTTTTTCATACTTTTAATTTTTTATTATTACATATTTATTTGTTTATTTCAAGCCAAAAGTGAGTTAAGTCGCCAAATATGGCGCTACAATATTTCCGCCCGCTTTATCCAAAGAGAAAATGCACAGAACATATTACTAAAATTATATCAAATTGCGATTTTTTTTTTTTTTTTTATAATTGATAGCATAAGAAACAAATATTAGGTTTTTATTTTTTTTTTTTTTCTATGCAGACGATAAATATATAAGTAATAAACATAATTCTATAAAAGCTTCGAAAATCATTGAAAACTATTTTTTAGTGAAATACAAAATAAGCAAAGTATTTACTTTTGAAATCGAATGAAATAAAGTTTCGAATGTTTAAAATGAAATGTTGCTGTATTAAATGGTCCTTCTGTAAAAGTAATCATAAAGTAAATTAATATTTTTACACAATTTAGAAAAATTACTGTGGCGAAATATGTTGGCCATTGCAATTTCTAGCTATTACAAATTCAGCTATGACATTTGGCTAGGGTTGCCGGAAAGCTCTACTTTTGAAAATAAACGCCAACTGTTTCCCCGCCAAAAATATGAATATAAAGTTGCAATTTTTCGAAATCAAATTCGTGGGTTTTTGAAGGAATTTTCAAACTTTTTTCAATATTTTATACTTATTATTAACTATTTTTTTATTTTTAAATGCTTTTCTTTAAAAAAATTCAATCTGAGTAATCAATCCCAATCAATCTAAGTGGTCTCGAAAATTGCATTTTCAGAAAGTTATACTGCTGCATAATCAAGAAATATTATTTTAACAGAAAAATTTTATCGATTCTGAAACTTCATAATATAGGGCATTAAAATGCACCAGGTCTCAATGCTAGGTGCGAGCAACACCAAAAGTGGTTCCCTTGTAAGATCAGTTGTAATTCAGTAAAGAATGCTTTGAAACTTGTTAAAAAAACATACCGAGTGTCCTAAAATGGACTGGTTGATTTTAAAATTCAATAACTTGCAAATGGTGACAGCAATTTAAAAAAATCTTGCAGGACGGTTGTGTAAGATGTCAGGAGATTTTTTACTGCGATTCTTGATTTTATTTTACAATAGCAGCGATAGATGGCGCTGCTATTGCAAACAATGGTCTTTAAATTGGGTCTGATTTCTGGCCTGTCTTCTCCGAGCACCGATTTAGCGCCTATTGGTTCTAGCGCCATCTATAGCGCTTTTTTAAACTAAAATCAAGAATCGCAGTAAAAAAAACTCTTGTCAGGTGTGATTCTGAGTTTAAAAAAAAAAAAAACTGAAATTCAAAGCAAATTTTCTGAAAGGTTACAGCAGATGGGGGATTCCCTCCTGGCACTAATCATGTTTGTTGCAGGTCGGGTTAGCTGTTTTCGATTCGGATCAATTTCAGGCTGAGTGTAGATTCCTGCAAACTGGGCTTGGGTTAACATGTTTTTTTTTCAAAAGTTAGTTCAATATACAATTTCGGATAAAAACTATACCTATAATAATAAACATAGATGTATGTATGTGTGCTATTTTCTAAAGAGACCACTGTATTTTTTCTACGACTGTTTGATAAAATCCTCCCTTCTTCGACCCTTTGACGAAATTTGCGTTTCTTCCGCAACCCTTTGACGAAATTCGCGTTTTTAAAGCGATTCTTTGAAGAAATTCGCGTTTTCTCCGCGATCCTTTTCCGAAATTTGCCTTTCTTTGATAAAATTTGCACTTTTTTCACGATCTTTTGACGAAATTTGAGTTTTTTTCCGCTGCCCTTTGACGAAATTCGCTTTTTCTGCGATCATTTGCGTTTTTTTTGGGGCCCTCTGACAAAATTTGCGTTTTTTCCGCCGCCCTTTGACCAAATTCGCGTTTTTTCCGTGATCCTTTGGCGAAATTGAAGTTATCTTCTGCAGAAGTTTGACGAAATATATTTTTTATGGCTACCACTTGTCAAAATCCGCGATTATTTTTATGTCCGAGTTTTCGGATTGGTGAATTTTTAATTTTCGGAGCAGAATTCCTTAACCCTCGAGTTGCGTAATTTTTTTAAAAAATCAACATAGATTAAAAAATTGCACATTTATTTTATTACATATTTCAAACCTGCATATATTTTAGAGAGAAAATATGTCCAAAATCTTTGTGGAAGAGTTTTTTTTTTTAATAGAATTAGATCAAAAAAAAAAAAAAAAAAGATTTGCTGCGGAAATTGCGGGTTGCGCAAATTTTGCTACTTTTACGTTGGCAGTGGAAATTCTGGATGGTCAACAAGAGGGTTAAATTTTCGGAAAATTCGGAACAGAATCACCACTGTTGCAATTTATTGAATTTTCAAATCAATTAGTCTATTTTAGGACACCCGGTATATTCAATAACTGTGGAATGATGGCTGAAAAAAACATTTAAAAGAAAACTAAAGCTGGCCTCGATATGTCAGTTAGAGGTTTACCCGGGCTGAAATTTCCAGGCCTAAGTCTAGGTCCAACCAACACAAAAAAAATATTGGCCCGGCCTAGTATAAAAGTTAAAAAATCGACTCCAGCCCTGCCTGCATTTTACAATTAAAATTATTCATAAAACTCACCTACTTATGCTCATATTTTATTTTCAGATTATGTTCGAAATTCATAAATACAGCAAAACAATAATATTAACGACTATTTAGACGATCATGTACATAAACACTACGTAAAAATATGACTTAGACAATTACATTCAAATGAAAATCCAGTAAGAAAATAAGTTTAGAATGAAAGAAACGGATGATAAAAGAAAATTATAATTTTAAAGCTCTACAAAGAAAAAAAAAAAGAGATTTTTAAAAAATGCATCTCTGTAACTTATCAAATCAAATTAAATTTCTAAAGATTTCGTTAAACAAATGTACAACATAAATATAATTTTTACGAATAACAAATATGTAAAATGCCAAACCAACTTGGGCTCGGGGTAAGCATTTACAGGAGTGCACGGGTCGCGATCTGGCCAATAATGCTTATCATTCGGGCTCACACGAACCGAATGTTTAGCTTTTGTTCCGGGCCGAGCACCGACCAGGAAATTTTTACCAGTGCAGATCTCTAGGAAGAATGAAGTCCAGGCCAGGCTCGACCTGGAAGAAAAAGAAGTCTGGCATAACCCGAATTTGCAGAAAAATTTAAGATCGAGTCACAGCCCGACTCTAAAAGTGAGAGAAGACTTGACCCAGCCCGAGTCTCCTAGATTTAAACTGGCGCGACCCGGCGGGTCGCGCCGGGCTCGAGTTTCGCCCAAAGTCATTTTTCGTGAGGATGCATAATATCGTTTTGCAAACCCTTTATTAGTCCAAGGGGGGGGGGGGGCGATCGCCCCTTCGCCCCCCCTTAGATCCGCCATTGAATGGGGAAGGTCCCATCCTTGTAATATTTTTGTTATTGAGTGTCTACCTTATTGTGATCTTTCTTTTTTTAATGCTGCATGTTTACGTTTTCAACAGAATGTTACACCGGCACATGAACATAGAATAGATGTTTTATTCTATATATCTAATATCTATTTATTCTATGTTCATGCACTGATATATATATATATTCGTACATGATGGGTGAACGATTTAAGTGCAACGAAAAAAAAAGATAAAAATTTCATCTTGAGTATTTACGTCAAGTAAATATAATATAATTGGATTTACAGCTGCATGAAGCGATGGTGTAATGTAAAAATATACGAAATATTGCACTCTATAAGTGCCAGAAATTTTCATAAATATTCCCATTTGGTAGAAAATTTTTTACAGACGATGTTTTATGAATTTATGAAGTTTAATGTATTAAACAATCGTTACAATATATATATTTTTTTTATTTAAGCATTTTCACTTTCTCACAGATAAAATAAAATTATTGTTTTTAATGCAAATAACATACAATCAGTTCAATAACATTTATGATATTACCATATAGGAAATAATAATAAAATTATAGATAGCGAAAAATTCCTTTTTACAAATTTTTAGAATTATATAAGTCTAAACGTTAAAATAAAGCAAAACAAAAAGATACTGATAAAATTGTATTCGATGTGAACAAATTAACACAATATCCGAATTTAATTTCTTACAATTTTATCTGATTAACTTACATATTTACGTTTTCAACAGTATTTCCTGGGGGTTTTCTTTTATATTATAATTATAATTATCATTTTGCAAGTTAAAGCTGAACGAACAAGTACAAAAAAAAAAAAAAAAAAAAAAAAACAACCCAGCGACCCAGCTAAATAGGAAAGAATAGATATTCAAAACATAGAGAGTAAACATATTTCATCAACATAGGTAAATTTCGGAGACTTTTTAATTCTTCCCCATTGTCGGTAGTGACGCTAGTACTGTTGCCATTACAGATTTTGCCGCAAATGTCCCATCTTGTATTTTAATCTATGATTCCGAGAAGCTTTTTCCGGGAGTAAAACTGGTTTGGCGCGCATCTGTGCTACAGCGTCTGGAATACCTAGTGTGGAAATATGCTATCCAAACAACGCTAAAAATTTGTATCCCTTAAATGTGCGACGATACTGCTAAAATCCCAAGTGTCGATCGCAGGGACATCTGCGGGATTTTCTTATTACTAGTATTACATTGTATAGACTAGCAATATCTTGCAGTTGTAGAAAATATCCTGCAGATGCCGCTGCGGTCTGTGTATTTCAGCAGCATCGTTGCACATTTAAGGAATACAATATTTTAGCACTTTTTTAAGTATTACAGGGATAGTCAATTTCTACACTATATATTCTAGGCGCTATATCTCTGCCCTCCATCACGTGACGGAGGGACTTCAAGAAAAGGTTACCAAAGTGGAGTCTACTTATCTGAGAAGTCTGTGAATACTGGGAGTCAGAGGGTGTGAATTATAGCGCCTAGAATATATTGTCGGGAAATCGGCTATCTCTGTAATACTTAAAAAAGTGCTAAAATATTGTATCCCTTAAATGTGCAACGATGCTGCTGAAGTATAAAGATCGCAGCGACGTCTGCAGGATATTTTCTACAACTGCAAGATATTGCTAGTCTATACAATGTAATACGAAAATCCCGCAGATGTCGCTGCGATCGACACTTGAGATTTTAGCAGTATCGTCGCACATTTAAGGGATACACATTTTTAGCGTTGTTTGGATAGCATATTTCCACACTAGGTATTCTAGACGCTGTAGTGTGAATACTGGCTACAGTGGCTACCTGTCAGTCTCGAAGCTAACGAGAAAGACAGGCTACCGCGGCGCATTCCACGTACAGTCGTGGAAAAAAACAGGTAAACACCCCATACTAACTTCTCAACAAATTGTCGTAGAAGAAAGTTACTGGTACCGAACGATTGGAAATAAAGTCTACTTTTAAATGATGTATATAAAATTTGTTTAAGGGGCCATCTACATATTGAAACGAACCACAACTTTGTTTTTTTCAATAGCAGTACACAATTCTGACAGCATAAATGAACTCTACACCTTTCAATTAGCCTATAAACAAATTTGTATGCAATTCGTGCCATAAGTTTCCGAGAAATTAATTATTTTAAAACGAGCGTATTTTAAGGGCTGTATCCAAATTGAAGTTCCGAACTCGATTGTTAACCGAGAGAGCCGCCTTCTTGATCAAGGCACGTTTAAGCGTCAATGAAACCTGTTTGATTACAGGATAGCAGAATAAATTAAAAAAATTTACTCACTTCTATCATAGACGGCTTTTTAAACCATCATTTTGCCGTTTTTTTTAGCATAATTTGAAAACTACTTGGAAGAAAAATGTGAAATTTTGGATTTCCATAAAGCAGGACTTAATAAATCTAAATCCATAAAAAAAAAATGTATGTTGCAATTCATAATTTTTTCGAATATTAATTTCATAATTCATATCATAAAATTATAAAAATTGCAAATTCAACTTATTTATGTTTGGGTATATTAGTATTATTGCTACACAAAAAATTAGCTCATTAGGAGCATAATTTCAGGAGATATAAATAAAAATATGAAAATGTAATTTAACATTAGAAGTACTGAATTTTGAAAGTCTATAATTCAAAAACTTATTATTCGAATGACTTGAAATTTGGTTTCTAGGCATATTTTGAACCAAAGATTTGAAACATCTCGTTAAATTTGGGTACTGCCATTGAAAAAAATGAAGTTTGGATTCGTTTTAATATGTATATGGCCTCCTGAGCATATTTTATACACGCCATTTAAAAGTAGACTTTATTTCCAATCGTCCGGTACCAGTAACTTTCGTCTACAATAATTTGTTGAGGAGTTAGTAGGGGGTGTTTACTTTTTTTTTCCACGACTGTACCTTTTTTAACACTTTCCAACAAAGTTGAAAAGTGTTCATGACTTCGGTTTGTCTGGCCGTCTGCCCACGCTCTATCTCTCGTAAATATGCTCGGATCGTTCTGAAATTGTTTGGATGTTAGTGACCTCTAGCATAGGACGTTCCCTATTTCAAATGAAGTTTGCAGCATGTTTAGTTCATTTACAGGGGCAGTCAAAAGTTTTCCGTTACATTACGGCCAATGGGAAAAAAATCGTTTGAAATGATTTTTAATGGTGTTACACTCTTTCAAACGTAGTAAAATTGATATTCATTTATGAAGCCCACTAAAATATGCATTCTGTTGAATATGCGGTGCAAAGAATAGTTATTGTTCATTTACAAGGCCACACAAGAGAATTCCGTTCATAATGGTATAGGGGAAATTGTTTGCGGTGTATTTGAAAAGATTTCAGATACTATATTGTATCCGAATTGCTGTATATTAGTAATGATTGCTCGAAATGAATTTTTAATTATGATATGCGCTTTTTTAGGGTTTCGTTCATCTGACGAAACCCTATTCGTCTCGCTTCTCTGTCTGTGACAGAGCCCGTTCTCAGAAACTATACATGTTGGGGACTTGAAATTTTGCATACTTATAGCTACACACCAAACATCATACGACAAATCATAAAATTTTGAAAAAGTCGTACATTTAACCCTTTGGGCTCCCACATGTGTATTTTAAACAATTCTTTCTAAATGAGCCCCTATTAGGGTTGGAGGCGTGAAATTTTGCATACTTATAGCTGAACACCACATGTCATAAGACAAATCATAAAATTTTGAAAAAATCGCACATTTAACCCCTTGGGCTCCCACATGCGTATTTTAAGCAATTCTTTCTAACTGAGCCCCTTATTAAATTGGAGATTTGAAATTTTGCATACTTATAGCAGAACACCTGAGGCCAGGCGACAAATCATAAAATCTTGAAAAAGTTTTAACGTTTAACCCTTTGAGCAACCACATATGTATTTTAAGCAATTCTTTCTAAGAGAGCCCCTAATTAAGTTGGAGACATGGAATTTTTGCATACGTATAGCTGAATACCTCAGACCACACGGCAAATCATAAACTTTTGAAAAAGTCTTATATTATTTACTCCTCCGGATTCTAACTTGTGTATTTTAAGCAATTTTTCGAACCTCTGTTCTTTTCACCCGGGGAGCACTTTTCCAATTTTTGACGACACCACTTTGGCCATTCTTTCATATTATGCACCATAGCCTTACATATTTTAGTTCCACTTTTTACCGCCAGGGGCGCCTACTCATCTCTCGTGCTATCGGCCCAATCCCTTCGACTAATATATCTACGGATAATATTTAAAACGAAGTTTCATTCGGATAGAGGTTTGTTTAGAATAGAGTGCGGCCCTGGTTACGAAATGTGGAACTAACAGATTTTTCAAAAGGTTAAAGTGTTTTGAAAGGCCTATTAAACGAAACCATCTGTGTTATCTGTAATCACACTTACCTACTTGTTCACTATATTTATGCATACTATAAAGTGTGTATACATACTATAGTTCATATACAGAGATACAGAAATGAATTCGTAAAGGTTACTGAGCATGAGCATAAATTGGATAATGGTGGGTTTTAAAGGAGTTATGCATTTTTACGCTGAACTGAATTTAGTGTACTAAGAAATATTTGTAGAATATAGATAAAATGATATACAGGGCCACGCAAAGAGTTGGCTACATGGCCGTCTATGGGTGATAATTTCTATAAATGTAATTTCAGTAGTTTTAAGCGTGTTTTAGTTTGAATTTAATTTTAGCTAAATAGTGGCATGTAATAAAGGTACTAGGTAAACTATAGAGCTGTACAAAAGTATTCAAGTATGTTTCCATCTTTTAGTATAAATTGCTGAAAGATGAATTTCAACCTGTTATGCATTTTCTTGCTAAACTAAATTGCATTATATAGTATATATATATCAACTTACAGATCGAATACATTGCTGTTCAAAAGAATTGGAATACATATTTGGCTGTGGGAGGTAACTACTGAAATCAGATTTTTAAATGTTTACTTAGTTATCTTATTTACCTTATTTTCCTAAGTAACGAAGTTTCGTTAAAGCTTTCAGGGAGTGTTGTAAAGTGTTTCAGAATCTATGCTGTACGCATGGTTTTCCTTACTTGTTTACAGACCGCTGGTGTCACGTGATGCTCGAATTCACCAATGAAGGTGTATGAAAAGGGCATCACGTCACTTTAGCTATAGCGACTAGAATACATAGTGTGGAAATCGGCTATCCCTGTAATACTTAAAAAAGCGCTAAAATATTGTATCCCTTAAATGTGCGACGATACTGCTAAAATTTCAAGTGTCGATCGCAGCGACATCTGCTGGATTTTCGTATTACTAGTATTACATTGTATAGACTAGCAATTTCTTGCAGTTGTAGAAAATATCCTGCAGATGTCGTTGCGATCTGCATATTGCAACAGTATCATTGCACATTTAAGGGATACAATATTTTAGCGCTGTTTTAAGTATTTCAGGGATAGCCGATTTCCCCACTATGTATTCTAGACGCTATAGTCTAGAATACAGTGTGGAAATATGCTATCCAAACAACGCTAAAAATTTGTATCCCTTAAATGTGCGACAATACTGCTAAAATCCCAAGTATCGATCGCAGCGACATCTGCGGGATTTTCGTATTACATTGTATAGACTGGAAGCGTAAAAAATACAACGTTACAAGCACCAAAACATTTAAATTCTAAGCTTACTGGTTTCGGTAGCATATAGCATACCTTCCTCAGTGCTAAGGATGGCGGAAATTTGCTCACATATATAGGGGAGATGGGGATTCAAGTTAAAGGTTTATTGACCAATAGGAAAACAGAGGAGTGCAGGTAACAGCCAATAGGAAAATAGATGGGAAATGGAACCGAAGTAGTGAGGGGAAAAAATTAAGAGACAGAAGTTTTTATGTAATATTTCCAACAATCTGATAATGGGGGAACAGCGAATTCACAATTAACAATATTTTAAAAATTTTTATAAATAGGAAATGCTTTAAGGAAGTTAAGTTCGTGTATAGAAGTAGGTTTAGAGATTATTTTAACCGAATTGAAGTCAAAAGTATGATTCATCTCCCAGCAATGTTTTACAATAGAGGATTTATTGATTTCTTGTTTTTAATACATTGTTGATGTTCTTTGATGCGAAATTTTAAGCAGCGTTTGGTTTGTCCAATATAGGAAAGGTCACACTGGCAATTAATAGTGTAGATACCCCATGAATTGGATAATTCAATAGGGTCTTTGATTTTGGAGAGGTTGAGTTTATTGGTAGGGGCAAAAATTATTTTGAAGTCATATTGTCTAAGAATTTTAGCAATGTGAAAGCTTGATTTAGGAAAGAAGGGTAACATAATGCTAATATTGGAAAGAGTAGAAGACTGAGGAGAGTTTGAGGAACGAGGATACTGAAGTTTAAATAGAGCAGAATCAATTATAGAGGGGTTGTAACCTCTGTCAATCGCAATGGCTTTAATGTATTGAATTTCACTATTAAATGACTGAGAATCAGAGCAAATATGTTCAATACATTAATGAAATTAATGAAATACATTAGAACGTTTTTTAGAACGCTTTTTTGTGCATTTTCACTCCTTTTAAATTTAGATTTTTTTTAGGAAATGTTCTTAGATTGAGTTATATCTAATAAGAAACTACCATGCCACATTTCATATATCTAGGCCCTTCAGTAACAGAAAAATCGCAATTTAGAACGTTTTTTGCTCCTTCTACCCCTTTATGGTAGTGGCATCGACTTAAAATATAGCCTATATTCAAACGTGGATTAACACCGTCATTTCGATACCATTACTTTTAATATTGGTTCGGTAGTTCCAGAGATTACCTTCTAAATACAAACAAACAATTGTTACTTCTTTATAATATTAGTATAGACTAAACTATGTTGGATGTGCCAGAAATGTTTTCTTTAACGAATCTGTTTGAAAGATGTTATTAATTAATCGATTTAATCATTATTTCCAAACTGTATTTGTATTAAATTATTCTATTAACATTGTTTAACTTATTTTGCAGTTATATGTCCCATTATGAATGAAAAATTAATTAAATTGTAAGAACAAAAATAAATCAAAACATCTTAAAACTCAAAGATGATCATGAAAATTTTAGCAGTGGTCACTATACAATACTAAATATTCGTATTTAAGCATTAAAAAGATAATAAATCAAACAAAATATTAAAACTTCAGAATGCAAATATATTAAATTAACAATTTTATAATCTAAATACTTATAGTCTATATTAATGCCAAGTTCATACGATCTAATGCTACCAAGAGTTCGCGAATGCGCAGTTAATATTACACAACTTTTCCAAGATTTTTGTCATTCTCACTGGGAACAAGCCGTTTTTGCATTTGATGTGCATGTGTATAACTTTTTTCAGGCAAATGGTGAAATTTTGAAACAAACTGAAAAAGAAATTCTTTTTGAAACTATCAAAAGTAAGATGTGGTAGAAAAAGTAAGAAATTGTCGTATGGGATAAATTTAAACTTACGATAGGCCTAAAAAACACTAAAAGACTTATAACTTACAGGAAAGACGTACAATCTGGCAACCCTAGGCGTATTCGACAGCTTGAATCGCCAATTCTAGTGTACTTACAAAGTACTTATTTAGTGCCCTTTTTTCCTCTGTGCTTTTTCGAAAATTTTCTTTAATTAAAAATTAAAGATTTTAAACACTTACAGGAAAAACGTACAATCTAGAAACCTAGGCATATTCGACCGCTTGAATCGCCGATTCTACTGTACTTACAAAGTACTTATTTAGTGCATTTTTTTCTCTGTGCGTTTTCGAAAATTTTCTTTAATTAAAAATTAAAGTTTTTAAACAATGTGGTAGGGCGGAGCAGGCGGGGTTAGAAAATTTGGGGGGGGGGACACTTATTGTTATCGACATACTTATAGACATAAATGAATACGGCGCTTTTAAACACTTTCCAACAAAATTGAAAAGTGTTTATGACTTCGGTTTGTCTGGCCGGCTGTCCGTCTGTCTGTCTGGCCGATGGCCGTCTGTCCGCGCTCTGACTCTCGTAAATATACTCGGATCGTTCTAAAATTTTTGGATGTTAGTGACCTCTACCATAGCACGAACCCCATTTCAAATTAAATTTGTGTCATGTTTAGTTCATTTACAGAGACAGTCGAAAGCATTCCGTTACATTACGGTAAATGGGAAAAATCGTTTCAAATGATTTTTAATGGCGCTACGCACTTTCAAACATAGTAAAATTGATTTGCATTTATGAAATCAACTAAAATATGCATTCTGTAGGATATGCGGTGCAAAGAATAGTTATTATTCATTTACCAGGGCCACGCAAACGTAATCAGTTACATAATGGTATAGGGGGGGGGGGGATTGTTTGCGGCGTATTTGAATTATATTAAACTATTTCATATATAATGAAATTGATATACGTCGCTGAACTTTCGTATCAGTTATTTCATGTATAATATGAAGGGCATAGCATTTACAGGGACACACAAAAGATTTCAGATACTATACTGCATCCGAATTACTGTATATTAGCAATGATTGCTCCAAATGCATTTTTAATTATGATATGCGCTTTTAAGTTTCACTATATTTATGCATACTATATAGTGTGTATAAATGCTATAGTTCATATACAGGGCTACACAAAAGAATTCGTAAGGGTTACTGAGTATGAGAGTAAATTGCTTAAAGGTGGTTTTTAAAGGAGTTATGTATTTTTACGCTGAACTCCATTTAGTTTACTAAGATATGTTTGTAGAATAGAGATAAAATGATACACAGGGCCACGCAAAGAATTGGATACATGGCCGTCTATGGATGATAATTTCTGGAAATGTGATTTCAATATTTTTAAAAGTATTTTATGAATTAAATTTTAGCTGAACAGTGGCGTGTAATAAACGTACTAGGTAAAATACAGGGCTATACAAAAGTATTCAAGTATGTTTCCATCTATTAGTATAAATTGCTGAAAGAGAAATTTCAACTTGTTATGCGTTATCTTGCTAAATTTTCCCATCCTATAGTACATATATCAACCTACAGATCAAATACAGGGCTGTTCAAAAGAATTGGAATACATATTTGCTATGGACAGTAACTGCTGAAATCAGTTTTTCAAATGTTTTATGCATTTTCTAAAATGTTTACTTAGTTCTCTTATATACCTTATTTCCCTAAATAACGAAGTTTTGTTAAAGCATTCAGGATGTGTTGGAAAGTGTTTCATAATCTATGCTTAACGAATGATTTTTCTTACTTGTACTTTTCACTAAAGAGTTTTCAGATTTTAAATTTTGTATGCGGAAAGAGGGAAGAGGGAAGGCGGAGAAACGGAGGTTTCAGGGTAAGAACCCCATTATTTTCATCTATCTATTAACAATTTATGGTCGAGAAACCCACAGGATCTATTTTCAATGATCGCCATGTATCTTAAGTTATCCCATTTTTGTTTATTTTATCCGAAATCTCTCACTTCGCTCTAGATAAGCACAGGCCGAGGGAGTTTTTGTCAAGTGTTCATGAATAAAATTTATTATTTATGTCGCTATATGTTTATTTACATGTTTATATATATTTTTATTAGTTATTTCGTATAATTCAAAGTAAAGTATTTTATTTATATCATAATAAAGAGAAGGAAATTCAACTAAATAAATCATCTTCAAAGTCGGAGTAACATAGTTGAAGAGGTCCATGTTATCACACTTTCATCAGTAAATGCTATAGTTATACCACGGATGAATGAAACTAGCATTGCAGTTCGCAACCATATACAACAAATAAAAGTGAATTATGCCTGCCAGAATATTGTCCGTGTAAATCAGTAGGAAGAACAGTGGAACGGTAAGTGCCCAGGTATGAACTGGAGATTACTACAACCTTGAAGATATTTTACGTATTTTTTTCAGTTTGCATGTAAAATGCACTTAGTGGGCCTCGGGCTATATGCTGCAGCAGGTATTTGGGCCCCTCAAGCAATCATCTATATCAGCGGTTTCCAACCTTTTTAGTTGTGCGGACCACCAATTTTGTAAAAATAACTTTGAGGACCACTAACTACTTAATATACAAGTTAAAAATACGACAAATAGACACCTATATAGTTATAGTATATACACATGACGAATATATATATATATATATATATATATATTATGTCCGTAACTAGTAAAAGATGCTGTACATGAAGAAAAAAATATTTTTTATAAAGAAAATAACTTTATTTATTGTATTCAGTTAGCTATCACAATTGTATAAAAACTCAAAAAAAAAAAAAAAAAAAAAAAAAAAAAACAATGATAAAAAAAAAAAAAAAAACCTTAATGGGATTTTTGACACTGTTTGTCCTCGACGAGAGTGTCAATATCTGGATTGAAACTGGATAGTTTTAGTCTCAAATCACTCTCGGCATTCATTTTATTTCTATATTTATTTTTCAAAAAAACTAAAGTTGAAAAGGCTCGTTCACATAGATAGGTTGTAGAAAAGACCATCAAGAGTTTCAGTGCAATTTTGGCAATAGCTGGATAGTCTTGCCGAACTTTTATCCAAAATGAGACCAGTGGTGTTGTCTTAAAAATCTATTTTAAAGTCTGGTCACATGATAGTTCAATAAAACGAGTCTTCTTCATTTGAAGATAATTTAAATTTTTTTAAGTAATTTTCTTCAAAGGGGTTTCTGATCCATTGTATTTCATCTTCAATTTTAGGGAAGAAGTTCCTAAAAAATATGAAAAGGCTTAATTACTGCTTCAGTTAGTGTTGATAGATTTCTCATTCACATGAATGATTAATAAAAGTATAAGACAAGTAACTAAAATTTATTAATAATTTTAAAAAGGTACTATTTGAAAAATTTACAAATTTTAAAAAAAGTTACTGTTTTAGGAAAATAAATGTTTTTAATTATGCTTATAAAAAATAATAGAATAAAATTAAGAAAAATAAATAACTTTAAATTACCTGAGGTTAGAGGCCAAAGGTTCGAGGTTTTTCCATGGTAGATTTAGACATACAAAAATTTCTTTTCTTGATTTCAAAGAAATCCAAAGACCTTCCTACACATTCAGGATGTTTAGTTGATAGATGTCTTTCAAGTTTTGAAAATTTCATACATTCGTTGGATAGCATTTCGAAATAAATCACACACTGAGGCATAGGCTCTTCTTCAGAACCAGAAAACACAAACCCACATTTTAAAAAATCAGGGTTATATTTACGAAAATATATTTTAGTTTTCCTTGCTATTTTTTTACAACTTAGACTAGATTTCGCCTTCATTTCAAACTCACTATTTGTAGAAACAGATGTAGAAGTCCCTTCATTACTTGCCAACTTCGTCTTACGACAAGATCCCGTCCGAAACCAAGCATCCATATTGACGTGAAGTAATATTAGCTCACAGTACACATAACGATATGATACATCAACAGAAAACCACAGCCACTGACAAAGGAGTCAATAATAAAAGTGCGCAATGCGGACGTGGTGGGGAGAAGGGTGAAGTATGTCGGAGGTAGGAGAGCGTTGACCTTGATGACGGACGAATGTAAGCCCAGCGGACAACAGCTAGCGTTTCTGTAGTGAATTGTCCCAAAAAACCGGTATTAGACCCCAAGATTCTACGGCCCAGTACCACGGTGCTCGTGGCCTACAAGTGGGCCGCGGCCCACGTGTTGGGAACCGCTGATCTAGATGTGTGAAGACCTACTAGTATGTGTATAAACTAACATTTTGATTAACCCCTTGGGGACAAGCGACAGGTATACGTGCCGCATAAGGTGCTCAGAATCCTTGATTATTCTCACCAGTAAATTTTTATTATAAATTTTGCTTTATTTAATCCGAGTATTTTCCCGATTCAATTAGGAAAATATTTCTGTTTTGAAAAACCGGTGATAACAGATTAAAAATTCTGTAAAAGACGCTCGTCCCGAACCGGTTAAAACAATACTATTTTATTGTATGTTATTATTTTTTAAATTATTTGATGCTCTCAGTTATATCGGATTTATTTTACTGTATACCTAAAAACCCGATATAATGAAGAGCCGTTCTATTAATCCATCCGTGCCCTCAATTTTGAGTACATGTTTAATCTTTTGACAAAATGTGACAGTAGCTAATTAACAAGAACTATTGAAAAGTAGTTTGTAGTCTCTACTTTTTAAAACATGCAGCTGTAATTAGCTACAAAATAAAAGTAGTTTTCCCGGTCACAGCACACGACCCTTTGGTTTAGCACCTATGGTATCTATTTATATAAAATCGAAGTCTCTGTGTGCCCCTCACAATTCCGGTAGGACCGCCTCATTGTAATGAGTAATTGTTGAAGAACACTAATGCAGGGTTACCACAGTAGCGCCAAACGTTGACCAACTTGCCGATTCATCGCCAAATTTGGCGACAAAAATAAGTTGTCATATTTGAAGCCAACTTGGCGATAGCTGGATAATTTGACAAAATTCCCATTTAAAACCCTTAATTTTTCATAATTGTGGTCACCGCAATTTAATTTAAACTCCGCGCTTTTAAAGGTTTTTTCAAAACCCATTTGTGAGAATTTAACCCTCCGACTGTCTTGGAAAAGGGTAAAATTGTAATGTTGTTTTCTCTGCATTTTGTTTTAAATGCTAAAAAAAATGATTCTTTGAACATTTTATAAAAAAACTTAATAACAAATATGAATGCAATCCTTGGAAGTATTAATCATTGTTCAATGTATTAAAAGTACATTAATCAATAGAATTATATTACTTTAAATATTGCTTGTATTGCAGTGAAACCTGGAGCTTAGTGAACGTATTAACATGGTCTTGTCAGTGAGGGGGTTAAAGTGTAATATACGAAAATGTACGTCTTTACATCTTCATCGCCGATAGATTATATAAATAAACCTAAAAGTTCATTAATTTTGTTTTCATAGCTGTTTATATCATTTGGCAAAAAACCTCACTTCTGAAGCCCAAATTATGACAAATTTTAAAAAAGTACTCCAAGGTCCCTATACTGGAAAAGTACCGCGATTTATATAGCCGGATACAAAAGTTAAATTCCCGGTACTTTTCCACTTTAGGGGCCTTGGCGAAGAAGGAAATTTGGCAGCATGTTTTTGGGGGACGTATTCACGGTTTCATTTTATATACACAAGCATTTTTTTTTTCAATATTTATACAATTTATTAACCATAAAGAAGCCATTTATCTAAGTTTATACAGAAACAGAAGTAATTTGTACATAAAAAACAACAATAATAAATTACATTTTTTATGTATTCATTATACATAGTTTTTACTAAATGTGTTTCCTTTTTAAAATGTGTTATTTTCATCTGTCACTTCAGAGCAAGCGAGAAAAATTCATATTCTTGTACATGTATATAGTATATCTATATGTCACATTTTCCGACATTTTTGACGGGCTATCTTCCTAGTTAATTATAATTCACAAAAATCTTGAATGTACTTAAAGACAACAAATAAAATGTAACTAAGAAACAGAATTGAATTCTTTAATTTTTTCTGACCTTGGCTTAAAATGGATTGATTGTATTATCTTCCGTTTGGCAGTTTTATGTAAAAACTTAGTTCATTGTTAAGTATCAGTAATAAATTTCTAATTTTTAGTTATTTCCATATTCATAATTTAAAAGTTTGTTAGTTTCAGAAATGAATTTAAATTCAAATTAACCACCGTAATTGTCTTCGTATTTCCTCAGGGTGATATAAACGCAAAAGAAAATTGTGTCAAATCACAATTACCCATTCTTAACTTCAGAATGGCTGTCATACATAAAAAATCAATTTTATTTAAATTTCGTTAATCTTTTCTCGGTAAGGAGTGTTATTAACATAAAATAAAATTGAATTGAATTTTTTCTCATTTTAAGTTGGGGTTGGTTGCCATATGAGAAAACATAAGAAATCCATTTTTAAATTTTATGTAATTTACCAACAGGAGCGCTACCTCCATAAAAAAACTATCATATGAATATTTTTATCAAAACACCTTTTTTACTATATCAGAGTTTATTCTGAAAAAAAAAGAAAAAAATTACATTTTTAATTTTAGTTACCCAATTTTCTGACAGTGGGGCTATAAACGCAAAAGAAAATTGTGTTGAATCTGTGCTACCTATTTTTATCTTAAATATGGCCATATACAGTGAGTTTCAAAAAATTTAATTGCAATAAAATGCATTTTAAATAATTAACTCCTATAGACGGTAGTGTAGTGGACCTTATGCAGATGACGTCAGACTCCAGAGCTGGCGATATGTCGATCTGTTATTTACACCACTACACCGCCAGAATGCTAGTATGCGCAGGCGTAAACATCGCTAGCAGACGACTTTAGCCTTGACCTAGGTTGAGTGCATACATTTTAACTGAAAATTTGCAAACTTAGGGCATTTTCTCGCATACAGAACAACATTTTGAATTTATATTACAATATATTAAGTAATGCTGCTACAATCAAGAATTTTTTTGCGGTATTTTTTAACAAACAAGCATTATAACCGCACTCCATAGACTGCTATGCTAAGCACCGCCAGTAAATACCGCCAGCAGACGAATTTTAGCCTCGACCTCAGGTTGCGTGCATAAGGTCCGTTGAATTCTTTTATGCGGGACTGTAAAGTAACTATAAATGCTATATGCGCCATCTTCAAAAGATAAAAAAAGTCCTTCCGGTCAGTGCCGGGAGGAAGAGGTAGCTTTCATATTCTTATTTTTAAAAAACCAACTTATATTATTCAAACACACGAAGCTCAAATAAGTGGAAACCGAATGTAGGAGATTCAATTTTAATTTTTATCAATACTAAATCATTATGAATGAGAATTTCGCGAAATTAGTCAGCTTTATCCAAGCTGCTTTTATTTAAAGTAAGTTATATTTGGCTGCTAAATTCGGCGATTTCTTAAAGTGCCTGCCATTTTAAGACAACATGGTGGATGAGGCTAACCAGTGAACTTGGTCGAGACCTTAGTAATTGCTGTGCACATGCTCACTCGCATCGGAATCGGTTGATATATACGAGTGCTGCAGGCAAAAAATCAGATTTTTCAAAATGTCACCCACGTTAAAAATTGAAACTGCTATATCTGGACCATTTTTTAAGGTAAAGACAAACAAAAAATGCCCCTGAATCCTTATATCAAGGTCAAATACTTAAGAAAGAAACCTTTTTCAATTTCTAATTTTTTGCACCTCACTTTAAATATAATTTTTTTTAATTTAATGGCCGCCATTTTGAAACAAGATGGCTGATGAAGCTGGCCAGCGAACTTGGTCGAGATATTGATGTATACTATCCACATGCCTTCTTCCATCGAAATAGGCGAATACGTGTGGTATCGCGTGACTAATACAAGATCGTTTCAATGTGTTAGCCATGATAGAAATTCAAAGTGCTATAATTCAACCACTTTTTAAGATATAAACAAAAGAACAAATTTTCAGAAACAAAAACTGCTCCAAAATCTTTGTATCAAGGCCAAACACACAAAAAAATCTTTTTCATTTTCCGATTTTTTAATACCTCATTTTAAATTTTAAATTACATTTAAAAAAAATGGCAACCCTTTTGAAACAAGATGGCGAATGAAGCTGGCCAACGAACTCGATCGAGACATTGATATGTACTATGTACAGACCAAGTTACATTCAAATCGGTTCATAAATACGCCTGTCATCGCGTGACAAAAATCAGGTCGTTTTAAAATGTCAGCCACAATAGAAATTCAAAGTGTTATAACTCAGCCATTTTTTTAGATATAAATGAAACAAAACCTGTTCCGGAATCTTTGTATTAAGGTCAAACACATACAAAAAAAATCTTTTTTATTTTCTAATTTTTTGGTATCTCATTTTAAATTTATTTTTTTTTAATTTTTTTAAATGGCCGCCATTTTGAAACAAGATGGCGGATGAAGCTGGCCAACGAACTCGGTTGAGTTATTTGTATGTACTATGTACACACCAAGGTACATCCAAATCGGTTCATAAATACGTCTGTTATCACGTGGCAAAAATCAGGGCGTTTCATAATGTCAGCCACGCTAGAAATTCAAAATGCTATAACTCAACCATTTTTTAAGATATAGACGAAACAAAAACTGCTCCCGAATCTTTTTATCAAGGTCAAACACATAAGAAAAAAATATTTTTTCAATTTTCAATTTTTTGGTACCACATTTCATATTTAAATTTTTCTTAAAATTTTAAATGGCCGCCATTTTTAAACAAAATGGCGGATGAAGCTGGCCAACGTACTCGGTCGAGACATTGGTCTGTACTATGTATAAACGAAGTTACATCCAAATCAGTTCATAAATACGCTTTTTATCGCGTGACAAAATTCAGGACGTTTCAAAATGTCAGCTTCGCTAGAAATTCAAAATGCTATAACTCAGCCATTTTTTAAGATATAGACGAAACAAAAACTGCTACGAAGTCTTTGTATAAAGGTCAAATACATAAGAAAAAAATATTTTTCCATTTTCAATTTTTTGGTACCACATTTCAAATTTAAAATTTTTAAATTTTTTTTAAATGGCCGCCATTTTGAAACAAAATGGCGGATGAAGCTGGCCAACGAACTCGGTCGAGACATTGGTATGTACTATGGACACACCGAATTACATCCAAATCGGTTCATAAATATGAGAGTTACAGTGTGACATAGGTCAGATATATATATATATATATATATATATATATATATCAATTTTGAACGGAGGGTGGTTTTGGGGTCTGGGGGTCATGATCGATGAAAATATACCAAAATTTTTTGAAATCGCTTTCCTCCGAACGGCTGCAATAGGTAGCTTTTTGTAAAGAAAGCTACCTAATAAGTAACACACTAAAAGTATACATTACAGCCATCGTTCTGCAAACCTACATTTAAGTGTTTTAAAACACGTTTCGCAAATTAGTTTCATAAAATCTTTACATTAGGATTATAGAGTAAGATAGGGTAGATAATCACGATCATAAAAACTCGACAGAGGTTTTCGCCGAGCAAAAGAAACAACAATGTAGAGATGGGAAATATAGTTACTTTTGGTTAACAGGTTACATCGTTGCACACTTGTACAGGTAACAGGTTCCAACAACCTGTTATTTTTATAACATATAACTAATCGCTGTGTATACGGTCAACGGATGTTTTAATTGGAAGGCCTTTTAAACAAAATGTTTGGAATAATTTTTTGACATAATTATAAATGCTGTTTTCTATTGAGATGAATCAAAATTAGTTTGTGATTAAAAACTTAATTTTCAAGACAAAAACTTACCTAGTTATGATATTTTGAATTTCATGCATTTTTAGCGCTTTCTGACACTAAAAACGTGTTTTTTCATTTATGGTGATTAAAACATTGAAAATTCATAAAACTCTAAGTATCATAACTCACTAAATTTTGACCATAAAAGAATAAATTTATGCTGTTTTACTTGTTAGAACATGGAAAAACATTTTCTAAATCAAACTTATAGGACAGAGGCACTGTATAAAATTTGTAATTTCTTATCTATTTAAAAAGTAATCATTGTAATGTAAATCGATTTTTATGTGAGGCAGAACAAAATTTGAAACATTTTTGCAATTGGAACCATACCTTTAAAACTAACGGTTTAGAAATTAATTATTGGTAAACGATAAGAGATACCCTGTATAATAATTAACACAGTTTTAACAACACGATTTCTAATCCCCTCCCCCCCCCCCAAAAAAAAAAGAGAGAATCATACATACAACATAGATTATGGAGCACTTTCCCACACATTCAGAATACCATAACAAAACATCACAATTGACAAAGGTGGAAGATGACGTCTCTAATGAACAATTCAGAAAACGCATAATGCATTTGAAAACACAATTTCTGCCATTACCATGAATAGTCGTTAAAATATACGATTTTTTTTGTAGCCCTGTATATGATCTACAGATACGTATGTATACTACATAGTGTGCAAAAGTTAGTTCAGTTAAACGCATAATACATTTTAAAATTTCCGCTCAGCAATTTCAACCAATAAACGAATGTGTTGAGAACTGTTGTTCGACCTTGTATATGATCTGGAATTGATACACACCAAGTAATATTAAAAAAATACTTAAATTTAAAAACGCATACCACAATTGAAAACGCTCTTCCAGTAATTATTGTTTCGTGGCTTCAAAAATTCAATTATTGCTCATTTTCTTCTATATCAAAATAGTTTTGTGTGTTCCTGTAAATAAACGATAAGTTCTATGCACACCCTAGTCTATATTAATAACCTTGTAGTACACCTCAGTGATTTATATCAATTTCAATATGTTTTAAATACTGTAATATCATTAAAATACACAGCAAGCGATTTTCCCCATATACAGTAATGTAACGGAATTCTTTTGAGTGGCCCTATAAATGAACCAAATATGCTATACACACTTCCTTTACAATACCGAACATGCCATACTAAACCCAAATAAGATATATCCATTTCATAGCAATCGGACTAATATTTACGCGAGTTAAAGCAAGGACAGACAGACGGACAGACAATCTGAATTCATAAACATTTTTCAACTACGTTGGAAAGTATTAAAAAAGAGAAATTTGATCCCCGACTTCATAACAGCAATATCTGTCAAAGCATATTCAAAGCTAATTTCACGAGAACACAAAAATATCATTTATATACTTTTAATCAAATGCAATTCATTCAAACAAATTTCGTTCGTACAAATAGGTTTTTCAAATTAATTACAATTGTACTAAAATTAAGTTTTCTCACAAATTATAGGAGGCTATTTTCTTTCTTTTTTTCAGCAAGTTAAAACAATGACAAAACAAAAATAATAAAAAAAATTGCCATAAAACAAAATTTATAGTGCAGGAATCCCCCCCCCCCCCATCCCCTAAAGAAAAACAACTCCATAAGTACGTAATAAAAACCCTTTAAATATTCAAATAAACCGCCAACGCAAAACGCTCCATTCCTTACAAAAACAGGAAGAGTAAATAAATCATTCTAAATTAAATATCATTTCACTCGGATAAAATTGTCCATTCAGATAAATTTATCCTTCAGCGTATTTTTTAATTAAAAAGACTGTTGTACCTAATGTTTCGAAACAAACAAATGTTACATTGACCGCAGAAGATTTTAACAGATATATAATTGCAAAGATATTCTATTATCCCTCTTTATTCACAAGCTTACCAAGCGATAAAAAGATAATTTTATATGTTAAGAACTACATTTACTGACGGCGTGATTAAGAATGAATTAAGGAATTATCTGTGTTTGGTTTCCAACACGTTTCAGCTGCTTTCAGTTGAAATCAATTTAATTCACAACAGATTCCAAATATTCTCTGACAGCCAATCGGGAATTAAAGCATTACTTAAATTATTCCCAACAAATCCCGATATCTATAACATTCAAATTAAAATTAAAAAACATCAAAATAAATTAATTTACTTAACTTGGATTAAAGGTCATATTGGAATAGCAGGAAATGAACTGGCGGACAAGCTAGCGAATGACGCTGCTCAGTACTGCAACCTTCCAGTAGATCGGAGTATTAGATTACCTCGATCATATTTATTAAAATGCATCAATTCACAATTACTGGATAGGTGGCAGCACAACTGGGATCACTCAGGGAGTGACCGATTTACGCATCAGATTGTGCCAAAGGTTCAACAAAAGCTAATTGTTAACGACAAAGTTTCCATTTATTTCCTAACGGGCTGCGGTAGCTTTCCATCTTTTCTTCATCGCATAAACAAGAAAGATAACGATCTCTGCAAGTGTGGTGTCCAAGGAGACCCACTACATTATCTATTTGGCAATTGCAAATTTATGAAATTTAAATTCAAGCGAACAGGACCCTCAATCTTCGCAGATATTCTTAAGATTATTAATGATCCCATTCAGCTCAAAAAGTTATATGAAAACTATAACATTCTCAACAGCTTTTACTCATTTATAAATTATAAATTTCTAGCTTAATTCTATATTATTTAACTTTTCCAAACTTAGTTCTGGCTGTGGTCTGGGGTATTCGTGTCCGCGTGGTCATATTTTATATAAAATGTAATTAATTTATACTCCTGGCAAGTTTTCTTCGACTGAGTCATCTTCAAATACCAATTATTTGTACAAAGTGTAAATAGCAACTTTCATTATTCCAGTACAGATTCTTAATTATTATTGGAGTATTATTGTGTTGTAAATTTAGATATAACTATTATACACAATTTCTTATACTTTTATAATAGTGCATAATATTAATTATTGTTCGCAACTTGTATCTTAATACTAAATTTTTAGTGTAGATTTAAAAAAAAAATTTGCATCATGTATCTTACATAATATCTCAAACATAGTATCATTGTATTGTAAATTTGTAAATAATTATTATCTACAATTACTTATACTTTCATAATAGTGCATAATATTAATTATTATTTGCATCTTGTACCTTAATACTTATTTTTAGTATAGAGTTAAAAATAATTTTGCAGCATATACCTTGAAAATAGCTTTAAGTGTTGAAAATATCACATTTGTACATGGTTTAAATTGATGTTAGTATTGTGAATCCTGAAAATAACATAAAAGTGTTGTAAATATGTAGGTAATTGTGAACAAAAAAGTTTAATATCAAATTCTAAAAACTATGCACATTTATATAATATAATAATGAATATTTCTCTCAAATGTAATTATAGGGGTCATCTGTAATTATTTATTGCACACACTGTCAATAATTATCATATATCTAACATTGTTATTTCTCCTAAACTGTAAAAAAAAAAAAAAAAAAAAAAAAAAATCATTGAAGGAGTTCCGCAGGTAGTAAAACTTTTCCCTGCCCTGGGCTTGGGGGTTACACCTAACCATAAGCCAAAATCGGGTTCCCAAGGTGGGTGCTTACTTACTTACTTACTTACCCGCTCTAAATGCGCTAATCAATTAAAAAATTATAAATTCATGGATGTAGTTAAACAATGCTTTGTTATATTTGGAAATAGATTTTCTATTCAAAATCGAGAATTAAAATTTTTAAGAGATAAAATTATAAATAAATGTATTTTATTTAAATGTTGCAAAAAGGTACTTTTTTATAAATTTAATGAATCTGAACTCCTGTTTCGCCGCATTTTTTTAAAGGGGGGCGGGGATCAATGCTTTTTTCATTTACATAACATAAATGAAATATATTGCAAAATTCAACAAAAGTCACTCGTTGAAAATTAGAAGCAAGACCAAAAAAAACTAGTATGTTGTGGCCATCACAAAACTTTCTTCTATATAAATCACGTCAATTAAATCATTTAAATAGTAAAAGAAATTACATCAATTTATTCATATAAAAGTATACCTGAATTTGAAGTTTGATGAAAATTCGTGCATTAGTTATTGAGATAGAGCTATAGGGAAATTCTGAAAAATGCAGCATAGTAACGCCTCCTGTTGAGCGATTTGCACCAAAACACAAACAGCACTAATTCATATTAAGGTATACCGGAATCTGAAGTTTGATGAAAATCCGTGTATTAGTTCTGGAGCTAGAGCTACTGTGGAAATCACAAAAAATGCAGCACAGCAGCGCCACCTGTTGAGCGATTTACACCAAAAGGTACAAAACATCAATTCATGTCAAGGACTAACTGAATCTGAAGTTTGATAAAAATCCGTGCATTAGTTCTGGACATTGAGCTATTGTGGAAATCGAGAAAAATGCTGCATAGCAGCGCCACCTGTTGAGCGATTTACAGCAAAACATAAACAGCAGTAATTCATATCCAGGTATACCTGAATCTGAAGTTTGTTGAAAACCCAAGCATTAGTTCTTGAGATAGAGCTATTGCGGAAATCACAAAAAATGCAGCATAGCAGCGCCACCTGTGGAGCGATTTACACCACAAGATGCAAAACGTCAACTCATGTCAAGCACTAACAGAAACTGAAGTTTGATGAAAATCCGTGCATTATTTCTTGAGATAGAGCTATTACGAAAATCGTGTAAATGCTGCAAAATGCAGCATAGCAGCGCCATCTGTTGGGCGATTTGCACCAAAACGTTACCAGCACCAATTCATATCGAGGATTAACTGAATCTGATGTTTGATGAAAATCCGTGCAATAGTTCGTGAGATAGAGCTAGTGCAGAAATCGCGAAAAATGCAGCATAGCAGCGCCACCTGTTGGGCGATTTACACCAAAAACTAATCAGCACTAATTTATATTAGGGACTACTTGAATATAAATTTTTATTAAATTCCGTGCATTAGTTCTTGAGATAGAGCGCCCACAAAATTTGTGTCACATACAGACAGACAGACAGACAGACAGACAGACAGACAGACAGACAGACTCACAGAGTCACAGACAGACATTTCGTAAAAACATGTTTTTTGGAATCTCTGACCTCTAAAACGTGTAAATCCGTCGAAAACCGGAAGTCGAAAATTTTTACGAATCCAATACAGAAGAAAGTAAAAAGTATATAAATATATAAAAGTATATAAAGTATAAAAATATATTTTTAGTTGAAAAGAAATTGCTCAGATCAAAAATTAGATAAAACTTTGCTGGGTTTTATAAGCCAAATTTGACTTTTTGTATGGAAATGCTAAATGAAGACAATATATACGATTCATGAGTACAAAACATGTCAAGCATGAGCTTTTTTCTTAGAAATTTTCAGATGTTTTCCTGATTTACTATTTGTGCCAGTGTTTGGTTTATGATCTACTTTGCGCAATCAGAATCGGTGAAAGTATGTGATGATGCTGATGACCCAGCACCAGGCACCAAGCCGAAAAAGCGTTTAATTAGTGCTGCAAGTCATTACTATTCGTGCATTAGAGATTTTTTTATTTTATGCCTAAGTGGAGCAAGATCACCAGATCACTAGGATCTGGTGTAGACCTTATTTGCTCCACCCGGTAAGTTCCCCGACATGCGGGGATTCACTACATAGTTCCAGTCCTCGGACAAAAGGCACATGCCAACGAGGGGAAAAAATTACATTAACACATAGATATACATAAAAACTAGCCGCTGGAGCACAAAGCTCCTACGCGACAGGCAGCGGTGGGTTTATCCTGGAGGTAAAAGTCAATAAATCAAAAAAGAAAATTTGAGGATTGTATCATGATTCCGCACCACATCGTCCAGATGGTATGTGCGCCGGAGACCTGCTCCTGCACGACAAGGAGCGCTAGGACTGCCAGGAGCTCGACAAAGGCTCTAACGCGACAAAGGGCGAGTCTCAGGAATGCAGATGCAGAACAGCTAGGAAGTAAGATTGATCAAGTCCATAAGGAAGTGAAATATTTCTGCCAAATGGCGGAGTAGTCTTGGGCGAGATAAGATGTTTTTGAGCCAAGTATCTGGGCGGGGTTAGGGTACCTAAGGTGCCAGGCCTCTGTGATTGTGCAGAAGAAATAATAATGATCTGGGGACCCAAAAACCCCACACTCGCAGAGGTCCGTGCCAGGGCGTTTAAAATAATTGAGGTATGTTCTAAATGGACCATGACCGGAGAGGAAAGCTGATGTGGGAGGGGAGAAAGCTAAGAGATTATAGGAGACTTTCGGGATTAAGGAATAGGTGTGCCTGCCTTTACGTGAGGCATCCCAGTAGAGGTGCCAGTCTGAAAGTATGTTCCTTTTAAGGAAACAACGAACATAAGATGGGGGAGCAGGAAGGGCAAGATCTATGTTTGGACGTGAGGTGGCCTCCTTGGCCAGCGTGTCAGCCAGCTCATTGCCAGCTATGCCGATATGAGCGGTGACATGGCCGAGAGAGACCCTATGGACGAGAGTTTTTAAAATTAATTTAATTTTGAATACTAGGGGGTGTTTAGTCCTATGGGCGAAGATTTCTTGCAGGCTGCAAAGGCTGTCACTATAAAGGTGAAAGTATATAGGTTGAGGATAGAGAGCAATCCATTCCAAAGCCCGGAGGATTGCAAAGAGTTCAGCTTGGAACACTGAATTGTCATCTCCAATCCTGCATGCCCACCGATGAGCCACAAGGCCGTCTATGAAGACGCAGAAGGATGACGCCACTCCCGTCTCCGTGCGCGACCCATCGGTGAAAATGGCTGGGTTATTCGAGGGTGTATAAGAATGCTTATTAATATTTACTTGAAGATGGGATGTCTCATCCGCCGGATGCATAGTCCAGCTATAGACTTTCCTTTGTAAATGTATGTTTGAGAAGAGTGCTGACTGTGTTGGTTCGTGTTCTAGATGTAGTATTCTGTTTTTCTGGTATTCGTAAGTGAGTGTTAAGTGTATGGGTGGAATACCAGTAAGTATTGTGAGTGCATCCGTGGAGATAGTTTTGTAACCTCTAACCATCTGCAGAAGAAATATCCGCTGGATAGAGGCAAATTTTTGCTTAGCTTATTTGGTTAGCGAACCTCCCCAGACGGCAACACAGTAGAAAATGATGCGTTCAATGATTGTGTGGTACCAAGTTTTTAACATGCTGGGCTTGATGCCCTAAGTTTTCGATGTTAATTTGCAGGAGTTATGGTAGTAATTTAAAAGTTTAATTTTAAGTGCTTTGATATGTGGAATCCAGCTCTGGTGTTCATCAATGGTTATGCCTAATAATTCAAGAGTTGGCACATGATGAACGCTAACCCCATTGACTCGCATAACGGGTTTACGTTTGAGTTCTCTTGGTTTAATGAAGGTTAATGCTTGGGATTTTCCTGGTGAGAGCTGGAGATGAAGATGAGCCAACAGCTGGCAAAATGCAGGGAAAGCTCTCGCCGCCTGCAGCTCGAGATCCAGACGACGGCGGCCCGAGAAAACAAAGCTGAAATCATCCGCGAAGGCATAAAGGATGAAACCTAATTTCTCTAATTCTTTTAATAGGACATTGGCAATAAGTAGCCAGAGGATTGGTCCCAGGCACGAACCTTGAGGGCAATCCTTTTCTAATGGGTGCACTGATGTGCCTGATCCCCAGTTGATAAGGATGGTGCGAAATTTTAGGTATGTTGCAATGGTTCCAGCTATGTTGCTCGGGCAGCCAATATCACGTAGTTGTAACAAGATGTCTCGCCACTCTACATTGTCGAAAGCACCTTTAATATCTAAGGAGACAAGGGTTGTGTAATTTCCTTCAGCTATGCTAAGAGTGCAGGAAGTGAGGTAATACTACATAAAATTACATTTCTAGCATTTCTTGTGTTATGCATAAACTAAAATGTGCTTAATTTAAATGACAATTCCAAAATATAGCACCCGCTTTCAAAAATTTGATCTGCTCTCCGACCAGGCACGAAATTCTAAACCTGCATTTCAGCAAAATGAAAAAAAAACGCATTTTCTAACAATTCTAACTCATTATAATAGAAATGTGCTCGTATTTATGTTCTGATAGATTCTCAGAAGGCATATAAAATGAAATTTTCATAATTTTAATAAAATAAAAAATGTTAGACGCTGACGAAAATGCATTGCGTTGTACGGCGTTCCATCTACTTTGTAACGGAAATGGCGGAGATTTCGCCAATGTCCAATCTCTCTCTAATGTAGGATCTCTAAGCGCCTATTGCTTGCAGCGCAATCTGTCGTTTCTATTTTAATCTAAAATTAAAAATCGCAGTAAAAAAAACCTCCTGATCAAGGATGATTCTCAGTAAAAAAAATTTCCGAAATTCAAATTTCTGTATTTTTTAATTAAAATTATTCATAAAGCATACTTACTTATGCTCATATTTTATTTTAGATTACGTTCGAAATTCATTAATACAGAAAAACATTAATATTAATGACTATTTAGGTAATCATGTAACACTGCGTTAAAATCTACTTAGACAAATACATTCAAATGCAAATCCAGTAAAAAAATCTGTTTAAAATGAAAGAAACGGTTGATAAAAGAAAATCACAATTTTAAAGCTCTTCAAAGAAAAAAAGTAAGAAAAATCATGCGTTAAGCATAGATTATGAAGTACTTTCCAACTCTTCCTGAATGCTTTGACAAAACTTCGTTATTTAGTGAAATAAGGTATATAAGATAACTAAGTAAACATTTTAGAAAACGCATAAAACATTTGAAAAACTGATTTCAGCAGTTACCGTCCATAGCAAATATGTATTCCAATTCTTTTGAACAGCCCTGTATTTGATCTGTAGATTGATATATATATACTATATAATGGGGGAAATTTAGTTTAGCAAGAAAACACATAACAGGTTGAAATTTCTCTTTCAGCAATTTATACTAATAGATGGAAACAACCTTGTATACTTTTGTACAACCCTGTAGTTAGCCTAGTACCTTTATTGCACGCCGCTATTTAGCTAAAGTTTAATTCAAAGTAAAACACTCTTAAAACTACTGAAATCACATTTCCAGAAATTATCATTTATAGATGGACATGTATCCAATTCTTTGCGTGACCCAGTATATCATTTTATATATGTTCTACAAACATTTCTTAGTAAACTAAATTAAGTTCAGCGTAAAAATGCAGAACTCATTTAAAAACCACCTTTAAGCAATTTACTCAGTAACCATTACGAATTCTTTTGTGTAGCCCTGTATATCAGTTACAGCATTTATACACACCATATACAATGCATAAATGTAGTGAAACATAAAAGCACATAAAATAATTAAAAATGCGTTTCTAGCAATGATCGCTACTGTACACAGTACTTCGGATACAATATAGTATCTGAAATCTTTTGTGTGTCCCTATAAACTGCACTTTGTATTATACAAGAAATAAGTTATTATAGTAAACCTCAGCGACGTATATCAATTTCATTATACATGAAATAATTTAACATAATTAAAATACGCCGGAAAAAATTCTCTCCACCCCTATATCATTATATAACAGAATTCTTTTGTGTGGCCCTGTAAATGAATAATAACTATTCTTTGCGCCGCATATTCTACAGAGTGCATATTTTAGTGCACTTGATAAATGATAAATGTATATCAATTTTATTATGTTTGAAAGAATATAACATCATCAAAAATCATTTTAAACGATTTTTTCCCATAGGTCGTAATGTAATGGAAAACTTTTGACTGTCCCTGTAAATGAACTAAACATGCTACAAACTTCATTTAAAATAGGGTTCGTGCTATGGTGGAGGTCCCTAACATCCAAAAATTTCAGAACGATCCGAGTATATTTAGGGGAGTTAGAGCGCGTACAGACGGCCAGACAAACCGAAGTCATAAACACTTTTCAACTTTGTTGGAAAGCGTTAAAAAAGTAGATTTTTAAAAAGCCATGTCCGTAACTTATCAAATCAAATTAATTTTGGAAAGATTTCGCTAAACAAATGTACAATATAAATATAACTTTTACGGATAACAAATGAGTAAGATGACAGACCAAGTTGGGCTCGGAGAGAAGAATTTAGAGAAGTGCACGGGTCGCGGTCGGGCCAATACTGCTTATCATACGGGCTGACATGAACCGATCTGTTAGCTTTTATTTCGGGACGAGCCCCGATCTTGAAATTTTGACCAGTGCAGACCTCTAAGAAGAATGAAGTCCAAGCCAGGCTCGACCTGGAAGGAAAAAAAGTCTGCCCCGGCTCGAATTTGCAGAAAAATTTAAGATCAGGGCACGGCCCGGTTCTAAAAGAGAGAAGACCTTACCCATGCCGAGTTTTGTGGATTTAAACTGGCGCCTGGCTCGAGCTTCGCCCCAAATCATTTCCCGTGAGGATGCATAATGCCGTTTTGCAAACCCTTTATTTACCCAACGGCAACTTACATCTGCCATTGCCTCGGAGATGTGCAAACTCCGAGTACCGTCTAAAAATCTATCACTACTCGTAATGTTTCCAAAGGACTCGGAGTGAGGTACAGTATGTGAAAACAATTTTGCGACCTGCAGACGTATATAATGTATGCAGTATATATCAATTTTTAAATTTAAATTCGCGGAAATCGAAAAAATTCTTCTTACATCACCTTTATAAATATTTGTAACAAAAATATCTGTAATCATAGGTCGATCCAGGCAAAATCTGGGGTCTGTTTTGGGTCCCTCCACAAAAACATTTTATTATAGTAGGAGAGCTGTTGAACATTTTTGAGTAGGTATTTGAGGCACCCTGAAAATTTGTGCAACACTTCTTTTGTAATGCTTGAATACAAAATCGAATGTCTGGCTGAAGGATCGTGGCCCAAAAACTGTGCCAGACACGTGTCAAGTGCCATTTGGCACTTGACACGTGTCTGGCACAGTTTTTGTGACGACTAAAGTGTCTGTCATTTTCAAAATATTTTTTTCTAAGCATAAATATTATTCTGCCTCAATCTCAGCGTGCCTCAAATACCCTTTATTTTGGGTAGTCAAAAAATGGCACTTGACACGTGTCTGGCACAGTTTTTGGGCCGACTAAAGTGTCTGTCGTTTTCAAAATATTTTTTTTTAAGTATAAATATTATTCTGTCTCAATCTCAGCGTGCCTCAAATACCTTTTTTTTTTTTTGGGTAGTCAAAAAATGGCACTTGACACGTGTCTGGCACAGTTTTTGGGCCACGATCCTTCAGCCCGACATTCGATTTTGTATTCAGCCATTACAAAAGAAGTGTTGCACAAATTTTCAGGGTGCCTCAAATACCTTCCCAAAAATGTTTAACAGCTCTTGGACTATTAAACCAGGCCCTTTCACACAATTCTTAATAAAAAAGACCCTTTCACAAAATTCTTCTTGATAAAATATGCCCCTTCACAAAATTCGATTTCACGAAAACACACTCTTCATTAATTATTTTTGCATACAAAACAAGTTCACCAGAAGGAAAAACTTTCGCAGAAGGACTTAAAGAAGATATTAATAATAAATGATTGATTTGAATATGAATAATTGGATTTTATCTTTTATTACAAAATGTTATTTTTTACAAAAATATAATAAATTTCACAAAAATATCTTTTATTTTTCACAAAATGGGCCCAAAGAAATAAAACCTGCATCGATCCCTGGTAATAAATCAGAAAGAGCTAATAAAACAAAGGCTTAGTATTCAGTCTGTTTTTAAGTCTTTAAATATTTTGTATAAATTGATATGAATTTTGAAAATGTAAAGTCGTTGTTTCAAAGTTATTAGGATAAAATCCTTGCTGAGTTAATTAATGAATAAACCTATAAGGTTATAGAACAACAGAAACAAATATTGCTGTTTTGTTGTTAATACACTATTTTAAAGAAGGGAAAACTGATAAAATGAATCCTGTTTATGTCGGAATTATTTTTTAAACAAAAAATGTCACGTTTTCAACATAAGGAATATTATATAATAAAGTACAACCTCTTTTATCCGAAACTCTTTTAACCGAAACTCTCGGTTAACCGTTAATCCATTTTTGACGCTTTTTTTTTTTTCACTATCACATTCCTTGTGTGCAAAATCCATTTTAAAAGCTTTTTTTTTTTTTTTTTTTTTTTTTTTTTTTTTAAATATCATATTCCTTGTGTGCAAGCGATCCTTTCCGAACTACGAGTACATATAAATAGTTTCGATTCCCTTTCTTCGAGTTCCTTTGAATTTAACTTGAGCTCCCGTAAGCTGCGGAGTGGGACGAAGAAAACGAACAAATTAGTAATTCTGAGGCTTTTGAATATTTTGCAAAAGCTTGGCTGAAGCAGAAAAATCTCCGTGAGAGAGCTTCAAAGCAAGAGCAATCGAAACTGCGACAAACAAAACATTTTTTTCAAACCCCTTATGATATGTGTATGTGTAAGTACTTAATTTCAAAATTAAAATTCAGATAATTTATTCTTGTTTCTATTTTGCTATTGCTTTATTTTTATTAAGAACTTGTTACCATAATAAGAGATATTGCATATATTTCTCCTTAATCTTAAAATTGGAGCATTCTCGATTATCCGAAAATTTCGATTTTACGAAAGAGGTTCGGTCCCAATTACTTCGGATAATCGAGGTTCAACTGTACTATTAAAACAGAAGCCTAACTAAAACAGGTTTTTCCCCCAGTCATGTACAATTCGTTTTACGCGAGCTTTGATGTAATATATCTCAGTTTAGTTAACGTCTATTATTAGGTGCATTGTCAGTAATATGTATATGATCAAAAATTTTTATTATTTTATAAAATCAAAATATTTACATGTTAACTTAAAACATCCTCCTTCTAAAAGTGGTATTTCCAGGGATGCTACAGGCGACTATTTTTCTATTCTACTCGCACCACTATTAAAAAAAAAAAAAAAAAAAAAAAAAAAGTAGCATATTTCTCTTGCAAATGTTGTCAAACTGCATATCAAAGATTTTTGTTTTGAGAAAGTGGTGCAAAGTAGAATTAAAAAATAGTCCAAAAAAAAGTAGCATATTTCTCTTGCAAATGTTGTCAAACTGCATATCAAAGATTTTTGTTTTGAGAAAGTGGTGCGAAGTAGAATTAAAAAATAGTCAAAAAAAAAAGTAGCATATTTCTCTTGCAAATGTTGTCAAACTGCGTATCAAAGATTTTTGTTTTGGGAAAGTGGTGCGAAGTAGAATTAAAAAATAGTAAAAAAAAAAAGTAGCATATTTCTCTTGCAAATGTTGTCAAACTGCATATCAAAGATTTTTGTTTTGAGAAAGTGGTGCGAAGTAGAATTAAAAAATAGTAAAAAAAAAAAGTAGCATATTTCTCTTGCAAATGTTGTCAAACTGCATATCAAAGATTTTTGTTTTGAGAAAGTGGTGCGAAGTAGAATTAAAAAATAGTCAAAAAAAAAAGTAGCATATTTCTCTTGCAAATGTTGTCAAACTGCATATCAAAGATTTTTGTTTTGAGAAAGTGGTGCGAAGTAGAATTAAAAAATAGTCAAAAAAAAAGTAGCATATTTCTCTTGCAAATGTTGTCAAACTGCATATCAAAGATTTTTGTTTTGAGAAAGTAAAGCGTAGTAGAATTAAAAAATAGTCTTAAAAAAAAAAAAAAGTAGCATATTTCTCTTGCAAATGTTGTCAAACTGCATATCAAAGAATTTTGTTTTGAGAAAGTGGTGCGAAGTAGAATTAAAAAATAGTCAAAACAAAAAAAAGTAGCATATTTCTCTTGCAAATGTTGTCAAACTGCATATCAAAGATTTTTGTTTTGAGAAAGTGGTGCGAAGTAGAATTAAAAAATAGTCAAAAAAAAGGTAGCATATTTCTCTTGCAAATGTTGTCAAACTGCATATCAAAGATTTTTGTTTTGAGAAAGTGGTGCGTAGTAGAATTAAAAAATAGTCTTAAAAAAAAAAAAAAGTAGCATATTTCTCTTGCAAATGTTGTCAAACTGCATATCAAAGAATTTTGTTTTGAGAAAGTGGTGCGAAGTAGAATTAAAAAATAGTAAAAAAAAAAAGTAGCATATTTCTCTTGCAAATGTTGTCAAACTGCATATCAAAGATTTTTGTTTTGAGAAAGTGGTGCGAAGTAGAATTAAAAAATAGTCAAAAAAAAAAGTAGCATATTTCTCTTGCAAATGTTGTCAAACTGCATATCAAAGATTTTTGTTTTGAGAAAGTGGTGCGAAGTAGAATTAAAAAATAGTCAAAAAAAAAGTAGCATATTTCTCTTGCAAATGTTGTCAAACTGCATATCAAAGATTTTTGTTTTGAGAAAGTAAAGCGTAGTAGAATTAAAAAATAGTCTTAAAAAAAAAAAAAAGTAGCATATTTCTCTTGCAAATGTTGTCAAACTGCATATCAAAGAATTTTGTTTTGAGAAAGTGGTGCGAAGTAGAATTAAAAAATAGTCAAAACAAAAAAAAGTAGCATATTTCTCTTGCAAATGTTGTCAAACTGCATATCAAAGATTTTTGTTTTGAGAAAGTGGTGCGAAGTAGAATTAAAAAATAGTCAAAAAAAAAGTAGCATATTTCTCTTGCAAATGTTGTCAAACTGCATATCAAAGATTTTTGTTTTGAGAAAGTGGTGCGTAGTAGAATTAAAAAATAGTCTTAAAAAAAAAAAAAAGTAGCATATTTCTCTTGCAAATGTTGTCAAACTGCATATCAAAGAATTTTGTTTTGAGAAAGTGGTGCGAAGTAGAATTAAAAAATAGTCAAAAAAAAAAAAAAAGGTAGCATATTTCTCTTGCAAATGTTGTCAAATTGCATATCAAAGATTTTTGTTTTGAGAAAGTGGGCGAAGTAGAATTAAAAAATAGTCGCCTGTGGCAGTCCTGTATTTCTCCTTCAAATAATCGTAAATAAAATCAACAAATCAATCCTACGTGATGATAAATAAGAATGGACATGCAAACACAGAAGCTTCGACTTTTTACAGTTTTATGAAAGCAGCAATACAAGAAGAAAATTGTTAAACATTATAGCCCTATGTAAGTGCCGAAAACACAAACATTATAAAAGCCTGCAGGTGTGCGAAGCAGTTTTCACATACTGAACATCACTCCGAGTCCTTTGGTTGGTTGATTTTTGACGGCCGATTATCTACTCAAGGGTTATAGGCTCGAGGGGGGAGTGCCCTCAGTGGGGGTCTTTCTAAGGGAACCTAACTCGTATTTACACATGGAAATCCATGGCTCGAAGAAAACCACAAAAACTCCGAACGATTTGGCCGATGGGCGCGATTGTGTTCGAACCCAGCACCTCCCGTCTACCAGCTTCGAGAGCAGAACCTCTCAACCACTGGTGGGGCCACCGAGTCCTTTGGAAACATTATGAGTAGAGCAGTGATAGATTTTTACACGGCACTCGGAATATGCGCATCTGTGTAGCTTCTTTTTATGACTGACATTTTAGATTTGTGGCTTGGCGGATAATTTACAATGAATTGTTTTCCATGAGATCATTTCGTATGTAACTTACTTTAAATTTTTTTTCACCTTTTTTTTTTTATACTCTATACTTAAAAATTGTGTGAACAACTTAAAGAATGACAACAATGAAAGCATTACAATAACTTTATTTCAAAATGAGCAAAATGGAATTATATGCATTCTTGGCCGAAAACAAAAAATCATTTCGAACCCTTATTAGGTGCTAAAGTTTGGATAAGCAATTCATTACCGATTGTGGAATTTTCTGTTAAAAACACTTGCCATTTGACAGTCACTATAATGTCTTGTAAATTCTTTGCAAAGAAATCTGTGGCTAATTTAGTCAGTTCGGTTTCGGAATGCAATACAGCCAAACTAATGGTGTCACAAAAGGTGTCCACAGATAAGTTCTCTTTTATAAACAACAAACACTTTCTTCTCAGATCTTGAACGTCATATTTATCTGAAGTGGTAAAGAGACTGAACACATTTTCTACTGTGAGATTTTCTATATCTCCACTGTAGAGAAAATTAAGGAAATTTGAGAAGGTGTCTGGGTCGCAATCTTCTATATCTATAATACCTGTTGATTTCTCCTTCATGTCATTACGAAATGTTGACGCAAAGACGGGCGATCGAGCTTTCAAAATTAGCCTATGGGCTGGGAATTCCTTTCCTTTTACTCTAATGACGATGTCACTGTCATCTTGCTTCAAAAGTATTTCCTTGAAATCACTAAGTATTTTGATGTCAGGAAGTCGGAGAGAAACTTTCGACTCCATCGTATTGTCAGACTCTAAAAATAAGTAAATAAAATAACTTTTTAGAATACATTATAAAACTTATGCGTAAGTTCTATCTGCAAACCAGTTTCTATAATAGAACTTTAAAAAATCTATGTACGTAATTGTAATTTAGTTATTAGGTAAGCGTACCAAAGTTGGTAATGGGCTTTCAAATTAACTTATCACATTTATTATTAATAATAATGTTATATTTACGCTTTTTATCATCATGGATAATATATATGTTTTTATACAGAAACAACTACAGATACTTTTTACGGATCAAAATTTGAAATGCTTAAAAGCGAAAACGACGAAGCGATATCCTCAAAACTTTAATAAATAAATAACAATAACTAGCAAAAGACATGCTTTGCGTGGATTCGCGAAGCATTATTTAATAAGTCAAATATTTGAAAGTAACAATATTTTTATATTATTTTTGTTATTTTATGTTTTGGCGCATTTTAATTTTAGAAATGTAAATTTAGCCAAATAACTAAGCATTTTCTCTTAATTTTTTATTTATGATATAACGAATTTAACAATTAATTTCATTTGTTTACAATTCTTTTGTTGCCACTTTACAAAAAAAAATACATATATCATAATATAATTCTTTTAAATGCGTAAGTATCGTCTGCGTAAATGATTTCACATAATAAGAATAAATTGTGTATTGGAATTCTTAACACTGAAAAATACTTTTATAATTGAATGTAAATAATTGAATTTTCACAAATTTTAATTCATTAAATATATGCAATAATTTTCATAAAAAATGTATTTTAAAAATGTCATAAAAGAAATCGTGAAACTATTTAATTAATCATGAATCTTTCTATAATGACTAACTCCATGATTTAATTTTTCTTCTGAAAATATACATATTTTATTTTTTATTTGCAAAAATGCGTCCTTAATGGAACAACATGTAAAATATATTAATTAAAATAATAAATTTTTTAAGGTTATTCTGTAAAAAAATAATATTGTGCAAATCTGTAGATCATAATTTATTTTTATGTTAATTTCAAGTCAAAATAATGAATAGTTTTTTTTTTGTAAAGTATACGACAAAATGTAATTTGTGTAGCCTAGTAGAGGATTCGCTTTGCGAATCCTAATAATCTGGATGTTTAAAGATTGGAATTTTCTGTTCTAGAGTTAATCCATCAAATACTATAGTTTTTATACATGAGGATCCCAGAATCCAAGGGGTATAAATGAAAAAATTGAAAAAACAGCTAAGTGCACAGGCTATCTGGAAATAAGGCTATTTGCTTGGATGGAAAGAAATATAAGTGATTTTCAAATAAGGTGCTGCGTTCTAGAGGTCAACTACTTAAGCTCTTTAAACTACATAACTCTTTAATCTCTACTTAAAATATTGTACTCCACTTTTCTTTAACAGTTATTGAAATAAGAGTTCAAAGATCGCTGTGAAATAAGCAGCAGTTTTATATTTTAATTCAGTCAATTACTATCGATGTTCCAGCTTGAACTCAATTTCCTCCAAATCTAAGTTTTGTCATCTAATATCCCTTGGTTTCTGGTGTCCTTATATATATAGCGCCGTAATAGTAATTTTCAATATTGTATGATCGGAAAGTACGTGAAGTTATGCATAGAATTGAAACAAACTCTAAATACAGTAGAACCTCTTTTATCCGAAACTCTTTTAACTGAAACTCTCGGTTAACCGAAATCCATTTTTAATTTTTTTTTTTTTTTTTTTTTTTTTTTACTATCACATTTCTTGTGCACAAAATCCATTTTGAAACCTTAAAAAAAAAAAAAAAAAAAAAAAAAAAAAAAACTATCATATTCCTTGTGTGCAAGCGGTCTTTTCCAAACTACGAGTACCTATAACTATTTTTGATCCCCTTTCTTAGAGTTCCTTTAAATTTAACTTGAGCTCCGGTAAGCTGCGGAGTGGAACGAAGAAAACGAACAAAGTAGTAATTCTGAAGCTTTTGAATGTTTTGCAAAAGGTTTGGCATGACTGGAGCAGCAGGAAGACTGTGATACTGCTGAACTAATAATGTTAAAAACTCCGTGATAGAGCTTCAAAGCAAAGGCAATCGAAACTGCGACAAACAAAACATTTTTTCAAACCCTTATGATATATGTAAAAGGTACTTAATTTCAAAATTAAAATTCAGGTAATTTATTCTTGTTTCTATTTTGCTATTGCCTTATTTTTGTCAAGCACTTGTTACCATAATGAGAAATATTGCATATATCTCTCCTTAAATTTAAAATTGAAGCATTCTCGATTATCCGAAAATTTCGATTTTCCGAAAGGGGGTCGGTCCCAATTATTTCGGATAAGCGAGGTTCTACTGTATATGTTTTTGATTATATTCATCAGGTCCCAGTTGAAAATGGGGATATTTCCCCGGAAAGGGGCGCTATATAATAGCGATTTTCTCGAGGCACAGAATTATAGTAAAATATCTATCTATATATATATTTCTCTTTACGTAGCGCGAAAAAAAGGCTGAATTTGTAGCTTGCCTTTTGGCAACAAACGTAGTAACATGAAATCTATATATCCCACAATTGCAGAAAATTTGCAACAGTCTTGCTTTGAAAACCTGCAAAGTTGCAGTAAACTCAGCATGACAAGACTGAAAGTTCATAGCAAGACCGCAGCAAGATAACGCAAACGCCGAAGTCACCACACTTTGAACTTGCAGCTAACTTGTCGTACAATTTAAATTCGTGCTGTATCAAATTTATTGCAAATTAACGGCAAACAAGTAATCAAAAATACTGCAAAGTAGTAATCTTTCCACACCACACTATCGGCTTACAACTGTTACACTATAGGTTTAACCCCTTCGTAGGGGTTCATAGGCCTGATCAGGTCTATTGATGCGAACGCACCGTCAGAAGGTGCATGCATCGTTTTTATCACCATAAATAAGTTAGGGTAATATTTGTACTTTTCAATTCCAGCATTTTTTGGTATTTGATAAGTATAGCGTTTCGAAAAAGCGGTGCCGACCGAATAAAATTTCTGCAATTTCTGCGTATGTGCTGATTGTCTATTCTCTCAACAGAGGGATTTTTTGCTTTCGTCACTTTCGTGAATTAAAGACAGTCTTGCCATCAGTTTCATAACAAACTACTCATGCAAGTGGGTGATTGTACACCTTGCGAGAGATTTGCTGCAAATTTCTGAATTCAAATTTGTAACGGCAAGATAATTTCAGAAAAAAATGAAACGTGCTGCTAATGTTCATGCTATTTGGCCTATACTTCTCTTACGTAGTACGAAAAAAAGGCTGAATTTGTAGCTTGCCTTTTGGCAACAAACGTAGTAACATAAAATTAATCTTCTCTCTATATATTTCTCTTACGTAGCGCGAAAAAAAGGCTGAATTTGTAGTGTTACGAATTTACTCCTCGATCAATCTAATTGATCGGTAGCTGTGAGGAATAATTCTCTCTACCATGCAAGATTAATCAAACGTTTTATTTTGAAATCTTGAATATATAGAATACAACAAAAATAATAAATTAAATGCGTAGGTTGTTGACTTATATGCTTATATAAAACACTGAGTCCTTGTAGCTTCAAATTTGGAAATTAGTTCACTCTAGAACTTCTCATTCAGCAGCAAGTTCGTTGGTCGGATGGCTTTTACAGGAAGGTCTCCCGCCGTCCTATACAAGTTCCGAGCGCTCCGCTCAATTTTACTCGGCACCTCTCGTGCTTTCAGCCCGGGAAAAAAATCTCTTTTTCCCTCGTTCGTGCGAGCCAAACGCACACCCCAGTTTCCGAATCCAAACTGCCCCTCCTCTCTTTTCCTCCGAAAAAATGGTCACTCTCTCGGACACCGTGAGAATACTTTCAACATCCATCTCTGTCAATGCCTTTAGGCATTAGCGAATTCCTTTGCGAGACCTAAACAGGGTGGTCTATACTCCGAACCCTTAGATGTATCTCATATCCTTTATCAGGGCGTGCTACGTCCTAAGTGCTAATCCATCATCACTTACAATGTCCTAGAGCGTGAGAAAAATGTCTACTAGTCTTTCTATGCACCTGGGTGTATTCAGTTTTTCTTTAGGAAGACTTCTTCCCCCATCATCTGAAAACATAGAAGTTCAATTCTTTACAACACCCCCCTCTAAAAGACGATTCTTCAGGCTTGAATGAAGAATCTTATGACCAGTGGATGAACGCAACAAATTCCAATATCTCAGAGTGGCAGATGCAATAAATACAATTATCAATGCGCGCTCTGATACATTACACTAAAAAATATATACATATATATATACATAACAAGATCAAAAATTACCAAATGAAAAATTTAGAATAAAACAACTATTTCTTGGCTTACAAAGTATAAACAAATGAAATTATTATTATTTTTTTTTGTACAATAGTACTTTTAGCTTTTAGTACTCAACGAGTTTATTCCGCACGACTTAAATAATCAACATGTGCAATATCTCGTCCTGGTCTATGCTTTATTGCATAATGATAGGGTTGCAGTGTGAGAGCCCATCGTAAAAGCCTCGGATTATTCCCAGAATTTCGTTTAAGAAAAACTAAAGGATTGTGATCGGTTTCTATAGCAAAGAGTTGGCCGTCAACATAGTGACGCAATTTCTTGATTGCAAAGATAATAGCTGCACATTCCTTCTCCGTCGCACAAAAACTTTTTTCTGTTTCCGAAAATTTCCGACTTAAGTAAATTATGGGATGTTCCTCTGAACCCTCACGTTGTGCTAAAATAACCCCAATACCCTTTTCAGTTTGTCTAGGCGAAGATCTGTAAGGTTTTATCTTTACAGGTTTATATTCTAATAGTTCCACGTCATGCTCCATTAAGTCAGTGCGCCCCGGATCATTAGAAAATAAAGATTTAAATTTATCTAATAAATTTCTCAATTGCTCTATCTGCACCGACGTACCTCTAGTACTCAAATTGCTGTCTTTAATAACATTTTCAAAATCATAAATCTCAGCCCCCGCTTTTGGAAATGCTATGTCCAAATCTTGATTTTCCTCGCCCTCATCTATCTCTTGCGCCACAAAATTCGCTAACTCAATTCTTTTCAAATATGGTTTTAAGAGATTGACGTGATATATTTGAGCCTTTTCGCGCCTACCTGGAACATTCACAATATAATTTGTCTCTGAGATTTTGGACTGAATTTTTCCTGGACCTATCCACGATACCGATAATTTGTTCTTTTTGTTGGTAGCTAGAACCAACACTTCGTCACCCACCTTAAATTTCTGTTCTACCGCCGTTTTGTCATACCACAACTTTCTTTTTTCACGAGATTCGGTCATATTTTCCACTGCTAGTTCCTGACAGTGTTTTAGCCTGTTAACCAAATTAAATACATATTCAGTAACTAACTCATTCTCTTCCTCTCCTCCCGTCCACTTTTCAAAGAGCAATGATTCGGGAGTTCGTAAATTCTTTCCATGTACTAACTCTGCAGGAGAAAAACCCGTAGAATCATGAGTTACCGTCCGCAAGGCTAATAACGCATACGGCAAATTTCCCTCACAACTTGCGCCATTTTCAACACACAAAACTTTCAATAATCTTTTCACTGAGCGATGCCATCGCTCAACCAAATTACTTTGTGGTCGACAAACCGACGAGTGAGTTAACTTAACTCCAAATTTCTTTAAGAATGCGGTTGTTAACTCGCTTACAAAATATCTTCCGAGATCTGTTTGTAACTCTCTGGGATATCCTAATCTGCTAAATACCCACATTAATGCTTCAATTATAGTTTCCGATCGGACATTAGATATCGCAACAGCCTCCGGATACCTGGACGCCACACAAATAACTGTTAAAATATACCTATTCCTTTTTTCAGACTTCGGTAAGGGACCCACAATGTCAGCTGATAACTTCGAAAAACCTCTCCAATAATCGGCACACGTCTGAGCGGCGCTTTCCCTATTTCCCTAGATTTTCCAATCCTCTGACATGAATCACATGTTTTGACAAAATTCTCTATGTGTTTTATTACATTCGGCCAAAAGTAATGACGCAAAACCTTATCCTTTGTTTTCATTTCACCAAAGTGCGATGAAATCCCCTCATGACAGGCTCCTAAAACGTCTAATCTGAATTTCGAAGGCACCACTAACTGCAATCTCTCCCCACCACGATTGTCAAAAGTTTTCCTAAACACCAAGTCATTCATAATTTCATAGTGAGATTTCTTGGCTCTCGCTTTTTCCCTAACTTCTTTTAACGAAGGATCAGCATCCTGTTCTTTTTTAAATTCCTCACGACTAATCCGTGCTAAATTTCCGAACTTGTCATTTAAATCAGCAGGTAACAATACACTTTCCGAGGTTTCATTTTCCGTTAGCTGCTCCAACTCCTTTTCGCATTGTTCTGCAAACTCGTCCGATTCACATTCTAAATCCACGACTGGCTTTCCCTCTCCCCTTTCGCAACTCGTATTTACACTCGCCCCGTCCATCAAACTAACAGTGTCTTTCTTTGCCTGCGATCTCGTCATTACCGCATTCACTGCATTAACCTTTTTTCGGGCTAATTCAATTATCTTTTGCGTTTTATTCCCTAAGAGATAATAATGCAAGTCTGCTTCTTTGTCTACAACCCCAACTTCCGTTTTTAGGGAACCCAATCCATCAAAATCTATCTCTATGTGAGCGACAGGTAAACAGCGGATTTTAGAATCCAAGGGCTGTTTCACGAAGATATAATCTCCGGTCAATTGTTCCTTTTTTACGTGTTCCTCACCACACAAATCGTAATTGGTACCCGTATCTCTTAGAGTGACAATATCACGCCCATTTATTTTCGCTCTACTAAGATAAGGTTTGAACCCTTCTTCATAATCCGACGTTTTACTCACATGATTCACTTTAGCGGTGTCTCTCTCGTTCTTTTTTAACTGCGGACAATTGGCTCGAAGGTGAGTTGTGGAATCACAAAGGAAACACCTGTTTACCCTCCTTTTTTCGAAAACACGATCCCTATCTGTCACTATATTCTTGTCCCTCCAATTGAAATTTTTATCTGCACTTTTATTCTCCATCCCCGAGCTATTTTTCTCGAATTTCTTATCAAAAAAATTTCTCGAATTTCCTGTTTTCCTTTGGGAATTTTTCACAACCTCTAATTCATCTAAGCGTTTCACTAAAACTTCTGGGTCAGTGAAATTTGACCAGGCATCAATCAGATGATCCTTTAATTCTTGAGGGGCTCTTTTTTTAATTTGATCAGTGATCAAAAGCTTCTTTAATTCCTCAAAATTAGTGATTTTTAAAGAATTTAACCACCCCTCCAGATAGCTATTCAATTCGAAAATTAAATCACGCCACGGATTATTTGGATTCCTCTGGTGTTGATTAAATTTTAGTCTATACGATTCTGCATTTAATTTGTACCTTTCTAATAATTTACCTTTCACATAATCATAATTATCAATCAAATGTGATGGCTCTCTAAGGATTAATTCTGCCACATTTACCGGTAGAAGCGCTAATAAATTTGTCACTAATTCATCATCATCTAAATTACATTTTTTTGCCTGCCTCTCAAACAAATTTAAGAATAAAGATATTTCTGATTGACTCTCATCGAAACGATGTATTAAGGATTTTAAGGGTAATTTGCTGCTTTTCTCTGCACCATGATTTGATGTTAGGCTACGCGTCTCTGCTTCTTGCAATAATTTTAACTTTTCGAGTTCATAAGCCCTGTCTTTGTCTCGATCCTCCCTTTCTAATCTCTTTCTTTCCTTTTCCTCCGCTATAAGCGCTTCCCGATCTTGCAGTATATTTTTGGCTTGTGCCAATGCAAAATCTCTATCAAAATCTTCAGCCGCTTCTATTTTACTAACTATTTTTGCAATCGTGTCGCTCTCATCTATTTGAACATCTAATTCACCCGCCAGGATTCGCAAATCTACTTTTTTAAAATTTTTCCACTCTGACATTTTTGAAAAATTTACCCCAAAACCTAATTTACATGGATATCAGATCAAAATTTAAAACAGAAAAAATACATACATACACAAAAATTATAATTCAGTTATACATTTACAAAACAGTTAGAAATATAATTTCCCCTTTTTATAACTTGTATTAAAAAAAATGGCACTATGTTTCACTTCTGCAACCCATCATCTCGCAAAATTTTCACATATTAAACGTTTTTGCCAGATCACGACAAATACATTTTCCCGAAAGAAAACCAGAAAATTAAAATATCAAATTTTAAATACAGCTCAAGCAAAATTTTCTTAAACAAAACTTGTTATTAACAGAATAAACGCACTTAAAATTTTCCTGACAGTAAAAAATATTAACATTTCTCTTTTTTTTTTTTTACATGCCAATAGCAGAAAGACTATCCTTTATTATTACTTTTCCTTTGAGAGGAAAAAAAATAAAAATAACTGCCCTTTATCATTGAAATCTAGTGAGATATTTCTCGTGTCACACACAATAAACCACTGACACACAATAGCCAGCTTAAGGCAAAAGGAAATTAAACTCAACAGAATGCCACTGAGATAAAAGAATTTGTTAGCTCACCCCTTTTGAAGACAGGATCCGTTGTCGTCCACCCAGCTGTTCCGAATAGAAGGCACTGTCAATCAACGTCGTCACTACGATAATCCTTTAGCTCCAGAGGTTTGTAATCCACACAGATATGTTTTTCTAGCTTGACCCAAGATACACAGTCTAAACACAAGGCAGTCAGTTCTAAGAAATGTTTCTTTCCAATAATCCTTGACGTTGTCACCACTAATAGCACTTGATAACAAGTTTTAATCACCACAATGCTTGTCACTATTAACGTTGCACTTCACAAATGTTCTTTGAGGACCCCTATTGTTCTACGCCTCATCTGGTCAACACGATCTTCCGCTGCCACCAGCTGTTACGAATTTACTCCTCGATCAATCTAATTGATCGGTAGCTGTGAGGAATAATTCTCTCTACCATGCAAGATTAATCAAACGTTTTATTTTGAAATCTTGAATATATAGAATACAACAAAAATAATAAATTAAATGCGTAGGTTGTTGACTTATATGATTATATAAAACACTGAGTCCTTGTAGCTTCAAATTTGGAAATTAGTTCACTCCAGAACTTCTCATTCAGCAGCAAGTTCGTTGGTCGGATGGCTTTTACAGGAAGGTCTCCCGCCGTCCTATACAAGTTCCGAGCGCTCCGCTCAATTTTACTCGGCACCTCTCGTGCTTTCAGCCCGGGAAAAAAATCTCTTTTTCCCTCGTTCGTGCGAGCCAAACGCACACCCCAGTTTCCGAATCCAAACTGCCCCTCCTCTCTTTTCCTCCGAAAAAATGGTCACTCTCTCGGACACCGTGAGAATACTTTCAACATCCATCTCTGTCAATGCCTTTAGGCATTAGCGAATTCCTTTGCGAGACCTAAACAGGGTGGTCTATACTCCGAACCCTTAGATGTATCTCATATCCTTTATCAGGGCGTGCTACGTCCTAAGTGCTAATCCATCATCACTTACAATGTCCTAGAGCGTGAGAAAAATGTCTACTAGTCTTTCTATGCACCTGGGTGTATTCAGTTTTTCTTTAGGAAGACTTCTTCCCCCATCATCTGAAAACATAGAAGTTCAATTCTTTACAGTAGCTTCCCTTTTGGCAACAAACGTAGTAACATAAAATTAATTTGCCTTATTACATTCCAGTAATCAGAAGCGTGATTTCACCACTGAAACTTGCGTCATATTTAAAAGAAAAATTTCAATGGTTTTAATCAAATGTAAACATATTAAAATAATTCTTTTGAATATGAACTAATCGCGGAAGAGCAGAAAGCAGATTATATATTAATAAATAATATTAAGTAACATGTGTAAATAAAACAAAAGCAAATAATCTATCATAGTAAGTAATATGTAAAGAGAAATTTTTCTGATGAAGAAAATTACGTCATTCGGAAAACAAAAAATTGCATTTTCATTCATTCTATAAAATATTTTATTACAACTGTGGCCGTAATGACGTCATATTCACTGACCTTTACTCCTGCATCTAAATAGGCTGAATTGCTATTTATTTAAACATCATTGGTATGTACATAGAAATTAAAATATTTCTGAAAATTACATAATTTCAAATTAATGATATTAAATATTTAATGAAACTCATGAATTTTAAAACAATTGCTTAAATGACGCTCTAATTTAGAAAGGAATGAATGGTTCTGATGTTGAAAATGATGTCATATTTGAATGAAAGGATGCATTCTCATATAGACTCAAAAAGTGGGATGGCACACGGTAGAATTGTTTCTTGTATAAAATATTTTAATACAACTGTGTCCGTAATGGCGTCATATTCACTGACCTTTACTCCTGCATCTAAATAGACTGAATTGCTATTTATTTAAACATTCTTGGTATGTAAAAATTAAAATATTTCTGAAAATTACCTAATTTCCAATTTATTATCTATACTAATCTTCTATACTAATCTATCTATACTTATCTATACTCATCTATACTCATCATATTATAAAGAGGTAAAAATTGTTTATTTGTAGGAGGTAAGCTCTGGAACTACCGAACCGATTCCAAAAGTAATGGTATCAAAATGATGGTGTTTGTCCAACTTAGAACATAGGCTATATTTTATGTCGGTGCCACTACCCCAAAGGGGGTTCAGAAGCAAAAAACGTTCTAAAAATGCGATTTTTGCGTTACTGAAGGGCCTAGAAATATGAAATTTGGAATATTAATTACTTATAAGATATAAATGATGTCTAAGAACAGTTCTTAAACAATTCGAAATTTAAAAGGGGTGAAAATGCACAAAAAGTGTTCTAAAAAACGTTCTAAATGATAGTTTCTACATAATCTCAGGAAATACCAAACCGATTCAAAAAATATTGGTATCAAAATGAAGGTGGCAACGCTTGCTCCAAGACAGGCTGTATTTTATGCCGGTGCCACTACCCCAAAGGGGGTGCAGGAGCAAAAAACGTTCTAAAAATGCGATTTATGTGTTACTGAAGGGCGTAGAAATGTGAAATTTGAAATATTAGATACTTATTAGATATAAAGGATTTCTAACAACAGATTTTAAACAATTTCATACTTAAAAAGGGTGAAAATGCGCGAAAAGCGTTCTAAAAAACGTTCTAAATGGTGAGTTCTACACAATCTCAGGAAATACCAAACCGATTAAAAAAATAATGGTGTCAAAATGACGATGATAGCCCTTGCTCCAACATAGGCTATGTTTTATGTCGGTGCCACTACCCGAAAGGGGGTGCAGGAGCAAAAAACGTTCTAAAAATGCAATTTATGCTTTACTGAAGGGACTAGAAATATGAAATTTGAAATATTAGCTACTTATTATATATAAAGGATTTCTAAGAACAGCTCTTAAACAATTCGAAATTTAAAAGGGGTGAAAATGCACGAAAAGCGTTCTAAAAAACGTTCTAAATTGCGATTTCTATGCAATCTCAGGAAGTAACTGATGCGATTTGAAATAAAATGGTGTAAAAATAATTGTGACAGATCTTGCTCCAAGATAAGCTATATTTTACATCTGTTTCCACTACCCCAGATGAGATGCAGGAGCAAAAGTGCGCAAAAAGCGTTCTAAAAACGTTTTAAATGTCAATTTGTCAGCAATATCTCAGGAAGAATCAAACTGATTTCAAAGGTAATGGTAGGAAATTGATCCTGACAGCCTCTGCTCTGACATAGACGTTATTTTATGTCGGTATCACTATCACCTAGACGTTACAGGAGCAAAAAAGCGTTCTAACTTTCGATTTTTGTGATCGGTAGGGCTAGCAACTTAAAATTAGGCACGGGACATATTTATTAAATAAAAACAGTTCCGAGAAAATTGAAAATTTAAAAAGGGGTGAAAATGGGCGAAAAGCGTTCTAAAAACGTTCTAAATTGCGATTTCTACTCAATCTCAAGAAATACCAAAGCTATTTCAAAAGTGGTTGCAAATCAATGGTGACAGTCCCTGCTATAACATAGATTATATTTTACGTTGCTGTCACTATCATCTGAGGGTTACAAAAGCAAAACATGTTCTAATTTACGTTTTTTGCACAACAGAAGGGGTCTAACACTTTGAAGTATGGCATGGTATTTACGTACAAGATTCAACTGCTTTCTAAGAACAGTCAAAAGAAAATTCCAAATTTAAAAAGATGAAGTGAGCGAAAAGCGTTATAAATTATAATTTTTTTGCAATCTTATCAAATACCAAACCGATTAAAAAAATAATGATGACAGATTGTTGGTGATAGAACCTGCTCAAACATAAGCTATATTTTATCCCTGTCCCACTACCACCAGAGGGTTCCAGAAGCTAAAAACTTTTTAAATTGCGATTTCTGTGATACTGAAAAGGCTAGAAACTTTAAATATGGCATGGTAGTTACTTATAAAATATAAATGCCCTCGAAGGACTGAAGAAAATAAATTCGAATTAAAAAAGGGTGAAGCGAAGGGGAGGTGTGAAAAGCATTCTAAAAAAGTCCTAAATTACAATTTCTATGCAATTTCAGGGAATATAAACCGATTATGAAAGTAATAGTTGCGAATCAATGGTAACAGTCTCTGATCCTACACAGGCTATATTTTATGCCGATGATTCTACCGCCTGGGGTTCACAGGAACAACAAACGTCCTAAAAAAGGCCTTTAAAAGCTTTCTAAATTACGTTTCTGTGGAATATTAGGAAATAACAAACCGTTTTCAAAATTAATGTTGGCAAATTAATGGTGACAGTTCCTATTTCAACTTATCCCTTTATGTTGAGAGAGGTGGTAGGACTTGGAATTTGACATGATGGTTAATTTTAATATGTAAGAAGATGGTTTCTAAAAAATTCAAAACTTCAAATGAATACTGAAATGAGCGTATTAGTTGAACATAAAAGTTTCAAAATATTTTCTAAATTATCATTTATTTAGTTTTATTTTATTTATTTAAGTCTCATTTCTGCGAAATGCAGTGTAATTATGATGTTTAATCAAACTGTGTTTTAAATAGTAATTTTTGAAGTATTCCTAAAAGTAATAAGTACCTTTTAATAAAATAAAATATTATTTGTAGGCTCTGGATCTACCGAACCGATTCCAAAAGTAATGGTATTAAAATGATGGTGTTAGTCCAACTTAGAACATAGGCTATATCTTACGTCCGTGCCACTGGCCAAAAGGGGGGTGCAGGAGCAAAAACGTTCTAAAAATGCGATTTTTGTGTTACTGAAGAGCCTAGAAACATGAAATTTGGAATGGTAGTTACTTATAAGATAGTAATGATCTCTAAGGACATTTCTTAAAAAATTCGAAATTAAAAAGAGGTGAAAATGCGCGAAAAGCGTTCTAAAAAACGTTCTAAATGGCGATTTTTACGCAATTTCAAGAAGTACCAAACCCATTTAAAAAATAATGGTGTCAAAATTATGGTATCAACCCTTCCTCCACTACAGGCTACATTTTATGTCTGTGCCACTACCCCTAAAGGAGCAGGAGCAAAAAAACGTTCAAAATTAAGATTTTAGTGTTACTGAAGGACCCAGATACATGGAATTTGGAATGGTAGTTACTTATAAGATATAAATGATCTCTAAGAACATTTCTTAAAAAACTCGAAATTAAAAAGGGTTGAAAATGCGTGAAAAGCGTTCTGAAAAACGTTCTAAATGGCGATTTTTACGCAATAAGTACCAAACCGATTTAAAAAATATTGGTGTCAAAATGATGATGACATCTTCTGCTCGAGCATAGGTTATATTTTATGTCGGTGCCACTACCCCTAAAGGGGTTGCAGGAGCAAAAAAACGTTTGAAATTGCGATTTTTGTGTTACTGAAGGGTCCAGATACATGAAGTTTGGCATGGTAGTTACTTATTAGATATAAATGATTTCTAAGAACATTTCTTAAAAAAAATCGAAATTTAGAAGACTTGAAAATGCGCGAAAAGAGTTCTAAAAACGTTCTAAATGGCGATTTCTACGCAATCTCAAAAAGTACCCAACCTATCTCAAAAGTAATGGTTAATCAAAAGTATTGGTAAGTCTAACATAGACTATATTTCATGTCTGTGTCACTACCACCTAGGGGTTGCAGAAGCAAAAAACGTTCTAAATTGCGATTTTTGTGTTACTGAAGGGCCTAGAATCCTGAAATTAGGTAGGGCTGTTCTTGCCGAAACGTCAGTGAAGGCTTACTGTGGAGACACGAAAAGTTTTGGTTTCCGTTTGTCTGTTAGTCTGTCTGTTCCGCGATAACTGCCGCAAAAAGCATCCGATTAACTTGAAATTAAGTGGGTATGTACGTGAGGTACCCGGAATAAGCTGTATAGTTTTTTGTTATATTTGGTTCATTCGTTCGGAAAATATAGAATATTTTATTTTTCACAATAATGCTTTTCTATGGCAATTCAGACGATTTTTCCATTTTTATTTGTTGAAAGGAAATGGCTCATATGTTTGAAGGATTTAAATGATAAATTATGGATGATGAAATTTCCTAATTGAAATCATATATTATTCATATTAGTTTGAAATTTTCTCTATGCAGAGTTTTTAAATTCGGTGTATAACTTATGAAGGGATTTTATATATGCGTTCCAATAATATAAAATATTTTCTTTTATAAATTTACTTCTTTAGAGTGTACACATTTCATTGATTTAATTTTCTTTTAACTGTTGCCTAGCAACGGAACTACACCTAAAACTATTGTAGATGTGAAAGTATGTGTAATTGTTTGAAGTCAAATGAACGTCAAAAAGACATGAATGAATGCCTTTTTGTCTTTACAAAATATAGATGGATTTTATCCCAGAAATAAAGGCAGGCTATGTTCTATTTATTTTGTTCAAATATATTTCTTATAAATTAAAAAGTTCATTATTTTCATAAGGAAAAAATTGACATTTTTCTATGAAATTTAACAATTTTTTTTTCTACCGTTGCCAAGAAAATCAGATCCCGGAATAATAATTTACCCTAAACAGTTAATTTTGATTCGAAAGATAATCATGCGCAAGAGGAAAATGAAATAAACAATAGACATGAATATATGTCTTCATATTGGAAATAAAACAAAAATACGAAAAGAAGCTGAATTTGATCTCATATATCAAAAACAAAACGAATATGCTTTGAGGTTGAAATAAAAGGGCCTTGTGTTATGATATTAATTCTTAATTAAAAAAAAAATCCAATATCTCACAGTTTATCGTCTGCACACGAATAACAGAAATGTTTCATTTTAATCGAAAATTTCAATAAGGAAAAAGTTTTGAAAAGCAAATAAATAGTAAATGTCAAAATTATGCATCGAGAAATTATCTCTGTCGAAAATGACGTCATTGTATCGGGAAATAAAGATTTTCATTCTTAAAAGTCAAACATTAACTAGATTGCCTGATAAAATATTTTTTCACGAGTGTTACTTCCTAATGCAGCCACATTTCAGAAAATATGAATGAAAATTATTTTATTTTTAAAGGGAAATTACTTTTTCGTTCATAAAACCTAAACTTTTAATATAATTGCGTCAATGTAAATTATCTTCTCTTCACCGGTATTAAAAAATAAGGCTCGGAAGTGTAAAAATCAATCTAAGATTTACGATAACCACCAGCACAATGAATAAAAAAGTTACATATAGATATTTAATGACACCACGGGGGGTTCAGGGGGGCTCCGCCCCCCTGAAGCAATCTACTTTTTTATCTAAAAAAAATACCAGAATATGCTGCTCATGAAAATTTCAGAATATCCTTAAATAACCTTTTTAAATTAACGCCTCTTAATGCCTGAAAACTTCGTATTTTTTATTCTTATAAATAATTACGTAATTTGAAAACTTTAAATTGCGGTTTGCAGGGAGTTGAATATTACCCAAAAGTGTGTTTAAGAATAATGACTTGCAGAGCTGACGTTGAGGCTCCTGATCTGCAGATTTACTAGTTTATAAGATACTACCACCTTGCGGTTGCATTAAGAACGTTCTGAATTGTGATTTTTGTGATACTGAAGGGGCTAGCAACTTGAAATTTGGCATGGTAATTACTTATGAGATATAAATACTCTCTGAGAATAGATCCTTACAAATTTGAAATTTAAAAAGGGTTGAAAATGAACAAAAAGCGTAACTAAAAACGTTCTAAATAGCGATTCCTACGCAATCTCAGGAAATATAAACCGATTTCAGAAGTAATGTTTTAAAATTGATGGTGACAATCCCCGCTCCAACATAGTCTATATTTTACGTTGTTGTCACTACCACCTGGGGGTTACAAGAGCTAAAAATGTTCTAAATTGCGTTTTTTGTGTTACTGAGGTGGTGGTGGTGGGGGGGGGGGGGTGTCTAACATTTAAAATTTGGAATAGCAATTACTTCAAAGATGCAAATGCTTTCTAAAAATTGTTTAAAGAAAATTCCAAATTTAAAAGGATGAAGTGAGCGAAAAACGTTCTATAAGAGTTCTAAATGACGATTTTTATGCAATCGTATGAAATACGAAACCGATTTCAAACATAATGGTTGCAAATTGATGGTGATAGAACCTGCTCAAACATAAGCTATATTTTATGTCCAGGGTTGCAGGAGCAAAACACTTTCTAAATTGCGATTTCTGCGGTACTGAAGAGACTAGAAACTTTAAATGTGGTATGGCGGTTACTTATGAAATATAAATGTCCTCTAAGAACAGTCGAAAAAAAAATCGAAATTAAAAAGGGGTGAAGCGAAGGGAAGGAGCGAAAAGCATTCTAAAAAAATCCTAAATTACGATTTCTATGGAATCTCAGGAAATAATAAACTGATTACATAAGTTATTGGTTGCGAATCAAGAGTGATAGTCCTTGATCCCATACGGGTATATTTTATGCCGGTGTCACTACCACCTGGTTGGCAGGAACAACAAGAAAGGCCTTTAAAAACATCCAAATTCCGTTTTCTATAGAATATTAGGAAATACCAACCGATTCCAAGGTTAATGTTGTCAAGTTAATGGTGACAGTCTCTGTCTCAACATTTTTCGAGACATTCGATTTCAATTTTGTGTCGGCATTTTATGTTGGTGCCACTAACACCAGAGAGGTGGTAGACTGTTAGACAAGAAGATTGGAATTTGACATGATGGTTAATTTTAAGATGTAAATGTGTTAAGATTGTTTCTAAAAATGCAAAACTTCAAATGAATACTGAAATGAGCATATGAAATGACCATAAAAGTCTCAAAACACTTTCTAAATTATCATTTAATTGGAATTAGTTTTAGTTCTTCTTATTAATTAAAATCTCATTTCTGTCTATTACACTTTTATAATGAAGTTTAGTCAGACTGTGGCTTAATTTTTACTTTTTGAAGTGTTCTTCTAATAAAAAATAGTCATGGAAATATTATTTGGCATATTTCAACTATTACGCGAGCAAAGCCGCGGGATTTGCTAGTAATAATATTATAAAGAGGTAAAAATTGTTTATTTGTAGGTTCTGGAACTACCGAACCGATTCCAAAAGTAATGGTATTAAAATGATGGTGTTAGTCCAACTTAGAACATAGGCTATATCTTACGTCCGTGCCACTGGCCAAAAGGGGGGTGCAGGAGTAAAAACGTTCTAAAAATGCGATTTTTGTGTTACTGAAGAGCCTAGAAACATGAAATTTGGAATGGTAGTTATAAGATAGTAATGATCTCTAAGGACATAAAAAATTCGAAATTAAAAAGAGGTGAAAATGTGCGAAAAGCGTTCTAAAAAACGTTCTAAATGGCGATTTTTACGCAATTTCAAGAAGTACCAAACCGATTTCAAAAATAATCGTGTCAAAATTATGGTAACAACCCTTCCTCCACTACAGGCTACATTTTATGTCTGTGCCACTACCCCTAAAGGAGCAGTAGGCAAAAAAACGTTCGAAATTAAGATTTTAGTGTTACTGAAGGACCCAGATACATGGAATTTGGAATGGTAGTTACTTATAAGATATAAATGATCTCTAAGAACATTTCTTAAAAAACTCGAAATTAAAAAGGGTTGAAAATGCGTGAAAAGCGTTCTAAAAAACGTTCTAAATGGCGATTTTTACGCAATAAGTACCAAACCGATTTAAAAAATATTGGTGTCAAAATGATGATGACATCTTCTGCTCGAGCATAGGCTATATTTTATGTCGGTGCCACTACCCCTAAAGGGGGTGCAGGAGCTTGGCATATTTCAACTATTACACGCGAGCAAAGCCGCGGCGTTTGCTAGTATACATATACATATATATATAATCTTTGTCACACTATAACTCTCGTCCTCGTCTTTGATAATGACGCACATGTTTGAAATGTATTTGTTTTTAAACAGGGCTGCACAGCCATCAGAAACTTTTTTCACCATTTTGAGTTGAGGAAACTGTTTTCAGACTAGTAGTAATGGCATTTAAAATGCCCATACAGCATACCTATTTAACATGCTGCAATTCGTTATTGATTACTACAAAGAAGCGAATCACATTACCGTTCAAAAAGGCTAAGCATGTAAAAATGGTGATTTGAGGATGTGTCCAGTGTGCGCTCTGGATCTCATTTTGAAAGACAGCACTATAGTTCTCGGCGAAGCCCACTTGTATTATTGCTTCAGTGTCTCCCACATTATATTTGGCATCAAAAGTTAAAGTAAATTGCCCCCAACTCACAATTTGCTAAAATAATTCAAATATATATATTTTATGATTTATCTTTTTTAAGCCATATTTGTCTTAATATGTTTAGAAACAATAATGATTCAACCTTTCACTTCATTTAAGAAACATTTAAATATATTTCTAAACAATTTAAAATGCTATCACACCCGTCACACTAAAATTCCACACAAAATAAAAATTTAATGAATTTTTAATATTTCATATTTATTCAGACTTGCAATAATTAGACTTTCAGAAAGTTTCATGTATTTTTGAGAAAAAATGAATTTCGTATAACAAATTCAGCATCTTTTTTGTGACGGGTGTGACAGAGAGACAATATAAATATATTTGCATTAAAAATCGGCTCTTTTAAATTATTTTGAAAAATTAAGTGTTCCAAAAGGTAAACAAAGGTCACAAATAGTAATATATGCACATACAGTGAAACTGCTGCTGTTTTAAATATTGCATTTGGTGGAATGAAAATACCTTATTTTACGTACTAGAAAGTTTTTGAATTTTTTCTAAATTTAAGCCTAGATAAATTATAAAAGGACAATTTTTACAGCCTAGTTCTCTGTAATTTCATATGTGTCATATTTTTACATTTAATTTGATATATTACTTGTAATAATAAAAGAAGTTTGAAATGTCAACCCTCATGTCCACTTTTTCATGAAAATGCTCCTCAATCCACCCAAGAAAAAACGAAGATGCCAAGCTCCCAATTATCCGTTTGGCTGCGAGTCATATTAAGTTTTGAATCAGATAAATGCAAAGGAGGGGGAGGGACCACATTTGGCTATCTATTAAATAAGAGAGATGAAAAAGCAAACCTAGCATTGTTTACAGAAAGTCGAAATTAACAGTTGAAGTATCCATAAACATCCCTTTTTCGTAGATGTGAAAATACATTTAATACGCTCTTTTTTGTTTATCCCCAGACTCCAGACAGCTGTAAGCAGATATTCCATTTAATTGTGCGAACCAAATAAAAAAGAGATAATTCATAGAATAAAATGGGACCGTTAGTCATATAAATAAAAGAGCACACTTGCAGAGGTAAAACTGCGCTTAGATTAGAAATGAAATAGATATCTTTTTGAATAAAGGCTTTTAAAGGGAATAAGGAATATCCAATATATGATTTCTGGCCTCATAATTTTAAATTTAAAAAGTTTTAAGAAAATAGCAATTGAAGGGTTTGCTGCAAAAAGGAGGTAGCTCCATTTTTGAAACTTTTAGATGTCCACTTTTTTGCCTAAAAAAATACATTCAAAATAGGTATTTTGTGTATTATTGGTGGCAAAACATTCACAAGTGTATGGATTAATGCATGAGTAGAAAAAAGTCTTTTGACAAAGCCTTAAAATTTAAACATTAAAAGGCTTTTTTTTATTTCCCAAAAGTGCAAAAATGGAGCTATCTCGTTTTTGCAGCAAACCCTTCAATTTGTTGTTAATTTTATACTATTCTTTTAAATAAAAAAGTTAAAAAATTAAATTATTTATTTCTATCTTTATGTCAGATTTTTAGGACTGAAATATTAAATAGTAATTAGCAATTTTAAACTTAAAATTTATAAAAAATTCAATAATATTGTTACGAAGGAATACAGATAAACTTAAGTCTTTTGTAGTTTAACAGTTCCTGGCGATTTATTAGTAGATGGAAATTTTTAGTTTAATCGCCTTTTCTTAGTGCATATAGAGGTCTGAGGCCCGAACAAAAGCTAACTTGGCCCGGCCCGTTGCAAAAACTAAAAGTTCAACCCTCAAAGTCGGGTCCGGCCTGTTTGTATTTTCGCGGTTCACAGCTCGACTCGTACGAAAATCAATGAAATTCAAACCCTTAATTTCCACAGTAAAAGCCAATTTTCCTTAACATGCAATTAAGATATTCTAGAATACTGCATATATATTTATGGGAAAGTTTAATGTTTTAGATCACTATATGTTTTAGATTACTTTATGTTTGCAAGCCATAGAAAGCAGAAGAGCATTTGTATTGGCCTGTCATGTCGGCCCTGTATGTAGAAAGAAAATGCAAGCCTGATCCTGACCCGGACCAAGTCTACCGAAATAATTAAGCCCTGGTTCAGACATGATGCAACTGCCAATGCCGATCTCTACATGTTATATTTCTGTACTGATGTTGTCAATCAAGCATCGGCTTGTGCAACATATCGTTGAGGGGGCAGTGAACATAATTATACTTATCCTCTCTTCAGTCCATTGCCCCCTGGTCTCGGTGGCAACGCTCAGTCACGTCCATGAAAACTGTTCACATTTTATTGGCCTAGTTTAACCCTTTTAAAATTTTACATCATACCCAATTTTTTTATCCGCTCGGCTTGATCCATTAAAAAAATTGTCTGTAATTCACCGGCCCGACCCGTTGGAAATTTTCCCTTCATTTTGCTGGGCCGGAGCCGTGCAGACCTCTATGTGCATGTACAAAGTACATGACGCATTTTATAATTTTCTTTAATCGTTAGTTATTTTAATTTGAAATTTTAGATAAAGGTGTAGTACATGGATATACATTTTTGCGATTTCATTTAAAAACAAAACTCGAGGCAGTCGAGTCCCGGTAATTTGTACTGGTTTTACCCCCATCCCTCCATTTCTGCAGGCTTACATATTCACTTAAAAAAGAAATTGGTTAGAGAGCTTAAAAAAACAGGCTCTTTGACAGAACAAAATAACTTAATATGCTATTTCATTTAGTTTCAGCTGATCCAGGCTAATACTCTGTTAATAAAAAATATATATATGAGTGCCTTTGGCAGTCAGTATTAACTTTAACAGTTCTCACTGAGCTTATTAGTGAACAGGGGCCTGTCCAGAGTTTTTTTTTTCCCAGGGTCCTGTTTTTGTGAAATTGTGAATAACTCTTTATATTTGTGAAAAGTCTAGTCATAATTTTGTGAATTTGAAATGATCGTTATATTCAGGTTCTTGTTGATACATTTTAAAGTTATACAATACATGTATGTACAGTCGTGGAAAAAAAAAAGTAAACAACCCCTACCAACTCCTCAACAAATTATCGTAGAAGAAAGTTACTGGTACCGAACGATTGGAAATAAAGTCTACTTTTAAATGATGTATATAAAAGTTGCTTAAGGGGTCATCTACATATTAAAACGAACCCAAACTTTGTTTTTTTTCCAGTAGCAGTACATAATTTTGGCAGCATAAATGAAATCTACACCCTTTAATTAGCCTAAAAACAAATTTTTATGCAATTCGTACGGTAAGTTTCCGAGAAATTAATTATTTTAAAACGAGCGTATTTTAGGGGCTGGATCTAAATTGAAATTAGGTACTCGATTGTTGACCGAGAGAGCCTCTCTCTTGATCAAGGTATCTTAAGCGCTACTCAAGCAGTCATTGAACATTGCTTGATTACAGGATAGCAGAAGAAATTTCAAAATATCTAGTTACTTTTATCATAGATAGCCCCTTAAATCATCATTTTGCCGTTTTTTAAGCATAATTTGAAAACTACTTGGAAGAAAAATGTGAAATTTTGGATTTCTATAAAGCATTTCCATAAATCTAAATCCATCAAAAAAATTGTGGGTTGCAATTCATAATTTTTTTTTATTTTAATTTCATAATACATAATTCATATCATAAAATTATAAAAATTGCAAATTCAACGTATTTATGTTTAGCTATATTAGTATTATTGCTACACAAAAAATTAGCACATTGGAGTATAATTTCAGGCGATATAAATAAAAATATGGAAATGTAATTCAACATTAGAAGTACTAAATTTTGAATGTTTATAATTCAAAAACTTATCATTCAAATGACTTGAAATTTGGTGTCTAGGCATAGTTTGAACCGAAGATTTGAAATATCTTGTTAAAATTGGGTATTGCCATTGAAAAAAAATGATGTTTGGGTTCGTTTTAATATGTATATGGCCCCCTAAGCTAATTTTATGTACATCATTTAAAAGTAGACTTTATTTACAATCATTTGGTACCAATAACTTTCTTCTACAATAATTTGTTGAGGAGTTAGTAGGGGGTGTTTACTTTTCTTTTTCCACGACTGTACATATATTTTCTTTATCTATGTAAAAGTGACAGGCCAGGTTCTACTTTTAAATGATTAAATTTGTGAATGGTTTAGTTTAGAGATGGAAAAATTTTCTGAAAGGCCTATTTTTGAGACAAAGAATTTTGTGAAGGGTGCTGTTTCGAGATGCAAAATTTTGTGAAGGGTCCTTTAAAGAACCCAATTTCTTCCTAAACAGATCCCTGGTGAACGATAAATGTAATTTGTGTGACATAACATTCACATCTCTGACACTATAAAATATGCGCATCTAAAAGAAGAGTAAATTGACAAATTGATCAACAAAATGACAAACAAAATCAATAAAGATACTCACCTGAAAGAAATGCGTTCCATTCTATTTGGGAAGATCTGTCAATTGCAGAAATCTTCTTAGTTCGAATTTGACATATAACAGTAAGAGCTCCATTTGGTCCAATAAAATTTTTCATTTCCTTTAAATTTGATCTGTGCAGATATTTATTTACAATCAACTCCTCAGGATTTTTAGTAAACCAAGAGCTAGCACAATAACTTTCACATTCCTCCCCATTTCGAGTTTTAAAACAAAACTTATAAAATACATGGTGTTTTGGAATTTTAGAATTCAATCTTCTAATCCCTAAATCGATATAACCGTGTGATTGTTGTACCTCACCATAAGGATACACTCTGAGTTCCCAGGTGGCACTTGCAAATGCAAACGATGAACTCGGCACGCAAAAGCGCAATGGACCCTGCAAAGACAGAAAATTCGGAATCTTCCAAGTGATGTCTTTAAAATCAAATGATTCTTCCAAAAAATCACTATCCTTCGAGGCCTCTGCTTCCGCATTCATTTCAAAGTTTGATTGCCTGAAATTGTAAAATAAGAATACAAGTAATATAAAATTTTGTTTTTAAAGTCAATTCCTACTTAGGTCATCAAAGAAAAATTTAATATAATCCCTTAAGCTAATATTAGTTTTTGTTGCATTAAATTATCTCAATTTGTTGATTTTCTATAAGCAAGTAGGTTTACAATGGGAGTCTATGGGAATTTGGCGAAATATTAGAGATATCGCTAAGTTGGCGTCACTTTTGGCGACTCATTTTGATCGCCAAATTTGGCGATATATCATCAAGTTGGCGACAAACTTGGCGGTATTTGGCGACAGAACAGGGTCCCCCCTATGGTAACCCCCTTATAGATATGAAGATGCATTAAATGCTGTTCAATAACCAGTGACCGCCATTTTGTCTCCCATATAAAACTAAAATTAATTAATTAAAATTTAATTAATGAATTAATATTTGAAAAATCTGTATTAACATCAATTGTCATCCAGCACAAGTTTAAAAACTTTTATTTCAACTTGATAGGATGAATAATAAGTATTTTATTAGCGATTGAAAATTTGAACAAGATATATAAATAAATATAGGGAGAGTGTACTAATAGTAGGAATTGAAAAATAAATGAAATAATAGGTTTTTATTTCTTCTGCAATAAATATGCAGGTAATTTTTAAAAAGTACGAATATTTGATGACAGAAGAAAATATAATTTTTATCAGCTTGTAAAACTATTTTAGAAACATATTTTAAATGTTAAATAACGCATAAGAACAAACCATCTAAAAAATTTGAAAATCAGTTACTAGTTGTCATGCCCATTAAAATTTTCAAGGCAATTTAAAATGGCAATCGATTAAAAATAAAAATCACCACCTTTTTCTGTTGTTGTACTTACTTGATATACATGACTGAATGTAGCTAAAATAAATCCAAAATTACATAAATTGAGATACGAAATCCCATAGAAACAAAGATAATATTTCTTTCTTAACACGTTAAGCGCCACGTCAGCCACCGGTGGCTGACAGCGAATTTTCCGTTTAAAACGCGTCATTAACCGATGGCTGACGTCTAAAATATGATACAAAACTGAAAAATATATACAGTGTTTTAAAGAATTACTGAACATTTATTTAAAATTTACCTACCTTTTATTTATTACAGGATTATACTTTCTTAAAAATTACTTTAAACATTGTAAATTTTCAGCGCTTTAGTGTCAGTCATCGTGGCACCCATCGCGTTAATGGGTGATGTTAAGTGTTACTAAAAAGTCAGTAAATTATAGAAGTAATGTACAAATGAATTGCCGTAAGCATTTTTAATGTACAAATTAATAATCATTGGTGTTTTCAAATCATACCTAAATATACTATGAAAGCTTATTTAACCTCATCAAAAATTTTATTCATGCTTTTGTAATGGAAATAACAATATAGTCAATATGGTCTCATAATATTGCGTTTCATCTTTTAAAATCTTGAATGACAGAATACAGTGACAAAATAAAAGTTTTATAAATACTTGAAACAACAAAATAATGAGCTCTGTGGTATACACAACATGGAAAAGCATTGTGTGCAAGAAGAAGGAATGAGTGCACAATAGAAATCTGCACGCAAAATGAAGGCAATTTTTTCAAATGGGCCAGACCAACACAATAAAGAAAAAATTTTTAACGTGCCGGACCAGGCCGATAAAAAAAATTAAACGGGTCAGCCGGGCCAATAAAAAAATTAAACGGGCCAGCCGGGCCGATAAAATAATTAGTAAGCCGACTGCCCCGATAACAAATTAAAAGGATCAAACTAAGCCGATAAAATGCGAACAATTTTTAATGGACATGAATAAGTATAAATGTGCTGCAAGAGTCGATGTTAGATTGGTAACATCAATGCATAAATATAACATGTCCAACGTAGATATCGGCATCGGACAGTTACATCGTGTCAGAGTCCGGACGTAATTTTTACAGCAGACTCAGGCCAGGCCGGGATCAGTCTTACACTTTATCATACTCGGGCCGTGCCAGATGTGCTTAAGACGTGTGGGACAAGCAATTTGTTTTCTAAAAACAATTGTAATAACGATAATGAACTTCTGTTAATAGAATCTTTGGAAATATACATTAATAAATTACAGAGAAATATTTTCAAATCTCCATTTTTTTTTAAATTGTACAGTTTCACAAATTAGGATGTTTTAAACCATGCTTTTCTTTTATTCTAAACTCCATTAATTTTTATAATGAATATTTATTTTAATGTAATAGGTTAAGACGCTAAGAGTCGAAGTGATCATTAATGTTTCTATTCTGTATTCTATTGCTTGCGTCCATATAGCAATCTAAAATATACCGAACATATAGTAATCTAAAATATAGTGCCGAAACTAGCCTATTTTGCACCTGGGGCAAACATGGATTTTGGTGCCCCATCCCCTCTTCCGCAAAGTATATTTACAAAGAGAATTTTACTAATTTTCTAATAGTCGACGTATTGTAAAATTTAAAATATGTAATCATAAAATATGTAATACTGAACTACGTAATCTACAATGGTGGATCCAAGGGGAGGTCATGGTGGTCATGAATCCCCCCCCCCCCCTTCTGAACACCAACAAAAATAGCCTAAAGATCATTTTTAAAATGAAATATACTGTTAGGGTCCCGATTATCCGAGTCCTGCTTAACCGAGTTTCCGCTTTCACCGAGTCATTTTCTTCTGGTGGACTGATGGATTCCATTATTATGAAATAGCCATTATAAATGAAGTGTTAGGTAAAGATGAAAGAGCAGTCGTAAAAAGTTAGAACTCTGATTTTCTGGTCAGAATGGGAAAAAAATGGCTATAATTTTTTTTTCTCCATTTAAAAATATGAAAATTAACATATTATAGAGAAATGTTTAGTAAACACTCTGAAGCAGACAGTTTCTAAATCGAAGAATTATTTAAAGAGTTATTTAATGTTGAAATCGGTCAAAATAGTTTTATAGGAACAAAAATTCTGCTTAGAAATGCAATCATTTTTTCTAGAGATTTACTTAATAAGCTTGCTTTGTGCTAACTGAACTTAGTTTTCTAATTTCACAATTTTTTTGAGGTTTTGTTTTTAATTTCTTGTTTCAATTTTGATTATTTCAGTGGAAATTTATTTCACATTTAGAAAAGGTAATTTTATTAAATTGTTGCGAAATCGTAAATCAGAGTACATAATAATATTTCCTTTTAATTAAATGTATTTACACGTGCAATTAAAAACAGAAAGAAAACTTCAAAATAAACTAAATTGAATTAATTGAAAATTGTACCTTTCGCAGGTAACTTCATGAGTTGCAAGCTCACCTTAATAATTGCTTTCCACGAAAATTTTAATTTCATCCCAGAAATCATCCTTTTACGAACACTAAATTTTATACATGATTTTACTTGAGAAGCAAAGGACATACGAAGCGTTTCGAAAGAATCCAGAAAGTAGACGGTGTGTACCACCGTATACCCTACCCTATTGTTCAGCCCGATTTATAAATCTTATTCTTGTGGGCTAAGTTAGCAAGCTCTGTTCACATCAGAGTTCGTAAATATCATGATATTTTCGAAAATATCAAAAATATTCGATATTTTGATATATATCCGATATTTTCGATATATATCGATATTTTCAAAATAGTCAACTTATTGATTAATTATAAATGTTTTTAGACCTAATATAAATTAGAAACTAAAAATATTGCATTTAGTATGAAAACTTAATAAAACAATATTCTAAATATGTTTGTTTTTTTTTTTTTCACTTATGCAACAAAATTGAAGATGAACTAATTGAAAACAGACAAAATTCCCTTTTTGCAACCACAAAAAAGAAATTATGGGATTAATTATCAAGTTTCCAGAAAATTTTTATGTTTTTTACAACAGAATTATGTACAAAATACTTTGTTTTTATTGAAAAATTTTAATATAAATGTAAGCTTGTGTGATTTTTCATTCTCTAGCCTGTTGTGTAGCTTAAACTAAAGAAAACCAAAATCAGAAAATATTCTAATGAAGTTGGGTCCTTCTCCAAAAAGTGTAATATTCCAGTCGAAGAGCCTTTTTCATTATTTGACATGAACATTTTTAAATTAATTTATGTTTTCTATTGAAAGTGAAAGATGGCTAAGTGGATTGTGTTCATACATTTTTTATAATTACTTTATATTTTATATTTCTTACAAGGAAGGTCTCCATACGGGCATATTCAGAAAAATCTGAAAAAATTACAGAGTGTTCTTCTCATATGGATATATATGTTTATAAAAAAAATTGGCGGAACCTCGATAGAACGTTCGTAAAAAAATAATAAAAATTTCGTTTATTTGGCGATGAAATGAAATTTCAAAAATTACTTTTTTATGTCGAATACTCTTTACGATAAAAATGTTTCGTATTGAGCTTGTTTAAATAAATTTAAAGTAAATAGCTTTAGTTTTGTCAGTTTTAGTTTGTTTTAACTATAGTTTGTCATATAAATATATATATTTATAATGAAAGTTAAATATCAAATTTTATGAATTAAAACAAAATTAAAATAAATTAAAATTGTTTCAATATCTCAAAATTAAGTCCAGTTGAGCACTGTCGACGATTCAATTTTGTTGCTATGGAAACGACGAATTCTTTGATATTGAAATGAATAACTGGTAAATGAATCTTGCCTTTATTTTGGAATACGCTTAAATATATGAAAGTATTTTTTATATATGAAATTGTTTATAAAGTAATAAAATTAAATAACAAGGAACATAAATATGTAGTACGAAAAAATGTATTTATTAAACTCTCTCATTGTTTATTTTTAAATTCATTAAATACTTTTTACACGCATTCTAAAAATCAATTAACAAACAATTTTCAGGTGCATTAAAATCGTTTGCTTTTGGCGAGAAAAGTACTACTCGCCAAATCGCGTGACGCTTTCGTCTTTTCGCGCCAAATACTCGAAAGTATTTTATTTTTTTACAGACTTTCTACTGTAATTCCGCCGCTAAATTTGACTGATCCTTTATTACATACATATAAGTAGTTTAATTGGTATTTTTTTCAAAATATTCTGAGTATGCCCAGTAAGGAGTCCTTCCTTGTTAGTACACAGTATGTGAAATCTCACCTCCGTGTCATGTCACACACCCAATGTTACTAAGGAAAATGATTAATTACTTATTTAATTGAAAATAAAATAGTTAAATAATTATTATTCTAGCAAATACTGTCTCAGAAGCAAAGTAACTTAGCATAGTTAATTACTTTCTTTGTATTTTTGTTTGTTTTCTGAGTACGAAAAGGAGTGTCACACAATAAATTCTCGCCTCCATGAACCAGACATTAAGTTGCATTTTCATGTTAAACAAGAAATAAAAATCATGCGTTAAACATAATTTATGAAACACTTACCAACACTTCCTGAATGCTTTAACAAAACTTCATTATTTAGGGAAATAAGTTAAATAAGATAATTAAGTAAACATTTTAGAAAACGCATAAAACATTTTAAAAATTGATTTCAGCAGTTACCGTCCATAGCCAATAGTACCACTATTTAGATAAAATTTAATTCAAACTAAAACACTCTTAAAACTACTGAAATCCCATTTCCAGATATTATCATTCATAGACGGTTATGTATCCAATTCTTTGCGTGATCCTGTATATCATTTTATCTATATTCTACAAACATTTCTTAGTAAAAGAAATGCAGTTCAGCGTAAGAATGCACAACTCCTTTAAAAACCACCTTTAAGCAATTTGCGCTTATACTCAGTAAACCTTACGAAATTTTTTGTGTACCCTGTATATGAACTAAAGCATTTATACACACCGTATAGTATGGATAAATAAAATGAAACATAAAAGCGCATATCATAATTAAAAAAGCATTTCCAGCAATCATCGCTTATGCACAGTACTTCGGACACAATATAGTGCAGACATCCCCCAACTTACGTAAGTAAAGCGTTCCGTAAATTTTTACGTAACTCGAATTTTACGTATGTCGAATTTGTAAATTTCTTAGATGGAATTTCGTAAAAATGTGCAATATATATATCCTACATATATCATTCACGCAGTAAATGAAACATCATGCAGCAGTATTTACTCTGATATAAATTATAAAAGTATGAAAAAATGTAAAAACAAACTAAAAGAATACTTTTCAATAAAAAATATGTTTATGGAATATGGGATTCATATCTTTAACATTGATTAATTAATTTATAACAATTTTGAATCTATATCAAATGACTGTAAAAAGTCTGCGCTTGTCTGGTCATAAAAACCAACCCGGTCCAATTTTCTCAGATGAAGCTATAAGAACAAAATACACTCGTTCCTCTTCATCGAAACTTTAGCATTAGATTTCACTCCGATTCGAATTCTGCTAACACAATTAAAACAGTTGAAGCCGAGGTTTTTTTTTACCTCATTTTTCATTACGTCGGGGTTTGTTTTATTAAGATTTGATGATATATCCTCAGAAAAATATAGTTCTCTTTAATATATAAAACTATAATTGTTGTGGTTTTTATCAGCAAATTTTATTTATAAAATAATTATCAAAAGTATGCAAATATGTATCAAATGCGCTAGTATGTTCATAAATATAATTTCGGAGATTTATTACGTAACTGCGAATTTACGTAACTCGGGGGGATGCCTGTATCTGAAATATTTTGCGTGTCCCTGTAAATGCTATGCACTTCTTATTATGCATGAAATAACTTATAGTAAACCTCAGCGACGTATATCATTTTCATTATATATGAAATAGTTTAACATAATTAAGATACGCCGCAAACAAACCTAACCCCCATATCATTATGTAACGGAATTATTTGTGTGGCCCTGTAAATGAATAAGTATTCTTTGCACCGCATATTCTTCAGAATATTTATTTTAGTACACTTCATAAATGCATATCAAATTTTATGCTTGAAGCGTGTAACATATTAAAAATCATTTGAAACGATTTTTTCCCATAGGCCGTAATGTAACGGAATACTTTTGACTGTCTCTGTAAATGAACTAAATAAGGATTGTGCTATGGTGAACCTTAATAATATCCAAAAATTTCAGGGCAATCCGAATATATTTACGAGAGTTAGAGCGCAGAAAGACGGACAGACAAACCGAAATCATAAACACTACAATCACACACAAATCATAAACAATTTTTTGTGTTTTTTTATATTCATTCCAAATAAATTCATTATGCATTCTTATATAGAATTGCTCCTTAGTTATATACCTAATAGAATAAATATTTTTTATGCTTTGTCTCACTACACAAAGATAACTGTAGCATAAAGTTCGCCTCCGTGACTGATGTTAATAAAAAAATTGTGTTTCTGAAAAAAAAAAAAAATAATGTAGCTGGGCCATTGCGGATTTTTACTTGCAGTAAGTGACAAGTTTCTAAAAATAATAACATTTGCCTTGAAAAACAAAAAAATTTTTATTGAAAATGTACACTTTTAGGAGGATGACCCGCTGTAAATAACTTCTCTAAATTAGACGATTTCGAGAACCTAAAAACGGCCTGTCAAAGCAAAAATTCTTATCTTACACTGTTAAAAATTTGCAGCATTCTGGCAGGTCATTTGACCGTTTTTTTCCGAAAACGGTTACACAACCGTAATTTTAACACTATTCTGACCATATTATTGGCCATTTTATGGTCAGAATATAGTTAAATTATCGTTATGAAACCGTTTTTTCAAAAAACGGTCGAATGACCTGCCAGTATGCTGCAAAATGTTTTAACAGTGTACAGAATGACACAATCAATAACAATTAAAAAAATTCATTTACACTGGTTTTGACTGAAAATATCAAAAATATCATACGCAATATTTTGAAAATTGGTGTCAAATATATGAAAATATCAAACTTCATGATATATATCACCGAACCCTGGTTCACATGACTACTGCTGCTCTTTCGGCTTTATTAAAGTGACACTTAGTGATAAAACAAAACAAAACAAAAAATATTGGTCTCTTACCTTAATTGTTTCTTTAGTTTAAGTAATCGTCTATGTTGAGAAAGGGTGGATACTCGGATAAAAATAAAACATACCTGGATACAAACCCTAAAGATAATTTCTCTTATCAGAAGCTTGGAGATTAGAAAGCTTGCGTCAATTACTGATACGTGGCTACACGAAGATCCTTCCTGATTATTCATATTAAAAAAATCTCATAATAATTCAGGTGCGAGGTTCATTTGGTTTCGATTTAAATCATATAAACAAACTGCATATCGAAAACCGATATAAATAAAGGGGTAAACGAAAAAAATAAAGAAAGAAAGAAAGTTTAGAAATTTTCTAGATCATTCATGTAGTAGATCAGTCATGTTTCTGCTGTCAGATTCCCATTTTAGGTGCGTTCGTAATTATATAAATACGTAGCACCTATAATTGTCGTCTGGTCTGTCTGTCTGCCCGCATATAACAACACAAAAACTAACCAGCCGAATGGTTTGATATTTAATCGATATAATCGTTACAGAATTTTGTCGAGTCATTTCAAATTTTATGAAAATCGAATCAAAACTTAAAAAGATATTAATAAAAGTTTTCTTTATTCTATTAAATTCTATACTACGTCATTAATTCAGTGATATCCCATGATAGCTAATGATTCTAGCAGGGTTGGGTTTTTGACGTGAAAAACTGGTTTTTGACATGACAGTGGTAAAAACCGTGTTTTTATCGTTTTATTCCGTCAAAAACATATCTTTTTCGATTTTCCTCCAATTTATAGTGTAGGTGTAACATGCAATATATTTATAGATTGATTTTTTCTTGTTGTTGTTATTACTATTCACAATTACTTTATTTCAAATAAGAGCATTTCCTAAATGGGAAAATTTTTGAAATACAACAGTAAAAGGAAAGAACAATATTTGTCATAATCTTCACTAATAATAGATTCTACTAACAGCAATGAACATTAATATTAAATGATAATAAAAGTTATTATAATTATTAAATAATAATCAATGTACATTTTTAATAAAATACATGAAAATTATTTTAGAGATTCAAAAATGCTGTTATATGGTGTGACAATAGATGTCAATCACGGACTGTGGTCATTGAATAAATTTGAATATTTTTAGATATTATATTTTAAAATGCATATCTTATGTATTTCATAACTGCAATTATGATGATTTTTCTTTTCACTTCAATAAGCAAAATCTTAAAAATTTTAAATTAATAAAAAATTTTATACAAACCTGTAAGACCCGATTTCAGGTGAAAGCTCTTAGACTTAAAATTTAACGCAACAAAACAATAGATGTATACAGAGTTGTATATGTATATTATTCTAATGCAATTCTTTTTTGTTTTTCTCGGATGCACAAATATACTTTAGAGTCTTTTTGATATTGAATATTTCATGTAAAACAACTTAATACTAAAGATAGAATGAAAAAAAAAAAAAAAAAAAAAAAAAGAAAAGAAAAATGTAAAAACAAACTACTACTACTAAAAAATGGGTTTTTGATGGTTTTTGACAAAGAAGTTTTTGACATGACGGTAAAAACCATGGTAAAATCCGGTAAAAACCGTCATGCGTCAAAAACTTTCCAACCCTGGATTCTACGTTGCCATAGTGATGACGTCCTATTTAAGATGAAGTCTTATTATTTTCGTGTTACTGAATTTAATATATAGGATCGTAATAAATTTTGTGTTCATGCATTTTGTACAAGAGTGCAACAGCTATTGCACCAAGATCTGAATATTTATAAAACCAGTTATTGTTCGAACGCACCTCATTTGCCCCGTTTGACATACAATTTCCGACTTGATCTCAATTAATATGTAGCATACAACGATGAATGAAGTATCATTGGATAAGATTTTCCCCCCACATCTGCCATTGCACACTGAATTTTCTTTATAATTTTAGGTTAAGTATAATCATGCCTATATTTCTGATGTTAACATTCTTTTTTCTATGGACATACAAACCGCACAACGATGAATGGGGTATTACGCAAAAGGTTTTTGAACAGGATTTTGACATAGTAGACTCATATTTCGTTAAAACAGGTTGTTTCATTAAAATTTGCAAACTGAAAAAAATGAAGTAATCAAAAATGAGTAAAACGGTGTACTCATATCGAATTGAGTATGTTTAGATCAAAAATAAACCTATGCTTTTCAATTTTGATACATCACATGTTATCAAACCCAAACGAAACGATAATTTTGTATTTGTTCGTGAAAACAAAAATTAGAAGTATGTGATTTTCGATATTTCGCCGACAACTTTTAAAGTGTTCTGTTAAATATTTATTACACTAGGGGGGGGGGGGGGGGGTTCAGCCCGCTGCTCGCTACGATCGCCAACCGCCCACGTAATCGCTTCGCGATTCCATTCGGTACCAGGGTTGGTAAAAAAACCAAAAAACTCGGGTTTTGTTTGTTTAAACCAGGTTTTTTTGGTTTAAACCGGGTTTTTTTTAATAAGTTTTCCTATTACATATACATTCATATTTATTGATAAAAAAAATACATCGTTGGATATATAAGTAATATTACTTCATTTAAAAGTAATTTAAATTAAATAATTACAATCAATTATGTAGAAAATTGAAATCATTTAATATTTAAACATTTTTTAGTAAAAGCTGTCTTATGTTCCATGAATAAAATGCTCTACATAGAGAAACATTGATACCTCGAAAATCTTAATAAACAATCTTTTAATTACTAGTAGTACTATAAATAAATATATGATGTAGTTTCATAAATATGATGTACTTTCCCATGGCTATTCAAAATAATTTCTTTGAAATATTCGCAATCTGAGATATCTGATGTTTCTGTTCGAACACTACAGGACAATCATCTTTTATTGAAAGTAAAGCTTTTTATAAAGAATTCCTGGAATGATTTGAATTTAGCAGTAGAGTCTTTACACGTTTCAAGAAGTTATTGCGTATTGTCATTTGACACTTCTCCTCTGAAACTGCCAGGTAAAAAAAAAAAAAAAAAGAAAAAGAAAGAAAGAAAAGGCTACAGTAAAATAAACAGAAATACCTATTTACCAGCTTTTTAGACTACTGAAAACATTTATCTTAAAATGGAAAGTAGATTTATCAAAGTTTTCATCCACTAAAATATTTAAACAGCCATCAGACTTAATACACACGTTTTTTTCTGAGCTATGTTATAATGCATATTACTTTTAAATGTCGAAACTAAAAATTAATAATATATCTTTTTAGGCATTTTTATGAGACTTTTTTCTATTATGTCTCAGGCAAACCTTAATCTCGATTTCCCCCCATTTTTTTGTCATATCTAAATAGTGGATTCGATTATGCAATAGACGATTTAAATATATCTTATTGCATGTTTAGTAACAGGTGCTTCGCTAGCACCCAATTTTTGCTCCCAATTTTGTCACAATAGTGACTGTCCTGTCCTCTTATTCGACTTCATATCTTGAGTTTTTAAATCCGAAAGGGCAACTTTATGGCATAAGTTTTTATTTATTTTTGTTCGGAAATGCATGAAACCAACTAGCAAATGCTGTTGTTCAGGAACTATGTAATCAACGGTGTTTTCTTTTTTTTTTTTTTTTTTTTTTTTGGCAGACGCAATAGATCTTTCAGAAAATATTGTCAAAGTGGGCGTTTTGAGCCAAATTTCCGCGTGACAGAAGAATAACCACGCAAGGAAGGTTAAAAACATCTTTGTCACGTGATCAAAATTGCTTACAACTCAATAGGTAATTAATTTATCAAAAATGGAAAACACAGAGTCCAAATAGCTTCCATAGCCAGGCCTTCCAATTTTAAATCTTTCTGTTAATGAATTTGTACATCTGTCAAAGCGTTTAGTGCTTGTTGTGAAGAACAGTTGAGAACAGCCCTAAAAGATAATCTCCCCAATCAAGAAAATTTTCTTTTACAGCTTGACTGAAATCTTAAAGGTAATTTTATAATATTAATTATAAATAATCTACGTTTTCTCAAAGGAAAATATTTTAGATTAAGTGAAATAATGCTAAAAAGTGATAAAATATCATTTATTAAGATTGACGATCGTTTCGTCGCACCAACGGCGACATTTTCAAAATTATTCATTTCATCAATCATTCATTCAATCATCAATCATTTCAATGATTTTGAAAATGTCGCCGTTGTTGCGACGAAACGATCGTCAATCTTAATAAATGATATTTTATCACTTTATGACATTCTTTTACTTAATCTGTTTCTAAATGATCATTATACGTGTTTTTAGAAAATATTTTATTCAAAATACTGAATATTTTTAATCTATTTTATCTTTGCTAAATTCGCCTGTTTTAAATTCTCTCTTTAGATCTTCAAATATGTTCATCAACACATGCAATTTGCATTCTACATGCATACAAATATAACCTAGACTTACTATGTCTCACGGTGACTGCTGGGATAAGACTGTTAAAAGTAGAAATTATTTACATCCAATAATTTCAAAAACTTAAATTACAAAAATGAGAAAATATTATATTAGATTAGATTTTTCTAAAAAAAAAAAAAAAAAAAAAAAAAACAGTTGGTTAACTAATTGATTTAAACCGTGCCAACCCTGATGGTAACAGAATAAAATCATAATACAAAACCCCAATCCCAATGTAGAAATGCAAGAAAAACAAAGGCTTACTAAGCCCAATAGCCATACAGCAAAGAAAACTCACAGCCAATCATTCATTAATCATTAGCATACAAAACAAAGAGTAACCAATGGAGAGAATTACTTATGATTATGTCATCATTGAGGCATAATGCAATCCTTAGTAAATCTTAACTAATCAAGCAGTCTAAGTAGTAAAAATGTATTTTTAGCTCAAACCTGCCATTTTGGCTACTTTTAAAAATAAAAGGCTTAAAAAAAAGAAGAAAGAAAGCTAACTACTTGTTTTTTTCTTCCCAGCTAATTTTAGAATAATTAGTTAGTCTGCCAACTAGATTTAAAGCTTATAAGAAAAGTTTGATTAAAAATGTTTGTCACGTTACAAATTTATTAATTCACCATTTTTCTAAAGCTTTGCTTGTAGCTTCTGCATAACTTGGATTTTTCATTTTTCAATAATGTGTAAAATAAATGCAAACATTAGGGGAAAATATAAAAAAAAACAGCATGTTTTTTTTTTTTTTTTTTTTAATCATTTGGTTTAAACCAACGTGGTTTAAACCAAACAACCCTGTTCGGTACCGCGAAGCAATCCTATTTTCTAGCCAACCCCAGACGTAATTGCTCCGCATTTCCATTCTGGATCGCTTCGAGATCCCTTATTTTCTATACATTCAATTTTTAGATTTCACTTGGTAAAGACGCTTTCCTCTGCAACTCCCGACAATTTTATTTTCTTATCTCCAAGCACATAATCATTAGAGGTATTAAATATAAAATTATACGTATATATAATGTTATGAATATTGCAAATAGTTAGTGTTTGTGCTTAAAAATAATGTAAATAGTTCAATCAGATTTCATTCATAAGCTAATACAGTGAAACCTCTCTAAGGAGACCACCCACTAGACAATAAAAAATCGGTCTTTCAGAGAGGTTGTCTCTGAATAGAGATGATGGGTAAAGCAAAGTTTTATTAAATATATCCTAAAAAAAAAAAAAAAAAAAAAAAAAAAAAAATTATTGAATTAGTTATTATATTTCATGTCTATACAGCTTTAAAGAAGGAATTAATTGTATTTACTTTGATTTTAACAATTTTTGTTTCTAAACACTCTTTGATCTCGAAACAAATTATTTCTAAGGCACTGATATCATCAATATATTTTTCTATGGATACATAGAGTAGGAGTCCAGGAGTACTGAAGCAACTGATAATTGTTTATGCCTTTACATTATCTCATGCACCTTTTATCCATCGAATAGCATCAAGTATATTGATGGATTTCACAATGTCGGACGCATTTTTGGTCTCATCTTTCAGTGAAATGAGCTTTCATAAAACAAAGCGTTTGTATTCGAGCTTGAAACAATGAATAATTCCATGATCTAACGGGTGAAGTTTGGATGTTATGTTAGGAGGAAGAAGTTGAAGTTTCACACTTTTTAGCTGTACCTCATGCAAGTGACATGGAGAGAGTGACACACACCATTATTGAAAATAAGGATAATGCTTCTACCCTCTTTGATCAAAGTCGCTTAACCAATTTTCAAAAATAATGGACGTTATCCACGCTTTTCTATTAGATTTCCAAATGACTCTTATTTTTGTTACATCAACATTTTTTAAAGCAATGAGGCTTTTGAGCCTTCCATATTACGATTGTTTTTTTTTCTCTCCAGCGGCAATCCTACAAAGGGCGACCGTAAGTCGCTGTTTGGCCTCTTTCCCTCCTTTTGTTTCACCTGTTTTCTCCATAAGAGTTTTAGTGGGCAAGGCACGGAAGAATAATCCAGTCTCATCCAGATTATAAATGTCATGATCTGAATATCCTGCAAGAATTAATGGAAGATGAGATTTCCACTCCACTAACACCTCTTCATTTGCATCGGCCGATTGTCCATAAATAGATTTGAAGACAATGTTGTTTCTGTGACAAAACTTCTCCAGCCACCCATTGCTTGCACAATTTTTTTCCCTCATAGCTCTTGCAATTTAAATGGTCTTTTCTTTCAACAAAATTCCACTCAATAGGATATTTTTTGACCTTGCACACTTAAAACACTGTAATACACCTTCATTAAGCTCCCTAAAATTTTCCGTCTTTTTTCTTTTAATTCCATAAGATTTGAATTCCTCATACTGTTTTAACAGAAAACCTTTGCTTTTTCAATGTATTGTTTATTTGAGTTTTGCTACAATTTAACTGTGCCGCCAATTTTCTTTCAGATGTTCCATTCTTGCGTGTTCTTAAAACTTTCACTTTGTTTTCCGAAGTTAACAAAATTCTCTTAGACATCATCTAAATTGGTATACTAAGCACACAGCAAGAAAAACATGATATGCACTTCGATGTGAATATGCACTGTGCAACAACTTCCACTGTTAAAGAAAGCTGAGGTGATAATAACAAGTGGCAATCTTTCCAAGAAAAGCAACAGAATTGAGATAAACTAAAATTTGGACCCCTCACTCTCCTTCTTGAAAAAGGCTCCTGCACTTTAAAAGCTACTATCAGATTCAACAATTTTTCGAGCAATTTTTGAGCCAACTCTTGATTTCCTCCAACTTTTCGCAAAATATTGTCTCGACACCCAGTGGGATAGCAAACAGCAATATCCCCAACTTTGTATCCGCATCTTTAAAAAGTCTGCGCTAGCCGAAACATTTCCTCCCACCTTTCAACATTTCAGCGAATCAGAGATAAGCGATTGATACGAAAAGGCGATAAATATTGACGGCTGGTACTAGTAGTACTGGCTTTCCTCTAACTTTAGCAACGACAATTGTAACCTTTTTCTCCCTTTGAACTGGAAAAAGTTGTGGTTAAAATCATCTGAAAAGTTGGTTGCTCGAAAAGTTGGTGAATCTGATAGCAGATGTCTGTTACTCCGCCAATTTCAGGGAAGGGGACAATCCTTCTTCCACCAACACCAATTATCCCTCCGTAACCATAGCGACATTAAACACGGTAATGCACGATAACCAGCTTTTTCCTTCTAAATGGGTAATGTTAGGGGAGGGGGGGGGGAGATTATCTTGAGTCGCCATGCTTAAGGAAACACACTTAGCTGAGCATGTTTTCCAGAGAGAAATGGAATTTCGATATTTCCCCATGCAAAAGAAAGTAATCCTACTCTTAGACTGAAAAGTTAAAAGTAGTCTTTCAGGGAGGGAGACGGGAAATAGTGGTCCTTTAATGTAGGAAATTTAATATTGAGCCTATAGCCAAAAATTATAGACCATAAATAAAAGGTCTTTAAGAGAGGTGGTCTTTCAGGGAAGTTTCACTTATATCATTTCTATTGATTTATTATTTCTTGCCAACATGACCATTTCACTCACTTAATATATTTCGACTATTGCCAGTCTAAATATTTCAATAAAATGAGTAAAATATATTTTTTCAAATTATGCTTTTCTGAACATCATAGACGGCCCCTTAAAACATCATTTTGAAGTTTTTTAATGATAATTCGAAAACTACTTGAAAGAAAAATTTGAAATTGAGAATTCGAATAAAGCAGGACATAATAAATATAAATCTATCAAAAAAATTGTAGGTTCCAATTCATATTTTTTTCGAATATTAATTTCATAATTCATATTATAAAATTTTCAAAATTACAAATTCAATATATTTATGTTTGGGGTTTTTAGTATTATAACCACACACGAAATTATCACATTAGGATTATGATTTCAGGAGATAGTAATAAAAATATGAAAATGTGATTTAACATTAAAAGCTCTAAATTTTGAATGTTTATAATTCAAAGCATAGCTTGAACCGAAGATTTAAAATGTTATTGTCAAAATTGGGTGTTACCATTGAAAAAAAAAACAAAGTTTGGTCTGGTTTTGATTTGTAGATGATCCCCTAAGCAAATTTTATATACATCATTTAAAAGTAGACTTTATTTTCAATCGATTAGTACCAATAAGTTTCTTCTATTATAATTAATTGCAGAGTTAGTAGGGGTGTTTACTTTTTTTTCCACGACTGTACATATTCATATTGTTAAATAATACAGTTATGACAATTATAAAGATCGTTTTGATGAGAGAAAAATATGAAAACCATTATAAGATTCATAAGAGACTGATTTTAAAGGGATACATAACTTTTTTTTTTAATTTCATTTTTACATTTTAACTAACGTCTGAGCATTTTTTGTTTTAATGCATGACTTTTTACATTACAATGAAAATTAATAGATTAACATCTGCTCGTTTTTGACAATGAAACCTGAACTCATTTCTTTGACAATCCCCTAATTGCATTCAGCTTTTGGCGTTATTAAAAGCAACAAGAAAGTAATTCACAATTTAAGGGAAGAAAAACTAAACTCAAGAAAAACTTTGCAAAAAAAGGTTAAAAATAAGTATTCTAAGAGTAAAAAATGGTCAAAAAGTGTAAATTTTACACCTAAAGTGTAAAAGTTGGCAAGTATGATTGTAGGTTTTGTAAAAATGGATTTTTCTTTATTGATAGGAACAAGTGCATGGGTGATCGTAGTATTGTTATTATTATGTATAATTGATGAACATTGGCCTCGCAAGGGTGGGAAAATGCACACTGCTAAAAATGAAAAAAATAAACCATTAAAATGATAAAAGAAAGACGCGAAATCCTACATTTTACTAATTTTTATTTCATATTACTACAATGAAAACGATTAAAGAAATTAAAAATAAACGAAATGACGAATCTCTTCAAAATCATCTCTCATTGTATTTTTATAAAATATCAATTTATTAAAACGAGAGCAAAAAGTAAAACTTTCAAGCCGTAACTCGATGACGTGATAGTAACGTCAAAACAGGGAATTGGCGCCCAGTTCTGCTTATCTCCAACAAAGCTATGACGAGGCAGACTCAAATGCTCTTATTGGACTAATCGATATCTATAATACGCCAAACTTTCATGCCATAACTCAATGACGTGATAATACTGCCAAAATTAAGAATTGGCGCTCCCGCTCTGCTCATCCCGTACAAAGATATCACGAAGCAGACTGAAACATTTGTATTGTACTAATCGGTGTCGTTAATGTGCCAGAATTTCATGTCGTAACTCGATGGTGTGATAGTACCCTGAAAATAGGGAACTGGCGTCCCGTTCTTCTCGTATTGTACTAAGTTATTCCGAATCGGTCATTCTTTCACGTACTGTTAATAAGCTTTTCCTAAATCATTAATTCGTCTTGAAAGTCGATGGCGAAGTAATATATAGGGCAATGTAAGGTAAAATATTACGTTTACTGCGTTTGAATTTGACATTATGACGACTTTTTTGTTATCAATTTTAGTCTGCCGACGGTTTCTATCAGGATATACGCAGGCAGGCCAAAATATCTTAAATACTTTTTTTTTATCTTTAATTTGGCTCTAATTTCACCTTGTAACTCGATGATGTGATAGTGATACCAAAATGACGAGTTGGTGCACGCTGCTTTTCACATCGTACGAAGAAATGCCGAGGCAAACCAGTCATTCCTTCATCTACTCCTAATAATCTTGTCCTACATCATGATTTCATCTTGTAACTCGATGACGTAGTCATTTATGTCGCCGCTGCCCGGCCTATTAATTTCAGATCGATAAATGCAATATTAAAAAAATTATATAGCTGAAAAATTACCTACTCTCTTTAGTCGAGTGTTGTTTTAAAATAATTTCGGGGTCCGCTCAAAGAATGCGTCTCATTGGCTGTGAAAATGCTAGGCATGTGGTCTCCTCTGACTAAGAATGAATTCTGCGGTTTGATAAAAATCTACGCTTTAGTTGAATTATGAATACTTTTCCATTCTTTTAATCGGGGTTTTTAATTAATAACTCAGCTAATTATTAGAAAATTAAAATTCAGAGTCTCAGGTGCACCAGAAGAGGTTTTCGACTATCATCACAAGACTTTTCAGCCTCGTGCGTACCGTAAATTTTTCTAGCAACAAACACAGACACACACACACACACACACATACACGCTCGCACACACAAAGAACTTATGAGTTTGGGGGCCTGGGCCCACCCCACAAAATAGTTCTAGTTACGCCTATGCAATTGACCTTTATAGGCTCCCCTCTGGCGATTTAAAGTTTTTAGCTTATTTTTATCAGTCATCTTTTAACTGATTATCTATGACTAATACTCCGAGAACAGTACCAACTCCAAACGACTGGACCACTTGTGTGCCGTGTGCGTATATGTACTTTGATTATGGACTGTAACTAGTTCAAATAAATGGAAAATATATACGAAGATAGTCAAATAATACGAAGAGAGTTAAAACAACAACAAACAGTTCTTTTATATATACATATATACAGGAAATTGTACGGACTGACACCATAGTCAGTTATGGAACACTGCGATGTTGTTTTCGTGGACCATACCACTTCAATCAAAACATAATCTGTATAATTATGCTATATCTATACTATAATAGTCGTTATTATAAACAAATAAGACCCCATGGTCATTTTTTGCTAACGTAATAGCTCAGTAATGCGGTTTCTACATAAAAAACATTCGACGCGCGAACATCAACAAAAACGATAAAACTGCCGTTGCCAAACGGCAAACACTAAAGTTTTGTGGAACGCGCAAGGGGTGCGTTCAAAAGAGTGTAAAGGCAAGCCGTAACAGACGTCTTTCTCTTATCTTAAAAAGGCGTCGTAGATAAGGCTGCTCTGATTGGCCGATGAGTAATACAAATGCATACAATACTCACTCCTGCTTAGAGTCACTATTCACTCTAATCAGGAGTAAATAGTCACTCTTTCAGAGGAGTGACTACTCACTCTTGAAAAGGAGTGCGTTTTAGTACCAAATCAGCGTAATTACCAAGGTTACATTATGAAATGGAGTTTTTGAAAAATAAGAAGTGACATACTTAGGTGCTTTTCATTATTTTACCCAGTATATTGGCTCAAAGTTGAAGGGAAATTTTTAAAAGTGTACAATGCCAGGCTTTCACTCTCGACAACGGAGTGACATATTTCACTCTCGACAATAGAGTGAAATATCTCACTCTCGGCAATGGAGTAAAATATTTCACTCCTTTCTAGGGAGTGGAAAATTCCACTCTTTAAGGAGTGTATTTTTATAAAATTCACTTCAAAAAGAGTGAAAATGCCTGTGACTTTTTCAAAGAGTGAACTTTTCACTCCTCTTAATTTTACAGTGTATGTTTTCTTTTTGAATTTGTTAATACTCTCAGGTTATATCGCATTTATTTGACTGTATGTTGGAAAACACGATATAACGAAGAGCCACTATATGAAATCAATCCGTGCCCTCAATTTAGAATATCCTATTTAATCTTTTGACAAAATGTGACGGTAGCCAAATAGCGACTACTTTTGAAAAGTAGTTTGTAGTCGCTACTTTTTAAAAATAAGTAGTTGTAGTTAACTATAATTTAGATGAAGTAGCTTTAGTTATCTTGAATGCATTCATAAAGGTAACAAATAAAAAAATAAGTAAGGAAAAAATTGAGTTTAATTTTTTCTGACCTTGGTCTAAAATGGGTTAATTGTATTATCTTGCGTCTGGCTGTTTTGTGCAAAAACTTAGTTGACTGTAGTATCAGTAATAAATTATTTGTATTTATTTCCATATTCATAATTTAAAATTTTGTTAGCATGAGAAATGAATTTAAAAGTAACCACCGTAAATGTCTTCCTACAGGGTCATTCCATAAAAAACGAACAAAATGTCCTGCACATGACACTTACATAAATGTCTATTTCTATTAAGTTATACGTTGTTAGAATATAAACTACGCATTAAAAATAACAAACAAAAAAAATACCCCGTAGATTTTCATGTAAGCATAGTTGTTTTAATTTAGGGATACAATAGTATTGTTAAAACAGCTGTAATATGTAGAAAAGCTTTCCCACACGTGGTATGGAATGAACATTTGGTAGGTTTAAAATCTCCACATTTTAAACTCTAGACCAGTGGTTTCCAACCTTTTATCGGCCACGCCCCACCTAAGCATCGGTAAAGACACTATGCCCCCTCCCCTTTCAATCTGTCTTATTATTTAATAAGTGAACTCTATTCACACTGTGGAAGTTTTAACTATTAATTTCACATTTTTTAACTTATCAAAGAAATGAATCTTCTGTGAAAAATGTGTTTTTAACAGAATTTTATAAATGCAATGACGTTGAACATCTTCATCTTTGCGCCAAAAACAGTTTTGTTATACTTTTCTAACTTACCTCAATGTTAAAAGAAAAGTCTTATACGGTCTGCATTTTCATCTTCGCAAAATATCTTGAAAAGAGACATTTAACGTTAAAACTGATAACGTTCAAACATTTTTTAATTCATTTTTGTGACTCGTTAAGAGTTTGTGGAAAAACTTTGAACATTAAAATTTCTTTCTATGGATAACACATTACACAAGAAACATTTAAAAAATCTCATCTTTATCAAAATTCAGTAACATTATTCCCCATCACAACACATTTTCTCTGTTTTCCCTTTCCTCATATCGTTAAATTTCTTCCATGTATTATTTGATTTTAAAATTAAAAATGTATATGTCATCATCTAAATTAATTTATTGTGAAGGATGCCTGCACTAGAGCCATTATTAACACATTTCCTTTTCCCAACGCTCCACAAGTGGAACATAAACTATGTGGTGCTGTATCTTTTTAAGTATTTGTTTAATCTGTTTGAAATTTTTAATATATCTTTTAAAAAGATGTGTTTTAATGGATTAAAAATTATTTTTTTTTATAATTTTTTGTGGTTTCTATTTTGGAGCTTGTTGAAATGTAACAAAAAACATAAATGTAGTAGACTGTGCTTTTTACTCTATCTATAACTGTAGAATTCAAATGTGAGTGCAGTGATGATTATTATTGTATTGCTTAGTGTTGTTTATTACGTTTTATGCATAAATGAATGTTTTATCTTATTTCGTTTTTGTTTTATGGTCATTTGAATGCCAATGTTATTATGTTCCACATGTGGAACATTGGCGGTTCAGAATACAAAATTATCTTATTGTTACTTTTTTTAGGATCTTGATCATTTTTACTGGGCTCCATCGGGCGATTATTTTTTTATTATTTTCGTACCAGTATTATTAAAGAATAAATTTTATGATATAAATCTCTTGCACCTTGTCAAAATGTCTTTGAAGTATTTTTGAACCAATAAAATCTACAAAAGAATTGCTAAAACAAGAAGGAGGAGATTTTGATTTTTATAGTGAAGGCAAAGTCGTTTGTGTACAATGGAGTGACAACAGTGTCGTTACTATTATATCAAATTGGGAAGCTAACACATCGCTAACTCAAAATGGGACATGATATTCTCGAAAATTGATGTGAGAAGTTTCAATCAAATAACCTCGATTGATTAGATTGTATAATTAGAATATGGGTAGTGTAGAATTTTTGGATTATTTGCTTGGAACATATCGTCCAGTACTTCGATGATAAAAATGGTGATGAAATCTGTTTGCAAATGAACTAAATATGGCTGTTGTTACTTGTTATGCAGTAGGTTCAAAAGAAACCCTAAGCCATTTGGAGTTTCGTCGTGAAATTGCGACTGTTGCCATAAAAATTGGATTTGATGTTGAGAAAGGGAATAGAAAGTCCTACTGCTCTAGTAAGGGTGGAGATTATCACCTCATTCAGTAGCTATTGTTTTCGTCTACTACTCAAGAAGATTCTCAAATCGACAGAAAAACATGAATAAATGGTGTGAATATTACGGAAAGCGTATGCGTGAAAAATGTTTTCAGGCCTTTCATAAACATTTTGCTGTTAGTGACTAGTTAACATGTTCCTAAAATAGAAACATTTTTTTACTTTACCTTGTTTTCTTTGTTTTGTTATGTGTGCAGTGCTGGTATGATTTCGAAAGAAAAATTCGCCAAAATGTACAAATGTTATTCGTACCGCCAACGTTACACAAGTGGAACATACCTGTAACTCCACTTCTATTTTACATAGCATCCCAAAATTCAGCACGCAACCTTAGAATTAATCTAAATCGTCTCAAAAAATTTTTCAAATTAATTTGACAAGCTGTTCATGGTGCGGCGGTTAAAAGGTTAAGATATATAAGTTTTATAAAGTTGGTAATACCTCGTTCAGATATTTCATATATTTTTTAGGTTAAATATGTTAGACAGTTAAATTTATATATACTTTTAAGTAGTTTCACGTGTAAAAGAATCTTCGAGTGGCATATAGCAGAGCAAATAGAAGCAGGCCCGTAGCCAGGATTTCTCTTCGGAGGGGGCTTAATCTTCGATTTTTTTTTCTGATCAAACAGCAACAATTTTCCTAATTTAAAGCGTAAATAAATTAAAAAAAAATAATAAGGCTTAATCTAAGGCAGGGTTGTCTAACGCGGCACCTGTGAGCGTCATGGCTCTCTTTGAAGGGGCTTTTGGCACTCTTTCTTATAATCATTAAGTTTTTGTAAGGATAAAAATCTATTTTAGAGAATGCTTGTTTTAAATAAATAATATTTTCAATTTTTTGTTATTACAGCAATTAAGGCTTATGTTTGCTCCTTCTACAATTCTTTTGCATAGTCACTCCCCATTTTCTCCCTCATAAAAATTGTCATTCTAAATGTACTACAATTTATGTTATCGTTTCAAATGATCTTTGCATAGAAATACTGAATGGCTACCTTATGGCTACTTCTATCAAATGTATGCGTATCATATAAGACGTGTGACCATATAAGAATACCACTATTCAGTCCTTGATTACCACAGGGCAAACTTCCGCCAGTGTTTAGCCCCTGCAATAACCACTACAATAGTGTGAAAAATAATAATGAAATATCTGGCACTACAGTAGGGAGATAAAAGTGTTGCATGTTTTAAGTCATGTGAACAATGGTGCCCTTCATTGTTTGTAACCCAGTGAGGGGCGTCCTTGTTTATTGGAAGGTTGGACAGGCCATGTCTAGTCTAAGGTATAGGGCAATTCCATCGTAACTGACGTAACATTTTATCATCGAATTTTGTTTTCAAATCTATGTAAAAAATTTACTAATAAAGCTAGAACAAATTTTTACAATTTAAAATATTTCTTACTAAGGTCTTAATACCCAAATACCTGTAGATTATTTCAATCTCTCTTTGAGTCCCAAAAATTGCAATTCAAAATTCTGTAACTGACGTAACATAAAATATACAAAAAAAATTTTCTGCCTTCACTGAAGTGTAAAATTTATCAAAACTATCCAATTAAAAAAAGTGATTTAATGTTCTCAACAACACTAAGTAATGCCAAATTATAACAGTAACTTGTTTAATTAATTTCTGAATAATAAAAAAGAGAAAAATGGCATTTACACGTGCAACTGATGTAACTTTTATTGTGTAACTGACGTAACATTATGACTTTACAAAGAGAATAATGGTACTTAACTTAGTTTGTAAAAAGTAATTTACAATGCCTTTTCATTAGACTTTTTCTATAGAAAATAAAAATATCAAGTTTTCCAATCATACCCTTAAATAAAACATATTATAAAGTTGATCCCCCCCCCCAAAAAAAAATGATGATTTACTGTGGAATTGCCCTATATTATTGTATAGGATACTTGATGTCCATATCAAAAATTGTTATTGCGCATTTTTCCCCATTTTTATGGTTTTCAAGAGCACTTCCAGTTTCCAAACCGGTTCGGAAGTGTTGAGAACAACTGCAACGAAAATAAAGAAGCACGACCCAACAATGTTTGAGATGAGCCTCATATATCCTATGAGAAAAATGTTAAAAAAAATATTGAAATGCAAACAAGTGTTAGAATAGGTTTAAAGCACAGGATTAATATTAGCATGCGAGTATCTCGCATTACGAGCGTAGGTTCTTAAAATGATTAACCCATAGATGAAATTAATTACACATATTGTTTTTTCCAATGAAAAAAATAATTGTTAAAAATATATGTACTCATAAAATTTTTTTATATTTCACATTCTCTGATTATATCTCTTGGTAACTTTACTAATGCTGCAGAAGCAATCTTCGTGACTTCTCAGCCATGAGGCTAATTACTTATCAGGATCCACTGTAATGTCCTAATAAATGGAAATCATTGTAAGGCTACCCAGTCTCTCATGGGCCATAATGCTTCGAGGCAAAGATTTAATTCTTTTCATTGCCGAAAAAGACCTTTCAGCACTAACTGTTGTTACCGGGATTGTAGTCAAGACTGTTAGCAAGTGTTTGACTGTACTGTAATACGTTGCATAACACTACTCTAAAAATTTTGGGACCTGCTTTTGTGTCAATATGAGCAAAGCTCTCGCACCATAATTCATATTCAGCTTTCACTTGCGACATTGTCACTTTATCGTCACAATATTGAGAGAGATTCTCTAATACGTTTCAAGTAAATCCTGGAAAAAGTACTTGGAAATCTGTTAGAATGTCTTCATTCCAAATCAGGGGTCGTACTCTACATGAAAAATTTCAGGACAATTACCAGTATTTTTTAAAGAAAAATAAATCTAAGTGAAACGCGAAAAATATCGCCTTATTTAAGAAGAGATTTTCTATAAAAAAAAAAATAGTGGTATCGAAGAATTTCCTGGTCGTAAAATTTCAGGACAAGTACGACCGCTGTTCGAAATCAATCTGTCATTCCATTCAAATTTTGAATGAGACTTTCTAAACAGCAAATAAAGACCGTGACCCTGTAATATTCTTTAGCGGAAGTAATTTAACGGTTTGCACGTGTTGTCTACCTAAATGTTAGTCTTGCGATCTTTATTTCAGTTTGGAAGACGTTATCAACAGTTCTAAAACAGTTTCGGATGACAAGAACCAGCATGCTGTTGGACTATGTAAAGTTTAACTGGTGACTCGCACAAAGGACTTATCTAATTTTTAGATACTTCTGACGAATTCTAGACTGAACCCCACTAACATAACAAGCCATATTGGTCGCTCCCTCATACGCTTGTGCGACGCATAGACGTAGTTCATCACAACGTTGTAATATTACTTCTGTTACATTTTCGGCGGACATTTACTAAGATGAAACCTAAAAAATATTCCAAAATATGGGTTTTTTTAATTTTATAAATAGCCCACATATCTAACACAAAGGGCCTGTTTTTGGAATGTCTATAGTTTCATCAGCAATCAAGCTAAAACAGATCACGTTATTTATTTTGGAAATTAGTTTTTCGGTAACGATATCCGAGCATATTTGAACGATTTCCTTCTGAATGTCTTGACTGAAATAAGTAGTACTTCTGCGGCAGTTTATAATAAGTCGTTTTAATTCATAATCTTCAGACTTTGCTCTAAATCTTAAAAGCGCTCTTATCTTAGTCTTTTTTTATTGGTTTCTCTAACATTAGAAAATCGCTATCATGATCACTTCTAAGCGGCATTTCTTTCTCAGTACAAAATAATACTGTTAAAATGCTATCACAGGAAAAATTTCAAGCAACAAAAATTGCCTACGACTTGCCAGTTTTGCCCGAAACATACGTACCACTTTTTTTCATTTTCCAAGCATTTCATTCATTGGCTGATCGGGAAAAGTCTTTTCCATCTTCAGTTTTCCAAGTATTTGGTTGGCTGTTACTGGAGACTTGCTTTCTTTAAGGCGTCAAAATCGCTCCCACACAAAATAGTTGCTTCCTTTTCGAGTGACTCTCTCTTGAAGCCATAGGATAACATTGAGTCGCTCAGGATTAGAGATAACTTTGACGCCTCGTTTAATAGCAGTTTCAGAGTGTTAGATCTTACCCTCTAGAAAACTCTATAGGAGGGGCTTTGAAAAACTGCCAAAAAATCCTTACATAGGGGTATCCATACCTAAAGTTAATAATTCTTCAAAAGACAAAGAAATTTTACCAGACAAACATACTAATTTGTGCACATTTTATTTGTATTAAAGATTCATACGCAAACAATTTAAAGCAAAGTTGTTCAGTGAAGAGCCTGGCCGCCGTGCGCCGTGCCATCTTTGAAGGTTTCTCTATACCCTATTGTTTTTCTTCAAACCATCTATTTTCAAAATTTCCTGTTACTAGTTTTTTTCAACAATAAAAAACCCTTTACAGTTATAACACCGTTTTCAAAGATAGTTTCTTTAAAATCATAAATTTCCACATGATTTTACATAAAAGATGGCTATTAAAGTTTTTGGATCCTTTCTCTACAAAACATTTTAACACTGACCACTCTAAGTTTCATTATTATGTGATATATAAGGATGGGGAAAATTAAGGAATATCATAACATGCAGGCAAATGTTTTATATTTGACTCCTAAAGTTAACTTATACACCTTTACTTGCTTTTTCTTAGTCAAATTAATGATGTGGAATTATCCTTATCGAATTTTACTGTTAAAATTGCGTTTTAAGACGACCTTATATTTTTAGTGGTAGATATGAATAAAGAACAATATATCTGAATAAATGATATAATGGGGAACTTCTATAACTGTAATTAAATAAATTTATCCTTTTACAACTGAAAATGTACGTAAGTTTAATGTAATAAAATAAAAAAACTATAAATTTTTATTATTATTAGAGGTAACTTTGCAAAAACTTTTTTAAACTTTCGGGAGGGGCTTCAGCCCCCTCCCTGGCTACGTGCCTGAATAGAAGTCGAAAGCTCTTTCAATAAGTAATCGCAAGAGTTACGAAAAATTGTAAACATTGTCCCAGAAAAATTATAGAGATATTTGATACTAAACATGTCGAAATATTTCTTAAAAATTAATCGTATAATTATTCTGGTGTAAAATGTATTTTAAACTTTTCATTGGAAACATTTTTAAAACTCAATAAAAAAAAAACTTATTTTTTAAATTTTAATAGTATTCCATTTATTTTTAGTCTACAACAATACTTAAAAAAAAAAAAAAAAAGACAGAAGAAACTGATAGCAAATGATTGAGCAACAAATTTGGAATTGCCGCCTATTGAGGCGTACGCCCCACGTTGGGAACCCTGCTCTAGACTAATCTGTCCGTTTCAGGGACATTCCATGAAAAAGAGAAAAAATTGTCCTGCGCGTGACACTTACATAATCACCTATATCTATAAACTCTAAACATATAATCTATGCATTAAAAATAACAAAAGACTTAGATTTTCATACTAGTATAGTAGTTGTTTTAATTTGAGGATATAATGACATTGTTAAAACAGCAGTAAGATGTAGAAAAGCTGTCCCACACGTGACATGGTATAGATCTACAGTAAAACATAAAAAATCTATTTTATTTAAATGTAAGTAGATCATTTCCCGTAAGGGTTCGCTATAAACGCAGACGAAAATTGTGTCAAATCAGTTCTACCTATTCTTATCTAAAAAATTTACTTTCGAATGCAATTTGTTTGAAAACTGTACCGCAATTTGTTTTAAAAATTGTATCGCTATTTGCTTAGTTTTTGTTGCTTTTAAAATAATTTTCAAGCATGATTTTTTTTTTAAATCCTGTCTCTATCGTGTGCAGATGATTAACAAAGATAAATCGTTCGCACTTAAAAAATATAAACAGGTCAGCATGTGTTTCCAGCTTATATTCCAAACGAAGTTAAAGTATTCATCATTCAATAAATAAAACACGAATTTAAGACATGTAATCGAACTACGCGCTTAAATCACCGAAACAAACAGAATCAAAAAGGCTGATTGTAAATAGTGATCTTCGGCGATTTCTTCAGCTGTTAACTCTTGGTACAAGGCCAATACGAAAGTATCGCTTTTAATAAATTTCAAGATTTTATTTGAACGCATTATTGCTATTTTTCATATACAGGATGACCTTAATTAAACGACACTACGTTAAAGTGTATCTACAGTCGAAACTATTCCTCATAAAATTGGGAAAGACATAATAAAGAGATGGGAATTTGTTTAAGCGAAAAAAAGTTCAAAATTTCGCCACCAGATGGCGTTTTTAATGAATTACAGATTTAGCATACATTTACGATAGCTTAGAAATTTTATTTATTACCTTTACCTGATCTTAACATAGCAATTCACGACATGCTCTTAGCATTCCAGAATACACTGCGGTCAACTGTGGAACAAGCTAGCTTACGATTCCAGGTACTATCTGAAAATGATGACCACCATGTGGAACATGTTTGGTTGTAATAAAATTTGTAAACTATCGTAAATGTATACTAAATGTGTAATTCGTTAAAAAGAAGCCCTCTGGCTGCGAAATTTCGAACTAAATTTTTTATTAGCTCACCAAATTCCCATACCTTTATTATGTCCTCCACAAAATTTCACATGCTTAACAATATTTTCGTCTGTAGACAACTTTAAAATAGGGCCGTTTAATTATGGACAACATGTAAATATGATTTTTGGTAGCTTATATTGCTATTTGGTAGCTTATATTGTAAATGGACATTCTAAAAAAGTACAGGGTGTATCTAAACTCTTGGGCAAAACTTTAAGGTTTGATAGTACACATCAAGACAAACAATATTAAATAGGAAACTAAGGGTCCCAAATGTCTTCCGAAGGAGATAGGCGCCTTTAAAGTTTAGGGTGCAAAATTTCAAATGCTTATAAAAAACGGAAAAATTGGTCGATTCGATTGCGGTTTTCACTAAAACTATTCTTTATGTCAGCATTTTCTTGAAAATAAATTTTAAAGATACAGTTCAAAAAATGCCGATAGAGGGCGCTTTAGATTTTGGAGTAACCAACAACTATTTTTTACCGTTATTTTTTGTATCACATTACATGCTTTCAAAAGCTTAATTAAACGGGAATATTTAATAAAGAAGATAATAAGACAGAAATATTTTAATATTTCTGTCATGACTTTGAAAAGGAAATATATATCTAATGAAGATGAAACATTTGAACCTAATTACAGACAACGCCAAATATTTACAACTGAAGAAGAACACTGGCTATATCAGTATTTGGAGAAGGAAGTAAATTACAGCATGGTCTCACACAAACACATTTCAGGAATTTAGCATATGAGTATTCAGTAAAAAACAACAAAATAATACCCGATAATTGGAAAGAAAATGAAAAGCATAGTTGATGAGTCAGATTGCATCATTAAGTTGCCTAATCCACTTACGGTAGGAGGAACCTTAAGAACTGCTACAACTATAACCTTTCACTTTGACTTTTCAAAGTTTCAAAATACCTGCTGATAATGAGGTTGTGTCATTATTTTTTGAAAGCTTTATTCATTACTTTTAATTTGTATTATTGTATACTTTTATTATTTATTAAAATAAAGTTTAACTATTTGTAGATTTCTTTCTAGCTTTTGTTTCTAAAGTTTTTATTTTAGCTTTTTTAAAAATTAAATTGAGTTTATAGTTTTTATAAATATCTACACGTCAAGTCATCAACAAAGTGTTCAACTATTCATCTTGTAGTCATAAATGGAAGAAATAAAAGTTAAATGTTTAATTACTAACTTATAATACTACGAGGTATGCATAATGAAACAATATTAGCTTGATTTTTGGCAGGGATCAAGTATCCCTTTAAGTGGGGATACATGATCCCCCTTTTGAAAAATTCAAAAATGCAATTTTCTGAAATTAATTTGTTTTTTATACCAAGAACTAAATTATATTGTATAAGAAATGGACACACAATTATTTTGGTAAAAAAAGTTCTTAAAAATGTCAAATGAAAACAATCCTTTGACGGAGATAGCGTCTTTTTCGCTATTCTTTGACGGAGACAGTGTCATTTTCGCGATCCTCTGACAGAGACCCAGTCATTTTCAGGATCCTTTGAAGGAAATAGCGTCTTTTTCAGGATCCTTTGACAGAAATAGTGTTTTTTCTGAGATCATTTGACAAAAATCACGTCTTTTCCGCAATTCTTTGACAAAAAGTGTTTTTTTTTTTGGCGATCCTTTGTCAAAAATCGCGTCTTTCTAGCGATCCTTTGATGGAGATAGCGTCTTTTTCGCAATGCTTTGACAGAAAGCGTTTTTTTTTCTGCGATCCTTAGACTTACTGCGTTGTTTCCACGGGAAAATAGATTGTCTGAAAGAAAAATATAAGCTAGGATTTTCAGATTCTAACCAAAATTTTAAACGGGATGGTCAAAAAGTGAAGTTATTTTAAGCCCGATTCTTAAAAATTTTGCACGAATTTTGAGATATCTAAAAAAAATTTTTTTTTTTTTTTGGAGGTTTTTCCATCCCGCTTCCGTCCTCGGGAATTTTCAAAAGGAAAACTTGCACTCATGTATCCAGCTTTTATGCAGGCTATCGCATTATATTAAGATGGCCTTGAGTTATGCTTTTATGTATAAGGAACTTTGGACCGTGTCTCGTGAGTTGATCTGCCGCGAAGTGACCCTTCGCGGGGATGATTTTGGATGAGACCGCAGAAGAAAGGCGTGCTTTCACTGGCATTCAAACAAGTCAACGCATTCTTCGAAAACCGAATTAGATAGGAAGATTCCGGCCCAAGGGGCCCGCGTCAAATCAAACAATAAGAAAGCCATTCATCATTCTCCCCCACCTTGCATCGGAAGAAAAACTAATCCTTTCTTTGAAATGGTGGATTTGCCTAGGGATGATCCATATAAGCATCCATTTGTTGCCTGGATGGAGTCGAAGTGGGTTTTTTAATTTATGTATCAGGTACACTTATGGGCACCGCACATGTTCAATAAATATGCACCAATTCAGCTAATGTGTTAGTACTACGTAGGCTTCTCCAATAAAAGGGACTTATTCTGTAATCTTTCTGAGAGAATTTTTTTTCTTTTCTGATACTTTTTTCTTTGCAAATAACTATATGCGTTAACTAAGTGCTATCTATTTTCATATGGTGACAAATTTCATAAATAAATGGTACACTATCAAGTTAATCTGAAGATATTAAAGTGCAGTCAAACAAAAGAAAGAAAGAAGGAAAGAGATACATTTTAATCACCCCATTGTAAAATTAAAAAAAAAAAAAAAAAAAAAAAGGAATAGACAGTTATGTTTATTTTATTTTATTTATTTATTTTTTTTTTTTCTGAAGTAGGCAATTATGTCTTTCTTGAATGTATGTTGTAGATATATATGTTACATTCTAGTAACATTGGATTGGCTTTATCGTTGAAAATGCCGTACTGGCTGTCACGATAGTAGTTGTGGATCACATGCAGTGATAATGACGTAAAAAAAGTGGTCAGAACAGATAATTCGAATCTGTTATGTTAGTAGAACCAATTGCTGAAATGCAGTTGTCGAGTGAAAACAATGGAATGCATCGTTCCGTGAAGTTTCCCCAGAAGAAATTGAAGCAACTCATAATATCAGCTAAGCACTTTATTAGAATATATTGCAAAAAGTGCAGTTTCCACCAAGATAATTAGCCATCGCTCCGTAGTAGTAATTAGGTTTAAACAAAGTTCCATATAATCGAATAACAGGACGGTGACCAGGGAATGGATGAAAACTGGAAATACGACTCAAATCTGCTGAAACTGAGCGAGTATCAACTTTTTGTTCCTTCAATATATGGATACAAATATGACGTAGGTTGCGCTCTCAACCAATGAATAATTAAGAATGCCATGTCATATAAAGAGTACGGCTAGAGAAAGCGGATGAATTTTAAGGAAAAAAGGATAACCTTAGACATGCATGGCAAAGTAGAAATAGAAGCCAAAAGAATATTCTCGAAAGAAAAAAGCGCGGGAATGGAACATTTAATTTAAGAATACTAAAAGTGTAATATTAAAGCGATTAAGACATTAAATTAAAGGGAATTTAACAGAGTTAACGATAGAGATTATTTAAGGATAAGGATTTAGTGAAAATAAAGTAATAATTTAGAATAAGATAAGGAAATCGCGGAATTAGATCTAATAATGTAACATATATATATATACAGTTGAACCTCGTTAACGCGAACACTCAAGGGGAAACTTTTTTTGTTCGTGTTAAAAGTAGTTTGTGTTATCCGAATTTAAATACATTATATACAACAGGACGAGGCAATCGGAAACAGTTCGTACTAAAAGTAATTCGCGTTAAGCATGTTCGTGTTAACGAGGTTTGACTATATACAGTACAGAACCATTTATCCGGAATGCTTGGGGTCAGATGTATTCCGGATAACTGATTTTTCCAGTTAACTGGTTGTACATTAAAGCAGCATCCATTTGATAAGTTTTGTGGAATATGTGTGGTTGTGGTATTATTTCTGATTTTAAATTATTAGATTACTTGGATTAAAAATCAATGCAAGAAAGATCAAAAGTTAACTTTTGAACTTAACTAAGCTTTCACAGTTTAAAAGAAGGTCATTTATGGGAATCCTAATAGGAACAAAAATTCTTCTGTTTCCTCTGCATAAAAATTAAAACATCTAAAAATGTTTTCTTTTCAAATACTAGATATTGTCATCAAATTATACAATTGTTTCAAGCAATTGGCAGCGTATGACACCTTTTTCTGCAAAGATTCTGAAATCAGTCTATCAGAAATATCATTCCGGATAACTGGTTTTCCGGTTAACTGGTTTCCGGATAAATGGTTCCATACTGTATATGTATATATATACTAAAAAAATGCTTAGGGGTCTTCTTCATACTGAAATTGTTTCAAATTTCAAACTCTGAAATTTTCAATACGAGCACCTTATTTTGACATTATTTAGTTTTCTCGTTAAATTTCAACTTAGGGTAGCAAACTGGAAGTCATTCGTGCCAGTAGTGTACAATTTATAGATATTTAAAATTTTGAACTCTAAATGTTAAATGTATTTTAATCGTTACAAAGCAGATTGCAATGTGGTTAGTTCTTTAAGCATAACACCAGACTATTTTTCAGAATAAGCTGTGATTTTATAATTCACATACTTGAAGCATTTATAAATCGATTTTTTTTATCGAAGAACTTAGATTTCAAGTCCTAATTTCTTCCAAAAAAAATATTTGTAATTAATTAAAAAATATATATACATATATAACTTTTTGTAAAATTATAAACCATTATACATAAAAAACCATTCTAAACCATTACAAATTATCAACAAAAATTGTGAATGTATAAATAATAAATGAATTTCTTCAAATTAAAAATGCTGTATAAACCATCATATACCAGTAAATCTATATGAAAAATGGAAATTTGTGGAACAAAGGGATTTATATGTGAATTGCAACCTATCAATTTTTTAACGGAAATAGATTTCTATAAGCTTGCTAGTATAAAGCACAAGAGTTATGCTTATATAATAATTTCAGATCATTCCACCAAGTAGTTATTGAGTTATGCGTAAACAAATTACCAGCAATGCAATCTCTTGTAATGATTACAAATGAATGAATTGAAAAAATAAAAACCTTCATATTTTCATATCCCAGTAAGTACATCTTTAAAAAACACAAAATATGATTTTTTTTTTTTTTTTTTTTCAATGCCGGTGCAATTTTCTGTTAAGGCTGTTCTCAACTGCTCCGCTCAACAAACGCAAAACGTTTTGACACATTTACAAATTAATTTTTTAACAGAAAGATATAACATTGGAAAGTCTGACCATGGAAGCGATTTGGAATCGAACTGTGTTTTCCATTTTTTTAATCAATAAATTACCTACTGAATTATAAGCGATTTTGATCACATGACAAACATGTTTTTCATCCTTTCTTGAGTGGTTACTCCACGTTTGTGCGAAAATTCGGTTCAAAACGTCCACTTTGACACTATCACATATGTAGGGGAGACTTGGGAGAGTTGATCCTTAGGTCTAAAACCAGAGAAAAAATGCAATTAAGTTTCTGAACCTGGAAAAATTAATAAAGTGATTCCTTATCAATAGTTCTAGCAACATAATTTCATTCATCCATTTTTATTTTTATTGTAAGAAAAGAATCTCTGTTTTCTTACCATCAAACTTCTTTTTGAGTCAGTAGTTTGTGTTTCATATTTTTTGCTAAATATAACTAAATTACTTAATTTTATTGATATAATATACTAACATTCCTTACTTCTTAAATGCTATTATTTAAATCCAATACAGCTTCTTTATTTTTTATTTAGAATTTTTTTTCCCCAAACATGCACATTAGGGACACTTGATCCCTGTTGTATGGGGAGACTTGATCCTGGGGATCAAGTGTCCCCAAATCAAAGTTAAGCTAAATTAATGTTAAATTTTATTAACCCCCTATTTCTCATTGTGACATTTCAATATTAATATTTAGTTAGAATATGTTTGCCTTGATTTTAGATGGTTGACAAAGATAGAAAATTAATATGTGGCTGCATATGATGGTTAGCAAGCACATGGTGGATGAATGCACATGTGAGACATACGTCTAACTTTGCAAAATTTTTACAGCACTTCATAAAGAATGTAAGATATTATAATCAAAACAGTAAAGTGTTAATCATAATGAATAATCATAACCATATAAGCATTGAAAGTTTGAATTATGCCAAAGAAAATGGAAGAAATTATCACTGCACACTTCTCACCAAATTACAGCCTTTGGATCGTACTGTATATGAACCACTTAAAAGATATTTTAATGTGGCTGCTCAAGACTGGATGACTAATCATCCTGCTTAAATGACAACGATTTATCAAATTGCAGAACTGATCGGAACTGCCTACCTAAAGCAATGGTGGCAACTAACATAATAAATGGGTTTAAAATCACTGGAATATATCCCTTAAATAGGAATTTCTGAAGATTATTTTTTATCATCTTTCGTTTCAAATTAACCATTAACTCCAACAAGCAGTAAAAAAATTACAGTTAAACCAAACATAGTCACACCAGGAGACATACAAGCTTTCCCTAAAGTTTCATTACCAAAAATGGGAAAATCTAAAGAAATGAAAAAAGGGTCTTCAAAAATTTTGACAAACACACCAACTAAAAGACAGAATGAAGAAGAAATACAAGATTGTCAACTAAGAAACAAAATTCGGGAAAAACTCAAGTTGTCTAGAACTATCATTTCATCTCAAGAAAAAAGTAAAAACACTAAAAAGAAAATTAGTCATTTTGTTGGAAAAATTTAAAAGAAGATTTTATCATCTGAATTTGAAATCAATTTTCTAAGAAAACGAGGGCTTAATTTCGACCAATTTATTTATCCAGAAAATGTTGACAATAGTGTTGTGGACAATGATGACATTGTCAAAAAACTATCCTATAACCGTTCTACTTTCCATAAGTAGAGGCTACAATCTTTTATCAATCGACTCATCACTTCAGAAAACAAACGCCATTCTATGCTTTAGTACAAAGTAAGGTTTAATGAATCACTGTACTACAAGACATAATATTATTTACAGGAATACTGTACATATTTACAGCACCAAAACTCTCAAGAAATCCGGTGATTGCATTTTGTCTTTTTTTCGCCTCTCAAAAACAATCTCCGGGGGAAAAATCAAGCAAGCAGCTTGCATATCTAACACCTCTACATTGCGTCTCTCAGAATTCTCTGCGGGCCAGCTAATTCATATGGAATCATGGGAAAAACCTATTTTGGCAGCCCGTTAAAATTAGAGTCTGTCGTTTAGTGTTGCCATCTAGCGTATAGGTATTTAAATATTTGTTACATCCTCTCCCTCTGGTTCCTTAGACGTCTCGGCAAGGGACCAGGAACATTTTTGTTTGGCCTACCACGTTTCCTAAGTGAACTAACTGGTTGGTCGGTAACATTGTTACAACGTTTTAGGGCAGATGTATGGTAAGTTCCTAAGGGAACTTCAGGAGCTTGCAAACTGGCAACTTTATAAGAAGTAGGTGAGCGCTGTATGAGCACTACACAGGGTCTGTCATGTCGAGGACTGAACTTGGCGGTTCTTTTCTGACCAGCCTTGCTAACGGGATGGGGTTCTACCCATACATGATCACCAGGAGAATACTGAGATCCTTCTATCCGTCTTCTGTCCACATACTGTTTTCTTTTGCGTTGTTCGACTAAATCTTTCACTTGCTTAGTGAATTTAGCAAATTTGTTTGGTTTCAGGTTTATCTCAATGGAGACTGTGCCGATTTCACAGGAGCGCAGGGTGGCTCCTCCCCCTGGCTGAAAGATGGCGTCATACCCTTTCAGCAAGTAATTTAATTCTGACTTCTGGCCAGAACATTCAAGAGGCTTTGGAACAGGATCTGCAAAACCATACTTTATATGTGGCATATCGCCGAAGTACCAACGTTTGTTCTTAACGTCTGGTATAAACCCTGATTTATCAAGAAAGTCTCTTCCTAAAAGGGTTCTGTTGCCTTTAGCTTTAGGTAACACAATAAAATCTGTACGAAATTTTCTTCCTTCAATTTCTACAGTAACAGTCGTGGTCAAACTGTCTTCTTTTGACCGTTGGCCATTCGCTAAGGACATGTTCAGAGAGGTCCTCTGAAACTTTGCACCTTTTTCTTTTAACACAGAAAACAACGATTCACTAGCCAGGCTGTGACTAGATCCGGTATCTACGCAGGCTGTGCCATAGAATCCATTAATTTTCAGGTTTACTGTGGTTAAAGGTGTGGTTGTGGACGTGTAAATCTGGATTTGCTCAAACTGAGAAGATTCAGTTTTTATCACAAGGCTGCAAGTAGGGCACTTAGCACGAATAAATCCTAGAGCACCACAACCATAACATTTCAAGGCTGGGCGATCTTCAATAAGTGGTGAGGGATTCACCTTTCTGTTGTCTGAGGGCGTTATCTTCTTTGAGTAGAAGGATTCATTCGGAAACGTTTTGTTAGAAAATTTCAAGGGAATGGTCTCTTTCTGTTTTAACCAGTTTTTATTTTTCTGGTGGGTTTCCTTTTCATTGGATTTTACGAGATTTACCCTTAGAACATCGTAAGCATCTAGCTTCTCAACTAAGATATTTGGATCATTTAAATCAGTCCAAACGTCTAAGAAATGTTCTCTATGCTGTGGGGAGCACCTTCTCTTCAATTTGTCAGATAAAATAAGATTCTTCAAATCTTCGAATGAAGTTATGTTGAGCTCAGACAGCCAACCTTCAAAGTAGGTTCTAAGCTCGAAAAAATAATCTTTCCAGGTACTTTCTGGAATTTTCTTGTGCTGAACGAACAGGATTCTAAAATTTTCAGCGATCAATTTGAATCGTTTCAACAACATCGCCTTGATTTGTTGGTAGTCCTGGGCCTTTTCTTCCGGTTCCCTAGCAATGAGTCTAGCAATATCAATAGGTAAAGCACTTATGAGGTACGTAACCCAATTTTCTTCCGGAACCCCTAGGACCTTTAACTGTCGCTCACACAGCACTAAGAAGATGTTCATATCATCTTCGTTTGGGCATAAACGCGCAGGGTTGGCACGGTTTAAAGCAAGTGGTTTTAACCATGGTTTAAACCACGGTTTAAACCAATTGGTTTTTTTGTCAAAAAAACCATTTGGTTTTTTTAGAAAAAAATCTAATCTAATATTTTCTCTTTTTTGTAATTTAATTGTTTTAAATTATTGATAGAAGTAATTTCTACTTTTAACACTTCATCTCAGCAGTCAACATGAGACATAATGAGCCTAGGTCATGTTTCTATGCATGTAGAAGGAAAATTAGCATGTGCTGATGAACATATCTGATACCCTAAAGATTTTTCTTAAAACATGTGAAATTAGAAAAGATAAAATAGATAAATAATATTCAATATTTAGCATAAAATATTTTCATTTAAAAAATGCAGCTTATTTACAGCAGTTAATAACAAAATACAGTGATCTTTAAGATTTTGGTTAAGTTGTAAAAGAAAATTTTCTGGATTGGAAAAAAAATATCCTTAAAGAATTTAAAAGAGTAACTTAAGATATCAAATTGAATAACACAGCTTGCAAAAATTGAGTGCTAGTTACAGCATTTCAATAATACCAATCAATCTTTTCTGTTAGTTGTTGAATCTAATGGCCAAAAATGTTGACTTGGACACTTGGAGTTATCACTGAGAAAACAAAATAACCAGAAATATTTGGATATTAAAAAAATAACAACCATAGAATAATATATTATATTCATAAAATGCATCAAATGTTTATTGATTGATTATTATATTATTAATCAAAGGATTCTTCATACGATTTTAAAAAGTATCAATGTTTCACTGTGTAGAGCAGTTTACTTTGAACATAAGACATAGCTGTTACTAATAATGTTTAAATTAGAAATGATTTCAATTTTCTATATAATTGACTGTAATTACTTAATTTAAATATTTTCAAAAGTTATATTACTTATATAATATCTAAAAATGTTTATTTTATCAACAGATATGCATCTGTATGCAATAGGAAATTATATTTTTAAAAAACCCGGTTTAAACCAAAAAAACCTGGTTTAAACCAAATAAACCGGTTTTTTTGGTTTTTTACAAAAAAACCTGGTTTTTTTCCAACCCTGATAAACGGGGAATCAATTTTTGTAGGTCGATTCGCGGTTTTTCGTAAGTGCACCTATTATTTTCTAACTCCGAGGTAGATGCCGAAATCAGATGGGTAAGGCGTAATTTTTCGAGTTCGAAAGCCCGTTCGCGCTCTAAATTTTCTTGTTGATTTTCTAAATCTAAACGTTGTTGTTCAGCTTTTCTATTCTCGACTACAGTTGTAAGTAAATTTTTAGTATAATCATCTTCATAATCAGCGTGCGTAGTAATTAGATTACGTAAATCGATCAATTTCATTTCTTCAGTGGCAGTTAAGCCTAATTCATCGCAAAGAATGCGTAGATCCTCTTTTTTGCCCTTCCCAAAAAAAGCCAATTTGTTTAAATTTAACAAAACTAACAATCAAAATAAAATTTTGATTTAAAAAATTCACCTCAAGAACTAGAATTTGAATTTAAAATTTCAAGTAAAATTTTCAAGAACAAGAATTTCAAGTTAAAAATTTTCAATTTCAAGAACAAAATTTTAGATTTTTCTACGCAAACCTATCCTTACACTCAGGGATTTCTTCTTTACAGAAATCATAACACACTAAAAAAATATGTATATATTCAAAATACAATATAAATATAAATGCAAATTAATATAATATCACAAAATATAAAACTTTATTTATTTAATCTCTTTCTCCTTAGGAAAGTAAACCAAATTGAACTATTTCAATTTATCGTTACGTAATACGATATTACTATACTTTTAAGAAAACACAAAAAAATTCTATAGCTTCAATGTTAACTCTCAAAATAAAACAAAACTAAATTATTATTACACAGTTCTTAACTTTCAATTTCTTTTAAGAAAAGAAAAAAAAAATATTACGTTAAGCAAGAATTTTAAAAACTTTCTTCTCAAAAGCACCCTTTCTATTTTTGTTCTAAGAACACAATTATTCAAAATTACTTTACTAGCAAAAAAATTCAAAATTGTTCTCAAAAGAACACAATTTACTTCTGTTCCGAGTAACAAAATTCCTCTCTTTTTTTTTCCTTTTAAAACCAATTCAAATTAACCTATAAGAAAACTTATCCTTATAAAAGCTCTGTTCACCGTGTCCCCAGATGCTTTTATTAGTGCTGCTACACAATTCAACGCATAAAACATTTCCTAACGATTAAAAAAACACACACGTAATTGTTGAAGTTTTCACTTCTATTGGCACTCCCGGAGTGCCACTGATGTTTTTTTTTTTTGTTGTTGTTTATGAAGAGCACAAGCATTTTTAAAAACTTGTAGAGCATCACCATTTTATTCACTCGGTTGGTCGTGGATTCAGGGCCCAAAGTTGGGTAGCCATTTATAACCGTTCTACTTTCCATAAGTAGAGACTACAATCTTTTATCAATCGACTCATCACTTCAGAAAACAAACGCCATTCTATGCTTTAGTACAAAGTAAGGTTTAATGAATCACTGTACTACAACTACAAGACATAATATTATTTACAGGAATATTGTACATATTTACAGCACCAAAACTCAGAAGAAATCCAGTGATTGCATTTTGTCTTTTTTTCGCCTCTCAAAAATAATCTCCGGGGGAAAAATCAAGCAAGCAGCTTGCATATCTAACACCTCTACATTGCGTCTCTCAGAATTCTCTGCAGAGCAGCTAATTCGCATGGAATCATGGGAAAATCCTATTTTGGCAGCCCACTAAAATTAGAGTCTGTCGTTTAGTGCTGCCATCTAGCGTATAGGTATTTAAATATTTGTTACAATCCAACTTTATGGAATTCTTCAAACTGCAATAATTTCAATATTTACATTTGATTTTTCAAGCTTTGAAAATGTTTTTTGATCATTAATCGTGTCCCCCCCCCCCCCATTTTTACATGTTAGTCAACAATAAATTTGATTTCTACTCCTTAATTTGAATCATTTCAATGCATCTGTTTCAGGGATCAAGTCTCCCCGCAACTGGGGAGACTTGATCCTTTTTTTATTTTTTGGAAAATAATTTCTTTTTATTTTAAAAATGGTTTTTCAAAAATAAAAAAAATACTACAATAAGAGAGACACATGAGCCTTTAATAATAACTGGAAACATTTTTTTAAAGTTTGATTTTTTCCAAAATAAAAATTAAAAACTGAAAAAGGGATCAAGTCTCCCAAGTCTCCCCTATACACATTCCACGTAGTTGATCACTGAAAAATATTATTTAGAAAACTTTATTTAAACGGAATGTCAGTGACGTTGTGCAGCGTTTCACTAACCAAAATTCAGGGCACTTACCAATGATGTCTTCATATGATGTACCAATGATGTCAACAAAGCAAAGTTAATATGATCAAATTCTCACTAAAGTATGTTTCATTATTGCTAAATTTGTGAACTAAAATGTCTAGTGAAGCACAATGCATTTTTTACTAAACAAGTGAATTGTGACATATTTCCTTTCACAAGTACACTTGAAAGTTTATTCCATTAGTTTAAAAACACTTTGTATATTCTTAAAAGTAAAAGCAAAATGTAGATATTGCTTGCCAGCGCAATTTAAAACGTCCTTTATAAACCGGCAGGTGTAAAATGTAAAAATCTTGTTTAATTGTTATTATTTAAATATGTGTGTATCTATCTATTCAGTTCTTTCGTAATAAATAACTAAATAACTGTCAAATGTTACCTGTAATTTCTTCCAGCCAATTATAATAAGCTCCTTGAAAAGCTGAAAAGAGATTATTTCTTAAAAATCAATGATGGTTTTAGAAAAATAAAAGTTCCCTTAGATTTTAAAAAATATATTTTTTTTTAGAATAAAAGAAAATTTCATTTATTTATTTTAATCCACCAAGAAAAATACAAAATTTAAAGTTTTATTAATTGAACAAGTTTTAAGAAAGTTTTTTTCTTAAATTATAATTCAAAGTAGTATTTATTTTTTTAATGTACCAGAGGCTGTGCCCGTTATGAGCTAAGCCGTAACCCTCGGGAACTCAAGGTCATGACACTCCCTAAAAGACAGAGGGGGGGGGGGGGGGAGACAATGTTTCCGTCCAGTGTCCAGTAGGAAGATTCTATTTCTCTCTTTTCTTCTTTTCAGCTTTTCTAGTAAGTATCTCAGGTCAGAGTTGATAAGAAAGTGAGAGTGAAAGCACGAGCTAATTTTGTCGCGTTGGATTTAAAATATATTGTTTTAATGTTATTATGCCGGATCGCTGCGTTGTGCCAAATTGTCGTTCCAATTACACTGGAACTGGTGAATATGTCAGCGTGTATCAATTCCCTAAAAATGAAGAAAGAAGCAAATTATGGAGCAAAAAAATACGCCGAGAAAATTTTACGCCTGGTAAACGTGCAGTAGTTTGCAAGAAGCATTTCAGAAGTGATATGGTATTAAAAGAAGATAAATTCACGGATAGTGATGGTAATATCATACTTATTCCGAGGAAACGGCCTATATTGAAGGATGATGCATATCCATGCATATTCGAAGGAAGCCCATCTTATTTAACGGAAACGGCGCCTAAATTTCGACAAAGCAGAGAGAAAAAATTACAATCGAAGGAAAAGGAAATATTTGATAAATTCATGGAGAATGATAAAATAATAGATTTTAAAGATTTGCTTATGAATGTCGATAAAAAATTAAGTGATTTAATTTGCAGTAGTGATGTCATTATTGATAAATGTAATGAAAAATTGTTTGTTTTATTTATAAAATTTTTGCCTGCTCCTACCATAGAAAAAAGCTTAGAAGTTGATTCTAATATGGACATAAATATTTATCTTGGAGATAAAACAAGTCGACTTAAGTCATGTTTCTTATATAGTAAATAACTTCAAAATTTCTCTTTGGAGCCAGCTGGAAAATGTTGTGACTTTTATAAAAAATATGAATGAAGAAATTTTGCCCAGAGAGAATGATTTTGAAACAGCTCTGCGTTGTTGGAAAAATTTCGTAGATGAAAAAAATAACGATGTATACGATTGGGTGCAATTCATATATGAACAGATGAAATTATATGGAAAAAATGAAAAGGGTAGAAGATACAGTTGTTTTTTAACTGCATTTGCCTTTTCTTTATTTATGAAATCTGCATCAAGTTATGGAACACTAATTGAAAGTCAGTTGATAATTATGCCTTCAATTAGACATTTAAAAAGACTGACAGGATTCCTGACACTGCACCAATCTACAGCAGATCCGTCGAATGCTAATTACATCAAGAACAAATCAAAAGAACTATCCTCAAAAGAAAAAGTAGTTAATTTGTTAATAGATGAAATCCACATAAGGAAAGAAATAGGTTATAAAGGTAAGCAATTATCAGGCATTGCAACAAATAAGGATTCATTGACTGAAGCCGGTACTATGCAAGCATTTATGATTTCGTCTTTATTTTCACAATATAAAGAAATAATTGGACTTGTTCCTGTATGTAATTTAATTGCAAATGACTTGTATGAATTATCAAAACAAGCGCTAGCAATCTTAAATGAAGTTGATTTCGAAGTTTTTTGCTTAATTTCGGACAATAATAGAATTAACCGGAATATGTTTCACCTTTTTCCTTCAAATAACTCTAGCCAAACATGTGTAAAAAATCCTGTTGACGAAACAAAGAAGTTATTTCTTATGTTCGATTCCATTCATCTAATAAAATCGATCAGAAATAATTGGTTGAACCAGCTAAATGTTGAAAAAACCTTTATTTGCCCCCGATTTGATAATTATGATGAGACTATGAGCGTCAGTTTTTCGAACTTAAGGAAAGTGTTTAACTTTGAAAAGAACAAAATTCTAAAATATGGGCATAAACTGAGCTATAAAGCTATGTACCCTCAAAGCATCGAACGACAAAATGTCAATTTGGCGCTTAAAGTATTCGATGAAAGTAGCAGCGCAGCCCTAGAAAAATGTGGACCAAAAAATATTTTAATTTCCGACTGGGAAGATACATCTCATTTTCTTAAGATTATTAATAAGTGGTGGGACATAATGAACATCAATAATACCGAAAAAGGAAAGCGCTTAAGAAACCTAAACAGTTATCCTTTCACCTCTTTGTCTGATTAACGTTTAACATTTTTAGAACATTTTACAAATTGGTTAAAAGCTTGGCAGAATCTAAAACAAAAACCAAAATGTGGTTGCTTAAGCGAGGAAACGTTTTTGCGTTGATTCACAACAACTTGCATGAAATCCGTAATTGAATATTTACTTTCAAATGGAACTGAATATGTTTTAACAGGAAAATTTCAAACAGATGCCTTGGAATCTCGCTTTGGATTATACCATCAAATGTCAGGATCAAATTACCATGTATCAGTACAAGAGATTCTGGAGAGTGAAAGAAAATTAAGAGTGAAAAGTATTTTGAGTTTGGATTCAAATTGTTTGGGAAAATTATCCATTAGGCAGTTATTTATGAAATTTGTACAGCCATCAACACTTGATATTGATATTACAAAATTTGAAAACATATTACATGATTTGGAAGTACAAGTTACAAGTGATGAAATTCAGATATTGGCATACATAGGAGGATATTGTGTACATAACTTTAAAATTAAATTGCACGGAGTGTGAATCATTTTTTTCAGCTAGAGAAAGTTTATTGATTGAGACTGGGGATGAACAGAATTTACCTCTACCTGCTGGTATGAATGCTAATGATATTATGGAATTTATAAATATGATAAACAGAGGAGGTTTGAAGAAACCATCATCTCTAGTTATCAATGTTTTAATTCACAGTTTCTGCATATTTCGAAAAATAATTTCCAAAGAGTATGAACTGTACTTTCAAAAATCCATAAACCAGCATGGTATTTTAGTGAACTTGATATCTGCTTATATAAAAAAATGTGACTTTTTAAGCACAGATGACACCTGCATATCATGTAGCAAAAATGAATTTGATAACATTTTTAAAATTATAAATTCATTTTCAAACACCTGTTTAAAAAATTACACAAAAATGTTAGGTGATAAAAAATTAAACGATATTAATGAACGCAAAATTAAAAAGTTCAAAAAGTAAATTATTAAAATGTATTTTTAGAAAATATTTATAAACATGTTATCAGGATATTTAGAAAGGGGTAGTGAAGTTTTTGCTAGATTTTCAGAATATTTTTTATTATGTTTTATTTTGGAAAGTGTATAAACATGAATGTTTAACATACTACATATAACTATCTGCATAATTTTATTGGAAATAAACATGTGAATTTCGAACAATATATTTACAAATATTATCATCATTATTTTATATAAGTCCATTTTATTAATATTTATAATTATACTTTATTAATAATAAAATAAAATTTAAAAATATTTATAACTAACAAAACTCTAAAAAATGTTTAAAAAATCTCTAATTAAAAATCGTCATTATAGAAGTAATCATTCAAATAGAGATGCAACGAATATTCGGCCGAAGCCGAATATTCGGCCTGTCTGCCGAATATTCGGCTTCGGCCGAATATCAAGTCCATTATTCGGCCTTGGCCGAATAATACTGTAATAAATGTTTTTATATTTACACAGTATAACTTTTTAATTTGACAATTTATATTCATCATATATATAAGGAAAATTTTATTTGAAATTAACTAACACTTTTTTTTCCATTAACTTTCATACTCCGAATAAGTTTTATCTACCCATTTTTATATAAGAGGCTAATTTAGGAATCATGTTAAAAAATTTTTATGCTGTATCAGTAAGTACAAAAAGTATCTGTAATAAGCTAAAATACTCTGTTAAATTTAAAATGAATCTATTCAAAATTGTTTTAATACAGCTGTACAAGCTAATTCAATTTTTTTTTTATCATAATGGGAAGTTTAACATTTAACCCTTGTGACATAAAAAAATATTTTTTTCAATAATATTTTGAATTATACCTATAAAGAACATAAATATATGATTGATTAGATATAGATGTATTATATGTATAAGATATTTAAGTCGTATATGTTGCAATACTTAAGGGTTTTTTCTTTTAGTAAAATACGCTTAAAAGTTAAATATAAGTTATTTTTTTAAGTCTGTTACTATTTCTTATTAAATAATGAAAGAAATGTAAATACTAAATTCTTTTAATTAGTATGCATTTACGTTTTAGATTTTTTTTTTTTCAAGAATAGCATTGTAATGCCTTAAAAAACAATTAAAATGTTTTCAATAAACGTAGATTGTGATGCAGAAATAATAATAATAATTCAGCATTCTCAGGTGATAGTCTATTTCTTTTTCTTTTTTTTTTCGTAAATGTTACCTGCTTCTGAAAATAATCTCTTACTATATATGGTATGTCCTGGTGCAGAAAGGTACTTTTTGGCTAATTGTGAAAGGTTTCGAAAGTCTTCCGAATTTTTCGCCCACCACTCCAAAGGACACTGTTGTCTTTCTAGTAGTGGCTGGAAAAGAAAATTACTAATTTCTTTTACTTCTTCACATTGAGGGGCACTTTCTATAGAGGCTTCACTGCTGACAGCAAAGAAAAAAAATAATAAAGATAAATAAAAATTTTGTTAATTGTGAGCTTTATAAAGTCTACAATGATTTCTTTCCGCCATTTTAGAGGATATTCCTTTCACACTTTCTATCAGTAGTTTTTCTTAAGATATTAAGATTTCTTATTTTTTCTTTTATTTCATCTGAAAGCTGAAACTTATGTTTCCTAGTACTTTTAAAATTTTGTCATTATTTTAAAATGTAACAACAACACACATAATATCTATTAAAATGTAACTAGACAGTACCTGATGAGGAACTTTAGCTAAGAATTTTTTGGGGGGGGTCCGAATATGGGGGGTCCGTTATTGAGGCAATTTTTAGGCCGAACATAGCCGAATATTTTTTCAGAGTAAAATAATGCTTTAAAAATTAAAAATTAGTATATAAATATTTTTTTTAAAGAAAACAATACATTTTAATTGTGAAATATACAAGAATTGTGCATATAGTGCATACTATATTTTGTTTTTAGGCAAAAATAACTTCATTATTCGGCCGGCCGAATATTCGGTGGTAACTTGGCCGAATATTCGGTATTCGGCCAAACCACTATTCGTTGCATCACTACATTCAAATTCATTTCACTGAAATTTTTGAAATATATATCAATGTATAAAGTAACATGGAATTATTTCATTATTATTATTAGGGATTGACGGAATACCGAATAGTTGATTCGGTATTCGGTGGTTCGGCATGTAAACCGAATATTCGGCTCCGGCCGAATAATTGCAGATAAGTATTTTTTTTAGAATTAGAAAAATTCTCTTTTACTTAGCAGTAGAATAGGCTAAACAATGAGTTTTAATATTATGTGCATGAGTTCAGAATTCAGCTTGCACTACAAAAAACAAATCAAAGGCCATTTTTTATTTTAAAAAAACTTTTTCTTTCCTAAAATAGTCTACATAGGGGTGAAATCAAAACAACTGCCAACTAGAGAAGAAGAAAAAAGTAAGGAAAATGCATCCCTTATCATTTAATTTTAATTACTTCTACATTAGTTTTTTTTTAATTTAAATTTATTTAATATGTATTTTCTTTAATATACACATCAAATAAGTATATTAGAGTTCATATCTGTATATCTAAGGTTATTAAAGAAAATACACACATCCAATAAGTATACCCCAATGCTTATCCTATAGCTTTTATAACCGTATATCAAAATTGTTCAAATTTGTAATCTTCATCACCACAGCGTTAAAATATTAATCAAAATATAAATATCTATCAATAATTTGATAGAAAATAGTCAGGGGCGCACCGCCCTATTGTGCAATGTGTGCGGCGCACACAGGCACCAGAATAATAAAGGCGCCATGCATTCCTCAAGCGAGGAAAAAATATTTAAAAATACATATTTTTAAATTTTATTAAAATTATTCTTTAAATTTTAATTATATTTTATAGATTTACCTCATATAAATAAATTACTTAGAATCACTTAAATGATAACATCATCTTTAAACTGAATGTGATACATTAATCAATTTAAATTCAGAACATAATTACAGGGGCGGACCAGCGCACACCACTAGCCCGCGATCGCGGGGTGGGCCAAAAAATAATTATTTCTTTGAGTTTTTTTCTTTTTAATTAAACTAAAAGAAAAATATGAAACCAATTTTTTTCGCTTTTTTTTTGCCATGAAGCATTTTCTTTTTTGATCGGGGAAGTTCCAATTTCTCCTTTCACTCTCCCATCAGCAATTTTTGGAAGATTTGTGCAAAAATTACTCATTTTGTATAGAAGCCGAGAGATAGGGGATAAAATAAAAAGCACAAATGGCCAGTGAAGGGTGGGAAATTGTTTGGTGGGATGGGTCTGCCTGCGAACATTTGAGTAGTAAAAAAAAAAAAGGCAATGATTAAGCTCCAGATAGACGTATCATTCTACATGCGGTCTCTTTGTTTTGGTCAGGCGGCTCTTTTTTGTGGTCATGCGGTGTTTTTCATCTTTAGCGGCTTTAAAAGGAAACTGAAGAACATCCTGCAACAAGGATACCTTTCCTTCATGTTGATCTAATCTTCTTTATCTCCTGACCCATTGTTGAATACGACCTCCCTTTTGTGAATAAACCACAGAAGGGTAGAAAAGATTACTTTTCCGAGAAAAGTGTTGAATAATGGCTATTGCAGCAATAATCTCTAAGTAGTGAGCTCTCAGCCGCTTACAGCAAAGAAACGAGCGATTCAGAAGAACTTATTAAAGATGATGAGTGTCGCTGTAAAGTTAATAAGAAATGTAAAAAATGCCTAGCTTGTGCATTAGAATTATTGTGCGAGTTGAATGCCTATGGTCCTATTTATCTAACCTTGTACATAGCTTATAAGTCAACTTTATCATGCACTCACCTTGTTTTGTGAATGAGTGTTCTCAACACTTAAAAATATAAAGAACTGCTCTGCTTGCCTTCATCTCTAGGACAAGAGTTGTTAGATGATTTTATCCTATTCAGTGTTGAATGAGATTTCGATTACGATTATGATAAGATAATACATGGAGTTGCCTCAGGTTCAAAAGAATTGTCCAGATATGTGACATTTTAATTAGTTAGAAGTGAGGGTATAAAACAGACTATTAAATTTTTAAGTACTATATTGATATTTTAAACAAAAAATAAAGTGTATATATGTTGATAATTTCAAATAACAAAATAAAATGTACAAATGGATATACTAATACATCAAATGAAAAATTTATCAATGTATGTGTGTCAATTTTAATAGTACTCACTTTTTCTGGTCAATACTAACACTTTCCAGTATAAAGTTTACAATGTAGTGTACAGATTAGGATTGACCGAATACCGAATAGTCGATTCAGTGGTTCGGCATGTAAACCGAATATTCGGCTTCAGCCGAATAATTGTGGATAAGTATTTTCTTTAGAAGTAAAAATTCTCTTTTACTTAGAAGTAGAATAGGTTAAACAATGAGTTCTAATATTGTGTGAATGAGTTCATAGTTCAGCTGCACAACAAAAAACAAGTCAAAAGCCATTTTTAATTTAAAAAAAAACTTTTTCCTTTCTAAAATAGTCTACATAGAGGTGAAATCAAAACAACTGTCTAAATTAGCGAAAAAAAAGTAAGGAAGATGGGCATCTTTCCCTTATCATTTAATTTTAATTATTTCTTCATTAGTTTCCTTAATTTAAATTTATTTAATGTGTATTTTCTTTAATATACACATCAAATAAGTATATCAAAAATCATCTCTGTATAGGGTCAGGTGGGGTAAAGTGGTCATAATTCATAAAAAGGGCTAAAATCCTGACTAATATAGAAATTTGAATAATTTTCTTTTAATTTTAGATTTATTAAGTATTGATCAAAGTTTCTCACTCAAAAAAACATTTTTAGTAACATGTTTGAGCTACTGAACACTCATTTTGCCTGTCTTTGTTACACCTTGTTCTTTTAACTCTTTAATTAACTTTTCTGCTGCATTTTGTTTATTCCAAATTTTCTTAAATTGGCAGTTCAGAAAGCTTTACACATATCTCAAGAACATATTTTCATTTATAGCTAAGTTATATTTATCACAGATTTTATTTCATAATAGTTTTAGTTACATGGGTGAAAACTGGGAAATTGAGTTAGTAGCCAGTGGCCGGTAGACTCAGTTTCATTAGTGGCCACTATAATGTTTCAAACTTTCTTGGCATCTAGATAAACTATAATCGTTGTATATATACATATTTTGCATAAATCGGAGTTTTAAACCAGCCAACTATCCACAGTGGTGTAGTCGTAAAAAAAACAGAGGGTAAACGCTCTAAGCAGAGGGTATACGCTCAAGGCGGAGCGTATACTCTAGAGTGTATATACTATAGCTTTCTTGAGAAACAGAGGGTATACGGTGTTCCTTAAAAAAATCCAGAAGGTATACGGCGTATACCCCCGTATACCCTCCACTACATCCCTGACTATCCATGATAAGAATAGGGACACAGTTGAAATTCAAGAAAATTACTTTAAAACTACAAAATTGTTATCATATTAATTTTTTTAGAATATATTTTTGGATTATTTGTAAATGTTCATAAACAGAATTATCAATCAGATTACTGTTACTTTCTTTACATAAAAAGTTAGTAACTAAATCAAAATTCCAACAGCTAGGTGTATATATATATATATAAAAAAAAAAAATCAAACTAAACACAATAAAATGCTATTTCAATTTTATTTAATAATTAAATGTGTTATTAACATACCATATACATTACATACAGTTGAAATCTAAGCTGGTGAGTGTATTTCACAGGATTAAACAGCATCTCTTGCAGAAAAATAATGTAACTGATCAAACACATTGAAGATATTGTAATGTCCTTACCCTTTAGGGTCCAATTTTTTTTTCAATTTTGAGAACAAAATTACTTTTATTTTAATAATCTTAATCGTAGCTATCCAAATAGATTTACTGATATGATAATAGGTTAAAAGTTTTTGGAGACGTTTGGAAAATCTCGTATTACAAGAGGGTTTAACAGATATTACAACTTTATAATGTTTTTTGTGTTTTACCTCACAATTCGTTCAGAAAAGTAACCTATATTTTAAATTTAAAGAGTGAAATATATGTATAAAATAAATTACAAAATGTCCAAACATAAATGAACTCATAATAAGAAAAGCATAGCCATATACTATCATAGTAACAAAAGTAATTTTTAAGACAAAATAATACTTAATGAAAAGACCTGTACTATTAGTAGTAAACCAGAGCCGGAAGGGTTAAATTCCACTTGCATTTGCATCCAGTGAAAAAAAAAAAAGGAATAAATTATTTGAAATAGATGTGGAATCAAAGCTGACGAATATATTTTGTATAAAACTATATTTCTTGAAAAAATAATCCAACTGAAGAGCGAGCATGGCAAAAAACTGACATATTGAAAATACAGCTAAATCGCTGCAATCTGCTTGCATCCGGTAGGAAAAAGAATTAATCAGTTTGCTAATTAGATATAATCAAAGTAGAGATGCATATTTCCATGAAAAAAGTTGTATTTCAGTAGGTGATTGATAACAGATTTTTTTTAATCGCCACAAGGCGAGTGGCGACTATAGTGGCGATCGATGGCCGATATTTTAATCGCCACTTTTACAACTTTAATCGCCACGTGGCGAGTGGCGACCGCTAATTTACACCTATATGTAAAATTTCCGTGTTGTTGGTCAGAGGGACATATTTCTTTGATAAAGTCCTTAAAAGTAAAAGATGACCTAAGCTTAGATTTCAGATTAGTTCGGATGATGAACCTGACATCATTTTCAAAAGAAAAGATCACTTTCATATATATGGAACTAAAACAAGTTAGTGTGATTGCGTCTTTATGATGTCATACTCAACAAACTTTAGCTTGCACATAAAGTTCCAAAATTTATGTTTTTTTTTCTATTCCTTGAAATCATAATAAATAAGTAATCAATAAAAATGAAACCTGAAACATTTAAAAATAATTGATGGAAATGATGCACTTATCTCAAAACGCATAGACAATTCTGTTGGTGAAAATGACAAATTCTCAAAAGAAAAAATGCCTTTTCATCCAAAAAAATGTACATCAGCACAGATTGTTTAGAACATTTTAATTTAAATTATATTATATAATTTTTATATTCCATTATAACGAAGTCTTTTTAAGGCTGTTCTCAACTGCTCTGCTCAACAAGCGCAAAACGTTTTGACACATTTACAAATTCATTTTTTAATGGAAAGATATAAAATTGGAAAGCCTGAACATGGAAGCGATTTGGAATCGAACTGTTTTTTTCCATTTTTGGATCCATCAATTACCTATTGAGTTAGAAGCGATTTGGATCACGTGACAAAGACTTTTTTCGCCCTTCACTGACTGGATTTTCTGCTTTCTTCGGGAACTTTGGTTCAAAACGTCAACTTTGACATTCTTTTCTGAAAAATCTATCGCGTTTGCAAAATAACAGAAAAAACAGCTCGATGACATAGTTTCTGAACAACAACAACTACTAGTTTCATCCATTTCTGATCAAAAATAAATTAAAACTTATGTCAGAAAGTTGCCCTTATGGATTTAAGAATACCCTTAAAGAAATGTATTTGATAAAAGTTCTCAACAAAAAAAAAACTTTGCGGATTGTAATTTCCATAAAAAACTTTGAGGCAGAGTTTAAATGAAACTGAATAAAAAGCTAAAATATCTGTTTAAAAAAGAGAGAAACACAGCAGGATCGAAACTAGCCTTTTTTTCGCTAGTGGCAAACATGGATTTTGGCACCCACCCCCCTCCTCCTCACACACAATGAAAGTTATCGATCGCAATTACCCTATGCAAAAAAAATCCTTAAAAAATAAAAATCAATTAATAATAAGTAAAATGCTAGCAAGAAATATGTAAACAACGCTCCCATAGGATTAACATTAGCTTGAGCGTTAAGAGACTACACTAGTCACGTGAAGAAACTGGATCGCTAATGTTAAACCTATGAAAGCTTTCTTTTAAAATTTCTCACTTGCATATTAATAGTCTTAAATGGTTTTTTTTCTTGCTTAGAATAGCTGAGATTGAATTCAAACCGGGTTAGTGTTTACTTTTTCGATTTTGGTTGAAGATCTTTTTTTTTATAAAGTTACTTTCACTTTCAGAAATTTGAAAAGAACGCTCCCATAGGTTTCATTAGTTTGCGATTTTCTTCGTATTTCATATATATATATACATTTTTGTATGAAACGACAAACAAATTCATTTTCTTCATTTGGCGCCCCCCCCCCCCCCCCCCCCTTCGCTTTTAGTTCTGGCGCCCGGAGCGCATTGTATTATATAGCTTTTATATTCCATTATAACGTAGTCTTTTTAAAGAAATTTAGTATTTGATAAAAGTTCTCAACAAAAAAGAACCAAATAAAACTTCGTGAATCGTAATTTCTGTAAAAACATTGTGGCAGAGTTTAAATGAAACGGAATAAAAGGCTAAAATATATGTTTAAAAAAGAGAGAAACATTACAGACATAGTTTTTTAATTTCAAGAACTTTTTAAAATTCTGTAATTCCAGCAGGCTGCAAAATGGATGACCCTGTATATATCCCCGCTGCAAAATGGATGACCCTATATATCCCTTGCAGATTAACCGAATGCGTTAATCCGAATGCGTAAGAGAAAAGCTTCCTTTTCCTTCACTTGACAGTCTGGCACACCCTTCTTGCCCTTTGAGGGGGAATAGCGTGCGGTGTGGGTTTCCACGGATAAGGAAGGGGGGGGGCATCACTTGGATTTTCAGATTGTAACCAAAATTTTAAACGGGATGGTCAAAAAGTGGAGTTATTTTAAGCTTGATTCTTAAACATTTTGCACAAATCCTGAAAAATCTAAATTTTTTTTTTCCATCCTTGGAGATTTTTCCGTCCTCAAGAATTTTCAAAAGCCGGAATTCCAGCCCGTGGCCGGAAAACTTGCATCCATGAACAAACTATGGAATTAATTATCAAGTTCCCAGAAAATTTTGTGTTTTATACAACAAAATTATGTACAAAATACTTCATTTTTATTGAAAAATGTGAACATAAATGTAAGCTTGTGTGCTTTTTCATTCTCTAACTTGTTGTGTAGTTTAAACTAAAGGAAACCAAAACCAGAAAAGATTCTAATGAAGCAGCAAACAACTTCCCGAATTTAGACAGTTTATCTTTCAATTGCTGTTTTAAGTAAATATTGTCCCACATAATTATTGGTTCTACATTCTGCATTTAAAAATTCAGCTTCAAATGTAAAGCTTGGAAATGATTTTTTTTTTATGGAAGGGGGGGGGGGGGACTAAAAAGGGCCTATCAAAGCAAAAGTTCTTATCTACAGAACGACACAATCAATAACAGTTAAAAAATTCATTGACACTTGTTTTGACTGAAATTATAAAAAATATCATTGCAGTATTTTGAAAATTAGTGTCAAATATATGAAAATATTAAACTTCATGATATTTTGAAAATAAATATCGTATATAATATCAAGATATATATCCATTGATATACAGTCGGACCTCTATTTAATGAACCTCTATTTTGCGAACTTTTCCTTGGAACCAAGAACATTTTGCGAATTTCTTCGTAAAATAACCTCCAAATAACGAAGTGCATTCTCTATTTAACGAACTTTTTCTTGTGATCCAATTTTTTTTTTCTCCCCATTTCTCAAAATATTTCTGGACATTTCAAACTTATTCTTTCTTTAAACACATTTTATGATGTTCAATGGCCTTGAAATGGTTTTACCAGGCACCTTCTTTGTCAGCAGTGAGTATTCGGTAAGTACGGAGGAAGAAGACGATAATCCCTTAGAGTAACTTTTAAAAAATGTGGATACAGATGAGAAAAAAAGAAGAAATTAACCATGATGTGCAGATTGATGATTGTATTTCACTTAATTCTGAAATTGAGACCTCGGAAACACTATCTGAATTAAATATTTTCGACAGTGTGAAAAATAAAAACAATGCAGCAATGAATTGCGATGAAGACGAATATGATGATGGTGGAAATGATCATGATGCAGGAATTAACAAAACTTCGTATGATGAAATGCTGAAATCATTTGAAACAATCTGACGTGGATTATAGTTAGAAGAAAATACGCATGAAGGGGTTTTTGGTGCATTGCAAAGATGCGAGACGTATTGTGAGAGAAAGCACTTTTTAAAAGAAAAAACTCGGACAAAATTAACAGTTTTTCAGAAACTAAATTTAAGGACGCATATGTTAATGTATGGTTAAAATTGTTTGTTATAATAATAATAAATACGATAAGGTCATTAAAATTCGTTAATTTTAATGTAAAACAATTTACTTTAAACAGAAAATCAGGGTTCGTTGATTTAAATCAGCTTGATTTTAATCATGATTTAAATCAACTGATTTTTTTAAAAAATCATTGATTTAAATCAACTTTTTAAAAAATACTTCAAACGTCGGTCAAGATGTTTGTAAAACATTTGTTTAATCAAAAATACATTGTAAATTTAAGAAATGACTAAGAACTCAAAATGTATGCTTTTTTAATTTATTTAAATCAAATATTACACTTTAAATTTTAAATCAAAAATCTTAAATTAAAAGTAGAGAATATTACCTGAAAAATGTTAAAAGATTAGTCATATATTCACCTATTCGAAAGTAAATCTTATTTTTTTTCTCAGACTTTCTGTATTTAAGGTGACTGTGTAGTTTGAGGATATGAAAACTTCAGATTCAATATATGTCATTCAAAATTACTTTTACTGATATTTATATAGGTATCTCATTATGTCCTCAAGCATATGTAAATAACAAATTGTTCAATTTTCAATGTAATTTATTTATGGAAATATTTCAAAAATAAAAATGATTTCATGGTAGAAATAGTCTGAATGTTTAAGTATTTGACAAGCCGAATATTCAGTATTCGGCCTAGAAGCTACTATTCAGTATTCGGTTTGCCTGTAGGCCGAATATTCGGCATTCGACCAAAATCACTATTTGGTGTATCCCTAGTGCACATAGAAACGTGCTTTTACGAAGTTTCGCTGAAAATGAATTTTCAGGCTTTCTCCGGGTTTTTTCCGGAGAGATTTTTTTTTTAAGTCGAAAAAATAATTTCTGTTTGAAAATACGGTACTTTTCGGTTAGCCGGGCGCCAGTGTTTTATATACATACATATATAACACATATATAGATACATACATACCGGGTGTCCCAAAAAGGACTGATTGATTTTAAAAATTCAATAACTTCCAAAGGGTGACAGATATTAAAAAAATTCTTGCAGGAGGTTATGCATGAAGTCAAAAGTTTTATTACAGTGATTTTCGATTTTAGCTCGAATTACAAACAATAGATGGCGCTGCGATCAATAGACGCTAAATTCAGGCTCGATTTTTGGTACTTCGTGGCCCGGATAATACATTTCCATCTCCTTTTTCTGCATGGAACAACAGAAAGGACCAAAAATCGAGCCTGTACTTAGCGACTATTGCTTACAGCGCCATCTATTGTTTGTAATTCGAACTAAATCGAAAATCACTGTAATAAAACTTTTGACTTTATGCATAACCCTCCTGCAAGAATTTTTTTAATATCTGTCACTGTTTGGAAGTTATTGAATTTTTAAAATCAGTCAGTCCTTTTTGGGACACCCGTATGTATATATATTATATATATGTAAATATATGTGTACATATATATGTATATATATAAACACTGGCGCCCGGCTAACCGAAAATACCAGAAACAAAAAAAAAATTCCCTGTGTTTTCCAGATTTTTAGGAAATTTTCAAAATTTCCTGCATTTTCCCTGTTTTTGGAGGGGAATTTAAAATTGATTCCCTGTGTTTATCCGGCGGCGTGGCAACCCTGAAGAAGCCCTAGGTCTAGACATTTGCATAGGCTACCTATCAAGAGTATATGCTCTGTATGCCATGGATTTTTTTTTTTTTTTTTTTTTTTTTACTTAACACTGGTTAGAATTTACCCACATCCATATCCTACATGATCCTTACTCGCTCACCCCCCCCCCCCTCCTTCCCCCCAAAATAAAATCTGCAATGCTATTACTAGCATTTTCTTCTCAATCTCCTACAAATTCCAATACCTGTAACCAAACTGGATTTAACTTCGCACTTCGTCTAAATTAAGAAACGTTTTGCATTTATGCTTCATACAGTATAAATATTTACTATAATAAAAGCATCTGCTATTATCATTTAAAATTCAGAACATAAGATACTCCTGTCAATGGTAACCACAAAATAATAATTCTTCAACCCTTTATAATATGGCAGCAATTTACTGTCTATCATCAAAAGCATAAAAAGTTCTCAAACATTTATATTTCATTTCATAATCTTTGGAGGTAATACATGCACCGATAAGGAATATTCTAAACTTACCAACGTGCTCAAAACCCATTCATATTTAAATCAATACAAACAAAAGAAAACAATAACATTTACTCACATGAAACTTTCCCAATAAAAACAAAAGCAGCCTTTTCAAAATTTCCAAAAAAAACTTGGCGTAAACTAACAATCATACAGTGTAATTTTATGTAGGAATTATTCAGTTTTCTTTCGGACCGAAAGAACTCGAATTTGCAAAACAAAGCAGACCGCCGGATGGTTGGTTGGTGCCAAGACAAAGTCGCTGTGGACAAAGTGTCAGGAGCATATATTTTTTTTTAACCACGGGTCTGTTCATAAGTGCAGCTCACAATGCACGCGCGCTGAGAAGTTTTTGTTATGGAGTAGGTATAATCGCAGAAAGGAATTTTAAAATAATTCAATTATTTGATTATTTTTCTGTTCAAAACATGTAAAACCAAAGACTATATTTCTTTATCCTTCCAAAACATGGTTTTCGTAACAAAAATACATGCCTGTGATCACTCAGATAAAATCCAAAATATTCGGGAAAAGCATCACGTGATCTACTTTATCTATTTTAGGCCGTTTAACGTTTAAAATTCGCAAACCAACCACACGCGAAGTTGGTCTGCGCGACCCAGAAAAAATTTCTGATGGATTTGGGCCGGGATTCAGATAGATTTTTCGCTCTTAGCTAAACGAGATCGACCAATCAGAAGCCTGCATTTTTGCAAACAGCGAAAAGTTCGCGAAGCTGCAGGCTTCTGATTGGACAATCCCGTTTCGCTAACAGCGAAAAATCTAGCTGGATCTCGCATTGATCACGTGATGTGCGTTTGTGCATAGAGGAAAAACTGAGTGAAAACAAATCCCTTTGTTCTATCCGCCGAACCTTGACGCATACATGCCTGAGATATCGCCAAAAGGATTCGTTTTTTTTTTTTGCGGTGATCCCTTTGTTGGAAAGCTCCGGATTCACGCAGGTGACATACCGGTTCGGTGGGAGCGCAATTCCAATGACAGTGTTTGGATGGAAAACCAATTTGGCGCGCAATCCTCCCACCATCATGTCCCAGATTTCTGGTCACGCTACGCCATGAAGGAATGAAGACTTGTTTATAGCTATCTTTTAATCTTTATAGCAGTATGCGCTACGCCTATGCTGACGACTGGCTTTTTCGCTAATCGTTACCACAGATTAATCTCGGAAAATGAAACTTTGAAGTTACTGAAAAAATTAATAGCTCGAAAAGTATTTGTCAGAAAATTCTTAGACAAACTGCGTTAGAAAGGTAAAAAATTGTATTTTTCTTGATATAAATTTCAAATCTAATGATTATTTCGTTTTCCAAATATTGAATTAAAAAAATTGCTAAATTTCACAATGAAGTCGTACCATAGCGAAATCTTCACGCGTAAAGAGATAATGATAACGGCAATGTGACCTGACGTATATACTGGCTACAGCACGAGTCACATTATAGTAGATTTTTTATTCTGTTAAACTTTAAAAGCGACTTATGCACGAGTGCATGATTTTTATTTAATTCTCGACGAATATTAGATGAGCCATTTCTTTTTACTTGTGAATAATATAGGTTAATTCACGTATGACTTCATGTTTGAAACGAATATATGGTTAATGCATGGCTTTTACAAGAGAAAGTTATATCATGAAAGGCTTTTCATGAATTTACATTTTTTTTCAATTTTTTTTCAAGAATCAAAACTATATTTATTTAGGCTTAGGAAACATTTCTTAAATACTGGTATAAAAGAAACATTTCTCAATGGCTTTCAATATATTAAAAAAAGAGCATATTTGCGCTAGATTCATAGTCCGTACGGTGTTTAATTTTAAAATTGATTTTTCTAATCAAACATGTTCAAACCCCGGGCAACGCCACGTGTTTCAGATAGTATATGTATAATGAATACAACGTAAATAATAATAATAATAAACGTGCTTTCCATTAAAATTCACAAAATGTAAAAACATATACATTTTTTAAGTGCATTAAAAAGTAGAAAAGTCTCGAAAAACTTAAACGCACGGAGCTTAAATTAAATTGCGATAAGCTCGAATATGAAAGATTAATGGATTTAAATGGGAATTTCGCCAAATTAGCCAGCTATCGCCAAGTTGATTTCATATATGGAAACTTATTTTTGTCGCCAAATTTGGCGATAGTTCGCAAATTGGCTAAAATTTGACATTGTTGACGTAACCCTGTCATTAGACTTTTTAACAAATACTCATTGTTGAAGCTGATACTAATTTCTTAATAGGAAAATGAAACGATAATGGAGGATATTCCATCTAGGTTATGACCAAGCGGTCACGGTAAAAACTTCTAGCGTAAAGAAGGGAAGGCTCCGTAGAAATAATGTAAGTACTCGCCAGCCAGTGAAACAGTTCATGCGGAAAGCAATAGTAGCTTCCCTTCTTATCAGTTCGAAATTCTTTGGGTAAATTACCAGTACCACGTGACTTTTTCAGCCTCGACCCCAGATTTGGAATATAGTCCATTGAGTAACCATTAAGTAAAGTCCCCACCCCCCACCCCTTAGGGGTCTAATTTAAAAAAAACAATGTCCAATGGACTTTATTCCAAATCTGGGTTCGAGGCTGAAAAAAGTCACGTTTTACTGGTAATTTACCCAAAGAACTTCTAACTGATAAGAAGGGAAGCTACCACTGCTTTCCGCATGAACTGTTTCATTGGCTGGCGGGAATTTACATTGCGTCTACGGAGTTTTCCCTTCTTTACACTAGAAGTTTTTACCTTGACCACGTGATCATGACGTAGATGGAATATCCTCCATTCATGTACTGACCTCAGGAATACATATATATTCCGAATTTCAAAGCTCTATTTCAACAGGAAGTGAGTGAAAAATGAGTCACAAGATTTGACTGTCACATACAAACATAACCTATTCTACCTTTGGGTTCGAGGCTGAGATTTCGGCAATATTTTCCCAAAGCATGTGATCTCATGTCACAAGAATATGCTTCGTTATTGCTCTATGACACGTAGTCATGAGTTGGGAAACCAGTTGTTGCATAAATTATGACTACAATGTCAGCAATGTTTCCCTAAAGTACGTGACTTTAACGTCACAGAAAAGGTGTCACTTTTTGAAAATTAATAACAGGACTATTTCATTGACATCATCTTAATTCCTATCTTATTTTGAACGTTTTTGCAATGTACATTGCCTGTGTCTCTCCGACAGTTAAAAAATTAAAGGGCGTTTCAATATTTTTGGGTTGGATTTGTTGCATTAGTATTATCATCTATATTAATCATCTAAAAGAAAAGATAAGCAGAGAGAAAATTCTGAAATAGAAATCTTTACTTCAAACAAACAAAAATAGATTATTTTAACCTAAAAACAGAGAGTTACAATCCTTTGTTAAAATCAGGCACTAGAGCTTTGACCATTAATTCGTTGCTTAGTTTTGGATTTTCCAATACAAAAGATTCCCATTTGCCAGTTACAATAATTTCCTTTAAATTCTTGATAAAGAAATCAGTGGTTGCTTTTATCAGTTCCTTTTCTTGGTGCTGCAATGCCAAAGTAACAGTATCACAAAAAGTGTCAACAGACAAGTACTCTTTCATGAATTCTATGCACTTTGTCCGCAGATCTGCCACATCGTATTTATCAGCAGCGGTGAAAAGACTCAACACATTTTCTGAAGAGAGATTTTGAATATCACCACAGTATATGAAGCAAAGAAAATCTGAAAAAGAGGAAGAATCACAGTCTTCAATGTTGATGATAGCAGTTTCTTTCTCTTTTATATCGTTCAAAAAAGTGGAGGCAAATACTGACGATCGAGCACTGAGAATGGCTCTGTGAGCAGAAAACTCCACTCCTTTTACTTTGAGGAGCACGTCACAACCCTCTTGCTTCAAGAAAAATTCTTTGAAATCACAACATGCTTTGTTGTCATAAAGAGAAATGGGCAGTTTTGGTTTTAAGGAACCACCTGAATCTAAAAAAGGGAAAAAAAAATATTGAAAATTCTTCCTACTTTGATATTAAATGAACACAACATTATAGAACGGGAGACACGGTTGCACAGGCCATCACCTCATCGAGTTGACGGCTGAAATTCGAAGATTAGACAGAACTCTAATAGCATATTAAAATGCAACTGGTCTGCCAAGTCATATCTTGGTGGAAACCACCTGCAAACCCGATTTTAATGGTTGATCGGTAGGCTTATCATTGTGTTTTCCTGTACCCAAAGGTATGAAAACATGGAGGACTATGAGCAGGAAAACACAATGGTAAGCTTACCAGTCAGCCACTAAAATCAATTTTGCACGTGTTTTCTACCAACATATGACTTGGCAGACCAGTTGCATTTGAATATGTGAATCGAGTTTTAACTAATCCTGGAATTTCAGCTGTCTACTCGATGAGATGAAGATTTGTGCAACAGCCTCCCGGTGTATTATATTTTACATAAAACAAGTAAAAATTAAATTTAAAAAATCAAAAAACCCTACTGCGTAAAAAGCGAACTAATTAATTATTTCTCATCAATGTGGAACTATTTTTTATATTACTTACCTATTTTTTTATTTACTTGTATTGATGACTTTTAAGTTGTGTTTAACAGTTAGTTCCTATCTATGAACACTGTAATAGATGTCTATGAAGGTTAGAGTTGCAGTACAGCTACAGATCCTACCTATACAACTTCCAGATTACGTAATATTTAAACGGAGCTTCTGACTGTAAAATAGTCAATGAAAAATCGTCTTCATTTTGAAAGACCTATCCAATGATATACCGCTCAATATGGTGCGTAAAACATTTTTTTCGTCTTTACCGCCATTTTGAATTTAACGGCCGCCATTTTGAATTTATAAAAGCAAAATCTAGTCTATAACCATCGTACGGTTAAGACGAATCGATAGAGACCTCATTCATTAAAATCCATCCAGCCATTAGGATATTTCGAGGGTATAAAGAAATCCAGGTACACAGATACGCGTCAAACACATAACCCTTCTTGGCAGTCGGGTAATAACTACTTGTTTTGTTACTGAGAGAGACGATTTCAAGAATTAACTTCAATCAGTGACAGATGCCTCTAAGTAAACATTATATATTAAATATTACATTTAAATTAAGTATAAAAGTAAAAATAACTTTTACTAAACACTCTTTCATAAGCATTCAATGTGTATCTTGAAAATCACGATTAATTTAATGACTGCAATTCATGATTTTTCCCAAAAATTTTCCGTTACCATACGCTAATTTGGCGTAGGCAATCCAGTGACATAGTACCTGCCACATCGTATTTATTAGCAATGGTGAAAAGACTAAACACATTTTCTAAAAAAACGCTTTGAATATCACCACTCTATATGAAGCAAAGAGAGTCTGAACAAGTAAGGAAAAAATCATGCGTCAAGCATAGATTATGAAACACTTTCCAACACATTTAGAATAATGTAACAAAACGGTACCGTTTAAAAAATTAAAATATTACCTCTAATTCAACCATATGGAAACGCATAATACATTTCAAAACCCAATTTCAGCTGTTCCCATCCACAATCGGAAATTATGCGAATTTTTTCAGCAGCCCTGTATAGGATATATAGATTTGAATCTATTAACTACATGCATCCCAAAATTTAGTTCACAGAGATACATATACTTCAGTTGAAAATTTACATTCAGCATGTGCAGTCCTGTATTTGAGGTATAGAATTTATATATAACGAGTAAGATGCTAAAAAATAATTAAATTTAAAAGCACATACCAAATTTTAAACCGTTCACTCCAGCAATTAAGTAGTAACACTCCAAAGACAGTACTATACTGTAACCGATTTCTTTTGTGTGTCCCTGTAAATGAATACAAAATGCTATGAATGCCCCCTTCTAACGTGATCGTAGTGAAATTCGGTGATTTATATCAGTTTCAATACATTTGAAATAGCATAATGTCATTAAAATACTCTGCAAACGATTTTTCCCCATATGCCACAATGTAATGGAATACTTTTGAGTGCCCCTGTAAATGAACGATTAATCAATCCTACATACTTCATATGCAATGCCAAACATGCTTTGGTGACCCTAACTAACCTTTATCAATTTCATGAAAATCCGAGTATATTTACGGGAGTTAGAGTGTGGACAGACGGACAGACAAATCGAATGCATCTGTGTCCCTGTGTCAAGTAAAAGTGTTTACTTTTCAACTTTGTTGGAATGGAAAGTGTTAAAAAGCGGAAGAAGAAGCGTTCAATATTGATGATACGAATTTCTTTCTCCTTTATATCGTTCTGGAAATTGAACACAAATACTGACGATCGAGCACTGAAAGCAGCTCTGTTAGCAGAAAACTCTACTCCTTTTACTTTGAGGATCCCGTCACAGCCCTCTTGCTTCAAGAAAAATTCTTTGAAATCACAACATGCTTTGTTGTCATGAAGAGGAATGCGCAGTTTTGATTGTAAGGGACAATTTGAGCCTAAAAAGTGTAAAACAAAATTGAAAATTATTTATACCCTGATATCTAATTAACACAAACACAACATTCTATGCTGAGTAAATAGTCGCACATTTTGTCCCTGAGAAAGACAATTCCATGAATTAACTTCAATTAGTAACAAATATATGTAAGCAAAAATTATATATATATATGACATTTTAATTAAGTATAAAAATAAAAATAATTTTGACACTCTTTTACCCGGTTTTTGTATGTAAAGATGGAATTTCGCAATCGATTTTTAACCCACTTCCTTATAAGGGCAAAATAATAAAGGCACTTTTGATTGTAACGAGGAATCTGAATCTAAACAAGTGGGTAAGTGTAATCACAGATCGCACAGAGGGTTTCGTTTAATATTCCTTTCAAAACACTTTATTCTTTTGCAAAATCTGTTAGTTGCACATTTTGCAACCAGGGAGCGCACTCTATTCTAAACAAACCTCTATCCGAACGAAACTCCGTTTTATAACCTATCCGTAGATATATTAATAGAGGGGATCGGACTCATAGCACCCGAGATAGGTAGGCGCCCCCTGGCGGTAAAAATTGGAACTAAAATATGTATGGCTATGGTGTATAATAGGAAAGAGTGGTTGAAGGAGTGTCGGCAAAAGTTAGAAAAGTGCACCTCGGGTGAAAAGCGTGGAGGTTAGAAAAATTGCTAAAAATACAGAAGTTAGAGCCCGGAGGACTAAATAATGGGTCCTTCCATGTCAATTCAACCAAATTTTTTAAGGTTTGTAACCCGACCCCCCAGGGATTTGGATGAAACTCGGTGTATATACGAATTCTATCATGATATGAATACATCAGAAATTTTTCCTTCCTAGACCTCATAGTTTGTGAGATATGGAGGGTCTAATTTTTGGATTTTTCTCAAATCGCACATTTCTGAGTCTGTATTTTTAGACTGCAGTTCCATTTTTAAAAAATTGTTTCTCTGGATCTAAAATGCGAATCATCTTAAAAATACCACCGTAAGTACATAAAAAGTTGCAGATTTTATTAAAAAAATATTTAAAAAATTAATTTTAAATATTTAGGGTCAAAAACTTAAACCAAAGTTGAAAGTTATGTTTATTTTTCCAAATTTTTGTGACTTTACGAAAAAGGCTCTACACAAAAAGGCAAATAAAATTTCCAATTTCTCTTTGTTTTAAATAAAAGTTAACACTTTGGGCTTTCTATTTATGAAATAAAAATGATGTCTTTCGCATGGCTTATGCAAAAATTTTGACTTATTTTGGGATGCTGTATCTATCAAGAGACAGAAAACTTTAACTTTGCTTACGATACCTAAATAATTGCTGCACATTTTAAATTTAAATTTATTAATCAATTTGATTTATTTTCTAAAATGAAACCTTAAAATCAGACTGATTTATTTATTTTTATAACAGTAGAAAATTTGTATAGTATTGGTACTTATCACACGTTATCTGAAATTGTGTTGTTCTCAAACTTATAGCATATGATTGTCACATAAATGTACATCTATCATTGGATTCAGTGATATAGTATTTCTATATATACTTTCACAATGGTAGTATGTAAAGAATATGTACAATATATAATGAAGAGGGGGGGGGGGGGGTGGATATTGAAATCATTGATTTTTTCTCATTTTACTCAGAAAAAACAAAAGCAAAAACTTTACTTTGTAAATAAAATAAAAGAAGCACTTATATTAAATAAATTCAACAAGTCATAAGAACAGCAGAAATTATTTAGGTACCACAGTTTAAATTAGACATATTAGAGATTTTTTTTTTCTTGAATGATGCAGTTTCCTAAAACAGGGCAAAATTTTACATAAGCTAGGAGAAAGACTTCATTTTTATTAAAATTGAAATAATCATTAATTAAATCTAATACAGTAATTAAAATTGCTTATAAATATTTTAAAAATTTAGATTGTTGTAAATTTCAATTTCTTTTCGTTTTAAATAACAATTTATACTTTGGGCTTTCTAGTTATGAAATAAAAATTATGTCTTTCTCATTACTTATGCAAATTTTGCCCTGTTTTGAGAAACTGCACCAATAAAGAAAAAAAAAATCTGCCTAATTTTAGCTGTGGTTCCTAAATAACTACTGTGATTCCCATGACTTGTTGAATATATTATTCAATGTCTCTTTCTTCCTTTATTTTGCAAAGTAAAGTTTTTGCTTTGCTTTTTTTTCTTCTGGGTAAAAAGGGGGGGGGGGAAGTCTGTGACTGCAGTCTATCCTCCACTGCTGAAATGTAGTTGAAAAATTAATTAAAATTGCAGTCTATCCTCCCTCCATTAAATTTTGTGCATAATCCTAATGTTTTAATTATTTATTCATTCATATATTTTCTTTTATTACAAGTATTTTTTTTAATTTAAACAATCCTTAATTTTCTTTTTACTGTATAACTGTAAACAAAAAATCTTTTGTGGTATAGAATAAGAAAAGGCAATAATGACTTTTTACCAATCATCTTTTCAATACGTTTTTTTCTGTGTGTGTATGTGTGTTTGAATTAAAATACTTTATTTGTATTTAACTTCTTTTTTTTTAACTTTCTATCTTATTATCTTGGATAATTTTAATCATTTTAAATATGTTTTTTATAGTTTAAATACCTTATATTTAACAAAGCCTAGTTCATTTCTACAGGATGAAACATATTTCTACATCTGCCTTGTATAAACAAATTCTGACAAAGGCAGGATAATTTTTGTTAGTAAAGGCAGGTGTTTTCGAATATCTTAATCAAATTATTATTAGTCTGCTGTTTCTCATAATAGAAGGGTGATCTATTTTTCCTTGTGCTGCAAAAGAAAATAATAGATGAACTTGAAGTAACAAATTATGCTGCAAGACCGTCATGACAACTTCTGAGAAACGATTGAACTAATTGAAAAGTTTTATAATTGTAATGAATATTGAAGAATCATGGCTGTTAAGAAAATGTAGTTAGCATTGCTAAGAATGTATTCTGCACAAAAGCGATTGATATTATGTATATCTACATGAGTTGTATTCTCTTTTTAAACAGGAATTTCCAAAAAATTTGAGGATTATAATTCTAGGTATTCAATCCAGTATTAGCAGCACTGTTCCTTTAAATAAATTTGTGACAAGCTAAGTAAAATATTTGGAAAATGTTATTCCACTCTTTTATAACGAAATTTAATATCTTAAAAGATACTAAACCAAACTTTGGCCCTCAAAAAGCTATAGTTTTGTTGGATTTCAGCAAAAATTTTACTTTTTTTATTCAAGGTAAGGTTTAAAGTTACCATTGGACCAAAGAAGCCGCACTCTTGATCCAACTGTTATGTACACCCAATCTCTCAATATTAGATTATCAGCAAGCAATATACACATTTTATCTTATGATATGCAACATGATGTCACTCTTGTATGTTTAACACAGAAGGAAGTGATAGCAATTGTAAAATAGATATTCCCTGATGTAAAGAAAGCTTTTGACCTTAGTGATGGGTGCTCTGGCAATATAAAAATAACAAATTTTCATAAACCTTTACCAAAATGAAGAGAATTTCCCCTTAAGATATTTAACATTTTTTTTCTGGAGGAGGAGGAAGGAGGGGGATAGCCACCGATTTTGAAATACAAAGACATTTTAGATTCTAAATCACAAAGATCTTCCTAATATACCGATATCTTGTTAGGTTATTAAGTTTGTAGTTGCAGTAAGATAGGAAAATTGAAATATATATTAGAAGGTTCTCAAAGTTGCTTATGCATAATAAATATAAATTTTAAATTGCACAAAGAAAGAATGTTGAAAAATAAGTCTAAGTGATACTGCAAAGTACGTCATTTATTTCTATATTTATATTTAGCTCAATTATATTTTTGAATTTCAATCTTTTAAATGTAATGTTTAAACTGATTTTTTAGCTTTAAAAATTTGCATATACTTTAACAAATTCTTTATTTGTTACATAAAAAAATTACAACGATCTAAATGTTTAAAATATTTATAAGCAATTTTAATTAATGTATTAGATTTAATTAATGATTATTTCAATTTTAATAAAAATGAAGTCTTTCTCCTAGCTTATGTAAAATTTTGCCCTGTTTTATGAAATTGCGCCATTCAAGAAAAAAAAAAATCTCTAATATGTCTAATTTAAACTGTGGTACCTAAATAATTACTGTGGTTCTTGTGACTTGATGAATTTATTTAATATAAGTGCTTTTTTTATTTTATTTACAAAGTAAAGTTTTTGTTTTGGCTTTTTCTGAGTAAAATGAGAAAAAAATCAATGATTTCAATATCCACACCCCCCGCCCTTCATTAAATATTGTGCATATTATTTAGATACTACCATTGTGAAAGTATATATAGAAATACTATACCACTGAATCCAATGATAGATGTACATTTATGTGACAAACATATGCGATAAGATTGAGAACAACACAATTTCAGATAATGTGTGATAAGTACCAATACTATACAAATTTTCTACTGTTATAAAAATAAATAAATCAGTCTGATTTTAAGGTTTCATTTTAGAAAATAAATCAAATTGATTAATAAATTTAAATTTAAAATGTGCAGCAATTATTTAGGTTCCGTAAGCAAAGTTAAAGATTTCTGTCTCTTGATAGGTACAGCATCCCAAAATAAGTCAAAATTTTTGCATAAGCCATGCGAAAGACATCATTTTTATTTCATAAATAGAAAGCCCAAAGGGTTAACTTTTATTTAAAACAAAAAGAAATTGAAAATTTTATTTGCCTTTTTGTGTAGAGCCTTTTTCGTAAAGTCACAAAAATTTGGAAAAATAAACATAACTTCCAACTTTGGCTTAAGTTTTTGACCCTAAATATTTAAAATTAATTTTTTAATAAAATCTGCATCTTTTTATGTACTTACGGAGGTATTTTTAAAATGATTCGCATTTTAGATCCAGAGAAACAATTTTTTGAAAATGGAACTGCAGTCTAAAAATACAGACTCAGAAATGTGCGATTTGAGAAAAATCCAAAAATTGGACCCCCCATATCTCACAAACTATGAGGTCTAGGAAGGAAAAATTTCTGATGTATTCATATCATGATAGAATTAGTATATACACCGAGTTTCATCCAAATCCCTGGGGGTCGGGTTACAAGGTCTGGTTGAATTGACATGGAATGACTCTAATATAATAAGACTTATTCAGAATTTTGTGATATGTCTTTCGATGTGAGGTGGTCAGATATAAGTATCGAAAATTTCAAGTATTCAACTTAATTAGGGGCTCAGTTAGAAATAAAAACTTAAAATACACAAGTTAGACCTCAGAAGGGGTAAATATAAGACTTTTTCAAAATTTTATGATTTGTCGTTTGATGTAAGATGTTCAGCTATAAAAATTCAAAATTTCAAGTCTTCAACTTAATTACGGGCTCAGTCAGAAAGAAAGGCTTAAAATACACAAGTTAGAACAAAGGGGGGTAAATATAAGTTTTTTTTTTTAATTTTATGATTTGTCGTTTGATGCGAGGTGTTCAGCTATACGAATCCAAAATTTCAAGCCTCCATCATATATAGTTTCTGAAAACGGGCTCTGTGACAGACAGACAGAGGAGTGAGATGAATAGGGTTTCGTCAGATGAACGAAACCCTAAAAAGTGAAAAAGAATATTGGAAATTTTCCATACTTTTCTGAAGAGAGATTTTGAATATCACCACAATATATGACATTGTGGCACCTTCAAACGTAATTCTGAATGGTGAAATGAATGGCGATAGAGTGAGCTGATTTTTACTAGCTCTCTAAAAGCAGTTGAATGATAAGGCATTTTCCACAAATTGTCATTTTTTATTAACTCACTTTCAGCAAAGCAGTTAGTATTTAATGTCAATGGGTATAGATTCGGAACAAATGCTTCGATTTTGATTTTTTTTCCTCCTTGGAATAGGCTCGTTCTGGTGGTTTTCCAAGAAAAGCTATAGCATCAATAAACTAGTATGTTGTGGCCATCACAAAACTTTCTTCTATATAAATCACGTCAATTAAATCATTTAAATAGTACAAGAAATAACAACAATTTATCACCAATTCATATCAAAGTATATCTGAATTTGAAGTTGGATGAAAATTCGTGCATTAGTTCTTGAGATAGAGTTATAGCGGAAATTCTGAAAAATGTAGCATAGCAGCGCCACCTATTGAGCGATTTACACCAAAAATAAACAGCACTAAATGATATCAAGGTATACCTGAATCTGAAGTTTGTTGAAAATCCAAGCATTAGTTCTTGAGATAAAGCTATCGCGGAAATCGCAAAAAATACAGCATAGAAGCGCCACCTGTTGAGCGATTTACACCAAAAATTAAACAGCACTAATTTACATGTCAATTCATGTCAAGGACTAACTGAATTTGAAGTTTGATGAAAATCCGTGCAATAGTTCTTGAGATACAGCTCTTGTGGAAATCGTGAAAAATGCAACACAGCAGCGCCACCTGTTGGACGATTTACACCAAAAATTAAACAGCTCTAATTTATATCAGGGACTGACTGAATCTGAAGTTTGATGAAAATTCGTGCATTTTTTCTTGAGTTAGGGCTATTGCGATAATCATGAACAATGCAGCATACCAGCGCTACCTGTTGGGCGATTTCCCCAAAAAAGTAATCAGTACCAAACTATATCTTGGGATAACTGAATCTGAAGTTTTATGAAAATCCGTGCAGTAGTTCTTGAGATATAGCTATTGCAGAAATCGTGAAAAATGCCGCATAGCAGCGCCACCTGTTGAGTGATTTTCTCCAAAAACTAATCAGGTCCAGTTTATATCAAGGTCTAACTAAATATGAAGTTTTGTGAAATTCCGTGCATTAGTTCTTGAGATAGAGCGCCCACAAAATTTTTGTCACATACAGACTCACAGACAGAGTGACAGAGTGACAGACAGACTCACAGACAGACATTTTCTAAAAACCATCAAATCGTGTTCTGGGCATTCTAAAACGTATAAATCCATCGAAAACCGGAAGTCGAAATTTTTCACGAATCCAATACTTTCTTCTTGTAAAGATAGAAGAAAGTAATAAACTAGTATGTTGTGGCCATCACAAAACTTTCTTCTATATAAATCACGTCAATTAAATCATTTAAATAGTACAAGAAATAACAACGATTTATCATCAATTCATATCAAAGTATATCTGAATTTGAAGTTGGATGAAAATTCGTGCATTAGTTCTTGAGATAGAGTTATAGCGGAAATTCTGAAAAATGTAGCATAGCAGCGCCACCTATTGAGCGATTTACACCAAAAATAAACAGCACTAAATGATATCAAGGTATACCTGAATCTGAAGTTTGTTGAAAATCTAAGCGTTAGTTCTTGAGATAAAGCTATTGCGGAAATCGCAAAAAATACAGCATAGCAGCGCCACCTGTTGAGTTATTTACACCAAAAATTAAACAGCACTAATTTATACGTCAATTCGTGTCAAGGACTAACTGAATCTGAAGTTTGATGAAAATCCGTGCAATAGTTCTTGAGATACAGCTCTTGCGAAAATCGTGAAAATGCAGCACAGCAGCGCCACCTGCTGGGCGATTTTCACAAAAAAATAATCAGTACCAAACTATATCCTGGACTAACTGAATCTGAAGTTTTATGAAAATCCGTGCAGTAGTTCTTGAGATATAGCTGTTGCAGAAATCGTGAAAAATGCTGCGTAGCAGCGCCACCTGTTGGGCGATTTTCACCGAAAACTAATCAAGTCCAGATTATATCAAGGTCTAACTAAATATGAAGTTTTGTGAAATTCCGTGCATTAGTTCTTCAGATAGAGCGCCCACAAAATTTTTGTCACATACAGACTCACAGACAGAGTGACAGAGTGACAGACAGACTCACAGACAGACATTTTCTAAAAACCATCAAATCGTGTTCTGGGCATTCTAAAACGTATAAATACGTCGAAAACCGGAAGTCGAAATTTTTCATGAATCCAATACTTTCTTCTTGTAAAGATAGAAGAAAGTAAAAATTAAAATGACAATTTATGGAAAATCCCTTATCATTCAGCCGTTTTTAGAGAACAACTAAAAATAAACTCACTCTGTCGCCGATATCTGTCGGAATTTTCACGATATTTGACTGTTTTTTTTTATATGAGTTGTTTCATAGAGTTGACTAATAAATCATGTAAAAAAATCTTTGTTATTGTTCGCGCATGTGCAGATAACAAAAATTCCATACAACTGCTCATATTTCATCAAATGTTTGATAAATTTATATTCTAATTGCACTATATTGTTTCTACTACATTTTGCCAAATTTTCTGAAGCTGGCGTTAAATGTGGTTGAGAATCGTGCATGATATAAGCAAACTAGTATGTTGTGGCCATCACAAAACTTTCTTCTATATAAATCACGGCAATTAAATCATTTAAATAGTACAAGAAATAACAACGATTTAGCACCAATTCATATCAAAGTATATCTGTATTTGAAGTTGGATGAAAATTCGTGCATTAGTTCTTGAGATAGAGCTATAGCGGAAATTCTGAAAAAATGTAGCATAGCAGCGCCACCTGTTGAGCGATTTACACCAAAAGTAAACAGCACTAAACGATATCAAGGTATACCTGAATCTGAATTTTTTTGTAAATCCAAGCATTAGTTCTTGGGATAAAGCTATTGCGGAAATCGCAAAAAACACAGCATAGCAGCGCCACCTGTTGAGCGATTTACACCAAAAATTAAACAGCACTAATTTATACGTCAATTCATGTCAAGGACTAACTAAATCTGAAGTTTGATGAAAATCCGTGCAATAGTTCTTGAGATACAGCTCTTGTGGAAATCGTGAAAAATGCAGTACAGCAGCGCCACCTGTTGGGCGATTTACACCAAAAATTAAACAGCACTAATTTATATCAGGGACTAACTTTATCTGAAGATTGATGAAAATTCGTGCATTTTTTCTTGAGTTAGAGCTATTGCGATAATTATGAACAATGCAGCATACCAGCGCCACCTGTTGGTCGATTTTCACAACAAAGTAATCAGCACCAAACAATATCTTGGACTAACTGAATCTGAAGTTTTATGAAAATCCGTGCAGTAGTTCTTGAGATATAGCTATTGCAGAAATCGTGAAAAATGCCGCATAGCAGCGCCACCTGTTGGGCGATTTCCACCAAAAACGAATCAGGTCCAGTTTATATCAAGGTCTAATTAATTATGAAGTTTTGTGAAATTCCGTGCATTAGTTCTTGAGATAGAGCGCCCACAAAATTTTTGTCACATACAGACTCACAGACAGAGTGACAGAGTGACAGACAGACTCACAGACAGACATTTTCTAAAAACCATCAAATTGTGTTCTGGGCATTCTAAAACGTATAAATCCGTCGAAAACCGGAAGTCGAAATTTTTCACGAATCCAATACTTTCTTCTTGTAAAGATAGAAGAAAGTAAAAATTAAAATGACAATTTATGGAAAATCCCTTATCATTCAGCCGTTTTTAGAGAACAACTAAAAATAAACTCACTCTGTCGCCGATATCTGTCGGAATTTTCACGATATTTGACTGTTTTTTTTTTTTATATGAGTTGTTCCATAGAGTTGGCTAATAAATCATGTAAAAAAATCTTTGTTATTGTTCGCGCATGCGCAGATAACAAAAATTCCATACAACTGCTCATATTTCATCAAATGTTTGATAAATTTATATTCTAATTGCACTATATTGTTTCTACTACATTTTGCCAAATTTTCTGAAGCTGGCGTTAAATGTGGTTGAGAATCGTGCATGATATAAGCAAAAAACATGCAAGATTTTTTTAAAACTTTTTAAAAAAAAAAATCGCTATATGTGTTATCTTACACAAATGAATACACATTTTGTGCAATAGCCACATATTTGTATTATGTAGCAATAGATCATTTGTGTATTTTATTTTACCGGGTGATCCCAAATATTATTATTTTCCTTTATTCTTTTGTTGATCCCCTAATTGTCCTCCTCATCAAATCGACATTGATAAATATAAGGCCAAACATATTCTTTGTAATCCTCAAATTTCAGAAGAATTCGACAAGTATATCTTTAAATATTCGACAAAATGTCTAAAATTGAAAGTTCCTGTGATTAATGGCTAAATACTGTAGATAAAAAGGACTGTAAGTTACCTGAAAGAGTTGTGCATGATCCTATCTGGGAATCTCTGTCAGTTACAACGGCTTTTTTGGTTCTCAATTGACACAAAACAGTGAGAACTCCATTTGGAGCGATAATATTCTTCTTCTTCAAAAATATTGAGTTTTCCAGGTATCTAATGACTCCTCCCTCAGAAGACTTTGAATTAAAACAATGATTGCTACAATAACCTTCAAAATCTTTCCCGTGTCGAGTTTTAAAGCAAAATTTATAAAACACGTGATGTTCAGGAATTTGAGAATCCAATCTTACAATCATCAAATCAATGGTACCCTCAGTTTCTTCAATTGATTCACCGTAAGGATACATCTCAAGTCTCCAAGTAGCTCCAGCAAAAGGAAAGGGTGAACTGCAAACCTTGTAATCCACTAGCTTTGGTAGAGATAAAACATTAGGGACTTTCCATATCATTTGTTTAAAATCAAATGATTCCTGAACCAAGTCACCAAGCTCCATCTCTCCTTTATTTTCAGCCATTTTAAAACTTGATTACCTAAAACAATACAAACAACAATGAAAAATCAAACATCAGGTATAGATTATTAAACACTTTCCAATACAAACAGAATCTAGCAGGCACCGATGACTAATTAGGGTCTTGGGCAAAGATAAATTAGCGGGCCCCATTCGAATCGTTGAAACATTATTGAAAACGAGGTGGAACCCGTCGAATTTTGACGAAAGAAAATGTTTACAATGGAACTGTTGCATCAAATTTATAATACATCGACAACAATAATTACAATAAAAAATCCATCTGATACTTGTTAGTTTAACTCTCCAAAGACATATTTTAATCTAAGATTAACAAAATATTTTTTTTTCACAAACTTCAACTGTTAAAATTATTGAAAAATTAAATTTTATTCATATACGTAATCAGTAACATATAGTCAAGATAAGTAATTTTGATTAAGTTATCAATTGATGCTTGGTATTACGGAATGAAAAATCAGCAAAAGTGATTTCACCTTGACATAATCATAGAATTCCCCCCCCCCCCTTTAAATCTAAACCGAATAAAGTCATTTTCCACGTTTCACATTCATATTAACCATTTAAAAACATTTTAATGCGCAATAGGTTATTAATAAATATATTTTCAAGCTTGAAGTCACGTTTGTCAACTATTACCACTTTCCATGTTAAAATTCCCACTCCTGATTTGAGGTCAGTATAATCTCTGTACTAGCGCGCAAAAATTCCAGAAATTTATAAGTTTTAGACGTATTTAAGGGGAAATATCCGGTTTTCTCAAATAAAATTATCGTTTTCCTTTAAATATGACGTTATTTTCAGTCGCTGAAATATTTTTCCTATTGTCTCAAACTCAATATCAGAGAAATGAAAAAATAGTGAAATATAACAGCATCATCTGGGAAATTGCGTCTTTTTTAAAGCGTAACATCATTTTCTGTTCAAAATTTTTAAAAAGATAGTTTTAATTGTAATGAGAAAATGGCATCAGTAAGAATATAATCAATAAAGATAACTAAACCACTTTTAATGGAAATGAAATACTTCAGTTGCCACGATTAGAAAATTGGTATTAAAAACTATAAAAAAAATTAATATCTCAAAAATAAATTGAGATACAGCTTTCAAAAAAATTGCATTTAAAAGTGCATTTTTTTCTGCATACGGGCAGTGTAAACATTTAAAATGTAGGATGTTTAGAAGTTTAAAATTTTGCAGTAGTGAAAATTGCAAAAGCGAAATTTCATTTCAAATTTCAATGTGTTGCCATTCACAGAATGACGTATGCGTTACGCACAGATATGTTTGTCCTTTATAATATAGATAGAACTGATGGTGAGTCATAATATGTGTAACGCATAAACAATATTTTCGCACCTTGTATTTTAAATAGAAGAAAATGCTTTGCTCCGTCAATTCTAAATTAAATATCTTAATTAATAAAAATACTCTTTTTTTCATAGTACAGAACAAAACTCTTTTAAATAACTTTAGCAACTTGTTATATTACTTTAAGATGAATTTCATAACTTCAGCCCTTTCTTTTAGATCTTTTTAAGTTGTACTACACACAACATAATATCAAATCAAATACATTCTACTGCACAAGTAGAAAGCGTTTTTTCAATAAATCTAAAAAGATGACAATTTAGGATTTGTTTTTCATACTTAACTCAAAATTAAAAGAAAAAACTTTGAATACGGAAGAAAATTTATAAAATGACAATTAGAATTGATTATTTTCAACCACTAAAGTTTAGATATGATTTAAGTTCATTGCTAATACAATCTATCTTATTTAATAGTGGTAGAGGTTAGTTTTGCCAAAGCATTGAGCTCTGCGAGTTCAAAATGAAATTTGTTTTTCAGAAAGTTTAGTAGAATCTTTTAAAGATGAAATTTGTGTTTTGTATTTGAAAATTGAAAAAAAAATTGGAGTTGGAATTGGGAAAAAAAAAGTAAATATTTTATAAATTAATATATGGATTTGGGGGCCCCTTAATGTCCGGGGACCCCTGGGCAAAGTATCGATTTGCTCATGCGATAATAAGGGCCTGAATTTGAGTAGTTGATTTGATTTTTTTTTCATTACAATGAGATACAGGGGCTGTACATATAGAACGTTATGAAATTTTTGTGAATTTTGGACCCCTCCGTCTGTTGCAATATCATACGTTTTAATTCCTCGACCCCCCCCCCCCCCCTCCCCAATCCCCTAATGATATCGTTATCAGTGACTAAAAATTCTTTTTACTTTTACAATTTTTTTCTTCCTTTTTCTTTTCATACGTTTGCAATAATATACAGCTATGGTTATACATTTATTATTCGCATGCTTTACTAATTTAAATGAAGAGAAGAGGTTAATAAAATATCACTATAATACATGAAATAATTTTATATTATATATTATTATATAATATAAAGTATATAAAGATTATATTATAACTTTTCATATCAAATTGCACTTTAAAGAAATACAGTGAAACCTCCCTGTGCGACCACCTCCATTAAGCAACCACCTCCCTGAACGACCATTTTTTCATGGAACGAAATTTATTCCCATGGACTCAATACTGATTTTACCTCTATTCAGAGACCACCCCAGTTGAACTCCCTCCTTGAGCGACCCATTTCTTTGAAGAAAATGAAACAAATTCCGTTTTTTTCTGGTCGCTTGAAGAAGGTTTTATTAGAATAATAATTCCGGAGAGCGCATTATTCGTCAAACTTCTAAACTAACAAGGGAACCACTTTTGCTGTTGCTCGCACCTAGCATTGAGACCTGGTGCATTTTAAAGCCCTATATTATGAAGTTTGAGAACCGATAAAATTTTTCTGTTAAAATAATATTTCTTGATTATACAGCAGCATAACTTTCTGAAAATGCAATTTTCGAGACCACTTATCGGACTATTAACATTGAATTTTTTTTAAAGAAAAGCATTTAAAAATAAAAATGAGTTAATAATAAGTATAAAATATTGAAAAAAGTTTGAAAATCCCTTCAAAAACCCACGAATTTGATTTTGAAAAATTGCAACTTTAGATTCATATTTTTGGCGGGGAAACAGTTGGCGTTTATTTTCAAAAGTAGAGCCCTAGCCAAATGTCATAGCTGAATTTGTAAAAGCTAGAAATTGCTATTTCGCCACAGTAATTTTTCTAAATTGTGTAAAAATATTAATTTACTTTAAGATTACTTTTACTGAAGGACCATTTAATACAGTAACATTTCATTTTAAACATTCGAAACTTTATTTCATTCGATTTCAAAAGAAAATAATTTGCGTATTTTGTATTTCACTAAAAAATAGTTTTCAATGATCTTCGAAGCTTTTATAGAATTACATTTATTACTTATATATTTATCGTCTGCATAGAAAAATAAATAAAAACCTAATATTTGTTTCTTATGCTATCAATTATAAAATAAAATCGCAATCTAATATTATTCTAGTAACATGTTCTGTAAATTTTCTCTTTGGATAAAGCGGGCGGAAAAATTGTAGCGCCCTATTTGGCGACTTAACTCACTTTTGGCGTGAAATAAACAAATAAATATGTAATAATAAAAAATTAAAAGTATAAAAAAGTATATAAAATATTATTTTAACAGAGAAATTTTATCGGTTCTCTAACTTTTATGTATACACTACTAAACGCACCAGGTCTCGATGCTGGGTGCGAGCAACACCAAAAGTGATTCCCTTGTAAGTTTAGAATTTTTATTTATTCCGGTAACTTTTAAGTTTTTAAACCCCTTTGTTCCTTTTTAGGCAATGAATTTAACTCTGGTGGCAAAGTAAGGATGATGGTCAATAAACTTCCCTGCCCTGTTCTGTCAGGAAACTCTCAAAGAAATAGATAAATTAATGAAATCGCCATAATTTGTTCCCGTTCACAAAAAAAAAAAAAAAAAAAAAAAAAAAAATGTATTTATTTACTAAACTTCGAAATTACTTGGAAATAAAAGTTATAGAAGATGAAACCGTAAAATCAAAGCCAATGTCAATGTGTTCATTTTTTGAACTCTGCACAAATTAACTTTTGTTTTGATAATTAAATTTTCATATTTTTTTCTAATGTGAAAAATAAATTTTAGTAACATTGTTTGTTACCTTTTTTCAACAATTAAAATCTAGATTTAAACATGACCCCCATTAAGAGGCCACCTCTCGGAGCGACTAACTAATTTTTACTGAAACGGAACGTAGTCGCTTTAGGGAGGTTTTACTGTAGTTGTAATTCAAAATTAATAGCTTTTTGTTACATACATAATACGTTTAACAGTATTGTTGTCTTCTTGCACTTGCCCCCTGAACTTCTTATATTAAAAAATAAAGAAAAAATCATGCTTCAAGCATAGATTATGGAACACTTTCCAACACATTCAGAATAATGTAACAAAACTGCACCGTTTTATATGTTAAAGTATTATGTCTAATTCAACCCTGTGGAAATGCATAACACACTTGAAAACCCAATTTCAGCTGTTACCATCTACAATCCAGTGGTGTAGTCGTAAAAAAAGCAGAAGGCATACGCTCTAAGCAGAGAGTATACGCTCATGGCAGGGGGTATACCCTACGGTGTATATACTATAGCTTTTTTGAGAAACAGAGGGTATACGGTGTTCCTTAAAAAAATCCAGAAGGTATACGGCGTATATCTCCGTATACCCTCTATTACATCCCTGCTACAATCGGAAAATTATACTAATTCTTTGAGCAGTCCTGTATATAGATTTGTATGTATTAACTACATGCATGCCAAAATTTTGTTCAGTTAAGAAATACTATATACATTAGTTGAAATTTCCGCTAATAAGGAGAATGGCGCGTGAATTCTTTTGTGCAGCCCTGTATATGAGGATAGAATTTACATACAACGAGTAAAATGAAAAAAAAAATTAATTTAAAAGCGCATGCCGAAATTGAAAACGCACTTCCAGCCATTATTACTTAAGGACAGTACTGTAATCGATTTCTTTTGTGTGTCCCTGTAAATGAACGACAAATGCTATGAATGCCCTATTCTATCGTAATCATCTTGTGGTGAAATATTCAGTGATTTATACCAGTTTCAATACATTTGAAATAGCGTAATGTCGTTAAAATACAGTAAAACCTCCCTAAAGCGATCACGTTCCGTTCCAATAAAAATTGGTCGCTACGAGAGGTGATCTCTTAAAGGAGGTCATGTTTAAATCTAGATTTTAATTGTTGAAAAAAGGTAACGATTAATGTTTCTAAAATTTATTTTTCAAATTAGGAAAAAATATGAAAATTTAAGTATCAAAACAAAAGTTAATTACTTAAGTTAATTTCTCCAGAGTTTAAAAAATGAATACATTGACGTTTGCTTTGATTTTACGGTTTTATCTTTTATAACTTTTATTTCCAAGTGCTTTCGAAGTTCAGTGAATAAATGCATTTTTTTTGAACGGAAACAAATAATGACGATTTCATTAATTTGCCTATTTCTTTGAGAGTTTTCTGACAGAATAAGAGCAGGGGAGTTTATTGACCGCCATTCTTAATTTGTCATCAGAGTTCAATGCATTGCCTAAAAAGCCACAAAGGGGTTTAAACACTTAAAAGTTAACGGAATTAAAAAAAAATCTAAACTTAGTTTAGAAGTTTCATGAATAATGCGCTCTCCTGAATTATTTTTCAACTAAAACCTTCTTTAAGCTACCAGGAGAAAGGGGAATTTGTTTCATTTTCTTCAAAGAAATGGGTCGCTCATGGAGGGAGTTCATCTGGGATGGTCTCTGAATGGAGGTAAAATTAGTATTGAGTC